>CM062817.1:805171634-805819361 GCA_031772625.1 Pinus tabuliformis | reverse complement strand
AAATGAGACACATCAGGCTTTCTCTCAGAGAAAGCTTCCTCCAGTGTGATCATGCCCAATCATTCTATGAGGACTCTGGTTCTGTAAATAGACTGTTCTGTTGCATGCTTCTGCCCATAGATGTAATGACAACCCCTGATCATGAAACATGGCCCTTTCTACTCCCACTATGCTCATGTTCTTCCTTTGAGCTACCCAATTTTGCTGTGATTTATGGGGTGCTATCAGTTCTCTTCGAATACCTTCTTTAGCACATAAATCCTTTAAGTTATGCAAAAAAAATTCTCCTCCATTGTTGCTCTTGAGAGCCTTCACCTTCTTCCTAGTCTTCTTCTCAACCAATGCCTTGAATTCAACAAATTTTGAGAAAACATCATTCTTCTTTTGCATGTAGAAGATCCAACATTTTCTAGAGAAATCATCAACAAAAATAACATAGTACTTATGTTTTGTTGTGGATGTTATAGAAAACAGTCCACAAACATCAGAGTGCACTCGCTACAAGATTTCATCTACTCTGCTCTCTGGGTCAAGGAAAGTGGATTCGACATATTTCCCAAATGTGAAACCCTTGTAGACATATTTCTAGTTGAGGGAATATTTAGGGAGACTGATGGTAATTCGATGCATGATTTTTATGGCACCATGGTGTAAATGACCCAATATCCTATCCCAAAGTTCTCCAACATCTCGACTCTACACCTTTTCAGCCTTATTTCTCAATGCAGTACAATATACCACCTCAAGTTTGTATAGGTTCTTCACTCAAACCCAAATCTACTTCACTTTCTTGACAACTATGTGTCTCAGAAAAGATTTCCCTTTACTGAAAATAACATCATAGCCTATATCCTCCAATACTGCTACGTAGATTAAGTTCTTCTTCAACCTAGATACAAACATAACGTATCTGAGGCAAAGAGGAGAGGCTTTCTTCCCCTCAAAGGTGATAGTACTAATTCCTGTATCACTGTACTTCCCATCATCCCCCATTTTGATATGCATTTGGAGATCCTTCTCGTCCAGGCTACTGAAAAACTCCTTGCACCTTGTCATATGGAACGAGGCACTAGAATCAAGGTACCACGTAATCCCCATAATAGTGTTGGAAACTCATGCTATCAGGGTGAAGTCTAATTTGAATTGTGAAGCCAGTGCTTCAAATCCCGCTCCTCCTGAAGGATTCTTGTGCGAACATTTTTTTTCATAGTGCCCAAATTCGTGGCAGTGGAAGCATTTTATATTGCTCAAGCCTTTCTTCTTGCCCTTATTTTGGTTTGATTCAAGTTTTCCATGGGTCTTCTTCCTTTTCCCTTCTTCCGCTTTCCAACCTAGGAAAAATTCTCTTCATCCTTAGCTTTGGATGATGTTCCATCTCTATTATTTCTCCTGAACTCTTCTTGATCCAAATCGGATCACAACATTTCCCAATTCGGTAATTTTTGCCTTCCATTCACAGAGTCTTGGTAGCCATGCAGGGATTTTGGAAAGCCTAGAAGAGATAGGATCACCATACCATCTTCTGAAACATTCACCCCAACCCCTCCAAGCTCATGGAAAACTTGATTAAATCTGGAGAGATATTATGGAATAGTATCATTCTTCTACATTCTTAGGTTTCAAAGTTTGTCTTTCAGGGCCAATTTTCTACAGTCACTGCTATTTTCGAATAACTCAGTTAGTTTCTTCCACATAACAAATGGTGTCTCTTTTCCATAGAGAATTTAGACCACATGGTCTCTCACAGCTTCCAGAAGAATTCTCCTAGCCAGCCTTTGCAACATCCTTCTTCCATTGGGATAATTGTTGTGCATTAGACTGATGTAGTTTTGCAATGTCAATTTTAACATATTCTAACACACCATTGTCATCAATCATTTTTTCCATTCGATCCTTCCAGGCCATTAAATTCTGGCTACCCTCTAAGGCATATTCCAATATTAGTTCGTTGAAAGAAATTCTCCTGATCCTAAAGAAAAAAAAATGCTACATTGAAGCTACTAATTCAAAAATCCTGGGAGACAAGTTCAAAATACTGGTTCTAATGTGATATTAGGGCTTTGATACCATGTATAAATTTAATAGAAATTGCAACTACTCAAGATTTAAAACTGAAAAACAAGAGAGACAATTCTAATCTACTAATCTACAGAATGGAAATAATAATTTAGAACAACATGCATAGACATGCAACAAGAAAAACCACAAATACATAGTTATTTATAGGGGAAATCAACTGGGAAAAACCCCTCAAGCCTCTTTGCATTAATCAATTGAATATAGAAATTGTTAAAATTACTTGCTCCAACTCTTACCACAACTTGTAAAAGAATAAATGTTCTCTTTGCTGAATGAGAAACTCTGGTCAACACTTAGCCAATTATTTTCTCCTCCAGCCTCTATTTCCTTGTGCAAATCATGAGGAAATTAGCCCCTAAAAGATATGAATTTCCTCCTATTTTCTTGCGCAATTCTCAAGGATGGATCACCTGACCCCATGCAACAACTGTACACTCAAACTAGTATACAACTCATGTTACACTGCCTTGTCATCGCCACTTCAGCCGAGGAATTCTATGTCCTTGCATGCATTAGCTATTTTGGGCCAATTGATTAGTTAACTGATAGATCTCTGAGTTAGACTATTGTCCCATTGCACAACCAACCTCCAACTGACTTTATCAATAGTTATATGTTAGTTAACTGAATACAACTGAAAATAACTGAACTAGATTGCTAAAATTTAGCAATCACACATGGATAAATTAACTATAAGCCCTATAACTTGAATTTAGTAAGCTAATTGAGTGACAAGAGCCATGTCACATTGGTTAACTGCCTCCATGTTGTCTTGTTGATGTGGAAATTCGATTTACTCAATTTGACTAAGGCTAAAGTCAAATTGAGCCTTTCTTGCTACATTTTTTAACATTTTTAATAGTAAGGATAGGGATGGTTGACAAGGCTACCCCCTCCCAAAAAAAATTGGGTCCTTAAACTCCTTTACCATCCATAGCTTTTTGATAAAGGATTTTGCACAATCTCTAGTAGAGTGACCATATGCAGGGTAGTGTATGCATCTAAATGGGAAATTTTGGTAGTTTGGGAGTTTAGTATGTTTTGAATGGTCTACTTTAGTATCCATTAATTCATATAAATCCTGTTAGGGTCCTATAATAATAGGATTCATAATTTTGAATTGGCTATGATTAGTCTTGTTATATTGTACATACTTTTGCTTTCTGCAAAATGTTTTCCATATTAGAAATTTAAAAGATGTAAAGAGGGTATGTCCTAAAAGAATAATCAAAGGACAAAAAGAAAAACAAAAGATCAAAAAAGTGAAAAATATGAACCCCAAACAAAAACAGATCATGAAAGTGTGCAAATTCAAGTGCCACTTCTTTTACTTTTATGTGAAAAATAATGGTTATGTGCAGCTTGTCATAAGTGCCATAGCCCATGATAATCAATATCTTAATCTTGACTAATTCATGCTTTAAATTTCATGTTTATAGATAGATAATAAAGATCTAGCCAAACTGTTTAACCTTTGTAGATCAATAGTTAGGTAGAGAAATAAAAATGTACTCATAAGCTTAATTTGAGCCATTAGAAGTTATAAGGTTAGAATTAGATAGTTTGCTTGTCAAAGGAAAAGGAAAGGAAGGGTCTGCTAGCTTAAAGACACCCAATAAAGTGAAGAAAAAATGTTAAGATAAGTAAAGGGTAGGTAGAAGAAAGGTTGCAGAAGTACAAGGTTGTTAAAGCATAAGCACATTTATCATGCTTAATCCTATGTTTCAGTGTGCAGGAGCATTTATGAGAGTGAAAAGATGTTCACAAGCTTACTTGATTAACTTCCTCTCATTTCATTTCACCCCCCACTACATACTTACTAATTTCCACATGATCATCTCTTACGAAAATACCCATTTCCCTTCATTTTGACCCTTACTCGGTTTCACACATTTCCCTAGTAATTTACCCTCCAAAGGTCATCCCCCTACCTAAAGCTCCTTTTCCCTAGTTTGAAACCCACTCCCCATTTAAAAATTCACATTCCCCTTTATTAATTTCCCTAAAAACCCATAAAATCCCTTTATCCTAAGTTTTATTCCCTCCGCATTATTTAATTAATTCCCCGATTTATATGTCCCCGACATAAACCTATTAACCCACCAACCCTTGGTGCGGTTAAATAAAACCCCGCCACATTTAACCCTGGTCCCACTCCATTAACCCGCTCATTATATTTTTAACCCCCACTTTATTCATTAATTAATTACAATTAGTTGTAATTAATCCCCCGGGCCCCGCAAATCTTCACCCCGATTTCCCTCCGTGTAGCTTCACTACGCGACAGCTGTTAGATCTCTCACCCCTAGATCTGACGACGCGCATCCATATTGCGCTCATTCCCTTTCCGACCTTTACCAGCCCGAGAGCACGTGAGATTCGTAGTTTTTCTGGGCCCTTTTTGGCTATGTGGCAGCTCCAGGTGAAATCGCATGCTCTCAAGGAAATACTGCTCCCTGCCAAAAGCAGTGTGATGGCCCCTGAAACCACCTCCCCGCCAAAAGCAAAAACCACTCACTATTCATTTATGAATTTCGCGGCACATTTTAGCCGTTGTTGGTTAAAAGGCCGAAGAAGCCCATTTTGACTCTTTTCGCTCGTTTGCACTGTGAATGTTTCCTAGCCTTTGTGCACCACCTTGAGCCTCTGCAACCAAAATTGACCGCCGATTACCTCTTGAACAATCTCCGGACACTCCATTCAAGAATCCAGCGCACAATTAAGCAACCGTACCCTCTACATTCACCATTGAAACCAGTTTGCAGCCTGAACCATCAATTTCTAGGTATTTTGGTTAAAAACCAAAAAATCCCCCTCAGAAGACCAACCTCCAACCGTCTCCTCCTACCTGAAAGCCTCATTCGACTGCTTCACTATGTATCCCCGGAAGCCCTATCATCGATTGTTGTGTGGTGATTAGTAGAATGGGAGCTTGGACAAACAATTTTGATACTAGTTCCAAAACCTGTTTACTCCAAGATTCGCAAGGAAATATATTCAAAGGCTTTATTCAAAAGGAAAAGACAATTATCACAAAGCAAGAAGAAATCATTTACACAGAGGCAGATGCGATTTTCAGGAAAATGATCAATATCCAATTACCAGATACTGAGACATGGGAGAAACTAAATGATTTATTGTAGAATACACAATAAAAATGTAAAAAAATGTACAGTAAAAGTAAAAGGGCACAGTAAAAGGATATTGATAGGTCAGCCAGGTCAAAGTGTATTAGAAGAAAGTGTATCAGATGAAAGGTCAGAGTAAATAAAACATCTAGCGTGAAGACCAAATAGCAAAGCAGATTAAATTGCAAAATATCAAAAGATCAAAGCCATCAGAACCTAAATAACAGGGACAACAAGCAACAGTTCAGTTGTTGTCTCTATATTCTTGCATGAAGATATTTCTTTCTCCTAGATTAGTTCCCAAGACAGTTTGGGCTATTTTGTAAATTATTTTTGTATAAATACTTCATAATTCAAAGTATTGAGTGTGGATTGCTATACATTTGTAGAGTTATTTTGATCTTAAACCTAAGGGTTATTTTACCAATTTTCAAGTCAACAGATTGGAGCAAGTAATAAAAAGATTGCACTACATGATTCACGAGATGAGCTATTGTAGTGAAGTATCTTCTTTGTCTGATTTTTTTACTTTCTTATTGTTGATCTAGATTCTCATTGATGTCAATATGGAA
Source organism: Pinus tabuliformis (assembly GCA_031772625.1). NCBI lineage: Eukaryota > Viridiplantae > Streptophyta > Pinopsida > Pinales > Pinaceae > Pinus > Pinus tabuliformis. The sequence goes on along the minus strand of CM062817.1, from coordinate 805,813,582 downwards.
ATATTCTAGGATACTAAATGATGATATGAAGCCAAGGAGAAGTAGAGCAGATCCGTGGAGAAATAGGAGCAAGAAGCCAAGGAGAAAAGCCATCAGGGAAGCCATTGGAAAGACATTGGAGGCCATTGGAAGTCAAGAACAAGAGCAATCAAAGAAGAGATATTGGAAGAGTTCATCGGACGCAGTTTATCGGAAGCCATCATGAAGCCAAAGCGTAGGAGGAAGAGGTCATTGGAAGCCACGAGAAGCAAAGAGGAACACATCCGCGGAGGTGCATAAATAGTGTTAAAGGAGGAGTTAACAGTAATATCGAAGAAACAAGCAGAGGGATTATTAAACCATGGAAACCCATTCAAATCCTCAACACATGTAATAAAACACATCGACGACTTTATATGGGCAACTTTACCAGCGGTCTATTATGTGCCACTACCCAAAACCCCCGATGCAATATGTACTACGGAACAGGTTATGGTAACAACCCCATACAATATTGCATTCATCGCATAATCGCAAGCCATGAAGGGATTTTCTGTTCAAATTTCCAATTGCGATATATATGTGGACCCAAACGCCCTATTAGAATACACAGTTATGTTATATCGCGTCCGCTGTGTCAGAATTTATGTATCACAAGTTATAAAGGGATGTCACATTAAAAAATGTGATTGTGATAAACCCCCGAACCGCTGAATGGGATAGCATTGCGGACCCGCTGCACCATTATAGCATGACTTCATAAAATATCGCATCCGCAGTAATCACAAGTTTCAAAGGGATGTCAAATCGTCGATTGCGATAAGGCTGTGGACTCGATGGATTTATTAACAACTGTTTAATATCATATTGCATCCGCTCCATCGGTAGTAGGGGAATCGACTATGTTATGTGCAAACCTCTGATTGTGATAGAGTTGTGGACCTGATGGATTCATTAAAAACAATTTATTGAAATGTATCAAGTTCAGATCTGATTGTTGATGGTGGACAACGATCAGACATAGGAAGGCTGAAATCATTCACTTGGTGACTCCAAATCAGTTTCGAGATTAGATCCAAGGACTCCACTGGAGGATGAACCTGACCAGCAGAAACATGAAAGGACAATATGGAAATATTAGGTATTCAAGTTGGAATTTCATCCAAGACATTATGTTCTTCGTTATAAATTATTTCTTCTCTTTTCCCGATAATGTCAAGAAGGCTTTACAAAGTATATTGTATTCAAGGAAATATCCTAGATCTACATTTGATTCTTTCCCTTTGAAGATTGTGGATACAAAATATGTGCATGCCTTTGATCTTGATCAAGACCCTTCTTCTGAATTTTATGATGATCGTCTTCAAACTGATGAGCCTCAAGAGACAAAGACTGATTCTACACCTTCTGTACATATTCTTATACCTTGTAAAATTCCAGATAGATACAAGCCTCTGATTTTACCTCTTATATCCCATGCTTTCCCTAAAAATCATTACCTATATCTACCAAGATTTGATGGTGAATGTGACAACATCACTGCTGAGAGACATGTACTGAATTTTGAGTCTTTTCTTGACCTTTTTGAAGTTGATGCAGAGGATGTCAGTGTTAGGATTTTTGCTCTTTCTTTGCAAGGAAAAGTCAAGAGTTGATTCAAAACCCTGCCTAATGTGAGCATTTCAGATTTTCAGTAGTTCGTAAAAGTTTTCCTTGACAAGTGGGTGGTCAGACAAAACCCTTTCTTGATTATAGAAGAGTATAACCAGCTGAAAAGATTGCCAGGGGAGAAAGTACAATAGTTTTCTGCTAGGTTTAACCAAGTCTATTTTTCGATGCCGGTTAATGTAAGACCTCCTCCTGGATCCGCTCTCTTGCACTACACGGATATCTTTGATAAGGAAATGGAGTTTCAGTTGAGAGAAAGGAACCTTTCAACACTTGAAGAGATGAAAAATAGTGCAGTAGATGTAGGGGCTAATTTGCTGATCAGAAGGGCAAATTTGAAGGAAGAAGAGATGAAGAACATAGATCCAGAGGAATCGACATATTTAGAGGTAAAGCTCGACATTTGGTAAGTGCAATGGAAGAGATGATGCAAAGGAACAACACAAGGAATGAGTATAATGTTCAAGACCATGGCTCGCTGATTGAAGAGGAACAAGCTATTGATCCATTTTTTTTTTTATTATCCCAGTTGTCATAGACCTGATAATGATTGTTTTATAGATCATCTTGGAGAAGAGAGATCTGTTGATATGACATGTATGCTTGATGATGTGTTTTTTTACTGATGATTTGCCTCATTTTGATCAGTATGATGATGATTATGTCCTCCAAACAGAAGCTATTTTTGCAGATAAATCAGCAGCTGGTTTGTGGAAGGAGGAAGTCCACTTTAAGCAACTCTAATACAGTGATCAGTGGATGCATATTAGCTATGGAAGTGAGGAGGAAAGTGTAACAAATTTTGAAGTAAGTGAAGGATCTTTGCCTTTTTGTTTTGCTTCATTCCAGATCATTAGAGACAACTTTCATTCAATCAGAATTCAACCATCGATAAGTTTTGATCTGGACCATCTAGAGGGCAATGAGATCCTTGTTCAATACTTCTCGTATCTAGATTTGTAGCCACTGAATGCCATTGATTGTCAAGTTGCAGATGAAGACTTGGAAGCTGGAACATATGATAAAATGATGAAAGATGATTCTGTACCATTATGTTGAATCATTTCAGTTTTTGAAGGGAAATTTGCATAGTATATCTTCAATAAAGGATGAGTAGCCTATAGAAAATCATGCCATCTCATTGGAACCAATCAAAAATGGGTTGCAACAGTCTTTTCAAGTTTTTCACGATCCAATAGCTGATGTGTTGGATGATGTCTACAGTCAAAGTCCTTCTCCACTAGCTAACTGTGATATTGAAACAAGTATTGATACAAACTTGATCTGGCAGCCGGTTTCTTTGTCATTTTCAGCAGGAGTCTCGTCACAAAGCTTAGACGAAAGTTTGCATTCATGGTATGAGGAGGAGAAAAGTAATCCATCGGATGAGCTAAGTCCCAGTGCACATGAATTTCAAGATCCTTATGCAGTATTTTTGGAGTCGGATAGAGAATCCATATTATTCAATGGATCTGTTTACAAGTTTTCATGGAAGTTTCCTTTCAGTAGTTCTCTCTTGTTGTTCATAAGAAAGCACTTGCGGAGAATTCAAACAGCTAGAATGCTTACTTGGTTGCATTTTTCACATGATCAGTGATGAATGGAACAATTAGAGTAGGTTTTATTGAATAAGCTCCATTTTGAGCATATTTTCTAGTTTTTCAGTTTTGTTTTAGTATTGAGTCAGTTTCAAGTCAGTTTGTGTCTTTGAGTCGTCAGTTTTCAGTCATCCATTTCAATTTGTGTTTTTGACTCCATGCCCAATGGATAAGGCTACTTGGTCTACGGTGTTCTTGGCACCTCCAAGGAGCTACCATCCCCAATGGAGCCAATGTTAGTGTCAACATTTGAAGCCTTCCATCAGTGATCAAATATGCTCTTACAAAGTGGTCTCAGGGTGTCAAAGTCAAATTTTTTCATTTCAGTGAGTCTTCAAGTAAAATTTGGTCACTAGGTATTAGGTCTAGGGTTGTTTTCACTCCTTCCAAAGTCTTCCAAGTATTGGTCCATGTCACCATTCAGCTTAGTGTACCATCATTCAAAGAGTTGTCATCATCATTTCAGGTTCCAATGGGTCATTTTACACCTTGTTCATGCTTCAGTTGTACTTGGGTAAGCCTCATTTCCCTCTCCTAGGGTTTTGAAGGTAATTTTTCTTGGATGGTAAAATCATCAAAAAAATTGTATCCTGATGCTCATACACCTTCCCCTATCCTTAATATACCTTCTTAAATGCTTCCCATCACTCATATCCCTCAAATTCATCATTTTCCCACAAACCCTAGTTTATTGCTACAATTTGACAATTTTCTAGGCTAGGCTTGTGTTTTGCCCTTTTGGACCCCTTCCCCTCACTCAATATTTGAAATTCCACTTTCCCCTGATTCCTAACATCCCTCTCTACTTCCTAAAATTTTCTCAAGAATTTAGAAGCCCCTTATCCCCTTCATTTCCCTTCATTTCCACACATCCCCTATTCCACACATCGGGATAGGTTTTATTCAAATGATGTTTCTGAGAAAGATAAGATGAAGTTGAAAAAAGTGAGAGAGTTTTTTGTCCATAATTGAACCAAGAAGAAAAAACTCTTTCATTGTTTACACAGGTTTCATGGTTTGGGAGAAATGTCAAAAATATCATTGCCTCAGGAGAGTTGCTGCACCTCTGGAGTGACCTTGGTAAAATCAAATTTTCTCCTAGATGGAATTCCCAAATGACTTTATTTATGAGGAAAATGATAATTAGACACAAATATATTTCTAATGAGATATCATGAGCTTAATTTGGAGTTGAGGAAGATCTTCAAAAGTTGACTGCAACAGCACTCTGCATTCAGGCAGTCTCATTCTGCACATTTTGACCAGTCTTGGGAGATTTGACTTTTGATAGGGAAAATGAGCTCCAAATTGCAAAATTAATTTTTTTTTGGAAAGTATACTTGACAATATTTCCAATGAGCTATCACACGCCCAATTTGGACACCGGGAAGGCCTCCAAAACTTGTCTGCAAAATGGCGTTGCACATTGTGTGGATTGCGCTGCACATTGAACTGTCAAGCTTGTAAACCATCCAAACTCATCTTCCATCACTTCAATTGCTGCATTTACCTCCTAACAAGTAAGTATCATCACCTCTTGAGCTTAGATATGGTTTTTCACACATGGTTTATGATTTTTGTCTCCTAAAAGTCAAACCCTAGTTTGCTTCTATACATTATTTCATACCATTGCAAACCATAATCCCTTGTCCCTTTTCCCAACTTCATTTGACCTAAATCTACCCCTTGATCCAATTTTCCCTAACCCATTTTCCCTTTTCCTATTTTCCCTAAGAAACTAATCCATTTATGAAACCCTAAACCCCTCATACATCAAAACCCTAGGTCCTTTATCCATCCCTCTCACTCCCCTACCCCACCTCATCATACTCAGGTAATAGACCTAGATAGCCCTTCTTTTGATCAAAGAATGCTTTTGAAAGAACAGGAAGCTTACATTAACATTCTAGAGGAAAATATAGCTAGAGGGAGATATATTATCAATTACCTAGAGCAGGAGAATAAGTAGTTAGAGGGTAAACAAAGCAAATGGAGTTAGAGATGCTAAAAATTCAAAGGCAAAGCAACAAAGAGCATTTGGTTCCCTTGACTCCTATTGAACAAGAAGTGGAGCATGATAGAGAAATATGGCTTGAAAGAGTTAACATTCACCTTGAGGGGCTTCTAAAGAAAGCAAATAGAGACAATAAGATGCTAAGGCATATGGCCCACCATTATTTGACCCGGAATAGTATATGCAATAGGAGGATCAAGCACCTTAAGGCAAGATTAAGGAGGGCCTTAAAAGGAAAAAAGAAGGATGATAAGCTCAAAATTTTGGCTGATGTTACCTTAGCCCAACAAACTAACCCATGAAGCAGCCTTGAGCCAAAACTGGGCAAATTTTGAAACAATTTTGTCAATTTCAAATTTTTGAATTATGCAACACAGGAAATTCTGGTGGATGCACAATGCCACCGGCGTTGCGCATTGGATTGGCACACCCATTTTCAAAATGGCTTGTAGTTCTAGATTCAACATCAAAATTACATCAATCCTTGAAAGTTGCATCTCATTTGGAGAAAAACTAGGTCTCCTAAAGGGCAAAAAACACTCAAAAAGTGCCCTCTTTGCCACTTTTTGCACCCACAGGAAGAAATCTTGAGAGAATTCATTTTTGAAGGGGAAAATGACATCAAATCAGGAAATTCATTTTTTTCTAGAAACTAGACAGATAGAGCTTTCCAAAATGCTATCTTGGGCCTGATTTGGTGGAGTGGAAGGCCTCCAAAACCTTGCTTGAAGCGGCGCTACACATTGGGTAGTTTTTGTTAGTTTTGCCTAAAACTCAAAATTTCTCCCAGTTTGACCACCAGTTGACTTTTTATCTTCTTCTTAGTAAATGTGTGATGGTAAATGATGTAATATGATGTAAATTTGATGTAAAATGACTTGAGGGGGTAGATTCATCAATCAAGAGTGGTTTAGAACTGAATGAATCAGTTTCCTTAGTTTTAGAGGCAAGCTATTCCACTGTCTGCTTTCATGTTCCTAGTTTAGATGTAGTTGAAACAAATCCTTAACTCATGGATTCGACCCTTGATGGATAGCTCAGATGTTTTTGATGCCTATATGATGTATTTTTTTCAGTCATTAGCAAGGGTTGGACTCATTTGGAAGTGGTGCACACATTGTATACTTGTATCAGTAGTTTGGCAAGGAATAAAACCAGGTTTCATTGCTATTTTTGTGGGATTCTTGTGATAATGAGTTTATGTATTGTTTCTTCTTCTGTAATGAGTTATTATTATGTGTTATATTTCTCCAAATCTCTCTTTTTCTTCTAAACTAAATGAATCAAGATAAATAGACAAAATACACTAATAACAATGCTTTGTCTTGGGTATGCATTTGGTTTTTAATGTTTTCAGTAGTTTGAAGAGGACTCATAGTTTCTTCATGCTTGCCTCAGCTCCTCAACAGTCTTAAAATCAATCATCTCATTCAATTACTAGTACATAAACACTTATCTATCTCGCCCCACAGAACATGTTTGTATCCTTGATTTAATTTACCGGACCCAACCTGCTCGCTCCATTGGATCCGGTAGCAAAATCATCAAAATCAACCCAAAAACCATAAAGCTACTATACCTAGCCTAAAATCCAAATTAGAATCAGTCATCTCAACTGGGTTTGACAAGGAGAGAGCCCTCTCCCGACCTGGTAGGGCTAGCTACCAGGTTAAGCGTGGTTTGTGGTTCTCCTAGGATTGCCTCCCTTCAGCTTGAGGTTGATCTAGGCTCTAACATATGCGGACCCGACTGTTACACTAAAAAATGTCACCATGACTATTTGCAGTTAGTATGGCTCCATCAACTGTCATACTATCCTCCTTGCAAGTCTCATGCCTCTGCTTTCCATGTCAAACTCCAAAAGAGAGAAAAGTCATTTAAAGTCAATTATCTCTGGGTACGCAGTTTCTCTCAGCCTTACCTGCGTGTATGCAACCCAAGTTCATAATTCCTGCGTACTTGTATGCTCTGTCTGTAAAGCAATGGGTGCATACTCCTGTAAAGGTCAAAAGGCGAAGTTTCACTCAAAAAAGTTACTTATGGTCATTTTAGAGCATTCTAGAAGCTTGTTTGACGTGTATTGAGCGCCTCCAGATGGTTATGTATCCCTATGAAAGAGGAACTTATCCCATCAAGAGGGGAGCTAACCCATCCAAAGAGGGGCTTATCCATTGATGGTGGACCTGATTAACTTCCTCTAGAACACTATAATACAGGCATTGGGCCAGAAGGAGGAGAGGTTGAAAGCTGAACATTCCTAAGGTAGATGCTGCTGAGATTAGGACTTCCTTGTAGAAGCTTGTGAGGAGAGATTGTCATCCTTTCTTGTTTCATTTAGAAGTGGGTGAGCTGATCAAAGTAAAGGAAAACTCTTGCTGGACCCTGGGAGGAACTTGCACAACACCAAGGCTCAGGTTGTAATGGTTTCTTTTGTTTCCTATTAATACAAATAAGTCCATTCTTCTCAACAATTTGTTATTTATGAGTGTTTCATATACTCTTGGTCTGTATGTTAAATATGTTTTATTTTATGAGATATTCAGGTGCTATTTAATCGTTTGATTGTTAGTGAATGCAGGTTTCGAAGAGAAGGAGGAGCTCATCCGGATCGACGAGGCTGGACTACTACAACAGCGTTGGATACAGGTAGGATCTAAACACTTGATTTCTCATATGGTAAATGCATATTTAGGAAGGATTGTTCTTAATTGTCTTGTTTGTCACTAGAAAGCCTTAAGCTTCTAGGGAGGTTGGTTTTGTCCGCAAAATGACTCTTTCCGCATGACACCGACCGCCCTATTAGAATACACCGTTATGTTATATCGCGTCTGCTGTGTTGAAAGTTATGTATCACAAGTTATAAAGGGATGTCACATTAAAAAATGTGATTGCAATAAACCCCCGAACCGCCGACTGGGATAGCATTCGGACCCGCTACACCATTATAGGATGACTTAATGAAATATCACATATGCAGTAATCACAAGTTTCAAAGGGTTTTCAAACCGTCGATTGAAATAAGGCCGTGGACTCGATGGATTTATTAACAACTGTTTAATATCATATCGCATCCGCTCCATCGGTAGTAGGGGAATCGACTATGTTATGTGCAAACCTCCGATTGTGATAGAGTTGTGGACCCGATGGATTCATTAAAAACAGTTCATTGAATATCACATCTGCTCCATCGGAAGACAGAGCATGTGCACACTTGTAAAACCTCTGATTTTTGTGAAGTTGTGATTGCGGGATTCTCATGAAGTTGCGATTGCGGGATTAAACCCATGACGTGTGAGGACCTCTTTTAATGTGGATTTTCATGAAAATTGTGATTGCAGGATTAAAGGAATAACTCTGATTTTCATGAATGTTGCAATTGCGATTAATGCGGGACCTCCATGTGGGTATAACAACTCTTATATGGGTTCCGTGAATAATCAAGTCTGTGGATAAAAGACTCTCCAATATATATTTTAATATACAAGTCAGCCTCACTCCAATAGACGTGTCCTTTGGTCATTGGTGAAACTCGTATAAAAACGAGTTAAAACGCTTCAGTTCTAAGAATTGATCTCAAGCATCTAACAGAGAGAAGAAGTAACAGTTCACAACTCGTGAACTTGAAGGAACAGAGGAAGCCAAAGGTTAAGTGAACGAAAGAAGAAGTCGAAAGGTTGGGAAGCCAAGTTCTAGCAGACGATGAAGGTATAAAAGAAGCCAAAGATCGAGTGAGAAAAAAGTAAGCCGTAGGTCTAGCAAGATAGAAGGAAGCCGAAGGTCCAACAGGACAGAAATAAGCCGAAGGTCCACTAGGACAGAAGGAAGCCGAAGGTCCAGCAGGACAGAAGGAAGCCAAAGGTCCAGCAGGACAGGAGGAAGCCGAAGGACGAAGCAATTCTGTTGATTGGGTTAATCTTTGAAAGGCTCAGACCTGTGACAAATTAATCTATGGAAGAAGTACAAAACGCAATTTGAAGAACAATTTTGTGAAAGGAAATAAAGTTTCATCTGTCATCGTTTGAAGGGAGCAGTAGACAACACCAACATTGAAGTGTTTGTGAGTTTGTTTCTTGGAAGTAAGATATTGTGACAGTAAGAGGTAACTTTGCAGACTTTGTGTGGGCAATATGAAGAGTTGTGAAGGCTCCTTCATATGAAGACGGGTTGTCATTAATGATGTAGCATGGAGACTACAGTGAAGCTGTAGATTGACATAACTCAGTGAAGAAGATTTTGGGAGCAAAGAATTACTATCAAACATATCTTGACAAGATAGGGTCGGAGCCCTTGGGGTTGGTGCCTTAGAATTGGAAGGTGTTATGAAACAACTCACAAAAGGATAGAAAAGATAGATGAACGCCTTAGAAATAAGCCTCTTCAAGGGGGTAACCTCCTTTACATTACAAAAATGAACAATTCTTAGATGATACAAATGACAAGACCTCCTTTCTATATATAGGAGTCTAAGGGGTCATAATATACTCAGAGCCGACATAACAATAATAATGTGAGGGCACAATAATAACAATATTGGGCTTCTATGGGGCACAATAATAACAATATTGGGCTTCTATGGGGCACAATAATAACAATATGGGTACTACATGGGTGCAACAATATAATAAGGGAGTTGTACTAATAACAATAAGGGGTTACATTAGTAGTATAGGGGCCTAACATTGCCCCTCTCCTTCAAAAAGTGTTGTCCTCAACGCTTGAGTAGTTCTTGATGCTTCTGTATAAAATTCTTGTCCTCCCAAGTGGAATCTTCAGCGGGTAAGTTCTTCCACTTGATGAGATACTCTGATTTGATCAATTTTATAGCTGTCGGGTTCTTGTTTCTGTGACTGCTTCAGGTCCCAATATGATTTTTCCTTCCTCTTCAAGTTTTGGCAATATTGTTTGAATTGGGATATTCTGCAACTTTGAATGAGTGGAAACACTTCTTTGTCCTCCTTCCATTCATCCCTTGCTTTGTTTATCCAATCTGGTTGGATAATAGAAATAGCACAAAATAATGCTTCCACATCCTCATCCTTTCTTAAGAGTGCATCTGCAACAAAATTTTCTTCCCTTTTCTATAGATGATGTCAAAGTCATAACCCAACATATTTGTGACCCATTTTTTTCTGTTCTTCTAAGGATAATATTTGTTCTAAAAAGTATTTAAGACTATCATGATCCATTTTTACCTTCAAGTGTCTTCCCATTGGGTAAGGTCGCCATTTCTTAAGTGCATGTAGTATCGCCAACATTTCCTTCACATAAATAGCTTGCTTGAGATGTAACTGTAAAAATACCCAATCACCTACATCAAAACATTTTCACTATGATGTTGATCTACCTGTTTTTTCATTCGATTTTGCACCAAAGTGGTGTTATCCTTTAAAAGTTGGAGAACTTGTTGTTGATGCTTGATGTGATCTTTCACTGCTTGACCTTTTTCTTCTTGATATTTCCTTCTATCTTGAGAGTTTGAGGAGTGGTAATTTTTTCCAATGCTTTACAAGATATGGTCGGATTCATTTCTTGATGCTCGATGTGATCTTTCGCTTCTTGAACATTTTTCTTCTTGATATGTCCTTCTATCTTGATAGTTTGAGTAGTAATTCTGGCCAATGCATTACAAGATATGGTTGGGTTCATTTCTTTATGCTTGATGTGATCTTTCACTTCTTGAACCTTTTTCTTCTTGATATGTCCTTCTATCTTGAGAGTTTGAGTGGTAATTCTTGCCAATGCTTTACAAGATATGGTCGGATTCATTTCTTCTTTCTCTGGGGTTGGGTCCTAGTGTATATCCTCTTCTTTTGATGTTTCTTGATCCTTTTCTTCCTCCTCTTCATACTCTATGTAAAATAATTTCTTCTCAGCACACTTATGACCTTTAGTGCATTTTCTATCACAATTGTAACAAAGCCCTTTTTCTCTTTTTTCTTCCAATTGTTGTGGTGTAAGCCTTGTAGGTTGTGGAAGGCTAGGAGAAGAAACACTTCCATAATTATAGTCATGAGTGGTGGGATTCCTTGTTTTCATAATTTCGCTTTCAATTTTTCTTGCCAACTCGAATGCCTCCTCCAATGAATCAGGTTCCCAAAAATGAACCTCATGTTGAATGTTATCCTTTAAAGTCCCTATGAAGACATCAATCCTTTGCTTCTCTGGAATATAATTTACCCTTCTATTCAATTTTTGTAAGTCTTCAATGTGCTCTTCCATTAAATCCTTTTGTTTGAGATTTATCAATTGGCTAAAGAAGGAGTTTCTCTTTGTATCCTCATAATGTGCTATCATTTCCTCCATGAAAATTGACCACGTGACAAGTGGTTTACGAGAACAAAGCCCTTTATACCATAAAAATTGATTCTGTTCTAAATAATTAGATGCAACACATACCTTTTGTAACAGTGGTACACCATGTAGATCAAAATATTTCTCCATATGTAGTATCCAATTTACCGGATCCTTGCCATCAAACTTCCTCATATCACCTTTTCTTGATTTTAGGAGCTCAATCTTGAAATGACTATAACTCTGTAATTTTGGCTCTTCCAATTTTGAAATTGCAACCTATAGTAGCCCTCTGTGTCATCTTTCCAATGCCACCAGTCTGATCAAAATTGGATTCTCCAAGAAAGAGTTATGCACAATCTTCCAAGATGACCTGATTATATACCTTTTCAGAAGAGCGAACTTGTATGAAGTGCCACGTGTCACTGTTTTGATCTTAGGATCAGAAAAATATACACAGGAAACTACAGTCCGTCCTCTTTCTGTAACTTCTTACGAAATTTCAATCTGATCCTCAAAACAAAAGTTATGATGATTTTCCCTAGGTCACCTATTTGGAATGTAATTCAGGGGTTTGCAAAAACCCTAACTTCCTCAGACTATATCTCTGAAAATATAGCGAGACAAGATCTGAAATTCGAATCCAAGGTTCAGACTGATTTTGTCTCAAATGGGTTTTTTTCTTAGCTTCTGAAACTTCGTAGCAAAATAGTTATAGCAAAAATCCCACGATGACCTGTTTGGAGTAGCGAAACCCTAGAATCCACAGCTCCGATACCAAAAGCTCTGATACCAAATGTTATGAAACCAACTCACAAAAGGATAGAAAAGCTAGATGAATGCCTTAGAAATAAGCCTCTTTGAGTAGCTAACCTCCTTTACATTACGCAAATGAACAATTCTTAGATGATACAAATGACAAGACCTCCTTTCTATATATAGGATTCTAAGGGGTAATAATATACTCAGAGCCCGACATAACAATAATAATGTAAGGGCACAATAATAATGATAGTGGAATTATGTAGGGGCACAATAATAACAATATGGGGACTACATGGGCACAAAAATATAATAAGGGGGTTGTACTAATAACAATAAGGGGTTACACTAGTAGTATATGGGCCTAATAGAAGGATTGGTTTCCTTGGAGTTGGTGCTCCTAAATCCAAGGTTGGTGCCTTGACAAGATAGGGTCGGAGCCCTTGGGGTTGGTGCCTCAGAATTGGAAGGATTGGTGTCCTTGGAGTTGGTGCTCCTAAACACAAGTTTGGTGCCTTCAGAAGATAAGGTTGGTGCCCTAGAGGTTGAAGCCTCACAAAAAACCAAGTTGGTGCTTGGCAACAAGTTGAAGCCTTATATATATTGTACCTGATTTATTGTAAAGATTATATTAATAAAAGCTTTTATTCTTATTGTTCATTTTGTGTTCTAAATATAAATGATTTAACTGGTAAAAATAATAATTGAAAATGAATACTGATTCACCCCCTGGTCTAAGAATTTCCAACACTTATGTGTTTCATAAACTTAAATGTTATCTGAATTTGAATGAATTAACTGGAAATTTAACTCAGAATTTGTTTAAGTACACTTTGTTTTGCACAGTTAATCATTTATATGTTTTCCTCCGATATTCAGATTTGAGAACCCTTAATTGCTCTCTCATCTCGGTTGACCTCTTTCATTTCTCTTCATAATATGGCCTAAGGAACCCTTAATTGCTCCTTGGATCTGATTGGAAACCATTCCACCATCAAGCCTTTGAGATCTGTAGTAACTCCTCTATCTTGCCCTGTAGACATTGTTTTTAGAACTTGACCCAGTCCTGTTTGTCTGGCATTTTGACCCCATATCCCAATGGTAAAAGCAACCCTCTGTTCATCTAAGTAAGTGATCCCACAACTAAATTCAAATAAAAAACCCAAGCACAATCATAACTAGCATAAAATCAAATAACTAAACAAAGTTAAATTAAAAAGAGAGAGCCCTCTCTGAGATTAGGAAGGCTAGATCCTGATTTCCATAGTTGGTTTGTGGTTACCTCTATCATTTCTTTTTCTGACAACTTAGAACAAATTTTTGAGTGATAACGTAATTGGTGAACATACTAGGGACTTCGATCCTAAATCAAATAAAACTTTAAGGAAACCTTAAAATTTCATCTTGAGCCCCTTAAAGTCATTTTTATAAGTTGTTCTTAAAAAGTTTCGTAAAAACAATTAAGAAATTAAAATTCTGGCTCCCAAGAAGACTCACTATACTAGGGCAAACCCAGATCCAAACCCTGCTAATATAGTTGATCATCGAGATAGGATTTTAAGAAAACCAAAAAAGGAAGAAACTCAAGAAAGTAGTAGCGAGTTAGTTAAAGAAAATTAACTCCCTGAAGAATTATCAACTTTAGAGGAAATTCTATTTGATTTGTCATTTGATCTCTCATTGTTTAGAACGAAATCAGAGAATGCAATTCATGAAACTATGTTAGACCCTAATTTTATTCAACTCATTGAATCGAAAAAGGTGCCTATACATCCAGATTTAGATAAATTTGTGTTGGATACTTTTGACAAGTTAGAAGCTTTAACCTCCACATTAATAAGCCATATAAATGATGCTTACCTTCAAAAATTTGTTGAACTAGCCACCCTTACTGCTGCTGCCTCTGAAATTTCTGCACAATCTTCAATCACTGTAAATACACCTTCATTTACCACCACCTCACTAATAGTATCCACCACAGTCCATTCCCCTAAAACGGTTATTCATTAGCCAAACACCTCATCCTGATCTAGTTCATCTCCATGCATTTCAAGCCCTTCCTCAAGTACCAACACCTTACCCCCTAGTCAACCCAGAATCCAAGCCATGGTAGACCAATATGAACCCCTAGTTTTACCAGCACAACTCCATGCCATGCCCCAAGATTATCAAAGCAAAATAATTTTGTTTGATGCTACTGGTCAGTACACTGCCCAACAACATGTGAACAAAATGACTGACTATTTTGAGTTGCATGAGATAGATGAATCTGATGTCCAAATGAGGTTGTTTGCCCAAACATTAACTGGGGATGTTAAGAAATGGTTCAAAGCTTTACTAGCTAATCATATTGTAGATTTAGCTGCTTTTCATAGATTATTCATTGATAGATGGGAGAGAAAGAAAAACCCTCTGCAAATACTTTTTGAATATGATAACATTAGAAGAGCTCCTAATGAGTCAGTTCAGGATTATTGTACTAGGTTCAATAGCATCTACAATGCAATCCCTGCTAATCTTAAGCCTCCACCTGACCTAGCATTAATTAAATTCCTTGATGGTTTTGACACTGACATGTCATACTAGTTAAGGGAAAGAAACCCTGAAACATTGGAACAAATTCAAAGTAATGTTGTTAGTGTAGAGGCCAACCTGTTAGCCAAGAAAGCTAGAATGAGAAATGAAAAGACAGTTGTAATTAAAGAGGAAACTTCTACTTTTGATGGAAAAATAGATAGTTTAGCGAAGAGTGTAGAGAGGATAATGGATAGATTAGAAAACATGGAAATAAAAACTTAGTGGGAGAACCAACAACCACCCCCAATAAGAAACCCCAACTTCAGGAAGAATCCTAACACTGGAAAGAATGCAACACCAAATTAGCAAATTAGGCCACCCTTCCAGGAAAACTATGTTGAGGGTTCATAGAGCCATGAAGGAGTGGATGACACCCAGATAAACTTATTAGGAATAAAAAATGAAGATGTTGTTTTTCTTATTCAAGAAGAACATGAGTTGTACATGCTGCAACAATTTCAATTAGAATCTGGTGAGTCCTTTGACTTTAAACAACGTTATGAGTCAGCTATATATGAGTTTCACAAACAGTATAGCTTAAGGTATAAAAGAACAATGGATCTCCCACTAAAAGATCAATCCAGACCCAAACTAAAAAGGTAACAGAAGCTCCTGTCACTAAAATTTTACAAATCCTTCCTAAGGGAACACAGGAGACTTCTACCCCAAAAATTGTAGATATAACTTCATCTGAAACTCAAACTGAAATAGTCACTCAAAACATTCCAAATAGGAGTAATCAAAGCAAAACTACTGAAATACAGACTGAAATGCCAAGTATTGAAAAACAAGATGAAAACACACAAACTGCATTTGTTAAGGAGGATCTCATCCAAACAAACAAAACTCAACTGCCTTTTGACCTCAAGAATGAAATATCAAAATTGAAAATATCAGTCCCTTTGACTGAGTTAGTGAAAAATGAATCCTATAGATCACAGATCACTGAAACATTGGATATAGGTGAAGGGGAGGATGCTATGAATTTGAATGAAGATCAACCTGAGTTATTGTTTGGCCCTGAAGCAAATGGTACATATCAATAAGGGGGTATCCCTCCTTTCTACATTAGCCTAAACATTCATGACAAAATATTACATAATTCTATGCTAGACTCAGGGGCACCCCATAACTTGATGCCAAAATCAATCATGGAGAGACTAAACTTAGATATCACCAGACCATATAAGGATTTGTTTTCCTTTGACTCTAGTCAAGTTAAGTGCCTTGGCTTGATTAAAGATTTATGTGTAACTCTATTCCAATGCCCAACAAAAAGTATTGTAATGGACATAGCAGTTGCAGACATCCCACCCAAATATGGAATGTTGTTATCTCGCTCATGGGGAGAAAAATTGCAAGGATCCTTGTAATTAGATATGTCATATGCCACCATATCTGTTTTTGGTCAAAAAAGAAAACTATATAGAGAGATCTTGATGAAATACATGGTGAGTAGTGCAGAAAACCCACAAAACTTCCCTATATACTCCGTGCATTCTGATATGGAATCTTTCATATTGTACAATTTAGACCATGACAGAAAATAAATCACAACTGAACAACAAAAATACGAACAGCTGGCAGTGAAAACATTTTTCATGAGTCCCTATGGCATTTGGATTTTGATGGATTTGTGAATGGGTTAGGGGCAGGAGCAGGAGTGTGGATCCACAATATGGAGAATAATCATTCCGAAGGTCATGCATTTAGGTTAAATTTTAAATGCAGTAATAACATGGCACAGTATGAAGTTCTGATCTTAGGATTACAAATGGTTAGAAAACTTGGAGCCAAGAGAGTTTCTATACTTGGATACTCAAAATTGATTACTAAACAAATTAATGGTGAATACTCTATAAACAATCCCAGACTGAGTCAATATAGAGAGACTATCCTAGATTTGATCAAAGACTTTCTGGAAACAACCTTTGCTGCCATTCCTAGAAAGCAGAATATGCAGGACCACAGTCTGGCTACTTTTGCTAGTACCTGCAAGTTTCCCTTTCAGCCCAACCATCAGTACATTGCGGAAGTAAGACATAGGCCTGTCATACCAGACAATTTGAAGTATTGGCAGATCTTCTCATAGGATTCTCAAATTTATGACTTCATGAATGCCGAAGGTGAGTTTCAGAATTTCAATATATATACAAATTGTACAGTAGACAATGACATAGATAGTGGGATAGATGGAAATATTTTAGATATAGCTAAACCCACTAATTTCACTAAATTAGAAGTAGGTAACTTAGAAAATGTAGAAATAGAAGAAATAATGAATGATGATCCTGAAATTCTAAATCCTAAAAATATTTTTTTGCCTAAGGGATTAGTCCCCTTAGAAGATTTGTTTGATTCCAACGATGTGGCTAGGAATCTGAAAATGGAGCCTTTGAGAACATATATAGAAGAATGTAACATAGGAACTGAAGAAAAACCTAAACTCGTCAAATTATCGAAAGCCTTCCCTCCACATGAAAAGGTTAAATACATAAATCTGTTTAAAGAGTTTTAAGATGTATTTGCATGGAGTTATGAAGACCTAAAATCTTATGACACCAACATAATTTAGCACAAGATACCTATCAAAGAGGATCATAAGACTTTTAAATAGAAACTTAGGAGAATTAATCCAGTTATTATGCCATCTATTGAGAAAGAAGTTAAAAGAATGTATGATGCCCAAATTATAGCTCCCATTAGATACTCAGATTGGGTTTCAAACTTAGTCACTACTAGGAAGAAAACTGGAGAAATCAGAATTTGTGTTGATTTTAGAAATTTAAACAAGGTCTCATTAAAAGACAACTATCCTCTACCAAAAATGGACCATATCCTCCATAGGGTAGTAGGCTCATCCAGAATTTCACTTCTTGATGGATTTTCTGGATATAACTAGATCTTAGTTCAACTAGACGACCAAGCCAAAACTACATTTACTACTCCTTGGGGTAACTTTATGTATTTGAAGATGCCTTTTGGATTAATGAACACAGGAACAACATTTCAAAGAGCTATGGATATATATTTTTCCAAGGAGATCCACAATTTCTTAGTAGTTTACCAAGATGACATCACAGTCTTTTCTAATTCTGATAATGAACACCTAGATCACTTGAGAAGAGTTTTCATTAAATGTAGGAAATTTGGTATTTCCTTAAATTCCAAAAAGACACTCTTTGGTCTAGAAGAAGGAAAATTGTTGGGACATATAATATCCAAAGATGGAATTAGAATAGATCCTGCTAGAATAGAGGCAATCTGATCATCACCCATCCTAGAAACATCAAATAACTACAACCATTTTTAGGCAAAATTAATTTTCTTAGGAGATTCATTTCAAATTTAGTAGAATTGATTAGAGAACTAAATAACATTTTAAGAAAAGATTCAACACTTAAATGGACAATGGAGGCAAAACAGTCCTTTGAAGCCATCAAGGAAGCCCTAACCAAAACTCCAATCCTTATAAGTCCTGATTTTTAGAAAGATTTTATAATTTTTTCTTCTGATTCAGAACACACTATTGTAGCAGTCTTGTTGCATAAGAATGAACAGGAATATGAACAACCAATTTCATTTTTCAGTAAATCCTTAAGAGATGCCACACTCAAATACAACATAACGGAAAAACAAGCACTAGATTTAGTAAAGGCTATCAAAGATTTTAGAGTATATATTTTGTATTCTCACATCATTGCTTATGTTCCAAACTTAGTAGTAAAGGACATTTTGACACAAAATGGGCCCGAAGGAAAGAGAGGCAAATGGATTGCCACCATTTTGGAATATGACATAGAAATAAATCCCACTAAACTTATAAAAGGCCAAGGTTTATCCAAACTCATGGCTGAATCGAACTTTTAGGCCATAGATATAAATTTCATTGGTGCCCTTGATGATCAGGAAGAGATGGTGACTCCACAGATCAGCGAACCTTTTATTGATTCACCTTGGTATGCAAATATTATATTTGTATTACTGAACTTACAAGATCCTCCTTGTTTAACAAGAACTAAAGCTAGATTTTTGAAAATGAACTCATTAAGATATTGCATCATAGATAATGCTTGTTTTGGAAAGACAATGGTGGTATTCTTTTGAATTGTTTACTACAAGATGAAGCTGATAAAATTATGCAAGAATTTAATGCAGGAGATTGTGGAGGACACTTGTATTGGAAGACTATTGCTGACAAAATTCTGAGGGCTGGTTTTTACTGGCCCACCCTTTTTGTAGATTTTAAGAAACATGTGACCTCCTGTAATAAGTGCCAGATATTTGAGGGAAAAAGAAAGCTTTTACCTTTACCTCTCAATCTCGTCTCCACAAAAATTCCATTTCAACAATGGGGGTTAGACTTCATTGGAGAAATACACCTAGCCTCCTTAGCCCAACATAAGTGGATTTTGACAGCCACTGATTATTTTACCAAATGGATAGAAGCCATCCTTTCTAGATAAGCTACATACTTTGTCATTATCTCCTTCCTAGAAAACAATGTCCTGTCAAGATTCGGATGCCCCCAAAATCTCATTACTGATAATGTAGCTGCTTTTAAATCAAAAAATATGGTAGATTTATGTAACAAATACCACATAACCCGTGGCCACTCCACTACCTATTACCATTAAGGTAATGGACTTGTAGAATCTTCTAACAAAAGCCTTGTCAATATCATTAAGAAGTTACTGAAGACAACAGAAGGACATGGAACAAAAAGTTGGTCAATTCCTTATGCGTAGACAGACTAACTACCAAAAATTCCATTGGTACATCTCCCTATCAGTTAGTATATGGGATGGATGCTATTTTTCCATCCTCTTTGGGAGTGCTAGTGATGAAGATCATTCAGGAGTTGCAGATAGAACCAAATGATATCTAGAGAAGGATAAATCAGACCATACACTTGCAGAAGACCAAAGAAGAAATATATGTAAAATCATAAGTAATCCAGGACAAAATCAAAGGATATTTGACAAAAAGACCAAAGCTGATGTTTTTTACATAGGCGATAAAGTTCTTAAGTGGGATTCAAGAAGAGAAGGTGTTAGAGCCTAGATTTGCCTCAGGTTGAAAAGACAAGGTTCTAGGTCCACATCAAACCACACTCAGCCTCGTAGCTAGCCCTACGAGGACAGGAGAGGGCTCTCTCCGGGTCAATCTCAGCGAAAGATAATCGATAGGGATTGAGATGAATAATTTAACAACCGATTTTAGGCTAGGTATTAAGTACAAGGATTTGTTTTGGGTTTTTATGGGTTTAGTTGGAAAAATGGGACAGGCAAATTTTGGGTCCGGGGATGAGGCACAGTTTCTGCAGAGTTCTGATTGGGGCAAGGAAGGAAATCGTTTTGATGCTTTAAAGTGAGTGAATGGATAGATCAGACTGGTGAGGAGCTAAGGAGAGCAAGAGAGTCTCAAGAATTCTCCTTAAACAGATGAAAACATGGAAATTTAAACAAATTCAAAAGCAGAGCATAACAGTTAATGGATTCTACCTTAATCACTCATTTGTTCAAATTCAGAAGAAGAGATAGGAAAATGATACACATAACACTAATGAACTTACAATTACTTAGAGAAGAACACCATCAAAACATAAAGCCACATGGATCCCAAACAGTGCTACAAAACCCTGGTCTTTCCTTAGCCAAAAATGTAGAAATGAAATGTACAATAGAGTGCCAAGTAATCCCAAGTGTCCAACCCTGAAAATGACTGAGAAATTACATCATATAGACAATCCTAACTCCTTCCCATGCCTCTAGGGGTCGAGCTCATCATTCTAGGAGCTGTTTGAACCAATTCTAAACAAGGAACTAAAATCTAGGTAGTCAAACAACTTACCCCTATATGCTAGGAGACTGATTCATTCATTAAATTTTCACTTTTTAGTGAATGAATCTTCTATAACAAGTAAATATGTGCCAAAATTACATCATATTCATCAAGTTACATCGAGATAGATCAATAATTACATCAAAAAGTAAAACTAGTCAAAATTGGGCGAATTTCTGAGTTGCTGAGTGAAATATAGGCAAAAATCCTCTATGCGGCGCGCCTTAAACCTGTATGCATCACGCCACTTTGAGGCTGAGTTTGAGGCACTTCCTGAAGTCCAAATTGATCCCAAGATAGCTCATTGGAAAGCCCTGCTTGTCTACTTTCCAACCCATGTAGAATTTCTGAATTTGGATGTCATTTGCCCCTCCAAAACTTCAATCTCCCAAGACTGCTTCCTGTGTGTCAAAATAGGGGCAGTGAGGTCATATTTAGGGTGTTTTTGACCCTTTAGGCAACCCATAACTTGATGAAATCTCTTGGCCATTCCTGAGCATGCATAAATTTTCATGACAAATCCAAAAATATCAAGTTTTCCTCTAGAAGATGTCCCAATCATAATCGCGCACCAAGTGGCGCGGCGCATTGGGTAGAAAACCCTGTTTTTGCTCAAAAATGTCTAGGTCTGCACTTTTTCTTCACATTTCCTGCGGTCCCACACCTAATGATCATGCATCCTGAGGACCTGACCACACCTTTTCTTTGTGACAGGTGCGGACCCCTGAGTGCGCCGCGCCACTACCCAGGTGCGCCGCACATTTTTGTAGATGACGTTTGGAGGCCTTCCCGGTGTCCAAATGGGTGAAGGATAGCGCGTTGGAAAGGTCTTTGAGTCTAATTTTCAAACCAACTGGAATTTTTTAATTTAGAGTTCATTTCCCTGTCAAAAGTTAAATCTCCCAAGACTGGTCAAAATGTGCAGAATGAGGCTGCCTCAAGGCAGAGTGATGTTGCAGTCAACGTTTGAAGGTCTTCCTCAACTCCAAATTGATCCCATTATAGCTCATTGGAAAGATATTTGTGTCTAGTTATCATTTGACTCATCAAGAAAGTCGTTTGGCCAATAAAGCTAGGAAAAAGCTTGATTTTCCTAAGGGAACTTTAGAGGTGCATCAATTCTCCTAAGGCGACTGTATTTTTGACTTTTATCTAAAACCATGACACCTGTGTAAAAAGTGAAGGAGGTTTTTCTTCCTTGGCCTATTGTGAACAAAAAAATCTCTAAGTTTCCAAAATTCATATTTTATTTCTCAAAAACATCATTTGAGTGAAACCTACCCCAATGTGTGGAACAGAGGATTTGTCGAAATGAAGCGAAATGAAGGGGATAGGGGGCTTCTAAATTCTTGAGGAAATTTTGAGAAGTGGGGGGGGGGGGGGATTTGGGAAATAGGGGAAAGTTTAATTTCAAATATTGAGTGAGGGGAAGGGGTCCAAAAGGGAAAAACACAGGCCCAACCTACGAAATTGCCAAGTTGTAGCAAGAAACTAGGGTTTGTGCGAAAATGAGGAATTTGGGGGATCTCAATGATGGGAAGTGTTTGATAAGGTACTTTAAGGATAGGGGAAGGTGTATGAACATCATGATACAAGTTTTTTTGATGGTTTGACTGTACAAGAGAAATCTCCTTGAAAACCCTATGAGAGGGAAATGAACCTTACTTAGGCGCAACTGAAGCATGAACAAGGTGTAAAATGACCCAGTGGAACTTGACATGATAATGAGAACCCTCTGAATGATGGTAGACTTAGTTGAATGGTGACATGGACCGGCATTTGGAAAACTTTGAAAGGAGTAAAAACAAACCCAAGACCTAATACCTAGTGACCAAATTTTGCTTGAAGACTCATTGAAATGACAAAATTTGACCTTGACACCTTAAAATCACTTTGTAAGAGCATGTTTGATCACTGGAGGAAGGCTGCAAAGAATGACACTAACATTGGCTCCAATGGGGATGGTAGCTCCTTGGAGGTGCCAAGAACGACAGATCTTTGGGAAAGTAGACAGTGCCTTCATCCATTGGGCAGTGGAGTCAAAACTCAAGCTAAAATGCATGACTGAAAACTGACGACTTGACAACAAAAACTGACGCTCACTCAACTAAAAACTAACTTGACACTTAAACACAACCGATAATCTGGAAAATAGTGCTCAATATGAAGCTTATTCAATACAACCTACTCTAACTATTCTATTTCACTGTCAGATCAAGTGAAATGAAACAACCAATGCAGCCATGTAAGCATCATGGCTGATATTTGATTTCTTCCCAAATGCTTTCTGATGCGCAGGAAAAGGGAAGAATCGAAAGGTAACTCCCATGAAAACTTGGACTCAAGTTGAATGTTGATAAACTTGCAAAACATGAATTGACTAGATGACTTCAAGAATACTGCGAAAGGATCTTCATAAACATCGCTATTGATTTCCATTAACACATTACTGCTGTGGTCCAAGTAATCGCCATAGCTGAATTTTAAAATGTTCCTCACATCTGCGCTGTCTTTCTTTGGTGATTGCGGCAAGCTACCAAAAGGATCTGAATTTCATGAATAACCAAACTCTATTGCCAATTCCAAATAGAACAAAAGTCTCCTTTATCAATCTCCTCATATGACTGCAAACCTTGGTATGGGGTATGCAATGACAATCTGTTAAATAAGACAATGAAGGTAACCTTTGAATCAGATTATTATCAAAATTCTTATCTAGCACATGGTTAGCCAATGGGGAAGAACTTTTACGGAAAACATCATCCAACACACGAGCAATAGGATCATCAAAAAATTGAGAAGACTGTTGCGATGTATCCATTGAAATGGTATGACATCCAACTGGCTGTTCATCTTTTCCTTGAGAGATATTACGAAGATTCCGCCTTATAAACTGAAATGTTTCGAAACAAAAGGGTATAGAATCCTCTTGCATCATTAGATCATGTGTTTCAGCTGCCACACCTTCATCTGTAATATGACCTTCATCTTCAACATTAAAACTGAGAGATTTTTGATTTCCTACAAGCTTTTCATTTGAAGATTTACTATGCAATTTACCCTTCAGAAACTGAAATGATTCAAAACAAAATGGTAGGGAATCTTCTTGTATCATTTTATCATATGTGCCAGCTTCCATGTCTTCATCTGCAACTTGACAATCAATGACATTCGAGAGCTGTAAATCTGAATATGAAATGTCTTGAATAAGGTTTTCATTGCCCTCAAGATGGTCCAAATCAAGACTTGTCGACAGTTGATTTCTGATTGCATGGAATTGTCTCTGATGAACTGAAACGAAGCAAAACAAAAAGGCAAAGATCCTTCACTTACTTCAAAATTTGCTGCACTTTCCTCGTCACTGTCATAGCTGATATGGATCGGTTGATCACTGTACTCGAGCTGCTGTAAGTGAACTTCCTCCTCCCACAAACTAGCTGCTGATTTGTCTGCAAGATTAGCTTCTGTTTGGAGAACATAATCATCATCATCATACTGATCAAACTGAGGCAAATCGTCAGTATAAAACACATCATCAAGCATACATGTCATATCAACAGATCTCTCTTCTCCAAGATGATCTATAAGACAATCATTATCAGATCTATGACAACTGGGATAAGAAAGAAAATGTTTTGGATCAACAACTTGTTCTTCTTCAATCAGCAATCATGGGCTTGAACATCATAATCATTCCTTGCGGTGATCTATTGCATCATCTCTTCCACTGAATTTACCAAAATGTCAAACTTTACCTCTAAAGATGTCGATTTCTCTGGATCCATGTTTTTCATCTCTTCTTCCTTCACCCTTGCTCTTCGGATCAGAAAATGAGCCTCTACATTTACTGCACTGTTTTACATCTCTTCAAGTGTTGCAAGATTCCTTTCTCTCAGCTGAAACTCTATTTTCGGATCAAAGGCACCCGGATAGTGCAAGAGAGAAGATCTAGGAGGAGGTCTTATATCAATTGGCATTGAATAATAAACTTGGTTAAATCTGGCTGAAAACTATTGTACTGTCTCCCTTGGAAATTTTTTCAGCTGGTTATACTCTTCTATAATAAGGAAAAGGTTCTGTCCGATCATCCACCTGTCGAGAAAAACTTTGATGAACTTCTGGAAATCTGAGATGCTCGCATCAGGCAGGGTCTTGAACCAACTCTTGACTTTGCCTCGCAAAGAAAGAGCAAAAAGCCTAATACTGACATCTTCTTCATCAACTTCGAAAAGGTCAAGGAAAGACTCAAAATTCGGTACATGTCTCTTAGCAGTGATATTGTCGTGTTCACCATCAAATCTTGGTAGATATAGATCATGATTTTTAGGGAAAGCATGGGATATAGGAGGTAAAATCAAAGGCTTGTATCGATCTGGAATTTTACAAGGTGTAGGAGTAAGCACAGAAGGTATAAAATCAGTCTTGGTCTCTTGAAGCTCATCATTTTGAAGATGGTCATCACAAGATTCAGAAGAAGGGTCTTGATCAAGCTCAAAGGCATGCAAATCTTTGGGATTCACAATCTTCAAAGGGAAGGAATCAAATGCAGGCCTGGGATCTTTTCTCAAGCATAATATACTTTGTAAAGCCTTGTTAACATTCTCGGGAAAAGAGAAGAAATAATTTACAACAAAGAACAAATGTCTTGGATGAAATTCCAACTTGAATACCTGAACTTTATGTAAGAACCTTCCATTTTCTCAGAGCAAGAGTCAGTCTGCAGTGGAGTCTCTACAGGAGTCACCAGGTGAATGATTTCAACCTTCTTATGTCTGATCGTTGTCCACCATCAACCATCAAATCTGAACTTGATACATGTACTGGGGAAATTTACAAGTCAAGTGTCACGATTACAAGCTAGACCAGAGATTGACTGAAGCATCGTTTATCTACTTCCGCTAATGCAAAGCAAAAGCGTTTGGAAGGCTACCTGACATAACTTCAGGCTCTGTCTGTAGCTATAAAACAAATGACATCGACAAGCAAACCTTTTTCTCCCCAGTGGAGTTGCCACTATGTTAGAGTCTAGATTTGTCTCAGGCTGAAAAGACAAGGTTCTAGGTCCACATCAAACCACGCTCAGCCTCGTAGCTAGACCTACGAGGACAGGAGAGGGCTCTCTCTGGGTCAATCTCGGCAAAAGAAAAATGATGGGGCTCGAGATGACTGAAATAAAAGCTAATTTTAGGCTAGGTATAAAGTACAAGGGTTTGTTGTGAGTTTTTGGGGGTTTTGTGTTGGAAACAGGGAAAGGCAAATTGGGCTCGGGGATGAGGCACGATTTCTGCAAAGTTCTGATTGGGGCAAGGAAGGCAATCGTTTTGATGCTTTAAATTGAGTGAATGGATAGATCAGACTAGTGAGGAGCTAAGGATAGCAAGAGAGTCTCAAGAATTATCCTTAAACAGATGAAAACATGGAAATTTAAACAAATTCAAAGCAGAGCATAGCAGTTAATGGATTCTACCTTAGTCACTCATTTTTTCAAATTCAAAAGAAGAGACAGGAAAATGATACACATAACACTAATGAACTTACAATTACTTAGAGAAGAACACCATCAAAACATAAAGCCACATGGATCCCAAACAGTGTTGCAAAACCCTGGTCTTTCCTTAGCCAAAAATGCAGAAATGAAATGTACAATAGAGTGCCAAGAAATCCCAAGTGTCCAACCTTGAAAATGACTGAGAAATTACATCATATAGACAAGCCTAACTCCTTTCCATGCCTCTAGGGGTCGATCTCATCATTCTAGGAGCTGTTTGAACCAATTCTAAACAAGGAACTGAAATCTAGGTAGTCAAACAACTTACCCCTATATGCTAGGAAACTAATTCATTCCTTAAATTTTCACTTTTTAGTGAATGAATCTTCTAGAACAAGTAAATATGTGCCAAAATTACATCATATTCATTAAGTTACATCAAGATAGATCAATTAATTACATCAAAAAGTAAAACTAGTCAAAACTGGGTGAATTTCCGAGCTGCTGAGTGAAATATAGGCAAAAATCCTCTATGCGTCGCGCCTGAAACCTGTATACGTTGCGCCACTTTGAGGCTAAGTTTGAGGCACTTCCTGAAGTCCAAATTGAGCCCAAGATAGCTCATTGGAAAGCCTTTCCTGTCTACTTTCCAACCCAGGTGGAATTTTTGAATTTGGATGTCATTTTCCCCTCCAAAACTTCAATCTCCCAAGACTGTTTCCTGTGTGTCAAAATAGGGGCAGTGAGGTCATTTTTAGGGTGTTTTTGACCCTTTAGGAAACCCAAAACTTGATGAAATCTCTTGGCCATTCCTGAGCATGCATAACTTTTCATGACAAATCCAAAAATATCAAGTTTTCCTCTAGAAGGTGTCCCAATCATAAGCGTGCGCCAAGTGGCGCGACGCATTGGGTAGAAAAGCTTGTTTTTGCTAAAAAATGTCTAGGTCCACACTTTTTCTTCACATTTCTTGCGGTCCTGCACCTAATGGTCATGTATCCTGCGGACCTGACCGCACCTTTTCTTTGTGACAGGTGCGGACCCCTGAGTGCGCCGCGCCTTTTTGCAGATGACGTTTGGAGGCATTCCCGGTGTCCAAATTGGGTGCAGGATAGCTCGTTGGAAAGGTCTTTGAGTCTACTTTCCAAACCAACTAGAATTTTGTAATTTTGTATTTATTTTCCCTGTAAAAAGTCAAATCTACCAAGACTGTCAAAATGTGCAGAATGAGGCTACCTCAAGGCAGAGTGATGTTGCAGTCAACTTTTGAAGGTCTTCCTCAACTCCAAATTGAGCTCATGATAGCTCATTGGAAAAATATTTGTGTCTAGTTATCATTTGACTCATCAAGCAAGTCATTTGGCAATCAAGATAGGGGAAAACTTGATTTTCCCAAGGGCACTTTAGAGGTGCATCAATTCTCCCGATGCGACTGTATTTTTTACGTTTCTCTAAAATCATGACACCTGTGTAAAAAGTGAAGGAGGTTTTTATTCTTTGGCCTATTGTTAACAAAAACCTATCTCAATTTTCCAAAATTCATATTTTATTTCTCAGAAAAATCATTTGAGTGAAACCTACCCCAATGTGTGGAACAGGGGATTTGTCGAAATGAAGTGAAATGAAGGGGATAGGGGGCTTCTAAATTCTTGAGGAAATTTTGAGAAGTGGGGGGGGGGGGGGGGGGGTGGAGAGAGAAAGAGAGTGCAATTTCAAATATTGAGTGAGGGGAAGGGGTCCAAAAAATGGAAAAACACAGGCCCAACCTAGGAAATTGCCAAGTTGTAGCAAGAAACTAGGGTTTGTGCGAAAATGAGGAATTTGGGGGATCTCAGTGATGGGAAATGTTTGATAAGGTACTTTAAGGATAGGGGAAGGTGTATGAACATCAGGATACAAGTTTTGTTGATGGTTTGACCGTCCAAGAGAAATTTCCTTCAAAACCCTATGAGAGGGAAATGAACCTTACTTAGGCGCAACTGAAGCATGAACAAGGTGTAAAATGACCCAGTGGAACTTGAAATGATAATGAAAACCCTCTGAATGATGGTACACTCAACTAAACGGTGACATGGACCGACATTTGGGCAAATTTGAAAGGAGTAAAAACAAACCCGAGACCTAATACCTAGTGACCAAAGTTTGCTTGAAGACTCATTGAAATGACAAAATTTGACCTTGACACCTTAAAATCACTTTGTAAGAGCATGTTTGGTCACTGGAGGAAGGCTGCAAAGAATGAAACTAACAGAAGGCAAGGGAAAACATGGAAAATTTGACTTCTTATGGCAAGGCCCTTATGTCATTTATGGTTACAGAGGTAACAATGCTTTTTTCTTGAGAGAGATAGATGGATCAGATCTACCAGGAGGACCTATCAATGGTAGAATGTTGAAGCATTATTTTTCCACAGATTAACAATAGTTCACTTTACTTTACTCATTGTATATAACAGTGCAGAGTTTAGATTGGATTGGATGGTAATCTTTTGAAGTTGAAGCCCGGAGAGAAGGCCATGAGCTTTGAAAGGTTCACCATCATAAGTATGAATAAAGCAGAATCACAGAAGAACAATTTACAAGGTAACTTCAGTCACATTTTCAAAGGCTACTAATCTTAAAGTTCTTGACATTTCACTAGGAAATGCCATCCCCATGTGGAGCCACTGTTAGGGTCCTATAATAATAGGATTCATAATTTTGAATTGGCTATGATTAGTCTTGTAATATTGTACATACTTTTGCTTTCTGCAAAATTTTTTCCATATTAAAAAATTAAAAAATGTAAAGAGGGTATGTCCTAAAAGAATAATCAAAGGAAAAAAAGAAAAACAAAAGATCAAAAAAGTGAAAAATATGAACCCCAAACAAAAATAGATCATGAAAGTGTGCAAATTCAAGTGCCACTGCTTTTACTTTTATGTGCAAAATAATGGTTGTGTGTAGCTTGTTATATGTGCCAGAGCCCATGATAGTCAAATAGCTTAATCTTGACTAATTCATTCTTTAATTTTCATGTTTATAGATAGAGAATAAAGATCTAGCCAACTGTTTAACCTTGGCAGATCAGTAGTTAGGTAGAGAAATAAAAATGTACTCATAAGCTTAATCTAAGCCATTGGAAGTTATAAGGTTAGAATTAGATAGTTTGCTTGTCAAAAGAAAAGGAAAAAAAGGGTCTACCAGCTTAAATACACCCAATAAAGTGAAGAAAAAATGTTAGGATAAGTAAAGGGTAGGTAGAAGAAAGGTTGCAGATGTACAAGGTTGTTAAAGCATAAGCACATTTATCATTCTTAATCTTATGTTTCAGTGTGCATGAGAATTTATGAGAGTGAAAAGATGTTCACAATCTTACTTGATTAACTTCCCCTCATTTCATTTCACCTCCCACTACATACTTACTAATTTCCCCATGATCCTATCATCTCTTATGAAAATACCCCTTTCCCTTCATTTTGATCCTTACCCCTTGGTTTCACACATTTCCCTAGTAATTTGCCATCCAAAGGTCATCCCCCTACCTAAAACTGTAGAAATTTGAATAATATAACACTCATTCATAGAGATTATCCTGATTATACACTATTTGCGGAATGCATGCATAGTACATAACCTCCTCTATCATTGATCATCAATTTGCAGAATTAAAAAACAATCGCGTGCGCACATTGAAACATCAATTGCACATATCAAAACAGTATGTAATGGGGAAAGCATACAACTTTAAACCCCCAACTATCTGTATATTATAATGATAGAGAACATGTAACAATACATAGTACAATACTCCTCACAAGTACTCAGTACTATCTCCACAGGCTACACATAAACTAGCTCAGATCTGAGCAAGTCACGGGTTCAAATCTCCTCCACTGTTTGCCTGCCTCTACTGCGCAATCCAAGTTGAGAATAGATCAGATCCAAGTTCGAATTCCCTTGGCTTGTACTGCGCAATCCTCATTGGCAATCTCAATCAATGATTGTGCAAATCTCATGCACAACTATAGTCACAACTAATAGTATTCTCACCCTTTCACCCACCTCTAACACTTGTCTCCACTGAACTGTCCATGCACTGAGTTAACTGATGTATTCTTTAGTTGATTTATGAGTTAATAATTAGTGAATTAATTAATAATTAATTCACATCACTCATCACTAGTGTATTTGGCAGTTAGACTAAATACAACGAGTTCAACTAAGTCAAACTGAACACAACTACATCAACTCTCAATCAACTCCACCAAACTCAATTACTTGAGTTCTAATTGAAGTCCATCATGCAATAGCTCAACTAACCCATAGGAAAAGCATATTTCCTTATGGCAGTTGCATGTGCCACATCCGTAGCTCAAACTGAAGTGCTGCAAGAGGATAAGATAATGTTTATAGTCCAAATATTATTAAGAGCTAATAATATTCGATTGTTCTATTTTTTGACTGGCAATCTAAAAATAGATTCTTCCCATATGTCTAAAAATAGAGGTCCATATATTTTTACCAACATGACCAATCATCCATAAATAGCATCCTGCAACTCATAGACCATGATCCATATGTCTAAAAATAGACATAGTCTAAAAATAGACTTTGCGCCAAAAATAGCCTACGGGCCCACTTAGTGAAGGCGACTTCTTTTCACTAAGCTCCATCATCTTGTTGCATTTTCAACACTCCCTCTCAACAAGATATGGATTATCTGCAACCACTATCCTGCCTCTGTGGTATTCGAATTTTCTCTTGGTGAGTGCCTTCGTCAAGATATCAACATCCTGATCCTCCGTGGGAATGTATGAAAGTAACATGATTCTCCGCTACACACAATCTCTGATATGATGGTACCTAATGTCGAAATGCTTGGATCTATCATGAAATACTGGATTAGCCGAGAGTTTAATGCAACTCTGGTTATCACAATAAATCACAGTAGGCTCCAAGTGTGACCCGAACAACCCGACCAGGATCTTCCTCATCCATATAGCCTCGCATGCAGCCAAACTTGCTGCCATATACTCGGCCTCTGCTGAACTGAGTGCCACAGATCTCTGCTTCCTGCTGTACCAAGAAACTGCTGTCGACCCGATACTAAAGATCCCTCCAGATGTGCTCTTTCTGTCCGTTGGGCTCCCTCCCCAATCTACATCCGTGAAGCCACATAGCTTCACCTCATCCTCTTGTCTGTACCACAATCCATATCCTGATGTGCCTCTGAGATAACGCAATACATGCTTTCCTGCCTTCCAAAAGAGCTTGGTTGGCTTAACCATAGCTTGTGAAAGCTGGTTAATAGCATAGCATATATCGGGTTGTGTATTGACCAGATACATAAGCGACCCCACCAACTGTCGATAAACAGTGGCATCCACTACCTCTGCTGAAGTAGCATCCTCCTTCCTCCAACCTCCAGGAAGAGGAGTATCAACAGGCTTGCAGCCATGCATGTTGAACTTCTCCAGTATATCCCAGGCATACTTACCCTGAGAAAAAAATAGTACATCACTGCATTGCCAAATTTCCAATCCCGGGAAATAATGAAGGAGGCCCAAGTCCTTCATCTCAAACTCTCTAGCAAGATCCTCCTTGCATGAAAGTATCAACAACTCATCTCCCATCAAAATCAAATCATCTACATAAAGTACAATGATCAACAACTTACCCTCCACCATAATCTGGTATAGGTTAGGATCCGCCTCACTCTTGGAGAATCCAAGTTCGGTGAAATAACTGTCTATCCGTGTGTACCAAGCACGAGGTGCTTGTTTCAACCCATACAACGCTCTCTTGAGCCTGCACACATGCGACTCGCTGCTGAAGATCTCGAAACCTTCGGGTTGCTCTATGTACACCTCCTCCTCAATGACTCCATTGAGGAACGTAGTCTTCACATCCATCTGATGAATGTGCCACCCCATCTGCGCTAAGAGAGCAAGAATCGTCCGTATGGAAGAATACCTTGCAACAGGTGCAAAGGTCTCCTCATAATCGATCCCCTCTATCTGTGAGAAGCCTCGGGCAACAAATCTTGCCTTGTACTTCTCCACACTCTCGTCAGCTGCCTGCTTCACTTTGTAGATCCATCTCGAACCCACCACTGATTTCCCCTCCGGTCTTGGGACAATCTCCCATGCATTGTTTCTGACAATCGAATCATACTCTTCCACCATGGCATCTACCCATGCGGGATCCTCCACAGCTTCCTCGAAAGAGGATGGCTCAGTCACGACACATTTGCTCACAAGAGCCATGTATCCAGTGTACCGATCAGGTGACTGTCTCTATCTGCGCTATGTTGTAGGTGGTCCTACAACCTTCTCTGCATCTTGAGCCAGTCGCTCAGCTTTTGTAGTGCGCTTTCACCCTTTGATGGTTGGCGCTACATGAGTGGTCTCTTCCACTCCATGAACTTCATCTTGTGGCTGATCCACATTCTGAAGCTCATCCTTAGGAACTAATAGCTCCTCATCTGCATGCAAGTGTGGCTCCCTCTCAAGCGAACACTTCATGGCTTTCTCCTCCTGAAATTCGATATCCCATCACACAACAATCTTGCGACTATCTGGCAAATACAAATGATAGTTATGGGTCGTATCAGTGTACCCCAAAAATATCCCAACCTCTACGGTTGGCTCCAGCTTCTTCCTGGCATCCTTCATCACATGCATGTAAACAGGAGAACCAAAAATCCTCAAATGGGAAATATCAGGCCTGTTACCAGAATAAGCCTCCTTGGGTGTACTCATGCCAAGTATCTTGTGAGGACAACGGTTCTGCACATATACTGTAGTATTGCATGCCTCCGCCCACAAGTGAAGGGATAGGCCTTGGTCATGCAACATCGCATGTGCAACACCCACGATCATTCTGTTCTTCCGCTCAGCAACCCCGTTCTGTTGTGGGTTATGGGGAGCTATGAGCTCTCTTCGAATCCCTTCTGTGCTGCAGAAGTCCTTGAACTAACCAGAGATGAATTCACCACCATTGTCACTCATAAGAGCCCTCACCTTCTTCCCCGATTCCTTCTCGACCAGTGCTTTGAACTCACAGAACTTTGAGTATGTCTCACTCTTCTTCTTCATGAAGAAGATCCAACACTTTCAAGAGAAATCATCAACAAAGATCACATAGTACTTGTGCTTTGCTGTCGAAGCTATTGAGAAAGTTCCACACACATTTGTGTGAATTCTCTCAAGGATCATCGTGGCACGACTATCCTTCTCGTGAAAGGTGGCTTTCACAAATTTTCCCAAAGTACACCCCTTGCACTGATCTGACTGCGCAAGAGTACCTTTAGGAAGCCCAGTAGAAATCTGC
Source organism: Pinus tabuliformis (assembly GCA_031772625.1). Classification (NCBI taxonomy): domain Eukaryota; kingdom Viridiplantae; phylum Streptophyta; class Pinopsida; order Pinales; family Pinaceae; genus Pinus; species Pinus tabuliformis. The sequence continues at coordinate 805,780,048 of CM062817.1, read as the reverse complement.
TGTAGTATCTTCAAGGCTCCATGGTGAAGGTGGCCCAATCTCCGGTGCCCCAGCTCGCCATCATCCCGGCTCACCAATCCTTCTACCTTGCATGCCATTGCTGCGCAGCCATCTACATGCAATTGATAAAGGTTCTTGACTCGAACCCCTATCTTTCAGGTTTCTCCAGTTGTCATACTGCGCAGGAAAGCCTTTCCCTCGCTGAAGACAACATCATATCCCTTGTCTTCTAACATCGCCACAGAGATAAAATTCTTCTTCAATCCTGGAACATGCATCACTTCCTTCAATACGAAGGGTTTACCAGAATCCATCTCAAAGGAAATGGTACCGATACCGGTTGCACTGTATCTACCATCATCGCCCATCTCGATGTGCACTCCAAGATCTTTCTCATCTAGATCAGAAAACAAATCTCGATCTCCTGTCATGTGAAAAGACGCACCACTGTCCAAGAACCATACAAATCCCATCACACTTGATACCAAGCATGCGATCAGCGAAAAAACTAGCTCAAACTACGAGGCTAAGGCCTCTCCCACTGCAGATCCAGCAGCTTGCTTATTTTTCTTCTTCTGCGGACAATTTGTGGCATAATGTCCGTGTTGGTGACAGTGAAAGCACTTCACCTTGGAAATGTCCTACTTCTTGCCTTTTGCACCAGAATTAGAAGCTTTCTTGTTCTTCCCCTTCTTTACTTTGGCAACCAAAGCGCAATTTTCTTCATCAGATGCCTTTGATGAAGATCCGTCCCTGGTATTCCGACTGATCTCCTCTTGCACAAGATCAGACCAAAGTCTCTCGCATCCTGGCAATTTCTCCCGACCATTGACAGAGTCTTGGAAGGAATGCCAACTCTTCGGAAGACCAAGGAGAGCCAAGCTCACGAAGTCCTCATCATCGACAGTCACCCCTACACTTCCCAGCTCATCCCGACATTGGGTGAACTTCGTGAGATACTTGGGCATACTGTCTCCTTTCTCACACTTAATGTTTCTGAGTTTATCCTTGAGCGCCAAATTCCTCTGGTCGCTCTTTCTTTGGAATAAATCTGTCAACGCTTTCCACATCAAGTATGGATAGGCCTTTCCATGCAGGCTGGATACAATGTGATCCTTCACACCCTCCAACAGAATCTTTCGACACTTTGCTGTCTTCTTTTGCCAAGCCTCAACTTGAGCAGCATCAGTAGGCTTTGGGACCTCAGCATCTATGAACTCATTCAACCCATTGTCATCTAACACTGCCTCCATCCTGTCTTTCCATGCAATATAATTCGAGCTGCCTTCAAGGGCATACTCCAATCGCAATCCGTTGAAAGACATTTCAACTTCGACACCAAGAAAACACTGCTGCAAATTCGAATTCCACCAGCTCAAAACTAAACCGCTTCTGATCTAAAATTCGTGAGAACAAAGTATTTCTTGTATAGAGATTGACTGTATGGGCATTTACCGGATATCTCACCTTCCAAAAGAAGGATGAATCCAGAGGCTACCTGGCCCGATTACAGACTCTGCCTGAAGAAATAAAATGTAATCACTTTCTGAATAATAGATCTGATGATCAACTTCACTCTGATACCATGTAGAAATTTGAATAATATAACACTTATTCATAGATATTATCCTGATTATACACTATTTACGGAATGCATGCATAATACATAACCTCCTCTACCATTGATCATCAATTTGCGGAATTAAAAAACAATTGCATGCGCACATTGAAACATCAATCACACATATCAACACAGTATGTAATGGGGAAAGCATACAACTGAAAACCCCCAACTATCTGTATATTATAATGATAGAGAACATGTAACAATACATAGTACAATACTCCTCACAAGTACTCAGTACTATCTCCACATGCTACACACAAACTTGCTCAGATCTAAACAAGTCACGAGTTCAAATCTCCTCCACCGTTTTCCTGCCTCTACTGCGCAATCCAAGTTGAGAATAGATCAGATCCAAGTTTGAATTCCCTTGGCTTGTACTGCGCAATCCTCATTGGCAATCTCAATCAATGATTGTGCAAATCTCATGCACAGCTACAGTCACAATTGATAGTAGTCTCACCCTTTCACCCACCTCTAACACTTGTATCCACTGAACTGCCCATGCACTGAGTTAACTGATGTATTCTTTAGTTGATTTATGAGTTAATAATTAGTGAATTAATTAATAATTAATTCACATCACTCATCACTAGTGTATTTGGCAGTTAGACTAAATACAACGAGTTCAACTAAGTCAAAATGAACACAACTCCATCAACTCCTCAATCAACTCCACCAAACTCAATTACTTGAGTTCTAACTGAAGTCCATCATGCAATAGCTCAACTAACCCATAGGAAAAGCGTATTTCCTTTTGGCAGTTGCATGTGCCACATTCGTAGCTCGAACTGAAGTGCTGCAAGAGGATAAGATAATGTTTATAGTCCAAATATTATTAAGAGCTAATAATATTCGATTGTTCTATTTTTTGAGTGGAAGTCTAAAAATAGACTCCGCCCATATGTCTAAAAATAGAGTTCCATCTATTTTTACCAACATGACCAATCATCCATAAATAGCATCCTGCAACTCATAGACCATGATCCATATGTCTAAAAATAGACTTTGCGCCTAAAATAGCCTACGGGCCCACTTAGTGAAGGCGACTTCTTTTCACTAAGCTCCATCATATTGTTGCATTTTCAACATAAACCCCTTTTCCCTAGTGTGAAATCCACTCCCCATTAAAAAAATCACATTCCCCTTTATTAATTTCCCTAAAAACCCATAAAAACCCTTTATCCTAAGTTTTATTCCCCCCGCATTATTTAATTAATTCCTCGTTTTATATGTCCCCGACATAAACCTAATAACCCACCAACCCTTGGTGTGGTTAAAGAAAACCCCGTCACATTTAACCCTGGTCCCACTCCATTAACCCGCTCATTATATTTTTAACCCCCACTTTATTCATTAATTAATTACAGTTAGTTGTAATTAATCCCCTGGGCCCCGCGAATCTTCACCCTGATTTCCCTTCATGCAGCTTCACCACATGACAGTTGTTAGATCTCTCACCCCTAGATTTGACGGCGCGCATCCATATCGCACTCATTCCCTTTCCTACCTTTACTAGCGCGAGAGCACGTGAGATTCGCGGTTTTTCTTGGGCCCTTTTCGGCTATGTGGTAGCTTTAGGAAAAATCACGTGCTCTCAAGGAAATACCACCCCCTACCAAAAGTGGTGCGATGGCCCCTAAAATCGCCTCCCCACCAAAAGCCAAAACCACTCACTGTTCATTTATGAATTCCGCGCCAAATTCTAGCCATTGTCGGTTAAAAGGCTGAAGAAGTCCATTTTGACTCTTTTCGCTCGTTTACACTGTGAATGTTGCCTAAGCCTTCCTGCACCACCTTGAGCCTCTGCAACCGAAATTGACCAACGATTACCTCCCGAACAAGATCTGGACACCCCATTCAAGCATCCAACGCACAACTAAAGCAACCGTACCCTCTGTAGTCAGCATTGAAACTAGTTTGCAGCCTGAACCATCAATTTCCATGTATTTTGGTTAAAAACCAAAAAATCCCCCTCAGAAGACCAACCTCCAACTATCTCCTCCTGTCTAAAAGCCTCCTTCGACTGCTTCACTGTGTATCCCCGGAAGCCATATCATCGATTACTGTGCGTTGATTAGCAGAACAAGAGCTTGGACAAACAGTTTTGATACTAGTTCCAAAACCTGTTTACTCCAAGATTCACAAGGAAATATATTCAAAGGATTTATTCAGAAGGAAAAGACAATTATTGCAAAGCAATAAGAAATCATGTACATAGAGGTAGATGAGATTTTCAGGAAAATGATAAATATCCAATTACGAGATACTGAGACATGGGAGAAACTAAATGATTTATTGTAGAATACCCAGTAAAAATGTAAAAAAATGTATAGTAAAAGGATATTGACAGGTCAGCCAGGTCAAAGTGTATAAGATGAAAGGTTAGAGTAAATAAAACATCCAGCATGAAGACCAAACAACAAATTAGATTAAACTGCGAAATATCAAAAGAACAAAGCCAACAGAACCTAAATAACATGGACAACAAGCATCAATTCAATAGTTGTCTCTATATTCTTGCATGAAGATATTTATTTCTCCTAGATTAGTTCCAAAGACAGTTTGGGATATTTTGTAAATTCTTTTTGTATAAATACTTCATAATTTGAAGTATTGAGTGTGGATTGCTATACATTTGTAGAGTTATTTTGATCGTAAACCTAAGGGTTATTGTACCAATTTTCAAGTCAACAAACTGGAGCAAGTAATAAAAATATTGCACTACAAGATTCATGAGATGAGCTATTGCAGTGAAGTATCTTCTTTGTCTGATTTTTTTACTTTCTTATGTGTTTCATAAACTTATATGTTATTTGAATTTGAATGAATTAACTGGAAATTTAACTCAATTTTTTTTTAAGTACACCCTGTTTTGCACAGTTAATCATTTATATGTTTTCCTATGATATCCAGATTTGAGAACCCTTAATTGCTCTCCCATCCTGGTTGACCTCTTTCATTTCTCTTCATAATCCGGCCTAAGGAACCCTTAATTGTTCCCTAGATCCGATTGGAAACCATTTCACCATCAAGCCTTTGAGATCTGTAGTAACTCCTCTATCTTGCCCTGTAGACACTGTTTTTAGAACTTGATCCAGTCCTGTTTGTCTGGCATTTTGACCCCATATCCCAATGGTAAAAGAAACCCTTTGTTCATCTAAGTAAGTGATCCCACCACCCAAATTCAAATAAAAAACCCAAGCACAATCATAACTAGCCTAAAATAAAATAACTAAACAAAGTTAAATTAAAAAGAGAGAGCCCTCTCTGAGATTAGGAAGGCTAGATCCTGATCTCCAAAGTTGGTTTGTGGTTACCTCTATCATTTCTTTTTTTAACAACTTAGAAGAAATTTTGGAGTGATAACAAATCCAAACTAACATCAATACCAGCTAATATTTTTTCCATAAAAAGTGCATTGATAAATTTATAAGATTCATCAACTATAAGGAAGTTACCAGTTCTATCACTAATTTATTTTAGAGATTAGTCATTCTAGAGTTCCATTGGAAGGTTGGGGAGTTTAACCTAGATAAGTATTGATTTAGAAAATTTGACCTAATCATTGAACCCTAAATGCCACGAATTCAAAGAAAGGAGTGCCTTCTTATAGAACTATTGTCCCCTCAATACCCTATTAGTGTCGGCATTATATCTAAATATAAACCCTAACCAACATTTCTCTACCCTATGGAAGATGGAACCATGGCCTAGAATAGGGAACCAATGAGCCTGGACCTAAACATTCAAATTGTTAGGGATCATTTTCCACCCTTGAAACTTCTCGCCTAAGGTCTCACGAAAGAGAAAACTTTCCTACTCGACTTGTTGATCCTTCACTACCACTAGCACGATTCCACTACCTTGTGATCAAATAAATATTCAATGCTTCTTCTATCTTTCTATGTAATATGGGGGAAATAATTTCCAGTTTTCCTCCTGCTTAAAATTTGTATCCTCAAAACCCAAAATCTCATCCTTGGGGAATGATTTCAAAATGAAACCCTCAAGAGATTCCTCCTAAAACAATGCACCAACAAACCCTACAACTTTATAATCATTTTTTGATCCCTGAACACATTGTCGATACTCTACAAGCTTCTACCAAAGAGTCCAGTGCACCTTTTTTTGCCCTCAAAGAGAGCCCAATATCACCTTCAAAATAACATGATCCATTTAGATTGGTGTACTTTTTGCACCAAAGGGAATCCTCCACCTCTAGTCACTAGGTTCTATCTTTAGTGCCGAAAGGTATGAATTGCACAATCCTCTACATAGTAATGTGAAAACAACAGAGAGATAAGATGATAATCCAGTTGGAAAACATCTAACATGACTTCATATTCAACTAAAAGATATTGCATACCTACAGAATTTTCCACATTTAGATCAACATCATACCCACCAAAAATTTGTTCCTCCAATAACATGTCATCACTATAATCTACTAAGGGAAGGTAACCATCCATTTTCTAGCTCTACCATAGCTAAACCCACACAAAAAACCCCTTAGCGTTTTGTAGACCTTGCCTTGATATGTGTGCGTTATTTTATGTAAACATGTGATATTTTAAAATTTGTAGTCACAACTTATGTCATAACACACTAATTTGTGATGATCCAATTGAATTGGTTTATGAAAAAGCATTGAATCTTTTAAAGTTTCAAGGACTAATTGGCATTGGGATTAAGTTTAATAGTAACATCAAAATGATGAGTCTTGGCACTTTATTTTTCTCTTATCTCACTATAAGCAAATGCTTAAGTGACTTGATCAAACATGATTTCTCTTGTTTAGTGCTAATTTTTTGTTTTGTTTTTGTTTTTTGTTTTAAGGAAATCCTCACAGGATATCCCAAAGGATTCTTTCTACATTTATGGATGGAATCCCTACTAAATCCATCAATGGAGACTAATGTCCCCCCAGAGGAGTTTAAAGTGAGACCTATCGGCATGAAACTATCCAAATGTCCAACAATGTTGGTGACAACTATTTGATCTAACCCCTTATGCTAGTTTCTTGGTAAGTAAATAGTGATAAACTCTCATAAAAAATTATATGTGCACATAACCAACAAAGAAATAAATATGTTTAAATGGCATAAGAAAAAAAAATGAGATAAAGTATGCAAATCAAGAGGAGAGTATATGGAGCTAAAAATTAGTCATTAAGATAATGATCATCTCTAAATTGATATGTGCACAAAAGCAACGAAGTAATGAAGATGCTCACTTTGAACTCCCCTAGGGGCACATTAGTCTCCATTGATGTCTTTAATGGGGGTGACATCCATGAATGTAGGAAGCATCCTTTGGGATTTCCTATGAGAATTTTCTTTAAAAAACAAAACAAAACAAAAAATTGCTAATAAACAGGAGAAATCATGTTTGATCAAGTCACTTAGGAATTTCTTATAATGAGATAAGAGAAAAATAAAGTGCAAAGATTCATGATTTTGATAGTGAGTATTAAAATTGACCCCAATGCCAATTAATCATTGAAACTTTAAAATATTCATTCTTTTTCAACAACCAATTTAATTGAATCATCACAAATTAGTGAATTATGATGTAAGTCGCATTTACAAACTTCAAAATCTCACATGTTTAATAAATTGAAATTACATAAAACAACATTCACAAATGAATTCAAACACCACTTCAATGATGTTAATTTTGTCTCTAAAGTGACATGTTATGCTCAAACAAGTAGGGGTCCTGAGAGGGAATCTAAAGGGACAATTGCTAGGTCAATGGAAACAATGGAGAAATAGCCCACTGTCACCTCAACTAAAGCTCCCTACTCTTTATGAACTTTCACCAATGGGAGGAGACCCGATATGATAAGGATCACAAATATGAATAGATCAAATATAGGATGAAGGGTGATCCTAGAAGCCTATTCACAAGGGAGGCTCAAGATTTTGGCTTGCTTGTTTTGGAAGACAAGATGAAAGGCTCTCTAGGAAGGGATTGGGGAGAATTTCAAGGTTTAGGTTTTCAGTATGTGTCTTATAAAGGAGATCCCTAAGCCTTAGAATTCATGTGGCCCATGTACTATCAAGGTTAATTCTTCAAAGATCACCTGGAACCCAAGTTTCTACAGGAAAGGGGAGAAGAAAAATAGGTTTAAGGTGATCACATTTGGGTGGACCAATGCCTAATCCTTTCGGGAGATTGGAGTCAGGTAGAATTATGACTATGGACCTTTGAATTTTCTAGGTTTACTCCACTAAGTCACATAGGGAATCAATTATCTCACAATCTAACCATCCAAATATTTCGATTTTTGGTCCAAAAATGCGCTGGTGTGTCCTCAAGAAGCCCTCCAAATTTCATGAAATTCTGATGGTGGGATCTTGAGATATCACAAGACTTAGCTCGAAGACCAATTCTTGCCCTTGGTTTCCCTTAGGCTAGAAACCTCACTGGGATCCTTACATTTCCTTTCATTGAAAATTCATTCCTTGATCCCTTTCCCCTCCCTAATTAGGTCAAGCATATCATTGGTTCTAAACTCCCTCCTCTTGACCTAACCTGGGTCCACTTGGTCCCTTGTGGTCCCATATCTTATAAAAGTAAACTCTTCAAAAACCATTTGGGAAACCAAGTTCTGCAAGGATTTTAGGGTTTATGAAGCTCCTTTACAAGTCACATTCCCTAAGCCAAGCCCTCAAATCCCTATTCCCCTGTCCTAGAGAACCTTGCATCTTGCTTAAAAAGCAAGCAAGTTCCACTCTTAAGTCTCTCCTAGGAAAGGGTCATCGAGATCACTTCACATCTTAGTTGATCTATCCTTCATAAGTGATTCTCTATATATCAGGTCTCCTCCCATCGATGAAAGTCTGTAAAGAGTAGGAATCTTTAGCTGTAGTGACAATGGACTTTAACTTAATTGTTTCTCTTAACCTAGCAAGTGCCCCTCTAGGACCCCCTGTTAGTTTGAGCGGTAACATGATCTTCATGATAATGTCACTAAAGATATGTTACCATTGGATATCCTACAAACAAAAACAAGTGATTTTGATGAAGAAACTAATGCTCAACTGTAAATATTGCTTACAAACAAAATAAAAAATTGCTATTGGACTCCAGATGTAGTGGTGGCGGTGAGAGGGGCTAAGACATCTTAATGCACATAAACACTAAATCAATATACAACCAACATAAAAATAACCATACTTATACACATATTTCTATGCTAAGCTTTACAAAAGATAAACCAATGTGCTAACTTGTTGGAAACACAACCCATAAGCTTAACATACACATATAATGCTCATTGTTAACAAATTGAATAATTTGTTATCATAGTGTAAATATACTACATATGATAAAATTTCCCACATGATTCCTCAATCATAATAGAATCATAGTCTATTTATACAATTTCATTCAATTAGCTTACATTATCTCAATTGACAAGTTAATCCATATCAACACACATTACATTTAATCTCACAAACATTGTGTAGGTTTAACCCTGTACAGAAATTACCTGCATACGAATTCTAAAACGCAGAAAAATAAACAATGCGAGAGCATAACACATAAAACACATATACACAGAGATTTTCCCAGTGGATCCCAAAACCGGGACTGCCAGCTTGATTTTTAATTATGTTCCTTTCAATGTTACAATACATATTCATACATGCCGAAGCATCCAATACCATGGACAGAAAACCATCACGTCCAATACCATGGACCAAAAACCATCGCGTCCAATACCATGGACCAAAAACCATCGCGTCTAAAAAACATGTGCGAAAATCATGCACAATACCATAGGGGGGTCCGCCCAACCTAACATAGGGTCCAAAACCAAAATTTTCCGGGGCGCTGCCCCAGATCCCATAAAGTGGGGTTACGGGTGCCCTTCAAACCCCCTGTTAACTATGTGGAAAGAATATAACACAACCCAACACATTGCATATGATGGGATGTTAAGGAATTTCAATCCTAATGTTAATCCAATCTCAAAATTAAACCATTGCCACCTTACTTCATCATATACCTAACCATTAACCCACCAACTCACCAACCAGTAACCTACTATATCCACAAGTATTTTATATGTGGTATTTTTACAATTATGTCACTATCTCCTTAATAACAAACCACAAAACATTTAACATTTAACATGTAACACCTAACCCCCAATCCACTCGCCCCCAAATAACTAACCTACTAGCACCCTAATTCTTTCACCCCAAATGACTAACCCCTAACCCTTACCTACAAGTCACTAACCAATTAACCATTCACCCATTAACACTCTTATCACTAACCCTTAATCCCCAATCTCCTAACCCATGGGCAATGGTTATGATTGACCATTGTTGACTATGGTTGACGATGTTTAATAATGATTAAATATAGTTGTGCATGGTTAATTATATTGATAAGTGGTTGATTATAGATAAAATAATTGATTATGCATGACTAGTTGGCTATGGTTGACTACAATCAAATATGATTAAACATGTTTGACTAGTCACTCACTAAACCCCTAAACCCTAGCTCACCATCCCACTATCTCCTAACTCCTAACCCACTAACTCATAACCCACTACTCCATTGACCCTATAATGTAATGGCCCACTACCCTACTGACCCATTAACCTGCAACCCTTAATCCATTAACTCTTAACGCATTAACCCCTAATCTAATAGCCATGAAACTTGACTAATAACCCATTAATACCTAATCCACAAACCTTACCCATTAACCCCAATTACACAAACCCACTAAATCAATAACACATTAACACTTAATATACTAACCTATAATATTTTAACATAATAACTTATTAAGTAGCAATCTCTAATCCTCAAATCTAGCTAACCCATTTACCTACTAACACACTAATCCATTGACTTAATAATCATGAACCCTTAACACATAACCCTCTAAACCTAACCCTTGTCACCTAACCTACTAACACCCAATTACTCTTAAGCTAATAACACATAACCCATTAACCCTTGACAGTATATCATTGATCCCTTAACCATTACTCACTAATCTCTCACCCATATCACAATAAACCCAAATATCCCTTAACCCCAAACTTATAATCATGTAATTGTTAATAATGAAACTATGTCATACTTTTATGTCAAACCAAATTAACAAATTTGAAAACAAAAACACCACACATCATGATTTGTCTACAAATAAACTAAAAATAGGAACAAAGGAGATGAGGGTATAAAATCTATATAGAGAAAAGGATAAGGCAAAACCAAATCAAAATATGAGAGAAAATGACGTCAAATCCAATTTCTTATTAGGCAAGGGTTTAATGTATAACCTCTTTTTTTCTAGATAAAAGATCTTAAAGATAGATCTCATCAAGAACATCATTAATAAAAGTTATCTAATTTGGAGAGAGATATAAATAAAATTATTGAGAGGAAATATTGGATTTAATGTAATTAAATCGAAAAATTACATAAAAGGAATTACAATAGTTAGGAGTGAAAATCCATACCACAATAGAATTAAAGATTTTAAATAATAATAAGCTTTTGTTTTGTTTGTTTGTTTTATTTGTTTATTTATAATATAATTTTGTATAGTGTTATTGGAATGAATTCCTTTCATATCTAATTTATATGATACAATTTGAGTAGGTTTAATGGTTAAGAACATGCGCTTCTATGTAAGAGATCATAAGTTTAAATCCAGAGGGAGGTAGAGTATTTACACCTTCATAGACTTTAATAGTCAAATCACTTCGTGGAGGTAGGTACCCATTGAAAGGATTGGCTTCCCTTGTTCTGTTGAGGAGGCATAGGGTGTTTGGAGAGTACAACTTTCCCAACAATCATCTCATTAATGAAAAATGCGATTGTGTAGGAGATCCTACTTGATTACACTTACCCATAAGTACAAATAATGGCCTAAGTGATGTGCATGGAAATTTGTGGATAAACAACAAGGTGAAGCATGGTTGGAAATGGGTAGCAACATGTGTGTAGATCAGTTGCATAAAATTACAAGGTTGAGTTGCAATGTCTAGAGCTATAGAAAATGGAAAAGTTGAGTTACAATATATGGAGTTGCAGCAAATTATATAGTTGAGTTGCAATATTTGGAGTTGCAACAAATAAAACCATAGATCTATAACACAAATGAAAAGTGGCAATATAAAAGCTAGAGCTACAACAAAAGCAAGGTCTTGTAACAATGATCAAAGTTGGGAGAAAAAGGATGTAGTGATGATGATATTTTTTGAAACAATTATTGACCAACAAGATGGTTTTTAAAAGATACTTTTTTAAGAGTATTATTCACCAATTTCACCCAAAGGGGTTTCATATTTGGATTATATATATATATATATATATATATATATATATATATATATATCATCGTGGTGTCTCTACAACGTCAACCTCAAAATTGGGATGAGAAAAAATTCATCGAACAAAGGGTTCTTTGGACAGTGGCCCTTGATATAATTGTAAGCAATGTGCATTGGAAAAAAAAGGATCTTAAGTTTCAACAATTGTTTAGAGTTTGCCACTATCATTGTCAAAAACCATATCCACTTTATATGAAACTAACCAAAATGTGTAAAAATTTCCCTTGAATTCCTTAACTTATCTCGAACCATATAGCAAAGCCTAATCACCTTTATGGAATTTATTCATTTTGATAAACTTGTCATGCTACCTTTTTTACTACTACTGAATAATAGAGGTTTGATGTAATGCAACCTAGTGAATTTCATCAAGCTCATTAAGAAAATCTAATAAATGCTCTTGCGTTGTGGTAACTTATAAATTCAATTGTAGAGTAGTTCTCAATGTCTTGATCTCAAATTTAATTGGAAGAACATCATTATTGCCATAGAAAATTTCGTAAGGAATGAAACCCATGGTGTTTTTCTAGGTGATTGTATCAGCCCAAAGAGATTTTGGAGGTCTATAGGCTCAAATGTGACCGTGAAAGTGCACAATCTTTGTGAGAAAGGATTCTAATATTGTTGGTACTCTCCACTTTTCTATTGGCTTGTGGATGATAAGGTGATGTAACCCTATGATGAATTTGATAATTTCTGCTAAGTTTTTTAATTAGGTAGGAAGTAAACTAAGCTCCTCCATTTGTGACTATCTCACAAGGTATCCTAAAAGTGGACAAAAATGTCGTCGTAAATGAAATTTCCCATAACTTGATTGATACCCCTTGAAATTACTTTAGCATCCACCCATTTGGTGACAAAACCAATGTAGACCAAGATATGGACCTTTTGATGAGATGGGTGATCTGAAAATTGGGCACTAAAGGCTTCTTGTCAAGCTTACAAGAACCTCTCCCACTTCCAAAGCTTAAATATTCCCAAGATATTATGATTAACCAATTGCGTAATTAATAATTCTTGAAAATAGGTGTATGCTTATGTTTGTTTTTGAATTGTATATGTGCTTTGAGTTCTATTACTTATGCTGATATTTAAGTACATGTGATAGTAAATAATGCAACAACAAAACAAACACACATAACAACAATATTAATTTGGAGTTCACCCAAAACTCTTGGGCTACGCCTCCTTGAGCTCTAGTCAACACGACTAGGCTCTATGGGATTATGGCATAAGTTCTTTTACAAGCTCCATGCTCAAATCCACTGGTTTACACAGAACACAATGGGCTTAGAACTCCATCTTATCCCTGGCTTTGAAGCTCTCAGGCTTTCTGGCTCTGGCTCTAGCTCTAGCTCTGGCTTTGGCTCTTGGCTCTAGCTCGTGGCTCTGGCTCTGGCTCTTGGCTTTGGCTCTTCGGCTTTGGCTTCTCTGAGCTCTCTCTCAGCCTCTGTAATTCACTAGACCTCCAAGCTACTCTTCGGCAAACTTCCAGTGACCCTTTTCAACAACTTTCAGCTCTTTGGTTTTTCAATCGACCTCCAAGCGACTCCAAAAAATCCCTCAGCTACCTGCGCTCCTGCTACCTTGTCAATTGAGCTCTCTGGCTTTCTTGAGGCATCCTTCTAGCTCTGCGGCTTCCCTAGCCATTTCTCTGCATGTAATCATTCCTTTGTGGCTCTGCGACTTCTTCTGCTCCTTGTCTCTTCGACTGGCCATCTGACTCTATGGCTCTCTCTGCATTACAAACGTATCATTGTCTATAAAACACCCACTTGCAGTGTGGCACACTGATCAGGGGCAATTGCAAAGGAATTGGGGCCTTCCTTCAGGCGAAAACCCGAAAATGGAACAAAATTCCAATACACAGAGTTTTACCGGAAATATACTATCGAGCACGAAATCCGGACTTCAGATTCTATGAAATCACCCCTATAAACCCATCAGGTCTGCCATTCTATTGCAAATCACTATCACATGACGCAGGGCTTAAAAACCCAATACACGGATAATACACAGAAAATTTAAAAAACCGGATTTCAAATTTTATGCAATTGGGTCTTTAAATCCCATTGGGTCCACGCTTTATCTCTTATCACAGTCGCAATCGCATTGGCCTGGAATCAAGGATCGCCGATCAAATCCTAACTATTGATCTTCTCCTTGATCGGACGGTCGATATCGCATCGCATGTCACTATCGCAACGACCCTTTGTATCAGGGATCACCGATCTCCCGACCGCCAATTGAATCTGGACCATTGATCTGCACACCCGATCCAACGGTCGATATCAAATCTTGACATATCGCATCGGCATATCGCATTCGCTATGGCCTAGGGTTCTTCCCTTATACCATGGAATATGCAGATGCTGATATCGCAATTGCTCCATCGCATATCGCTAGTTGGATGTCGCTATGTCTGGGGTCCCGATATCGGGCGAAGGCCTACCTCCGATGCGATAAGTTAGAGGTCACAGTCGGGGGTTCCTTCCACCCTTGCCTTAAGTCCTCCACTTAACCCTTCTGATGCAATTTTCCTTTATAAGGCCTTTAGCCCATTTTTGGAAGAATTTGCTTCCTTTTCAAAGGAACAAAGACAAACTTCTTTTTGCGATAACTTCATCATTCGAAGTCCGTTTTAGCCCATTCAAGTTGCAATAGATTCCAAATGAAAAGATCTATGCAATGGGACTACTTCCAAGAGCATCCTTGGACTTTCATTTTCCTCTGTGAGGAACACTTTAGACTTAGAAGTCTATCCAAGATCCATTTTGGATCAATGGGGGATTGACTGGCCCCACAAATTCTAAGGCCCACTTCTCAAAGGGTTCAATGACAATTTGATTTTGTAAAGACATTCCATTAGATTGGATAGGTTGGCCCATCCTTTCACAGCTACCAAAACTTTACACATACCCTTTTGCATCTCAAAACATGTTATGCCAATAAGAACCCAAATGAAGTACTTTGTGAGCTATCCTTACATTGGAAAACACTCACCATAGGGCTCATCATGATTTTTGGGTATGTGTTGTATTCTTTGCAGGACTAGCCTCAGACATTGTTACATTGTGTCAGGCATAGCGAGGGCGCCAATCCCCCTTATCAAGTGGTTTGTAGGGGGATGGTCTCCCCCTTGCATAAAGTTTGGGGCAACGCCACGAAATTGATTTATTTTTTATGCGAACCCAAGGATCGGGGTAGACCCAAGGATGGTGGGCAGACCCACCCATGGTTTTGTGCATGATGGTTTTTCCCATGGTATTTTATAGACCCGATCAGGGGAAATGTTGTTATGTTCTAATTTAGAGTTAATGGATTGGGGGTTTATGAATGATTTGGCATGTATATAATGTATTGTAACATTGAAAGGAATATAATGAAAATTAATTTGGTTTTTTTAGTTTTGGGTTCCAGGAGAAAAATCTATGTGTATATTTTCTATTCTTGCCATTAAATATTTTTTGTTTAAAAAAAATTGTTTGCGAGTAATTTCTATATAGGGTTAAAACCTTTAGTGACAACCTTAAGGATGCATAGATTTCATACTCTCTGACACAACATCAGATCACATGATCCAACCCTGTGTAAAAGGGGTATTTATTTATCTAACAACGCCTGACACTTTGATTGATGATATCCCATTGTTCTTGTGGAGATAGGTGGTTTGGGATCTTTTTTGTAGCCAAGTAGTTAGCAATATCTGCATACCATGGGGTGTGAGTGGATACTATGAAAAAGAGCTCGTTGGGGAAACCATCTTCAACAAGTGAACTATCACCATAATTGGTAATCCCGAAGAGGAAATATGAAAGGACATTATCCTCCCAGGCTTATCAATGATAATGACATCAAATTCTTGTAGCAAAAACAACCATCTAGTTATTCAACTATTAGTGATAGTTTTTTCACTAAATAATCAATGGTAGAGTGAGTAGTGTATATAATATAAGGATAGCCAATTATGTAATGTCATAACTTCTTAATGGATTAAACGATGGAAATGAGTTCCATTTCTATTATTATGTAGTTTAGTTTTGTTGGATCTAACTTCTTGTTGATGAAATATATGGCATATGGATTCCGTTCTTCTTGCTAACCTAATACTGCTCTAATTGTTGTGATGGAAACATCTATGGAAATATGAAATGGTCTGGACCACTACGTTCCTTACAAAATAGGGATCTCATAGTGACATTTCTTAAAAATTTTGAAAAAATATTGACACTCATCACTCCACATAAATTACATATCCTTATAAAGAAATATAAATAAAGGAGATGCTTGTTTAGTAAAATTCTTAATAAAACAATGATAACAACTAGCACACCCCCAAAAAACTACATACCTCTTTTTATGTTTTTGGATTGGGGAGATTTAAAATTATCTCATTTTTCATAGTATCCACTTTTATACCTATAGAAGAAATATGGTGACCAAGAACTATGCCCTCTATTAGAAATGTTTCCCTTCAAGTAACCCCCATAGACAACACACTTAGTTGTTGTGACTTGTTGTTGCTTGGACAAGATTTTTTTATCAGCATAGACCTACTATTATCTATTCATCAGTTATATTTCTATGCTCATTAGTCATTCATAGTCATGCATCATTTCTCCATGCCCCTGATCTCTAATGTGTTAGATGGTATTTCATGTTTCTTCGATTAGTGGTTGGTATATTTTCATTGCTTAGTCTCCTCATCTGAAAATTATGTTGAGGTTTCATCTTGTTGTATAGATTTCAACATTAGGTGGATTATTTATCACTTTTAACTTAGTAAGGATGTTACCATGTTACTACTTCTAACCATCAGGACATAATTACTTTTGGTTAAGTGTGCTATAAAGCTAGACAAATAGGTACTATTGGGGAATTAGGTTTGCAGCGAAAAAAATCCCTTCCATACTTAACACTTTCCATTAAACACTTATCATTTTCCATCCCATCCATAATAGGAAAAATCTCCCTAACCTGAGGTTGACTTACCAAAGATCATCCAAAAGAGGGTCATCAAAAGAGATAAAATGAAAAATGCAAGCCTCAAAAAGTCAACTCAAGCCAAACAAAAGGCTAAGGAGGTGAAGAGAAAAAAGTCCTAAGAGAAGAATTCTTATCCAAAGACAGATGACTTAGAAAAAAAACAAAATAAAAATAAAAATAAATATAGAAGAGGAAGTGTGTGTAGGCTGAAGTAGTAAAATCTCCCTCTCACAAGGATTTGCAAATAAATAAGAATCCTACCCACAATTTCATTGGCTAGTTGGACTAGAATTATACCCTCAACACTATCTATGAATTTGGAAGTTAATCCATATGTTATCCTTATGTCCCTTTCATGAAAAATAATAATGTCATCCACCTACTTGAACTTGGAGGATTTAGGAAATACTTATGTTTTATCCCAAAGACGTGTAAGGGAGGTAAGGTTGTCCCCTTGGTTAGTTTCTTTAGTAAATTAGTAACATTGGCTAAGTTACTTATGATTAATTTACCTTATCTATGTTGATGTCTAATCACTATTTTAAGCTGGATGTGTTGTTGAAGGTGTGGAACTAGGTACTATTTATATTATCAACCAATGTGAGCAACTAAATGGTGCTTCATCATCTTCAATGGTCTACATTGGCATTATTTGGAGAATTATTTCTAATGTATAAAGTTTTGCTAGCACATATATGAGAAATTTTACTCACCCATGTGCACATAAAAAAATTAAAAAATAAAAAAATGGAAGAAAATTTGATGTAAAAGTGACTAGTTGGTTGAATGAACACAACTAGCTCCATTTATTAGAATTCTAGAAGTTTTGAAAGTGCTTTGATCACTTTCTTATTTAAATTGATCTTCTAGAAAGGGGTAGAATATTTTATTATTTTTTGACTAGAAGCCACACAAGGTCTTCTAGAAATGGAGTAAAATATTATTCTTTGACCAACGATCACATGTCCCCCCCCCGATGGTTTTCTGGAGCACATGAATTTGTAGCTAATGGGTTATAGGCCTTCCTTTTCTATAAAAGGATGTCACTCTACCTCATTTCACAATAGTTGGGAGATAATAAAATTTCATTTTGGAAAAAAAAATAAAAAAAAATAAATACTACTGACTCACACTGCTTGAACAAACATTTACTATTTTTTTTTAAAATCATGGTTTTGAAAAGAATGTATATTTATCTAAGCTGCAAAATTATTTGATTGAATTTTGGAATGAAAGAGATCAACAAACACATCATCATCATACCAAATCCTTAGGGAAACATCAACATTAAAACTAAGTCACATCGCCACTCATACCCAATGATAAATTAATAAATGAAATCAGACATAGGAAAACCCCACTTAGGCTATGAAAACCACACATCCTAAACCTAGAAGTGAGGGGCAAGGATGTCAAGGTGACAACAAGTGGCTTTAATTTTAGTATCCTTTGGTTCTCCCCTTGGTGAGATTGGGACTTTTTCTCTAAGGAGAATTCAAGTAATAACAAGAAACATGTGGCATTTTTAATTGCAAGAGAGAGGTTATTTGGGTTACATCAATTAAGCACCTTTTCCATAATCACTAAGAATTCAATGAATGTGTTACCATAAATTGTAAATTCATCCATATATATCTTGACACAATCATGGATTAGATAAAAAAATATACCAATCATAGGTTGTTGGAAGGTGGTTCGTGAATTGCAAAGCCCAAAAGGAAAAAATCAATAAACAAATATTCCCTAAGCATAGATGAAGGTAGTGTTATCCTAATCTTTAGAGGCAATTTTGACTTGGCTATACTTGTTAAATCCATTAATAAAAGAGAAAAACTCCTTTCTTACTAATGTGTGAAGAACTTATTCAATGAAGGGCAAAGGAAATTGTCCTTTTTCATATCCTTGTTTAGTTTCCTACTATTAATACATATCCATCATTTGCCATTTTCTTGGGTAATGTCACAAGAGAAGGAACCCATTGGATATTAGAAATAACTTAGATAAAATGTACACAAAAAATGTTTATAAATCCTCCTTGACCATGTCCCTTAAGTCTGGGTTCATGTGGCATTAATGTTGTCAGATAGGTCAACAATCAGCTTTGATATAGATATGGGTGCAAAGATCAGGGTGAATACCTCTCATGTGTATCTATTCCTACATGAATGCATCCTTTTTCTCTTGCAAGAGATTGACTAGTTACTTTATTTGTAGAGGGGATAGATTTGGATTGATGTTCAAGGATTTCCTTTGATCAATTTTTATAGGAATACTAGTGGGATTTGTATTATGGCAAGGAACCATAGGTAAACGATCTAAAGATAGGTATGTCATGGGAATTTCTTGAGTAGAGGTTCTCATTTTAGAATCCAAGAACTGAAATATTGTCTTAGAGGTTGAAGGAGGTTTGTTGACTTGATCACTTCATCCTCCATTTCATCTTTAAAATATAGTACATTCTCTACTACCCACATAAGAATTTCATGATCAATGCTAGGTTTGCTAGGGAGGTATAGAATGAGGTTCCTTACGAATTCACCATGAGATATTATGGTATTACCATATGTGAATCTAATGTATTCATCGGCAATGATTAGTCACAAACTTTCCAATATTAGAGGGTGACCTACCAAAAGTGATTTTGGCTATAGAACTAGGAAATCATCAGGATATTCCCATGAATCTACATAAATGATTATATCCTCTAAAATTCCCACTGGTTTAATGGTAGATCAATCTATCAGTTCTATAACTACAAGACTTTTTTTGAGATTAGTTAGTTCAAGCATATCCATGGTTTCCTTAGTCATCACATGTATGGAAACACCTAAACGAACCAAAGTATTTTGAATACATATTTTGTTGATATGGACATTGACTATTTGATTACCAGTATCCTTATATGTGGAAATATCCAAGAATTAATTCTACCAATTGATGAACCACATGAACAATTGGAGGATCCCTTAGTTTCCTACCAGGTTTCTTAATGCATAGTTCCCTAATGGTATTAGTGTGTATTGGGATATCTTTGATTGCTTGAAACAACAAAATTTTGAAGCACACATTACACAATTCTCCTGATATAAATCAAACTTAGGTTGAATAATGGGTTTTACTGGGGTTAACCTTTTTGGGTATGGAGGAAGTGGGGAAACTCTTGATGTTAGTGGTTGGTATGAATTTTTAGGAAGAATGAGTTGTGGCATGTTGGGAGAATGATCTTAGATTGTTCCTCATAATGGTTTTTTTTATTATTAGGCTTCCTCTTCATCATGTTCCATAATAATTGGAGAAATTCCTTGATTAAGCATTCTCCTTGATCTAAGATGGAGGTCTTAAGAATCTACATGGGAGATAAAATATGTAGGATAACTAGACAACTCACTAATGTAAGTATGTTGAACTGTTTTATTGGAGAGTTATTTGTAGGCAATTGTAATGGTCACTACCATGACAACTGGGGCTGTTGTACTAGAAATTGTTGGTTCCCAGAGGAAACTCATTTCCATCCTTGTGACCATTGGTAACCTTGTGTTGGTGTGACCAAGACTATTTTTCAAGGTTGTCAAGGTTTCTTTGGAGCCATGAAGTAGGACTGCTCCATTTCTTTCTTCATACCTTGGTACGCTACCTTTAGTCTTAACAATGAAGGAAAAAATTTGGTAGAGCGATCCTACTTGCAAATGCTATAGACTTCGATGTTATTGAGTGGACATTCCCACAAATGATGCTTCTATCTACATTTTGAATGGAATTTGGAAAATGCTTTCCCAACCTCTTCTAGCTTCTATTTTTCCTACAAAATATATAATTGTGAAGTTAGTGAACTAAAAATATTGGTTTTGAATCGTCCATTAAATTACCTATTTTTCTCAAGTGATCCTTACAATAGTGGATTTTTTATTTTTATAAAAAATTCTCTTGACCTTCTCAGTGTATTATTGTCCAATTTGATTTTGGACCTTTGTAGGTTATACTGAAATATTTCCACATAATCCTCAAAGCTTTCATCTTCCCTTCGAATAATTATAACGATTCCCTCTTGAAGATCCATCACGTTGCAATAATCCTCGTACTTTTGGAGGAATTTATGTTTCATGTCATTCCATGTTTTAATATATAGTATGCCAAGTCCCATAAAGTAGTGGAGCGCCACATTCTTAAGTGTGGCAGGAAACAATTTTGATTTTTGTGAGTTTAAACACAATCATAGCTTCGACACAAAACATTGATCTCGAAAAGAAAAGTGTCAGGGTATTCACTTGTTAATCCATAAAAACTAGGAAGAGATGATAGTTGAATGCTTTTAATTGGTGTTTCTCCTTCAACATCTGTAATTAGGAATTCAAAAGTTATATTAGAGGCTACCTCCTCATCCATGTCAATTTTTAGAAGTCCTTTGAAATATGGTTGATTAACTATTCATGATTCTTCTAAGGATGGGGGTCCCTGGGAATCTCTTGGCTCTTGAATTAAATGCCTTGGGAATTAGCTCTAGAATCAAGCTTCCCATCGATTAGTTCTCTTGTGTCTCCTTGACCTTCACAAGGAGTATATTCTATTTTTGCCTCTAAATATGAATTAGAAGGAAAATGTGTTACAAGTATTTCCTTCTTGTTAGCTTGATGTTCTTTTTGTCCTTGTCCAACTGGATCTTTGTTTGCATTACAATTGATTATTACTACATTGGGTTCTTAGAGATTCCTTCATTTATTTATGCAGACTACATGGATTGAAACTATGGAAACATAAACTCACCACAAAACCTTTGTGATGAATGCACACCTTCTTACCTCTTGTATTACAATCTTTATTTTCTTGTGTTCAAAGAAATACTACGTATGCTCTAGTATTAAAATGCAAACATTATAGATGGGATATTTAGATGGTTCACTCATCATGATATGGCTCCAAATTTTTTGATATTATATGCAAATTAAAATGAATGCTAGACTTTCCTCGCTAGGGGTGATAGAATTTGGAAGCACGTTGACTCGGGGATATACAAGCCCTCCCAAATGACAATAATGAAGGCTCATAGTGGAGAGTACAAAATGGCAGGTGGTCTGTAGGTGAAGTTTCTAGAGATTGCATTGGTTTTTATTCCCCTGGTGATGGATGCAGTGAGCAAAAGCGTCATTCGGGAGATGAAAAAGTGGGAGTTGGAAGGTAGTGCCTGCTCAGTTCATTCAGAGGGCCTCTCTGGAGAGCGAAGCTAGGGTATTGAAGCCATTATAGTCTGGAATTCTAAAGAAGCTCCACAAGCAAGAGTCAAACAAACAACTATATGGGACCCTCGGTTGGTGAATGATCTGGGGCTAGCTCTATCGGGTATTCAAGATTTTGGCCTCAACTCAACTAGCAAAAGAATAACCTTGAGACTCCAACATAACATCGTGATGGAAACTGGGGAAGGGGATAACACTACCTCTCATATAATTTAGACATTTTTTCCCATTTTAGTGTTTCCTGTGAATGATTTAGTTGTGTGGTTTTGGAGATCTGTGCAATGTGTTTCGACCCCTTGGTCCTCTGATGGATGATCTAGGTGAGAGGGTGGCAAGAGTGGTCATAATTTTGGTGTTTGCTAGGCGCCCAAAGATTCAATGTAATAGTGTGTGTCTAGGTTGGGATTGGGTAGACATGGGCCAAGATGATGAATGCCTTTTGATAAGAGAGAAAATTGAACTATGTTTTACTTACATTTTGTGTTGTGAATTCTACCATCAATGGGGATTTATGACTCATCTCTTCTCTTGGGAAGATATTATTCTTAATCCTCTCTTTGCTCCATGGCTAGGGCCTCAGAGACACATTGTGGATCTGAGTAGGGTGGTCAATTGGAAGTCCTGGAATAGGAGGTGTAAACCCGTTGTTGTGAAGTACTGGTGCGTGGTCCACCAATTTCTAGTGGAATACATGTTGCGTCGGTGTGGGTGTGCCCGTCGAGGTGGCGGCCTCCATGGCCAACATAGTTAACATGTTGACTAGGTGGACGAGTAGAATGAGGATGAGGTGGGAGGCGCGGACGTTGAAGGTGAGGTGGCTCATGTCCAGGCCCAGTCTCTAGGCTGAGTAGAGCAACCTCCCTTGCTTGGAATGATAACTAATCAATTGCGGGATATTCAAGCCAACCTAGATATCATTCGATAAGGTATGATGACTCAAATGAGATAATAAGTTATATCAACGATTTTCATTATAACTAGGGATAAATTCTAGAGTGGTTGGCTTCTGTGAGACGCAACCGATGATGCAATAATGAGTGGATGGATGAGATTGAGGCGTGTTTGGCACATATTGACTATCATGTCCATGAAGGGAATGAACCTCCAGCGATGTCGAGCCATCAAGCTTTGAATCTTCCTCCCTGATATGAAAATTGCAGGATGTTTTCGAGTACTGTTTATGTTTTCAGTAATCTAGCCATTTTGTCCTTCGAATACATGTAAGAAATAGACACATCGTTTATGTTTTTACATTGCTCTCCTCACTTACAAATTGGGTCAGAGTGAAGTGGGGAGAGAAAAAGGCCTCCAAAATGTATGTTGTTTCTATTTGATAATATAATGAAAATTTCTTGATCGATAAAAAAAAACAAATGCTAGAATTATTTTGGCACCCTCAATAACTTCCTCAACAACAACACAAAAATTTCAAGTCGATTAATTTTATTTATTTTTAATAATTATCTTACTAGATCATTAATATATCAAAACAAGTGTAAAGTGTTTTTTTAAAGCTATCATGCAAAGTATATGTAGGCGTTGACGTTGCGTCAAACACACCAAAATTTTTCCTACACTTGAATTTTGGAGCCTACTGAGGATCTTACGATTTGTCATTCCATGGTTACTTCATGGCCGGTTGATGCTTTGTTAAGTGTTTAAGTCTTCTTCTTAGGTTATAAGCGTCAAAGTCACTTGCTCACACATGCTCAACCCTTGATGAATTCACAAATGCACTTATTTCTTCTGCAATCTTAGATAGGCATTGCATAGTTCCTGAAAGTAAGGCTTGTGCAATCTCCAGGAATAATGATTACACAATTTTTAGTTACAGTGATTGCGCAATCACTTTTGAACGTGACTACGCATTCCATGAGGATAGTGCACTGCACTACCTATGTCGAAATTCAATGCACACTCTCCATTGACATTCTCCTTCTCAGTTTGGTTACAATTTTACTACTATTCCAGTAAGTTTTCTCAACTGTCGCTTTTTCGCATGTTTATTTTCACAAGTGTCACTTTCACTTTCATAACTGTTGCTTTTGCTTGATTTCACCTTAAAGTGTCTTTTTCACTTGATCTTTGCTTTAGCATGTGTCACTTTCACTTTCTTCAACTTTTCAAGTGTCATTTTCACGTTTTCTTACTGTCACAAGTGTCTCTTTGATTATTTTCACGACTAGATGTGTCACAATTTGGGATGCTACCAGAGGTAGCTCTAGCACACTCTTCTGCATTAGTTAATATTATGTATCATAAAAATATGCGTTAGACACATTCCTACAGCTTAGTGCACTTTCTGGTCGCAATCGAAACTTGTGTTCTAAGTGTCACAATACTATGTTTTAATTGTCACACTTAGAATAAGTGTCTCTTTGTTGTCATGTCAAGCTACACATGATGATTTTGAGTATTGTGCATCCTCTTGGCTTGTGTTTGATGGTATTCATGTGTGTGATCATATTTTGGAACTTGTTTGTATGTTCTCTCCTCTCTTGTTCCATTGTTCCCACACTTAGCCATTTTTAGGATTACCCCTATCCTCACACCTTTCCTAGTCAGTGGATGACCGCATGTCACATTTCTAGTGAAAAATGGTGCATCCCTTGCCCTCTACAAATGCACACTACGCCATCCTGAGGGCCTCCTCCTTCACAATCCAATGAACAATCTTGAATTGTGGTCTCTCAGTTTCCTTCTTGCTTACCCTTGAAAATTGTGCCCAAGACTTAGTCTTGCTTGCCTCCCTAGCACTTGTCATATTCACAGTAGGAAGTGGAGCCACTTCTTGAACTCTGTAGTGGGAAACTACACACACCCTGAGCCTTCCCCTCAAGTATTGTGCATTGCATAGTTATAGTGAGAAAGCATGCCACCCTTACCTCTTACACTTTCTCACTGCACCAAGGTTGAGCTCTCTTTGTCTCCTTAGCACATGGTGCAGTTCTAGTGGACAGTGCAACCTCTCCCAAATCACTGCTAAAGAAAAATGCACTCTTCCTTAAGATTTCCTCCCAGTCACAACACATTTGCACAATTTTAGTTAGCAAGCCATCAACCTTTGTTCACTAAAATTCCCCACTGCACATAACACTTTCTCATGGATCTCCCTCCTAGTGCATGGCAAAAGGTCCAGTCAACAATGGATCCTCCTTGTACCCTTGCAGAAGAAAACTACGTTATGCTTCCCCTCCTTCTCTCTTGGGCAACTGCAATCTATAGGCCCCCTAGTCACTGCCTCCAACACTTCACACACACATGCTTAGTTCTTTCTCTTGCCCTAGCGTAGTGCACAGTCACTCCTTGCTTAACTCCTTCAACTTCACATTGCGCCTAATGAATTCCTATCCCTCTCATCCCTTGCACAAATTCATCATAGTTAATCTCTTCCACGAGAAAAGTAGAGGTAGAATAGATTTTTTGTAGATTGATCTTGCCTTGTCATGATTGAAATCCATCTGCAGGTATACCATCTCAACATGTCAAGGATATTGATTATGTTGTCATTGATGTCAAAGCAGGAGTAGATGCAACAAGTAAATGTTGGTGTAGGATGCAGAGTGAGTGAATATACCATCATGAGTTCACAGGATGATGTAGCAGAAGCCCTAATTGATCGGTTTAAACACTAACCCTAGGGTTTGGGTCCCTTAATGGAGATGATGATGATGCAGATGGATGGGTTCCTTAGACGATGGAGACATCCCATGCTTGTTGGAGATTTTTGATGATGCAGATCACTGAGTTTGTTTGGAGACCCTTGCCATTGGATTTTATCCGCCATGCTGATTCTGTTGATATGTGGAGCATCTCATAGGCCCTTACAATTTAAGAGATGCACCTAGTCAAAGTTGAAGCCCCAACTAATGGTCCTAAAACCCCAAGGGATGTTGAGGTGGCATTATAGTATTGGTGTGATTGTGTGGCAACTTCAATGATGATGTGGAAAACTAGGGTTGATAATATGGCAAGTTAAATTAAATTAATGTTGAGAGGTTTTCTTCATTAAATTAATTTTTGAAAGGTTTCTTAATAAATTTTGGAAGGTATCTTAATTAATTTGATTTTTGGAGGGTTTGACTCAAAAGTCAATGGGAGGATTTTGTTAATTCAAATTTCGATTCTCCAAAACCCTAAGTCAGCTTCATCTAATTTTTGTGGTCCCATTAAATTTGAAATTTCTAATTCCAAATTCCCTCCAAAAGGAATGGTGAGCTACCCTAAATTCAAGCTCTCCACAAACTATAAAAAGACCTTCGTTAGCTCTTATGAGAAGCACTTGAGAGAAGATTAATTGGTGATGATTTTATGCATTTTGGAAAGAAAAACAAATCTGACGCTGCAGTTGAATTTCTAGAAGGTTTTGGGAATAATTTCTTTTCTGATATTTTGTTTCGTTGGGTTCTTGTGTATATTGCTTTCAGTACGACATAAACCTCTGCGGCACATCAAGACAAGCAAAGATTTTCTGTGTCTCTGATCAGAGGAAAAAAAGTTTTGGGCTATATCTCTTGTGATTTTTCTCTATTGTTTTAGTTGGGCATTACCTTCTCTTGCAGATGGTACCTGAGTAGTTCCATGTCCATCCTTTACTCTAAATTACGAATCTGTGAAGCATTGCTAGACCAAGAAAAGGGTAGCCTTGGGAAGGAATTCTACATTGATCATTGGAAAGGAAATAAAGCGAAGGATTATGGCTTTTTATTCTTTGTTGGGTTAAATTTTTCTTTTTTTGGCTACTCATTAAAGGGTGTTGGCACAGATGGACAACACTTAAGCAAAATCTTATCACTAACCTATCACCTGCAACCTTGAAGAATGGACGAGGAAACTTTTAAACCTTGTCTGCGGTTTTTAAGAAAACCATTACTTGCATATTGATAATCTTGTCTTCAATCTAAGGAAAACATTACTTGACAAAAAGCAAAATTCATTTGGAGATTTGTTTTAACTATAGCTAGAGGCCTTTATTAATTGAAAAAATATTGTAAGGACATGAGAAACCACTAGACATGGTTTTTGTTTGTGTGTTGAATTACTTGAACCTGTATACTTGAGATAAATGTGTCATACACAAACCTTGGTCTATGATATATTCAAGAAGGAGCCTATATAATTGTCGAAGAACGCCATCACAAATTGTTTCTGCCTATAGCCTATATCTGTCACTCAAGTTGTGAGTTTCTTGATGTTACAGGCTTCGTAGCTAAACAGTGCAACATATCTGGTAAGATTTTATGCAGAGAGAGTGTATCACTATAGGTGCAATGACAAACCACTTCAGGTAGACCACTAAAACACTTGCACGTTAAGTGATCATTGCAATGTGGATTTCTTGTGATATTGGATTAGTAGATTAACATGACATTATTGAGATCTCTGTGCGATACCCTTAGATTATCTGAGACAAAGATTGTTTGTGGTAGCTTGCACAAAATCTGAACTGAGCACGAACTAGTTGTTGATGTTAAGTCAAGGAGCAACAGAAGTAATATTTTACCATGTTAA
The DNA here is from genome assembly GCA_031772625.1 of Pinus tabuliformis. Taxonomy (NCBI): domain Eukaryota; kingdom Viridiplantae; phylum Streptophyta; class Pinopsida; order Pinales; family Pinaceae; genus Pinus; species Pinus tabuliformis. The sequence continues at coordinate 805,752,320 of CM062817.1, read as the reverse complement.
CAGATTAGAAGCCCTGCATTCCAGATGATGTGTGACATAATTGAAATCTATGTATTGTTGAGAATATGTTATTGAGCTCGCTGACATGTTGAGGGGACTTATTGATGTGCTCTTGTAGAGTGCCCAAAACAATTATTTTTGTCTTGCACTCAGTGGGGTTGATACAAGACCTTGGCATTGATGTTGGGGAAGAAACTGAATTACTTTGACAATAAAAGATAATTGGATGTTTTACTACAAGACTGGCCTAGTTGTGATAGTGAACATTCACTGTCCTTTTCATGTGTAAAGGTTCATACATCCATTAGGTATAAATTTGACCTGAAGTAATGAGATTGGGTTTGATAGTGGCACTACTTGAATAAATACTCATCACAAATTATTGTTGATAGGAGGTCAAGAATTGATAGCTTGAGTAGAGGCAAGTACAACAACTTTTCTCTTTGCAAGTAGAGACACTATGGTTTCAGAAGTTGGGCATAAGCATTGTTAGGTAGTAGATTGGAATACATAAATATTCTTGGTGAGAAGAAGCTGATTATATAAGTCTACCGATAATCAGGATGTATAGCTAGGGTTTGGTATTTAAGTGAGACCACTATAGTGTTGGCTGTTGATTTGAGGTAGCATCGAATGTGCTCTAGCCACGAAAACTGGTGGAGAGGTTAAAGAACATGAGATCTCCAATACCTAGAAAAGGTTTGGGTAGATTCTAAACAGTTTGGGAAATATTAAAATGATTAATATTTTTAATGGAGTCCCTAAGTCTAAACTTAGGGAAAATAAAATATTAATGTGAATTAATATAAACTGTGTTAGAAGGGTCCAAAAGTCATGGATCAAGCCAGATCTAATATTATTCGTTGATTAGGGACTTAATCTCAACCATTGATTTGTCAATGAGAAAAGTATAAGAGGAGGCTTGAGGGTCACTTGGAGAACAAAACAAGAGATCAAGATTTTGATTTTCTGGGGCTAGGTTTGGTGAGAAAGTTGAGAGAGTGATTAGAGTTGCAACTGAAGGGCAGTGAATACAAAAGTAGAGAGGCAAAGATAGCACCGGGAGGAACAACGCAGTAGCTGGAGAGAGGGATGCAGAACCAACCAAGGGTTCACGTAGAGCTAGGCAGGGCTCACGCAGAGGCAACCAGGAGCTACACAATGCCTCAGAGGGCTAGTGTGGGTGACGCAGAGGGACAGAGGGCTGACGAAGTGCCTTGAGAGGTTGACGCAGGCCAAGCCAGAGTGACGCTAGGAAAACACTGGGCTAGAAAGGTATGATGTTGTCCCTAGAGGTTGACGTTGGGGTTTTGTGGGGCATATTGGAGTTGTGGAGCTGTCGGAGTGTTTATCCGAGGTTTCAGCCAGAATATCTGCTTCCAAGAAGAGAGGTACTACTGCCGAGATTTTTCTCAATTGGGTGAGCCAGATTTGGCACCCGGATTGTATTTTGAAACTGCTTAATAAATCAAACCCTCAGATAGCTGCATTAGTTTTCTCGCATTGGGTTTTTCTGGGGACATTAGTCCAAAAACAACGGTGTCACTTGTGTGCTTGTCTTTGTTTCCTTCAGTTGATGATCTGTAATGTGTTGAGCATGTACTTGTATTTATTTCCAGTATTTACATGGTAAATAACTTGTTAATTAACAAAACAAGTAGGTAGGAATAAATCAGTAAAGTACGTGAAGGGTTTCTAATGGTTAGACTTAGAAATTCCAACATGGTACCAGAGCATGGTTGCAGATCACAAGAGAACTGAGGCACTGCACAGCTCCGGGCTGCCTCTGCGTGAGCCCTGGTTGGCTCTACATGAACCCTTGGCTGGTTTTTAATCCCCCTCTCCAGCTACTACATTGATGCTCCTGGTGCTATCTCTTCCTCTCTGCTTTTGTATTCACTGCCCCTCATCTTCAACTTTGATCACTCTCTCAACTTTCTCAGCAAACCCAGCCCCAGAAAGTTGAAATATTGATCTCTTGGTCTGTTCTCCAAGTGACCCTCAAGCCTCTTCTTATACTTTTCTTGTTGACAAATAAACGGCCGAGATTAAGTCCCTAATCAATGGCTAAGATTAGATCTGGCTTGATCCATTACTTTTGGACCCTTCTAACACAATTTTATATTAATTCACATTAATATTTTATTTTCCCTAAGTTTAGACTTAGGGACTCCATTAAAATATTAATTATTTTAATATTTCCCAAATTGTTTAGAATCTGCCCAAACCCTTTCTAGGTATTGGATATCTCATGTGCTTTAGCCTTGCCACCAATTTTCGTGGCTAGAGCACATCCGATACTACCTCAAATCAACACTCCCTCTTAGGACTGTGCTCTAGCAATACTCCTCATTAATCATCACCCTGATCATCCAGCATCATTCCCTGTGCTGATACTAGGCCTGCTGCCCATCATCCTCTGTACTATTTCACCCTGTACTACTACCCATGGCCCTGCCACTGCGACTGCTGCATCTGTATGGCATTTCCCTCTACATCTATGCTATTGCCCATGGCCCTACCACTGTCACTACTGCATCTGCACTGCAACCCCTCTCATCATGCTGCCCATAGCACTGTCACTGGTAACTGCTACACTACAACCCAATTACTGAGAAGTAAGTAACTGATCTCCCAACCCTTACATCTCTGTCAGGCTAAAGACACCCTCGATGCTAAAACTCCCTCTATTGTTGAAAAGTGCTCCCTCTCTGACCTCTACGCTGTCGCAAAAACTCCATGCATCTCACATCGTTGCACACCTCTATGTTCCATCCCGCACTAGTGCAACACTCCTATGCTTCTCGCATTGTTTCCTCACATTGTCCTGGGAATCCTACACTGTAGCTCCCTCTCTCGCTTCATCTGCATCCGTCTCTACTGACATCTATAAGTACTGCTACTCTTCTTAAGGGATCTAATAGCAAGGTCTAATCCAAGAGGCTGGGTACCTCAAGGATCTTGCCCCTCATCGCCTATAGTCCATATGACTACAGCTCGATGTCTCCCCACTTCCACTCAAGTGGTGTGTGTGCACTCATGGCACAGTCATCGTCTATCTCCACTTCCTTCTCTACGCTTGTTAACGCAACCTTGGTCTCAGAGGCCTCTCACTTGCTCTTCTTCCTTAGATACTGGGTCGCATAATGACCCAGCTCCCCACAGTGGAAGAATTTGACCTGGGAGAGGTCCTTCTTCTTCCATTTATCCTCCTTTCCCTCAGATGCTAGGGCAGCATCCACTTCCTCCTCCTTCTTGCTTCTGATCCCCTTGCCGCTGCTTCTCACCTTGCTCAGCCTTCTGAGCTTTCCTTGGCAAAGAGAAGCCCACATTTCCTCCCAATCTAGAAGGGTCACCCTGCCCAATATGCTTTAGAAAAACACCTCCCAATATTTTGAGACTGCGTTCAGGGCTATTCTCACCATCAATTCTTGATCTGACGTGGCCCTTATGGAAGTCAGTTGATCCCATATCTCCTTCAATCGACCGAGGAAGGGGTCAATTTGTTCTCCCTTCTACATCTAGTATGATCGCAGCTAATTTTCTAGTAACATCCTTCTCTTCATAGAAGTATGCTGGTACAATTTCTTTAGGGCCTCCCACATCTCATTTGTTGTGTCATTTTCAGAAATATGTGGTACTGCATGGTCCTTTACCCTGTCAAGAATGATGCTCTTGGACCTCATCATTGCCTCCTCGTACTTGTCATTATCATCTAGGTCAACTAGGATAGCTATCATCCTCAAGACGAAGTGCTTGACACGATTCATGTCTAGAACGGATAGGCTTCTGGCCTTCCAGATTGAGGCTCCGTCCATTCTGTCCTGGTCTCTTACCCCGTTCACTACCATCTCATTGCTCCTCTACTTCCCTCTTGGAAGTTCTTGGTATGACTCCCTCTGAGCCTCGATTTCCCTCCCGGAAACCCTTCTACTAATGTCGAGATGCCCCCACTCTGATTGTTAGTGCAAGTGCACCACTAATCCAGATTTCTTGGCTAGAAATCCTTGGTAGAAACTCCCTCCTCCTTGGTATTTCCTTGTTAGATATTGTTCTGACTATAGCACCCCACCAACTCCACTTTTCAACCTACCCACAACCTCCTAAACCCCAGCAAACTGAAGGTTAGAGCTCCTAGGATCTGCGCAATCCCAACACCAGCAAATCAACTTCCTCAGCCAACTGCATCAGCCCTCCTGGCCTCTGTGTGGCTCTGTGTGAGCCTATCTTTGTGTCCCTTAGCCTTTGCGCTACCTCTTCTTGGCTTGAACTTGATGACGCAGGCACTGTGTCACCCCTCCTTGTTGCTTCTATGCCAGGAACAACTTCTTTCACTCGAGATAGTTGCTTTCTGTTGTTGCTGCTCTAATCGGCTGATGTCCTCAGAGGGACAATGTGGGTGATGCAGAGGGCTAGAGGATAGATGCAGTGCCTCCAGAGGCTAACATAGGCCAAGCTAGAGTGACGCTGGGAAAAAGCTGGGCTAGAAAGGTCTGACACTGTCCCTAGAGGCTAACACTGGGGTTTTGTGGGGCAGCTGCGGGAGTGTTTATCCGGGGTTTCAACCGGAATATCTGCTTCCGAGTGTTAGTGTCAGTCTTTCCAGCCTTCCTCCAGTGATCAAATATGCTCTTACAAAGTGGTCTCAGAGTGTCAAGGTCAAATTTTGTCATTTCAAAGAGTTTTCAAGCAAAATTTGGTCACTAGGCATTAGGTCTAGGGTTTGCTCCCACTCTTTTCAAAGTTGCCCAAGTGCCCATCTATGTCACTATTGAGCTGAGTCTATCATCATTCATAGGGTTTTCATTATCATCTCAGTGTCTAATGAGTCATGTTACACCTTATTCATGCTTCAGTTGTGCCTAGGCAAGGTCATTTCCCTCTCCCAGGGTTTTGAAGGCAATTTCTCTTGGATGGTCAAATCACCGGCAAAACTTGTTTCTTGATGTTCATACACCTTCCCCTATCCTTAAAGTACCTTATCAAATGCTTCCCATCACTGAGATCCCCCAAATTCCTCATTTTTGCACAAACCCTAGTTTCTAGCTACAACCTGGCAATTTTCTAGGTTTGGCCTGTGTTTCTCCCTTTTGGACCCCTTCCCCTCACTCAATCTCTGAGATTCCACTTTCCCCTGCTTTCTAACATCCCTCCCCACTCCCAAAAATTTCCCCAAGAATTTAGAAGCCCCTTATCCCCTTTATTTCGCTTCATTTCGACAAAATCCCTTGTTCCACACATCGGGATACGTTGCACTCAAATGATGTTTCAGAGCAATAGAAGATGAATTTTGAAAAACTGAGAGCCTTTTTTGTTCAAAACATGACAAGGAAGAAAAACCTCCTTCACTTTTTGCACAGGTATCATGATTTTAAAGAAATGTCAAAAATACTGGCGAGAACGAAGGTGCTCCAAGGACGGTTGGCCAAAGCGCAAAAACGAAGGAAAACGCCCGATCCACTCCAAATTTTGGCCAAAGCCTCTTTGACTAAGCATGGTACTTGATTGGGGACTCCCAGCCCAAATTTCAAGAAATTTGGAGAAAATTTTGTCATTTGTGAATTTTTTATGCCAAACACAGGTTTTCTCCATTAACGGGTCTCACCCCCCGCGCGACCCTACATCATGGCAACTCCATTTTGCAAAAACTCAGCATTTCCAGATTTTTCATGAGAAGTTACATATGCTCATCAATGGACTTGAGATTTGGTGAAGTTTTGGGCCTCCAGAAAGTCAAAAAACTAGTAAAAATTGACTTTCTGCCACTTTTTTGAATTGCAGAAAGCAGTCTTGGGAGATTTGATTGTTGATAGGGTAAATGAACTCCAAATTCAGAAATTCCAGTTGGGTTGGAAAGTAGACTCACAGAACTTTCCAACAAGCCTACTTTTGCTCAATTTGACCACCTTCAAGTGCCCCAAAGATGGCTCCAAAGGCGCGCGACCCGTCAGGCAGGGGCGCGCGACCTGTCAGGCAGTTTTGTCCAAAAATGCACTGTACAGCTTGGAAAAGCACAGTTTGACTCAGTTTGACTTTTTGGGATGAATTGTGATCTTCTTTGATGTAATTATTGTACTTTTTAGACACTTTTACTCTTATGTAACATTTCTAGAAGATTCATTCATGAAAAGGGTAAATATTAAATGAATGAATTGGTTTCCTAGCTTATAGAGGCAAGTTGTTTTGACTGCCTAGTTTGTAGCGCTTAGTTTAGAAGTGGTTGAAACAGCTCCTAGGATAGTGAGCTCGATTCATGGAGGCAGGGAAAGAGGTTAGATCATCTATATTATGTACTTTCTTGCTCATTTTCATGGTTGGACTCTTGAGGGAGAAGCTATCATTGTATTATTTCACTGTATCTCTGCAATTTTTGGCTAAGGAAGACCAGGGTTTTGCAGTCCTTTTTGGGATTCTTGTGGACTCATGTGTTGATGGTGTGTTTCTCAATGTTCTTGTAAGTGTGTTATGTGAAATCATTTCCTTTCTTTTACTTCTGCACATTAAACAAATGAAGTGTTAAAGTAAGAATTCATGCTTGCCATGCTCTGCTTTTAAATTTGTTTAATTTCAATGTTTTCTACTGTCTAAGGGGAATTCAAAGTTATTGTTTTCTCTCCTTGGCTCCTCACCTGTCATTCCTGATTATCCACCTCAATCAAAGGCATCAATACTATCTCCTACCTCGCCCCAAAGAACCCCCTGCAGAAACTGTGTCCAATCCCCGCACCCAAAATTGCCATCCCCTCAATTTGCCACCAAAAACCCTAAAAACCCTAAATCAACCCTTCTGATCAGTTTACTGGCCTAAAATCAGTGTTACCATATTGGCCATCTCATCCATTGAAGATTTTACCGAGATAGACCGGAGAGAGCCTTCTCTTGCCCCGTAGGGCTAGCTACGAGGCTAAATGGTTTGATGTTGCCTTGAGGTTTACCTTTCTCAGCCTGAGGTGAAATTTCAAGCGCTAACATACTGGCGACCATACTGGGGAGAACAAACTACTCGTCTGCTCATTGTCGTGTTATTTCATAAGTCTTAGACGGAGCCTGAAGTTACGCCAGGTAGCCTTCGAAAACGCTCTTGTTTTACATCAGCGTTAGTAGATAAACGCTGCTTCAGTCAATCTCCGTGAGCTTGTGAACATAGCGCTTCATTGGCACTTTATCCCAGTATAATTGTTAACTCTGAGCCGTGGATGATAGGTTGAGAGTTTTCACAGGCTGAAATCATCCACCTGGCGACTCCTTTCACTGAAGGATCCAGCAACCTGTGCTTCATGGTTACTCCACCGCAGAGAGATCAGTAGCTTTGCGATTTTCAAGATGGATCAGCTTGCAAGAAGATATGCTCCCATGAGCCGAGATCACATCCCTGGTTTTCCAAATAAAATTCCGAAGGTAGATTGGTCAAGGAATTTGCCTATATTTAACGATGATGGTAGGAAGGACGCTGCTCTACATCTGGTTAGATTTCACATGCATATTCGCAAATTCAAGGTCGATTTTCCTGAAGATTGCTTGATGAAGATATTCTTGGCCACTCTGGAAGGTGAAGCCCAATCATGGTATGAAAGTTTGCCGCCTGCTTGTATTTATTGTTTAAAGGATTTTCATGCTATGTTCATTGAAAGATATAAGGACTCTTATCCATCATTGAATTTAGTTCAAGACTGTTGCAAGCATGCCTATAGTTTTATTGAAAGCCTTGAGAAGTTTTATGAAGATGATAATTTCATGGATGAAGAGATCATGGAAGCCCTGTATGAAAAGCTGTTTCAGCAGCACATAGAAATCTTAGAGGATACTTGTCAAGATCAAAAGGTTGAAGATGACCATATGGCTGTAATTGATGAAAGAGAAGAGCTTGTTTCAGATCTGCCCACAGAAGAAGACAGCGTGCAAGGTAGCCAAGATTCAATTTCAGAATGTAATGCAGTCAACTCAGCTATTTCAGATCAAAATTCAGATCATGGTGACCAAGAATACCTTGTGTTGAATCCTATAAAGAAGAACTCGACTGTTGAGATCAGCTGGCATGAAGAAAACGAAGATACAAATCTAAGTGCTCCCACCTCACCGGAACTAGATCTTCATGAGGAGGTCATTCAGTCAGCTCATGAACAACAAGGTGAGATCTTTGCTCAAGCAAGTGAAAAAGTTTTTCTGCATGAATTTGTGGTAGACGATATAAATGATCATCTTGTGCTTCAAGGACTATCTGAAGTTTCTTCTCTTATGATTGATGAATGTAATAAGGAACATGATAACCTGGCCCTCATGTCATATACAAATGACCTACAACACATTCACACCACAGAAGATCAAAACATTCAGGATTTCCTTTTAGATTCTTCATATGTTTCATGTGCTGAAATGTATTTCCAAGAAGAGATTGGCTCATCCATTTGTTCAGAGTTTTTTGAAGCCCATGAGCATACTTTCACCGAAGCACATGAGGAAGGCAAATCAGAAATTGAAGCAAAAGACACCTTGTTCTTTCAGCAGGAGGTGGCAGTGGCAAATCTTCATGTTTTTCACGATCCTCTAGCAAGTTTGTTGCAACCAGCAGTGATAGTGTTTATTGCAGTGTTCAGTGGTAAAGGAGATCATGGTCAACTATGTTTTTGGATGCCCAGTTACCAGTATCTATTGTTGATCATGAGATCTGATTGGGAGAACCAGTCAAGAAGGCATCTGCTTGATTGGTTACATTGGCATTATGATATAGTTTGATGGTAGGTTGTCTTGTAAGAAACATGGCGGTTATGTACTGCCATCAAGTTTTAAATTTTAAGTTCAGGTCTTGAGTTAGTTTGTTAGAGTCAAGTTTTTCCATCATTTCAATTTTTCATCGAGTCGGTTTGAGTCAAGTTTCAGTCACTTTTTAGTCAAGTTTTCATTCAATAAATGAGTCAAAGTCCGAAATAATGGACTCCATAGCCCAATGGACGAAGGCGCTGGTCTACTCTCCCAGAGATCTGCGGTTCTTGGCACCTCCAAGGAGCTACCATCCCCATTGGAGCCAATGTTAGTGTCAGTCTTTCCAGCCTTCCTCCAGTGATCAAATATGCTCTTACAAAGTGGTCTCAGAGTGTCAAGGTCAAATTTTGTCATTTCAAAGAGTTTTCAAGCAAAATTTGGTCACTAGGCATTAGGTCTAGGGTTTGCTCCCACTCTTTTCAAAGTTACCCAAGTGCCCATCTATGTCACTATTCAGCTGAGTCTATCATCATTCATAGGGTTGTCATTATCATCTCAGTGTCTAATGAGTCATGTTACACCTTATTCATGCTTCAGTTGTGCCTAGGCAAGGTCATTTCCCTCTCCTAGGGTTTTGAAGGCAATTTCTCTTGGATGGTCAAATCACCGGAAAAAATTGTTTCCTGATGTTCATACACCTTCCCCTATCCTTAAAGTACCTTATAAAATGCTTCCCATCACTGAGATCCCCCAAATTCCTCATTTTTGCACAAACCCTAGTTTCTAGCTACAACCTGGCAATTTTCTAGGTTTGGCCTGTGTTTCGCCCTTTTGGACCCTTTCCCCTCACTCAATCTCTGAGATTCCACTTTCCCCTGCTTCCTAACATCCCTCCCCACTACCAAAAATTTCCCCAAGAATTTAGAAGCCCCTTATCCCCTTTATTTCGCTTCATTTCGACAAAATCCCTTGTTCCACACATCGGGATATGTTGCACTCAAATGATGTTTCAGAGCAATAGAAGATGAATTTTGAAAAACTGAGAGAGGTTTTTGTTCAAAACATGCCAAGGAAGAAAAACCGCCTTCACTTTTTGCACAGGTGTCATGGTTTTAAAGAAATGTCAAAAATACCGGCGAGAACGAAGGTGCTCCAAGGACGGTTGGCCAAAGCACAAAAACGAAGGAAAACACCCGATCCACTCCAAATTTTGGCCAAAGCCTCTTTGGCTGAGCATGGTACTTGATTGGGGACTCCCAGCCCAAATTTCAAGAAATTTGGAGAAAATTTTGTCATTTGTGAATTTTTTATGCCAAACACAGGGTTTCTCCATTAATGGGTCTCACCCCCCGCGCGACCCTACATCATGGCAACTCCATTTTGCAAAAACTTAGCATTTCCAAATTTTTCATGAGAAGTTACATATGCTCATCAATGGACTTGAGATTTGGTGAAGTTTTGGGCCTCCAGAAAGTAAAAAAACTAGTAAAAATTGACTTTCTGCCACTTTTTTGAATTGCAGAAAGCAGTCTTGGGAGATTTGATTTTTGACAGGGCAAATGAACTCTAAATTCAGAAATTCTAGTTGGGTTGGAAACTAGACTCACAGACCTTTCCAACAAGCCTACTTTTGCTTAATTTTGCCACCTGCAAGTGCCCCAAAGATGGCTCCAAATGCGCGTGACCCGTCAGGCAGGGGCGCGCGACCTGTCAGGCAGTTTTGTCCAAAAATGCACTGTACAGCTCAGAAAAGCACAGTTTGACTCAGTTTGACTTTTTGGGATGAATTGTGATCTTCTTTGATGTAATTATTGTACTTTTTAGACACTTTTACTCTTATGTAACATTTCTAGAAGATTCATTCATGAAAAGGGTAAATATTAAATGAATGAATTGGTTTCCTAGCTTATAGAGGCAAGTTGTTTTGACTGCCTAGTTTGTAGCGCTTAGTTTAGAAGTGGTTGAAACAGCTCCTAGGATAGTGAGCTCGACCCATGGAGGCAGGGAAAGAGGTTATATCATCTATATTATGTACTTTCTTGCTCATTTTCATGGTTGGACTCTTGAGGGAGAAGCTATCATTGTATTATTTCACTGTATCTCTGCAATTTTTGGCTAAGGAAGACCAGGGTTTTGCAGTCCTTTTTGGGATTCTTGTGGACTCATGTGTTGATGGTGTGTTTCTCAATGTTCTTGTAAGTGTTTTATGTGAAATCATTTCCTTTCTTTTACTTCTGCACATTAAACAAATGAAGTGTTAAAGTAAGAATTCATGCTTGCCATGCTCTGCTTTTAAATTTGTTTAATTTCAATGTTTTCTACTATCTAAGGGGAATTCAAAGTTATTGTTTGCTCTCCTTGGCTCCTCACCTGTCATTCCTGATCATCCACCTCAATCAAAGGCATCAATACTGTCTCCTACCTCGCCCCAAAGAACCCCCTGCAGAAACTGTGTCCAATCCCCGCACCCAAAATTGCCATCCCCTCAATTTGCCACCAAAAACCATAAAAACTCTAAATCAACCCTTCTGATCAGTTTACTAGCCTAAAATCAGTGTTACCATATTGGTCATCTCATCCATTGAATATTTTACCGAGATAGACCGGAGAGAGCCTTCTCCTGCCCCGTAGGGCTAGCTACGAGGCTAAATGGTTTGATGTTGCCTTGAGGTTTACCTTTCTCAGCCTGAGGTGAAATTTCAAGCGCTAACACCGAGAAGAGAGGTACTATTGCTAAGATTTTTCTTTGTTGGGTGAGCCAGATTTGGCACCCAGATTGTATTCTAAAATTGCTTAATAAATCAAACCCTCAGATAGCTACACCGGTTTTCCCGCATTGGGTTTTTCCAAGGACATTAGTCCAAAAACAATGGTGTCACTCGTGCTTGTCTTTGTTTCCTTCAATTGATGATCTGTAATGTGTTGAGCATGTACTTGTATTTATTTCCTGTATTTACATGGTAAATAACTTGTTAATTTATAGAACAAGAAGGTAGGAATAAATCAGTAAAGTACATGAAGGGTTTCTAATGGTTAGATTTAGAAATTCCAACATTGGCTTCACTTGGGTATTTACAATATTAGTAGTGGAAAACTGTGAAATATGCAAAGGTGGTGATGTGGAGCAACAATGTGTAAGGTAGTGGAAACAATAGAATAAGTGGCAACAATAAACCTTGAGTAGTAGTGGGAACTAGTATAGTGAAGTGCAAAGGTGGTAGTAGTGTAGTGCTAGAAACAGTTGGAGCAATGGCAGAAGTGGAATAGCAATGGATAATAACAGTAAGTAGAGGACTATGGTAGAAGTAACAATAATATATTGTACTTGGGCCATTATATTTGGTATAGGAGCTCAACCTTCAGGGAGCATTTTCTTCCTTCCATCTTGCTGGTAAAACCCCTTAGGATTCCTATACTTCCTTCCAGGTTTACCTAGTAAATGTTTTATGTACAACATACATAACAAAGCTTATTGTTGAGCCATTCTTGTGCACTATTTATTTCATGTGATGGTTTCATTTTAATGTTATGCTCTAAATAATATAAATATTAAAATAATAAATAACAAATTGAAAAAGAGGGAAATACTGATTCATCCCATCTCAGTGTTTCCATCAAAGGAGAGGCTACAAGGAAGCACTTGCAAAGAAGAAGAACAAAGAAGAACCATCATGACGATCTCAAGAAATCTTGGACCATGATAGATTGATTTCATCTCATGTTGCCTTAGAAAGTTCCAACTCTAATCCAGACCCTCTGGAGAGTGAAGAGTAAGTACAAATCAGATTTATTATGAAGATTGAAGACACAACAACAAAGAGAGGAAGTTGGCATTGCCTCATCATCATGAAGCTTCATGTCATCATTGCCAAGTAATGGCTTATACAAGGGTCCTCACAATGTCATATGTGTCAATGTGTTTTGCCTCATCATTTGTGGAATGTGTTAGTGCTAGTCTTTGCATCCAGTCACCAGTGATCAAATGGGCTCTTGTCATGTCTTGTTAGGGTCCCACAGTCAAATTTTTGTCATTCCATTACGTCATCATGCAAAAACTTGGTCACTGGATGTAGTCTCAGGTTTGTCTCCAATCCTTTTAGAGAATTTTTATTCCTTGAAGGCTCATATCACCTTTGTGCTAAGTGTACTTCAGTCATGAGTTGTCTTCATCATCATATTCATCTTTATCATGATTTCATTCAGCCAAGGTCCACATTAGGTTTTAAGGTTCCAAAATCATCATTTCAGAAGCTTTCATCATCAACTTTAGGTTGAATTACATCAAATCCAAGTAAGTGGCCTTGTGTTTACCATATTTGTCTCTCAGTTTTGCTTGGAAAGCTCATTTCCCTCTCCTAGGGTTTTGAGGGAATTTTTCTTTGTTTCATGACTTCCATGGTAAAAATATCAAAAAAACTCATATCCTGATGCTCATACACCTTCCTCTATCCTTAATATACCTACCTAAACACTTCCTATCACTCCTATCCCGCAAAATCACCATTTTCCCACAAACCCTAGCCTATTGCTACAATTTTACAATTTTCTAGGCTAGGCCTGTGTTTTGCTCTTTTGGACCCCTTCTCCTTGCTCAATCCTTGAAATTCCACTTTCCTACTTCCTAACATCCCTCGCTACCTCCCAAAATTTTCCTAAGAATTTAGAAGCCCCCTATCCCCTTTATTTCCCTTCATTCTTATAAATTGCCCAAATTCCTTGTTTTGCTTACACTAAACCCTAATTTTCTCTCCCATTGAGCTAGGGTTTGCTATGGAATCAAAGACATCTGAGTAGAGGAGGCATAAGGGAGGTCATATCAGCAAGTATGAGGCCATTTCAGCTCATAAACATCATTTTTCAAGAAGTCATTCCAAGGGAAAAATCATTTTCCACACATAGGGTCAATTTTCTTCAAATGATGGTTCTGAGCAAATGGAGATGAATTTCACAAAAGTGAAAGAGGTTTTTGTTAATAATACACCAAAAATTCCTTCCGTTTTTACACATGTATCACATTTTGAGAGATAAAACTTTCTGGGAGACCTATGTTAGAAAATAAAATTTTTTAAAGTTAATTTCCTATTTTAGCCATGATTTTGTGGCACGGATTCAGAGACACAGAAACTGAATTTAAAGACAATGAGAGAGGTTTTTCTTAAAAACATCTTTATCTACAAAAACCTCTCTCCTTTTTCTAAAAATATTTATGGTTACAGAGATATCTCTCCATCTTTGAGGCCTATTTTCACAGAAAAAACCCATAATTTTGGCCCTGCTATAAGCGCAGTGCCTTGGCGCTACACTTTCATCTTAGAGCTCCAAATGCCAAAAAATTTATATCCATGGATATATTGTGCTCTACAAATCTCAAATATCCACTTTTTGAAGCATTTCAACAAACTGGTTAGGAGAAAAAGCCAAAAAAAGAGGTGAAAAGGTCACTTTCTGCCACTATTTTGAAGCAGGCGCTGCGCTTATAGAGCCACCTTGGGAGAATCAATTTTTGAAGGCCTTCCCATGGTCCATTTCCAAAAATTCAAGTTTTTTTGGAAACTAGACAGAAAATTCTAGTTGACCGTTCTCTTACTTTTCAAATTTGACTTCCAGAAGGCTTCCAAAATCTGCTTGCAAGATGGCGCTACGCTTATAGCCAAATGCGCTACACTTATACCTGTAGCTGTCTTTTTCACTTCATTTTCACCAGATCTTGGTTTTATGATGTAATTTTGATATTTTAAAGACTTTATGATGTAATTATTGAATTAATTAGCATGATAGGTTGTTTTTGTGCTTAATTAGGCCTCATAAAGGTAGCAAAACTCAAATCAAAGTCTAAAAGAGGAGTTTGTGTTTGACCTTCTTACTCTCTCTTATTGGTTGAGAGATTCTTGGGAACTGTTCCACCACTTAGGGATTTGACCCCTGAAGGTGGGGAAATGGTTTTTTTGAGTCTATATGTATGATTTCTCATTCAGTGAGAAGGGTTGGACTTTTGTGGAGAGACTTGTACCTTATGTTTTCATACAACTAATCAAGGAGTAGTTGCAACTATTTTTGAGGAATACTTGTTTAGTGAGTCTGTGGTGTTATTTTCCTTTCATATTAGTTTCTTATTGATGAAATCATCTCTCTTTACATGCTTTACTTTCTTCTTATGGTTTTCCTTACAGTCATATAGGCAGAATTCTTAGATTCAAAGCTCTATTTATGTGGAAAATCATGTTTGTGTTTATATTCTTTTAAGTAAGATTAATGAATTCATGCTAATACATGCTCATTATGATTTCTTAAACTCTCAGACCTATACTACATTGACTAAATCTTAAGTTCACCACAACACATTATTATCTAGCTCCTCTTTATTCCTGTTACTGCACACTTGATACCTTGACCTAATTGCCTGCTCTCATCCTTAGTCTAGCAAACCTAAAAACCCTAAATTTTCAAATACTCAAACAAGACTTATACATCTAGCCTAAAATCCATTTATTTTCAGTTATTCATTGACAAATCCTTAGAGAGATCCCTCTCTGGTTCAGTAGGGCTAGCTACTGAACTGAAAGTGGTTCGAGGTTACCTCTTTCGATTTCCTCCTCAGCCTAGGACATTGTAGGGGAAACCACTTTCAGTTCAGTAGCTAGCCCTACTGAACTGAAAGTGGTCTGAGGTTACCTCTTTCGATTTACTCCTCAGCCTAGGACATTGTAGGGGATAAAATTTTGGTGCCGTTGCCAGGGAACGACAGATCATATCTTCCCTGGGAAAGAACAACAAGGATCAGATATGATTTCTGATGGTGGACAACAGTCAGACACGAGAAGGCTGAATCATCCACCTAGCAACTCCACATAGTTCAAATTGATTTAAAGACTCCACTGGTGAAGAATCCAAAGGTTCTGAGTTTTTTTTATTACCTGGCGACTCCATTGTCAAAGGAATCCAGATTACAGAACATTTATGCTAAATCCAATCAACTAGATTTGAAGATTCCACTGGATGATCAACCTTGCCAGCAGGAATATGGAAGGATCATACGCAAAAGTCAGGTACTCAAAATGGAATTGCATTCAAGATGTAATTTACTTTCTTGTAAAATACTTCTTCTCCTTTCCTGAAACTATCCTGAAAGTTTTCTAGAGTTTTGATGGGCCTCTACATTAGACATAAATTAAGGCCCATGCCTATAAATTAAACATAAATTAAGGTCCATCTAACCATCCTTCAGCATATTAAATCTCTCTTCTTGCATTAGATAATTTATTTTTAACTTTAATATATTCATTAGGAAGGTTTATGAATAATTGGATATTTGTGCCTAATATTATTTATTTTTGTGGAATATTATGAGAATATTAGGCAGATTATGAAGATTTGGAGGAGGAGATAATTTAGGGACTTGTTCCCTACTACAGGACGATCAATAATAAATAATAAATCAACAAGATATTATGGAATTTTGGCACAGATTGAGAAAATCTAGGAATGTGCCCCACTAATCAAGGGATTTTGGTGGGAAAATCTTCCTCCATTCATGGGGAATGATTCCTAATCATGTTGTATAAGTACCAAGTCGAATTTGCCTCTAGGCATAGATTTTCATTAGTGTTCTCATGGAGAGAACTCGTATTTTTGTAGCTCCATTGTATTTTCTTGTAGGGATGTCATTGTATTGATGAAAATAATGAAGATTGGTGTCATATTCAGCTTCTAAATCTTGTTCTCCTCCATAGGTCTCTGATTTTCCTTGGGCTTGGCCATTCCAGGAGCCTCAAAGACCTTTTGTATCATTTTCTTTCCTTATTGTCACTTCTTATTCACATGCATCTCTAGTTTTTATTTCTTTCTACTTCTGCATTTAGTATTAATGATTTATTGTTGTAGGATTGAGTTAAATGGTTAATGAAAGTTCTTTTGCAGGAATACAAGCATTATTTCATCCTTGGAAAATCTTTAGAATTTCATAGTAATCATTGAGTTCTTTGGATTATTCTTCTTATTCTCAAATCTAGATTTCTGGACTTCCTTTTTAGAAAAGAACAGTAAATTTATGCTATTTTTTAGAGCATGCTAACAAGCTTCAATCGAGTTGGTTCCACTTTCATTAGATAAAAAAAAATTCTAGTTCATAACAAAAATTACCCCATTGCATTTGCACTTGATTTGGTTAGGCATTTTTTAGATTTACTAGCTCACTAGTTCTCAGATTTCTAGATTTCCGACTAGTAATGTTTTTCTATTTTTTAGCATAGTTTAATAGAGGTATTTTTGAGTGATTCCACTTGGAATGGGGACCTAAGACATCCTAGTTAATAAAAAAAATTGTCCCATCGAATTTGGATTTGATTTTCTTGGTCATTCGATGAATTATAGTAAATTTGTACATCCTATAGTAAATCACTGTAGCATCCTGTAGGAAAGCTTGTTTTGAGCCTGAATTGAGAAAAATCATCATTGAAGCTGGGATTAGGCCTCTACTTGACCTCCATGCCATCAAAACCATTTTAATCCTCTTGCTCCTAACTTGTCTCCCTTGGCAAAGATCAAGGAAAGATTATCATTTGCATTCATAAAGCAAAAAGATTTAAAAAATGAGTTCTTTTATATTTACACATGCTCATAGCAGTTAGTACTCTCTAGATCAGATTTCATGCTCAGTTAGTTTAAATCACCATATGTGATAAATAGGGTTAAGTTAGGTTTCTTTTACATTTAGTTCATGATCTTTATGCAATTAGAATATGTTTCTTTCCTTGTAATTTGTTTCTTGCAATAGGTTAAGGTTTCATTTCAAACAATTCATTTTCTACAATTAGTTTAGGATTTGGCTTCCATACATGCACTCCATTACATCATGACAGCAAAGGAAGGACACATTGTATGCCGCACATATAGTGCCGATACCTCTTAAGTTTGTACGAACCCTAGGTTGATAATTAAAGTCGGTAGCCTTGGGAGTTGTAGCATTATTGTTGCAATACCGAGGCTCATTAAGTTTGTTGTATGAAAAAGATGATCAAAGTCCTGTATTTGATTCTGCCTATTTGAAGAGTGTAAATACCGAATTTCCCTTTGATGTTGATCAAGATCATGACCTCTTACCTGAAACTTGTGCATATCCTTTTCGAGTTGATGAGCCTAAAGAGACTAAAACTAATCCTACAACTAGTGTACATAGTCTTACACCTTCTACAGTCCTAGATAGATATAAGCCTCTAATTTTACCTCCTATATTCCATGCTTTCCCTGAAAATCATTACCTATATCTGCCAAGGTTTGATGGTGAATGTAACAACATCACTGCTGAGAGACATATGCAGAATTTTGAGACTTTCCTCGACCTTTTTGAAGTTGATGAAGAGGATGTCAGTATTAGGTTGTTTTCTCTTTCTTTGCAAGGCAAAGTCAAGAGTTGGTTCAAAAACCTGCCTGCTACGAGCATATCATATTTCCTGTAGTTTGTCAAAGTTTTCCTCGACAAGTGGGTGGTCAAAGAGAACCCTTTCTTGATTCTAGAAGAGTATAACCAACTGAAAAGACAGCCAAGGGAGATAGTACAACAATTTTCTGCCAGATTTAACCAAGTCTATTGTTTGATGCCTGCTAATATAAGACCTCCTCCTGGCTCAACTCTCTTGCATTATCCAAAAGCCTTTGATCCGGAAATGGAGTTTCAGCTGAGAGAAAGGAACCTTGCAACACTTGAAAAGATGCAGAATAGTGCAGTAGATGTAGAGGCTAATCTATTGATTAGAAGGGCAGAGTTGAAGGTAGAAGAGAGGGAGAACATAGATGCAGAGCACTCGACATCATTAGAGGTAAAGCTTGACATTTTGGTAAGTGCAGTGGAAGAGATGATGCAGAAAATCATCACAAGGAATGAGTATGATGTTCAGGACCATGGCTCGCTGATTGAAGAAAAACAAGTGGGCAATCCAAAACATTTTCTTTCTTATCCCAATTGTCATAGATCTGATAATGATTGTTTTATAGATCAGCTTGCAGAGGAGAGATCTGTTGATCTGACATGTATGCTTGATGATATTCTTTATATTGATGATTTTCCTAAGTTTGATCAGTATGATGATGATTATGTTCTCCAAACAGAAGCAAATCTTGCAGACCAATCAGCAGTTGATTTGTGGGAGGAGGAAGTTCAGTTTCAGTAGCTCAAATACAGTGATCAGTCAATGCATATCAGCTATGGTAGTGAGGAGGAAAGTGCAGAAAATTTGGAAGTGAAGGATATTTGCCTATTTGTTTTGCTTCATTTCAGTTCATCAGAGACAACTTTTATGCAATCAGAAATCAACAGTCATTAAGTTTTGATCTTGACAATCAAGAGGGCAATGAAATCCTTGATCAAGACTCCTCAGATCCAGATTTGCAGCCCCCGAATGCCATTGAATGTCAGGTTGCAGATGAAGACTTGGAAACTGAGATATATGATCAAATGATGCAGGAAAATTCTTTACCATTATGCTTTGAAACATTTCAGTTTTTGAAGGGAAATTTTCATAGTATATCTGCAATTAAGAATGAGCAGCTTATAGAAAATTATGAGGTCTCATTGGAACCAATATGTAATAGGTTGCAATAGTCTTCCCAAGTTTTTCATGATCCAATAGCTGGTGTTTTAGATGATATCTGTAGTCAAAGTTTTTCTCCATTAGCTGGAAATGAGCTTCAAAACAGAGGTGATAAAAATGTGATTGGGCAGCTGGCTTCATTGTCTTGTTCAGCAGGAGTCTCAGTACAAAGCTCATCCGAAAATTTGCAGTCATATCAGGAAAGTAAGGATAAAGATGAAAGTTCACATTCATGTTATGAAGACTGCCTAGAGCAGAGCAGTAATATATTAGATGGGCTGGAAATCAATATGTATTCCTATGAAGATCCTTTTGCAGCATTCTTGAGGTCAGTTGGTGGGCTCATACTTTGCAATTTCATTAAGATTCAATCTGTTTACAAGTTTTCATGGGAGTTTCCTTTCAGTAGTTCTCTCTTCTTGCTCATAAGCAAGCACCTGCGGAGAATTCAACTAGCAGACAAAATGCTTACATGGTTGCATTGGCTGTTCCATTTCACTTGATCAGGTGATGTATGGATCAGTTAGAGTAGGTGTGATGAATAAGCTCAATTCTGAGCATCTTTTTTAGTAGTATCTTCCAGTAAAGTTTGCAGTTAGTCTACAGTTCAGTTTGTCAGTCGGTTTGCAATATTGGGTTTGGTCTTTTGAATGGTTTTTGACTCCATGCCCAATGGATAAGGCTACTTGGTCTATGGTGTTCTTGACACCTCCAAGGAGCTGCCATCCCCAGCTGGAGCCAATGTTAGTGTCAGTCTTTGCATCCTGTCACCAGTGATCAAATGGGCTCTTATCATGTCTTGTTAGGGTCCCACGGTCAAATTTTTGTCATTCCATTAGGTCATCATGCAAAAATTTGGTCACTGAATGTAGTCTCAGGTTTGTCTCCAATCCTTTTAAATAATTTTTATTCCTTGTTGGCTCATATCACCTTTGTGCTGAGTGTACTTCAGTCATGAGTTGTCTTCATCATCATATTCATTTTTATCATGATTTCATTCAGCCAAGGTTCCCATTAGGTTTTAGGGTTCCCAAATCATCATTTCATAAGCTTTCATCATCAAATTTGTGTTGCATTACTCAAATCCAAGTGAGTGGCCTTGTGTTTACCATATTTGTCTCTTAGTTTTGCTTGGAAATCTCATTTCCCTCTCTTAGGGTTTTGAGGGCATTTTTCTTGGTTTCATGACTTCCATGGTAAAAATATCAACAAAACTCATATCCTAATGCTCGTACATCTTCCCCTATCCTTGATATACCTTCCTAAACACTTCCAATCACTCCTATCCCTCAAAATCACCATTTTCCCACAAACCCTAGCCTATTGCTACAATTTTACACTTTTCTAGGCTAGGCTTGTGTTTTTCCCTTTTGGACCCCTTCCCCTCACTCAATCCTTGAAATTCCACTTTCCCATACTTCCTAACATCCCTCCCTACCTCCCAAAATTTTCCTAAGAATTTAGAAGCCCCTTATCCCCTTTATTTCCCTTCATTCTTATAAATTTCCCAAATCCCTTGTTTTGCCTACACTAAACCCTAATTTTCTCTCCCATTGAGCTAGGGTTTGCTATGGAATTAGAGACATCTGAGCAGAGGAGGCATAAGGGAGGTCATATCAGAAATTATGAGGCCATTTCAGCTCATAAACATCATTTCTCCATCATTTTTCAAGAAATCATTCCAAGGGACAAATCATTTGCCACACATAGGGCCAGTTTTCTTCAAAGGATGGTTCTGAGAAAATGGAGATGAATTTCACAAAAGTGAAAGAGGTTTTTGTTAATAATACACCAAGGAAGAAAAAAATCCTTCAGGTTTTACACAGGTATCATAGATTGGGAGATATGAAACTTTCATGGAGACCTATGTTAGAAAATAAAAAAATTTCAAGTTAAAGTTTTTGTTTTAGTCATTATTTTGTGGCACGGATTACGAGAAAATGAAAATTAATTTCAAGAAATTGAGATAATTTTTCTTCAAAACATACTTATATACAAAAACCTCTCTCAATTTTCCAAAAATATTTATGGTTACAAAGATATCTCTCCATCTTTGAGGCCTATTTTCGCAGAAAAACCCATAAATTTGGCCCTGCTCTAAGCGCAACGCCTTAGCGCTACACTTTCATATCAAAGCTCCAAATGCAAAAAAATTTATATACCTAGATAGATTTTTCTCTAAGGATCTTAGATATCTACTTTTTGAAGCATGTAAACAAATTGTTGAGGAGAAAAAGCCAAAAAAGAGGTGAAAAAGTCACTTTTGAGACTACTCTGAAGTAGGCGCTGCGCTTATAGAGTCATCTCGGGAGAATCAATTTTTGAAGGCCTTTCCATGGTCCATTTCCAAAAATTCAATTTGTTTTGGAAACTAGATAGAAAATGATAGTTTACCTTCTCTCACTTTTCAAATTTTCTTTCCAGGAGGCTTCCAAAATCTGCTTGCAAGGTGGTGCTATGCTTATAGCCAAATGCGCTACGCTTATAGCCAAATGCGCTACACTTATACCTGTAGCTGTCTTTTTCACTTCATTTTTGCCAGATCTTGGTTTTATGATGTAATTTGGATATTTTAAAGACTTGATGATGTAATTATTGAGTTAATTAGCATGATAGGTTGTTTTTACTGCTTAATTAGGCTTGATAAAGGTAGCAAAACTCAAATCAAAGTCTAAAAGAGGAGTTTGTGTTTGACCTTCTTACTCTCTCTTGTTGGTTGAGAGATTCTTGGGAAATATTCCACCACTTAGGGATTCAACCCCTGAAGGTGGGGAAATGGTTGTTTTGAGTCTATATATATGATTTCTCATTCAGTGAGAAGGGTTGGACTTTTGTGGAGAGACTTGTACCTTATGTTTTCATACAACTAATCAAGGAGCAGTTGTAGCTATTTTTGAGGAATACTTGTTCAATGAGTCTGTGGTGTTATTTTCCTTTCGTATTAGTTTCTTATTGATGAAATAATATCTTTTTACATGTTTTACTTTCTTCTTATGGTTTTTCTTGCAGTCATATAGGCATAATTCTTAGATTCAAAGCTCTGTTTATGTGGAAAATCATGTTTGTGTTTATCTTCTTGTAAGATTAATGAATTCATATTGATACATGCTCATTATGTAAACTCTCAAACCTATACTACATTGACTAATCTTAAGTTCACCACAACACATTAATATCTAGCTCCTCTTTATGCCTATTATTGCACACTTTATAACTTGACCTAATTGCGTTCTCTCATCCCTAGTCCAGCAAACCTAAAAACCCTACATTTTCAAATACTTAAACAAAAATTATACATCTAGCCTAAAATCAATTTCTTTTCAGTTATTCATTAACAAATCCTTAGAGATATCCCTCTTTGGTTTAGTAGGGCTAGCTACTGAACTGAAAGTGGTTTGAGGTTACCTCTTTCGATTTCCTCCTCAACCTGGGACATTGTAGGGGATAACATAATGTAATTATGTATTTGAAACAAAATGAGAAAATGTAAATATGTGGAATATGACAAGTCACATGTGTACTAAATAGTCAATATATGTTTAAAGGTCACTTAGGAGTCCAAGAGTCATGAGGGTAACTCAAGAGTCATAGGGGATATGAAAGTTCATTCCTCTTGTTATAAAAGAAACCTCATAACTCAAGCAAAGGGGTTTTTGGGAGCTTAGACTTTGGAGAGCTAGCCTTGACTTATCTAGATTGGCATAAGAGAGTAGATCATTCCTTGGAGAAGCAAGAAGTGACATAGTGTTCCACTATTGGAGCTAGTGTCTCACCATTGTAACTGTGTACTTGGATATTTCACTTAATAATCAGAAGTTCATTGAACCAACACACTTTCATGCATGCATCATGCATGCTAGACTATTCTTTATATGTTTGTGGTATATGTTATGTTCATATGTACTAAAGAAATTGAACTACTTCACTGGCTTTGGTGCTTATCTTGTTGAATGTGTGTTGTATTTGCTTTAATGATCATCGTGTCTGTGTGAAGTACTTCACTAGATAATAAATGAATCATTCATTTCTCTTGTGTGGCTCTCTTAGGATAGTACTAATACTTTCCTTCTAGAGACCAACTCTTTACTCCCCTCTCATGAAAGCCTCCTTTTATGCATTCGCAATTGGTATTTCACAGTGCCAACTTGTTGATTTCAAAGGTTATGTGCATAATCTCTTATGTTATTCATTGCAGTCAAGGAAAACCTTGAGTTATGGTGGCTGAGCCGATACTTCGGATGGGGCTCCTACTCCAAACGATGTGAGGTGTAATTGGGACTTCATACTAGGGAGACCCCTTTAGTTGAAATATTTCCAACACCATCACCATTTGGCACTGGAAGGAAGGCCATATGACAAGATGATGCCGTTGAATCTATTTTAAATATATTTGGATTATCCCCAAATCATAATATCAAGGTGCTTTTTTAAAAGAATAAATCTTAAAATCCCCACGAGAATAATCAATAACTTGTCTTAAATTAAATTTGATGGCAAGGGTGAACAAACTGTCCTTGGACACTTGTTTCAATTCATTCATTTTTGTATTTCTAATGGAATTCATTGTAAAGATGTTCAAAGTAGGTTGTTCATCCTCACTTTTGAAGGTCGTACCAAACAATGGTGTCATACATTATGAGCCACTTCCATCTATTCATTTGAACAACTTGTTAAGTGTTAGTTTTTGTAGCATTGGATGTGTTCTAGCCATGAAACTTTGTGGAAAGGCTAGAATGAATGAGTTCTCCAAAACCCATAAATTGTTTCTGGAAATTCCACCCAGAAGTGTCTCAATTAGATTATTAACCAATTTCTTAATTATTTCCTAAGTCTAAACTTAGGGAATATGGTTAATTAATCAGTATTAATTGAGATGTGGTGAGAATCATCTAGAAACTGACACAGATCGACAGGGAATTAATCTAGGCCATCGATTATGTTTTAATATTGGCTGCTGGTTCTCCAACAGAAGATTATAAGAAGAAGTCAATGGGTAGATGGAGAACACACTAGGGTAGATACTCAATTTCTTAGGCAGATTGATTTTCTCAGTTGTTGAAGTTCGACAAGAGAAAATCGAGTCATAGAGTGAGTTATAGGTGGGAGAGAGAGGGCATCAACAATATTTTGAGAGTGCAAGACAAATCTGGAAGTGGTAGCACAAAGGAGGGATGCAGTTCATTAGTGCAGAGGAACGACACATGCACTACGCTGTCACTTCGTAGGGGGTGACATAGAGAGGAAAATGAAAGGAAAAAATGTTCTCTTCGGGGTCAGAAAAACATTATGGAGAGTGAGAAATTCATCAATAAATTTCTCTTAGTGATTCTTCCACTATTTTGGCTTTCCATATCTTGTACAAAAATTATTGCTGAAGATTAATAAAAGAAACCCTCATCTACTGCATCAATTTTCCCACATTGAGTTTTTCCGGGGGCGATTGTCCAAAAATAACTGTGTCATTGTGGTTATATATGTGCTAGTATTTTTCCTTGCATTTAGTTTTCGCAAAATTTTATTTGTGTACGCTGCAGTGTATATCTTTCGATATTTGTCGTAGAAAACTGCAAATAATTTGTTTAATCAATTTAACAAATAGAGGAAATAATATCAATTGTTGCAGTAAAATTCAAGACAACAAATTTTCACATTAAGGAGCTTGGTGAAGCCTTTGACAAGTATGCTTATCAAGATGAATATGAAAGGATCAATCAACTTAGAATGAAATTTGATGAAACATTAGAGGATTTTCTTGATCAATTTCTTCATCTTTGTTATGAGTTTTCAGAAGAAGATGTGGATTGGGATTTCATGGCTGAAATGTTTGAGTATTTGGTTCAAATATTTTTGAAACAATTCAAATCAGAACCACTAGATGATTTTTCTGTTCTGACTTATATTAATGATGACACATCTCTAATTTCAAATGAGGAACCTACCACTCCTTTTATTTCCTCTCCTCCTCCTTTCGATGTTGGAATTGGTAAATCTTAAAATTGAATTGTTGATCCATTTATCCTACCTATATTTCCTTACTATGATCAAGGTCCCATCCAAGAAAACTCTGAATGTTATCTTAATCCCATGAAACCTAGTCTGAAGGTTGATCCCTTGATTCTCCCAGACCATATTAATGTACATAACCAAAATTTTAGATTTAACATCATTAAAAATGTCGTTTCTTCAAGGGACATTTGTCCTCCTTTATAATATATATATCATGACTCTTTGTACGTTGATACACTTGATAAATTTGCTCCACTAGCTAGTCCCTCATATACTTTTGCTTTTCAATCCGCTGGTTCAAATTGTGATCAGGTATAAAGTGATCATATTTCACAGGTACAAGAGTAGAAAGGTGAGGATTCTTTTTATCTCTCTTCCCTATTTCAAAATCCTCCATGTCAAAATGGTGTTCATTCATTCTTGGCTGATTTGGAACCTATTCATCTTGATAGTCAATCAAATGAAATCCGAGCTCTTAACCAGGAGAAAGCCTTGGGTAACTATATTTATGATGATCATGATTCCATTGATATACACGGTGATGATTGCCTAGGTACATTGACCAATCTTTCAATTTCTCAAGAGTATTTTCTGATGAACACCTCTTCTTTAACCTGCCATCCCTTGTGTCCTACTGCTTGTAATGAATTAACTTGTGATCAAGATGTGCCATGTTATTTGAATATAAAATCCAATGAATAGGATTTTGAATTCACACAAGGTGGTAAGACCACACATGATGAAGAAGAGAATAATCATATCATTGAGAATCCATCCCATTCTTTGCAGTCTCTTGTTTTGCACGAGGAAAACTCTTCAAATTAGGTTGCTCATGAGTTTTCTCCAATTTATACATCTCTAGATTTGCAATCAAAAGAGTCTTATGAACTGAGTAATCTATTTTTTGAGGTTGTAAAATATGATCAAACCAATGATGTAGATGACTTCCATATGGATAGTAGTGATCTTGCTGATTTAACTAATAGTAGCCGTCCACACGCAATTTTCAATCTGACTTAGTTCTTGAAATGTAGTTATCCAACTTTTCAAAGTTCCAAAAATTTTCAAGGCACTTCAAATTTTGTTGATGGTTATGTCAGGTTCTTGAAATCCTAATGAGATCCCTGAACTATGTTAGATTTTGATTTCCTAGAAAAAATCTTTCCTTCATATTATTTCACTAGATGCAAACTCATTCTTCATGGATTTTAGGTTTTTTCAAGATAGTTTTACTATTTCTCAAGATTGGGTTTTCAATCAGATAAAGGATTTTGTTGTAGTTAATTCATCCTCATGTAAACCTCTTGCATTGAACTCATGATTGGAATGTACACCTTTCATGGATGCACACAACCATTAAGCCTATCTTTCTTTTTATCTTGATAAAGATCATCATCGGTTGAAGAATTCAAATATGTTAACTGTTTTTGTGAATAGTAAGCTCCTAACCTTTATTGTTGATGTCATGAAGCTAATCAATTTTTTATAGCCCAATAAATCCTTTTGAGTAGCATTCATTGCTATAATAATTTAGTGGATCAAAACCCCCATGATTATATGGATAGTAGATATGATTTTACATATCCTTCTAACATTTTGTCAACATGTTGTTTTAGTAAGTTTTCCAAATTTACAAAGCTGAAAATTGCTTTTAATTACACAAGCTTTCATATTACTGGTCTAGTATGGAATTGGACACAAAGGGAATCAATCGAGAATCAAGAATCTTGTATGTCAAGCCACCAACTTGATCATAACAATGGGTTTAACAATTTTCATTCCAATAATCATTTTCCCACTAGTATATCAAATGATAGTTGTTTTATATTGATTGATCTTATTGAAACCTTTGATCTTTGTGATTTACCATTTCACTATTCAGATACTTTTCAAACAGTGGAGGCACTTTAGCCTTTGCTGATGGTTATGTTAGGTTCTCACTATTTTGACAAGGTTTCTGAACAAGATCAAGCTATCTTCTCCTTGCAGGATTCTTCCCAAGATTCATATGTGGTAATTGAAAGTTCATTCTCTAGAGAGTTTAGGTTTTTCAAAAGGATTGTTTTGGATTTCATGATAAAATATATGATTGGTTGGAAAAATAATACTTAGCAAGATCTGATGCTAATAATAAGTTTTGATCTTTCATGTTGTTTGCTAAGAATGAAAACACAAAAGAAGGTACATTCACAAGAACTTTTCGAGGTTGGTATGACTCTTGGCCAAATATAAAAGATAAGGATACAGGTTGGTTAATGGTAGTTGTTATGGCACAAATTTTTTCCTTTAGAAAATACCTTCTATTTTTGGTTCAAGGTATGTAGAAATTAATGTGTAGATTCAACACTTCTCATGAAATTTACAAAATCACAAGACTTGAAGCTACTCTATTGATTTGCATAAGTTAATTCACCATCTAGAACACAAATCATAGACATGAAAAAGGAAACTTCACACATTCACATAGATTTATCTAGGGGAAAGCAACTGCTCAAAACCCCTTACTATCTATATTGCATTAATCAGATAATAGAGATGAAATACATATGCGTGCTCAAGCTTGAACACACCTTGCAAGTGTATAATCTACCCCCCTGCCTGATTGACTAAATATGGACAACACTTAACTAATTTTTAAGCCCTCCAAGCTCCTACTTCCTTGTGTTGTTTCCTTGGGAAATTGGCCCCTATTATTTAGGAATTTCCCACTATTGGATTGCGCAATTCCATAGGGTCCTTCCTATCACTGCATGCACCACCTGTACAAATTGGAATGTGTGACAACTGATACTACACTGCTTTGGAATCTCCATCTCAACTGAGTAACTTGAATTCTATGCATGAAACAATTTTTTTGGGCTGATTGATCAATTAACTTGTTGATCACTAAGTGTGGTTGAATTTCCACTTCCACACCTTGACCTCCACTAGTTCTTTTGATAGTTAAAACTATTTAAATTGAAAATAACTCAAATTAACTGAAATATATTGCTAAAAATTAGCAATCAAACATACTAAACTGAACTAAAGCTTCCCCAACTTGAATTAGCTGAATTAACTGAGTGACAAGTTCCATGTCACCTCAATTAACTACCTCCAAGTTTTCTGCTGAAATAGAAATTCAAATTTTCTCTAGTTTGACCAAGGAAAAGTCAAACTGAGGTTTTCTTGCTACATTTTCAACACTCCCTCTTAGCAAGAAAGGTATTATCAACCACCCCTATCCTGCACCTATAGAACTCAAACTTCCCTCTTGACAAGGCCTTTGTCAAAATACCAACATCTTGTTCCTTCGTCGGAATGTATTGCAACAACATAATCTGCCTCTACACACAATCCCATAGATGGTGATACCAAATATCAATATGCTTGGATCGATCGTGAAAAATAATATTTTCAAAGACTTTGATACTATTCTTGTTAATCAAGGTTGTCATTGTTGTCAATATATCATTATTGGGATGGCAAATAGTCTTGTGATGCATAATATGATGATGTCCTTGCTCATGATGACAAGTCCCTCTTATTTGATAAGGATGTCATTAATGAATATGTCAAGCTATTAATGATGCCATTATGATGTCAAGCCACTAAGAAGATGTCTTTCCATATATGCTTGAACTAACCATGAAGACACCATAACCTCATGTATCCTTGTTCTTGATGAAGAATCCCTAGAAATCATGATGATGTTCTTACTCTTAATGAAGAAGCCTAGAACCTGGATGATGTCCTTACCCTTGATATTGAAGGACTATACATGAATGACACACTTGATGATGTCATACGTGATGGCACTTGATGAAGGTGTTGATGACATGGACAATGATTGGAGACATGACATGAAGGACTTGGAAATCATTTAATGGCAAGACATGACATGAAGGACTTGGAAATCAATTAATGGCAAGACATGACATGAAGGACTTGGAAATCGATTAATGGAAAGACATGACATGGAGGACTTGGAAATCTCCTAATGGAAAAGTAATAAATGATACACTATGGTTGGTGACATATCACTCCACTATTATTGGATACATGATGCTACAATATTATGATGACAAGAATGCTAAATTCATTATCATGATGCTAGATACACTATCATGTTGACATGGATGGCTTACATGATGACAAAGTACTTGGGGATACACTAATAAGTTCTTGTTGTCCTAATCATCAAGCCCTAATGACCTATTGCTCTCCTAATCATTTTCTGCACAAAAAATTCCAAAGAGTCATAAAGAAAATTAATTTTTGACATCTTGAAGACATCATTTCATTATGACTCCTTGACTATCTTGTAGAGGACTCTTTCCTCTTTCTAATGACCCCTCACTTGCCTCCTAACTCCTTGTATTCTAAGAGAAATTAATTTTTTAAGTTAATATATCATATTTTGTAAAGCTAGCCGACATACACTTAGTTTGTCATGTTAGCCTCCCTCCATAAGACATGTCCATTCATCTTAATGTCAAACTCATATAAAAAGGAGGTATGGACTACTCATTTGAGCAAGCAATTTCATTGAAAATTTAAGAGATAAAACGCAGAAGAGGACAAAACAACAAAGAGGCCAAGGATGATTGTTTTTAGAGCACTGTTTGGGCATTTTTAAGATTGGAATCACTGTAATTGTAGACAACAACCCGTGATAGTTATAGTCACCTGTCACTATGTTTTTAGACATAACAATGGTGGATTTTGACTCAGACCTGTAGTAACAGGATTTCAAAACCTATTTTCTAATGCAGTCTTGTGGAAGGACTACACCTTCATACATGTGACCAGTCTCCTTAGAGAGACAACTTTTAGGCTTAGTGGTGTACTATCCTTGAAGGACAGTCATCAAGATGTGGACAGTCCTATAGTGACACTTCTCTCAACCTTGTGATAGCTTGAAGGAAGAACCAGACCTGTGGACAATCAAGGTGGTTGGACAGTAGTTTGAGGACTTGAGTTAAGGACTCCTGGAGCAACCTTTCATGAGAAGACTTAAAGACATCCATGGAGCATCCTTGAAGAAAGTTTGAAGATTTGTTGAAGCAACTTAACCATTGGAGAATATTTTGAAAAAGTTATTGAAGACATCTTGAAACATTATTGATGACCTATTGAAGAGACCTTGTAGTAGCAAATATTGGAGTTAATTGTTGACTTTGTGATGCACAGTTGAAGGCCCTCATGAGGTGACTTTGGAGATTTTTTTTGGTTACCATAAAGAGCTGTGGAGACACCTTCATGTGAAGACAAGGGTGTCATTGATGAAGTGATTTGGAGAAGGCAGTGTTGGTGAAGATATTGTCAGGGCTCGTTTTAGATGATATTGGGAGCCGTGAAGAACTAGTAATCTTATATTGACAAATTAAAGGTGTGGGTTGGAGCCCTAGAGGATAGGTGTCCTCAAAAAGACCATGTTGGTTCCTGTACTAGAGACAGGGTTGGAGCCCTAGAGGATAGGTGTCCTCAAGAAGACCACGGTGGTTCCTGTACCAGAGATAGGGTTGGAGCCCTAGAGGTTGGAGCCTCAAAGTAACAAGATCAGAGTCTTGGAGGATAGGGTTGGATCCCTAGAAGATTGGAGTCCTCAAGAAACCAGGTCGGAGCTTGAACCAGATATAGGGTTAGAGCCCTTGATGTTGGTGCCTCAAAATTGAAATGGTTGGAGCCTTGGAAGTCCAAGTTGGTGCTTGGAAAATACAGGTTGGATCCTAGGAGGTTGAAGATCAGTGTCTTCATCTAGGGTTGGAGCCCTACATATATTGTACTTTATTTATTGAAGAAATTAATAAGAGAATTTATTCTTATTGTTGTTCATTTTGTGTTCTAAATATAAGTGATCTAACTAGTAAAAGTAACAATTGAAAGGGAATATTGATTCACCCCCTTTTAGTATTTCCAACAACTTTAATTATCACAGTAAATCACAGTAGGATCCATAATATGAGAAAACAAGCCAACACATATCTTTCTCATCCAGATCGCCTCACATGTTGCTTGAATTGCAACCATGTATTCTACTTCCGCTGAGCTGCGTGCCACTGATCTCTGCTTCCTGCTGTACCAAGAAACCGCTGTGGACCCAAAACTGAAAATTACACCTGATGTACTATTGTGGTCTGATGGACTTCATACCTAATCTGCATCGGTGAAGCCACACAACTTCACTCCCTTGGCCTGACTGTACCGTAGTAAAAACTGGAGATTGTCTCTGGGGTACTATAGAACATGCTTTAACTACCCTCCAAATAAGTTTGTTTGACTTGACCATAGCTTGGATTAGCTGGTTGACTACAAAACACATGTCTGGTCATGTGTTCATAAGATACATGAGTGAAGTCACCAATTGTCGGTAAACAATTGCATTCACTTCCTCACTTGAAGTGGGATCCTCTTTCCTCTAGTTGGTCGCTAGAGGATTCTCCATGTGTTTACACCTGTTCATGCAGAACTTTCGAGGTATCTCATCGGCATACTTTCCCTCACAGACAAACAGTTCCCCATTACCTTTCCATACTTAAAAATCCAAGGAAGTAGTGCATGAGACCCATGTCCTTCATATCAAACTCTCTTACAAGGTTCTCCTTGCAAGATTTGATTAGATGCTTATCACCAATCATGGTCAACTCATCAACATATAAAACAATAATCAACAATTTACCTTCGATCAAAATATGATAGAGGTTTGCATAAAATTTGCTTTTGGCGAAGCCCAAACATATGAGATAGCTATCGATCCTGGTGTACCAAGCACATGGTGCTTTCTTTAGACCATACAACGCTCACTTGAATCTGCACACATGAGACTCTCGATCAAAAGTATCGAAGCCTTTTGGTTGCTTAATATACACCTCCTCTTCAATAAATCCATTGAGGAATGTTGTTTTCACATCCATCTAGTGGATCTTCCACCCCATCTATGCAACCAAAGCAAGGATTTATTTGATGGATGAGTACCTTGCTACAAGAGAAAAGGTCTCCTCATAGTCAATCCCCTCAACCTAAGAGTACCCCTTGGCCACAAATTTGGACTTGTACTTTTCTATGCTTCCGTCTGTTGCATGCTTCACCTTGAAGATCCATCTCGAACCCACAATTTATTTGTCTGCTGGTCTTGGGACCACTTCCCAAACACCATTCTTTATAATAGATTCATACTCCTCCACCATTGCATCAACCCATACTAGTTTCTCCAATTCTTCCTCGAAAGATGATGGCTCAGTCTCTACTAGCTCAGTCATTAGAGCCATGTAGCTAGTGTACCACTCTAGTGAATTTCTCTGCCTGTGCTAATTTGAAGGAGCACCCACATTCTCCCTTGCATCCTGCATAAGTCTCTCAACTTCCTTGGTTCTCTTCCTACTTTCTTTAGATAACTCTGCTTGAGTGGCTATCTCCACTCTCTTCTCCTCAACTTGTGGTTGCTCCACTACATCCTAAGGCTCCTCCTATGGAGCTAAAATCTCCTCCTCTGATGGGACATGAAGCTCCCTCTCAAGAGAGCACTGCATGGCTTTGTCTTCATAAAATTTGACATCTCTTCACACAATTTTCATTATGAGGGATGACAAAATACACATGGTAGTTGTGGGGAGTTTTTGTGTAACCCACAAATACCCCCAACTCTATTGTTGACTCTAACTTCTTCCTTGACTCTTTGGAGACATGGAAATAAACATAGGCTCCAAAGATACTGAAGTGTGACACATCTGACTTCCTCCTTAAGAAAGCCTCCTCTGGTGTAATCATGCCAAGAACCTGATGAGGACTCTTGTTCTGCAAATAGACTGGCGTGTTGCATGTTTTATCCCACAAGTGAAAAGGTATGCTTTGGTCATGCAACATCACCCATGCTGCTCCCACAATGCTACAATTTTTCCTCACAACCACCCCATTCTGTTATGGGTTATGGGGTGCCGTCAACTCTCGTTGAATGCCTTATTTTGCACAAAAAAATTTAAACTCATTCGACATGTACTCACCTCCATTATCACTCTTGATAGCCTTCACCTTCTTTCCCATTTCTTTCTCCACCAGTGCCTTGAACTCTAAGAACTTGGAGAAAGTATCATCCTTGTTCCGCATGAAGAAGATCCAACACTTCCATGAGAAGTCATCAATAAATATGACAAAATATTTGTGCTTGGTAGTGGAGGCTGTCGAGAAAGGTCCACAGACATTAGAGTGGATCCTTCAAGGTCTGCATGTGCTTTGTTGTCCCGATCATGGAACTGGATTTTATGTACCTCCCCAAGGTACACCCTTTGCATGTATCTTGTTGCTCTAGTGCTCCTTTAGGGAGGCTTGTGGTAATATGCTGCATGATCTTCAAAGTTCCATGATGCAAATGGACAAGCCTTCTCTTCCAAAGTTCACCAACATTGCGACTATACATCTTCTCCACCTTTGTGCTCAATGCAACACAATCCTCCACATCTAGCTTGTAGAGGTTCTTCAAACGAACCCTGATATGGTTCACTTGTCTTGTGGCTATGTGTCTTAGGAATACCTTTCCTTTGCTGAATATCACATCGTAACCACAGTCTTCAAAAACTACAACAGAGACATGATTATTCTTTAGACTCGAAACAAACATCACATCCTTGTGCTTGAGAGGGGATGTCGACTCCCTCTGAAAGGTGATTGTACCAATCTCGGTCATGTTGTACCTTCCATCATCTCCCATCTCAATGTGCATTTGGAGATCCTTCTCCTCCAAATCACTAAAGAAATCTCTGTTCCCCGTCATATGGAACAAGGCACCACTATCCATGTACCGCACACTTCCCATCACTGTGCTGGCCATGCATGTAATGAGAGTAAAATCAAGCTCAAACTATGAAGCCAAAGATTCACCTAGCACTCCTCTTGAGGTATTCTTGCTTGTCATCCTGTGTGTACACTTTGCGGCATAGTGCCCGAATTCATGACAGTTAAAGCACTTGATTTTGGACAAGTCTATATTCTTTCCCCCTTGACTAGATTCTGCTTTGGATTTGGATTTCTTCCCTTTCCTTTTCCTTTCATTTCCATCCAAGGCACAATTATCCTCATTCCCACCCTTGGATGAAGTCTCGTCTTTGGTATTCCACCTTATTTCCTCCTCTACCAAATCAGACCATAGGCATTCACAATTTGGTAGTTTCTCCCTCCCATTCCCCGAATCTTGGTAGTTGTGATAGCTTTTGGGATGGCATAAAAGGGCTAGGATCACCAAATCATCCTATGCTACAGTAACACCAACTTGACCATGTTCATCATGACATTGTGTGAACTTTCTTAGGTACTGTGGAATTGTTCGACATTCCTCATCATCTTTATATTTTGAAGTTTGTCCTTGAGTGCCAATTTCCAGTGGTCACTACTATTCTGGAACAAATCTGTCACTGCTTGCAAAATTGCATACAGAGTCTCTTTCCTATGGATATTTGATAAAATATGGTCTCGTAATCCATCCAATATGATTCTCCTCGCCTTGGATACTATTGACAGTGTTGGACCCGCCAACATTTAGGGGATCACCCCTGTATGAAGTCCCAAATAGACTTCACACTATTTGGTGTGGGAGTCCCATCCGGTATGATGTCCCAATTGCCATTGTCTTAAGGATTTGCCTCAACTCTTGCTTGTCAGCACAAGAGAGTGGTTTTCTTTGCCTTCAAGAAGTGAGGTTCACGTGCCTGGTGAGTGCTAGTGTACTCATGTCAATGGTTCTTTCACTGTAAAGGGAGAGTGTGAAAGTGAGTCCCAAGTTGGTTGGGATGTAGTCCCAACTCGGATAGGAACACACAACACAACAGGACATGCACAAATTACAGAGGAGCAGTCCACACGGATGCGGCAGCCATAACATACAAGGTAAGATAACACGTACAACGCTCAACGGATTAGTTCGAACGAGTGCAACGGTTTTTACAACAAGATTCATGTGAAAGGTATGTTTGATGTCTAGGAGAGTAGTCTACATGGGAGAGACAACATTAATAGCGTATACAACACATTTCCATTAATATATTATGCATTACAACAAGTGAAACAATTCAGATGTAGAACACAGTTTAAAGCAACATGCATTACAAGTGTTAAAGATTAGTCTTACAACTGATACAATACATGTGTGAAAACGTTCTGACATGTTAGTAGGCTTTTGAATTAAGAGAAAATTACAAGACACATCGTTACACCATACATCACTAACCCCGAGTGCAGAGCGTTGGAGCCACTAATTACTCCTCAAAGAAAAGATTTCAGACTCTCTTGGCTATGTGGGAGGAGCTGAGGTGAAAAGTGTTTTGCATGTACAAATGAGGGGGTATTTATAGCCAAGGTTGAAACTGATCCTTGTGGCTGTTCGACTACCCTCATGACCATTTGACTTCCATGACTTTTTGACTTACATGACTCTTTTTTCAACATAGCCCATAGTAGAGATGTGGGCGACATGACTCATGACATGACTCGACATGACAATGCTGGTACATTCGTGTTGTTGCTGGAGTGCATGTCAAGCTTCAGTGCTATCGGGTAATGGATGTCTTCATGGTGTGTCATAGCTTCACCTCCGCATGGAAAAGTGCATGGAGTCTTCGATGGTATTTGGTTCGCTTAATGAAACTTTGGCATGTTGTTCCTTGCTTGCATGTTGGAAGGCTTGACAGGCTCATCTGTTCATGAAGGTGCATGTTTGTCTGTTTGTTCGTTTCGTATGCATCATTCATTCTTCCGTTGGTGAACCTGTCCTTCTGCATGTGCTTCCTTCGTTCATCCCATTCGTCGTCTTACCATGTTTGTTGGTGTACCTATACCTATAGTCACTCATAACGAGACAACATCAAATCCAAAACCTCCTAGTCCACCATGACACATGATCATTTTAGATACAGGTGACTGGGAGAGGCAGCGAGGTTGTGAAGCAGGATGATGGCTCTAGGCACTGTTGATGAAAACTGCACAAGAGTCATAAAGTGATGTAGATGGGCAATCTGAGTCGACAGTGGTTGTGTATGAGGTCTGGCTCGGTTGGGAGGTAAAATTGTGCAAATTTTGGGAGGGACATTCCAGGCTGCAGGAAGGCAAGGCAGGCATGCTTTGCACATTTTTCAGAATGAACGAGCAATGGCAGCTAGATAGCTAGATTTACGCAATCTTCTACAGGAACAGGCCGGGCTGCATGAAGGGTTAGCAGGCATAAATTACATAGTTTTTGGAAGGAACTGCCTAGGAGACTAGCAGCCAAAACTTGGCAATTCCCAGAGGGAACTTGCAATTGGCTACTGGGGTCACTGGTAGCCAAACTATGCAATTTCTAGAGGGAACTGAAAGTTGGTTTCTCAATCACTGGCAGCAGCAACTACGCAATTCTTAGAGGGAACTGGGAGTTTGTTGGTAGGAGCTGGCGGCAGGGGAAATTGCACTAAAGCTGAGAGGCTAGCTTGCTGATCATCTCTGCGCAATTTCTGAGTTGAGCGGACTGCTAGACAACATGATACCTACTCATGAAAACTATGCAATTTATGGGATGAGGAGTCGGTCAACTTTCTGGATGACTAACTGGGAATCTGTACAATCTTCTGAAGGAGACAAGGACGGGCACTTGGTGTCTGTTCAGCTTGTCTGCACAATTTCCTTAGTCAGTTGAGTGAGTGAGGTCAGTGGCCTCTATGCAATTTTTGAAGGGAGTCAGTCTCAGGGTGATTGCCGGGTCTGACTGTCCGAGTGGTCAGCATGGAAGTTGATTTGATTGCTTGCGGGCAACACAACTTGAAAAGACTAGCTTGGTGGTTATGCGATGTTCTGGTTGACAGTCGATCGAGTTGATGGAAGGGTGATGGTATGGCTGTCAAAGGGGATTTTGGTCATCATAACTTCAACAAAAATTACTAAATGCGTAAATGATCAAAAAATGCATAAGTGATCATACAAACACACACTAAAATGACCCAAACCATCCAGACACACATGTCCAACATGATTGACAAGTGGTGCAAGTGACAAGTGCGGCACTCGTGATTAAGCATTCATTGATCGAGATGATGCTTGTGTGACAGTGAATGTGACTCTGTGTGTGAGTGTGATATATGCTTTCATAGCGAACACAACAAGCACATATGAAGCGAAGACTTTGAGCATAACCAGAATATGGTCGCAAACATGACTTAGACATCAACATGCAGAAACTTGAATGAAATGAACGAGCAAGGCGGATGCAAAGCCTCACACGAGCTCATGGAGTGAATTCGAGTGTGTGTAGTCATCAAGTGAAACTATTAAGGGAGGCTCTAAAATTGGTGCAGGCCAAAATTTTGGAGGGTGGTTGTGTTAGAAAATTATATATTACAGAGAAATGGAACACATAAAATATTGTAGAAATATAAACACAGAAAACACATAAAACAAGAGAGACACAGATATACGTGGTTCACCTAGTTTGTGCTACGTCCATGGACAAACAACTAGTCCTTCCTTTTATATTATCCAGCAAACTGAAGAGATACAACTTACAACAGATCCACTGTAACACCCTCTTCACTCTCAATCTCCTCTCTCTTTCTCACTCAGAATACAGATCTACATAGACGTAATACAATTCCCTCATATATAGTGAGGGGTTGCCTTCTAGGGCAAAAAACCCTAAATTGAACATAACTTCTATCGTCAGATCTCTGCCTAATGAACGACCCAGATTGACTAGAAATTACTATACTTTTATAAGGCAATTTTACATCTATTCTTAGCTTTGGGGGTGCTACCCCCAAAACCCCCTGCTAGGGGGGGGCTCCCCAAAGGTCGCAACCACCCCCCCTAGACCCTCCCTGCAGCGAATATTTTTCGAGTAGCGTTGCCGCCCCATTTTGAACTGGGGTCCAATGTGGCGATACCTTTGAATACAAAAGATAATCAGGCTCCACACCCAACAGGTTGTATCTGTTACAACACTTGGAGACACAATGGTAGAACTCTAGCTTCTCTGTTTTGATTCATTGTTAGCACAGGGCCTTGGTCTTTCAGGGCGTATTGAATCGCTCTGCGGGTTAGTCTAGTTTTCCCACTTACCCCATGGACATACATGGTTCACCCTTTGCCAACTCAATTAAACACAATCAAAAGTTCAACTTAGATCTCAATGTTTCGAATCTCGGAAGGATAGTTTAGTTCATGAGTTGAAGATTTTCAAAGTATAAGTTTTCATCTCTGGTGTTGCTCTGCTGCCAGCAGACTTGGACAGTACCCCGATGGAGTCACGTAGGAACACACACATTTCTCCACTACCAACAAGCCTAGTCAGTACCTCGGTGGAGTTGTATGCTTCACCTCTCTGTGCAGGAACCCTTTCTCTTCTTTCGCCTTTGTATTTTTCAAGAGGATTGTGCATAGGAACTTATTCATTTTTTGGGGCGGAAGAGGGATCCCGACTTATTGAGAGCACAATAGGTTGTTCCTTCAAAGAAGCATGTAAGACCTTTCATATAGGTTTGCTCGTTTAGATTTTCCCCTTCTCTGTTTCTACTAGTTGGATGAGCTTGAACACACAGAGAAGAAAGTTGAGTATAGGCATGGGACTTCCCAGTGTGGACACAGGTTCATGGTTGGACCAAAAATTCCCTTGTAGACGGTTTGTATTTTCTGTCAAGACTTCATTGGCCGAAGGTTACAACTAAGCACAGAGAAGGTGGACACAATACTGGCGAAGTGCTACAGTGTCATGAGTTTCCTCAAATTTCAGCCACATACTTTATTCAAAAGCCAGAACATAGTAGTTGGCAGCACTTATTTTTGGAAGCAAAAGTAGTAATATATCAAACAAACAAAACAAATGTGAACAAAAATAATAAGCAGAATCAAACAAGAAAAAACAAATATAATGAGCAAAGCAAACAAGATGAAAACAACAAGTAGCAAGCAGACTATGTACATGGCATGGGCGCGGCCCGACCTACTGAAAATAATGCTTGAGATCTTGGCCATTGATAGGAAGGTTGTCAATCCTCCTGTCAAGTGATTGCAAATGATACATGTGTGGGCCAAGCTTCTCATGGACTGTGTACGGGCCAATCCACAGGGATTGGAACTTCGTATGTTTTCCTTTGTCTTCATGGGGCTTATCCCATTTTAGAACTAAGTCACCCACATCGAAGCTAGCTTTCCCTGCAGAATTCTTATCGAACCATCTCTTGATACGGTTCTGGTGGAGTGTGAATTTTTATTTTTCTTTCATCCTTTCTTCCTGAAGCTTATGGAGAGCATCCATCCTACGTTGAACTAGCTAGCAAGGCTTGCCTTGGGATTCTTGGGAAAGATGAAGTGCAAGAAAGTAGATATTTGGTGGGAGGATGGCTTCTTTACCATAAACCAGGAAGTATGGTGAAGTATTCAGAGAGGGCTTAGTGTTACACAGTTAGTTCATAGTGCATTCGTCAGGGCAATATGCCAGTTACGCTGCTAAAAGAAAACGGTCTTCTTGATTATACAAGGTTTTTATTCATGGACTTTGCTAGACCATTTCCCTGCGGGTCGTAATTCGATGAATGATTTAGCACAATACCACTATGTAATGAAAATTTATAGAGTTTCAAAGATGAAATATAAGTTGCATTATAAAAAACAAGTGATACCAGAATGTCGAAACGTGAGATGATATTTTGATGGAGGAAGCTGATGACCTCCTGGTCGTTCACTTGTTTGAGTGGAACTGCTTCTGTCCACCACGTAAAGTAGTCAATTGATATTAGGATATAGTGGTGTTGTGTTGACAAATGAGGGAAAATTTCCCCAACGATATCCAGGCCCCACTGTTGGAATGGTTCAGTCACTGCAATAGGGTGTAGTAGAGCTGCTGATCTTCGTGTTCTTCTGGCACATCGCTGACAAGCTGTGCACTTATGGGCATAGGCATGTACATCCTTGAATAATGTGGCCTAGTAAAAACTGGCTCGCATAACCTTGTGCGTAGTGGTATTTCCCGCAAAGTGACCCCTGGCGGGTTTGTCATGCAGATTTTGAAGTACCTTCTTTGATTCATGTGCCTCCAGGCACCTGAGAAAAACTCCATTACCGTGATTTCTATAAAGCACTCTGTGCACTAACTAATATGATAAGGATTTCAGGTGCATTACCCTCTTCTGTTTGATAGAAAAGTGAGAGGGTATGGTGTTGTGCTCAAGGTACTGGTGTACATCTATGTACCAAGAGGTTCCATCTTCTGTGGGTGTTGCTCGCCTGATGTCATACGTCTCAATCTCCTGCTCCTAATCGAAAAGCTCCTCTTTGTTCTCTGGAGCATGCACTGCTTCAGCTACAAGTCTATAAAGCCCATGTCCTTTGATCGTGTGCACTGGCTTGATTTCAAGATCATATTCTTGCAAGCCTGTCATCCAGTTCGCACGTCGTTCTCCCAGCTCTTGTTGTACTAGCAATGTGCGGACTGCTGGGTGGGGGACGAAGACTATGTAGTGGTTCTTCAACAAGTAGGGCCTGAAGTGTTTCACCACCTTTTAAACTGCATAATATTTCTTGTCAATGGCGGGGTATTTTATCTCTAGTCCCTGCATGCTTGCACTCGTGAAAGAGGTGGGACGCTCATTATTAGCTTTGTCTTTCTGAGTGAGTATTGCAGCCAGTGAGTTATCGGAAGTGAAGATGTATAGCAGGAAATCTTTCTTGAAATATGGGCTATAAAGTGAAGGTGATTCTACAATGGCTTGCTTGATTCGGGTGAATGCATACATTTCTTTCTTACCCCAGCTGTAGACTACATCTTTCTCTATCATGTCTTGCATGGACTTAACTATCTGTGCATAATCCGAGATGAACTTCCAAGGAAGCTTATCTTGCCCAAGAAGGATTGCATGACTTTCTTTTGGACTGGGTGAGGAATCTGTGTGATGGCTTGGACCCGGTCTGGATCCACCTTGATCCCACTCTTGGAAACAATGTGTCTGAGGAGGTTCCCCTCCAACATGGCAAATGTGCTCTTTTTGGGATTCATGGAAATCCTGTATCTCCGACATCGCTCAAAATTTTTCTTAAGATGGCGTATGTGGTCTTCTCATCTTCTTGAAATACAGTCACATCATTAAGGTATACCACCACGCTCTATTGAATGAGTTCGCGAAAGGCGATATCCATAGCACACTAAAATGTTGCACCTACGTTTACAAGCCCAAACGTCATTCGTCTATAAGAGAATGTACCCCACTTGGTACGAAAAGTAGTTTTGAGTCTATCAAGTTCTGCTACCAGAACCTAATTGTATCCTGAGAAACCATCAAGGAGATAGAACATCTGTGCCCCAGATATTGTTCACAAAATATGGTCCATGGACGGCACGGGGTAGTTGTCTTTTTCCGAGGCATGGTTTATGTTCCGAAAATCGACACACAAACGGATTTCCCCAAACTTCTTTCGTACAGGCACAAGGCTGGAGACCCATGTGGAATGTCAATCTTTGTATATGATCCATGCATCCAACAGTTTAGTAAGCTCTTTCTATATGAGGGGTTTAAGCGGCGAATGTACTTTCCTCAGCTTCTGTTGATATGGCTTGACCCCTTCCTTTATTGGGATGATATGTTGGATGATCCGTGTGTCATAAGTTTTCAGGTCATCATACGTCCACACGAACACATCTCGACATTGTTTGAACAAGCGGATAAAGGATTTCCGCTCTTGCTATGTACAATATGTACCAAGATTGACAAACTTCGGATCCTGTTCTGTTCCCAGGTTTATCAACTTGTGTCATGGTGGAACTGTGGGTCTTGTTGTTCCTTGGTCCCTGGAGCCATTCTTGCATGTCATATAGCTTTTCCAATGATGCCACACCTTTTGTGATAATGTGGCCTTTAATGTTACCAGCTTCCGCTTGCAGAGAGCGCTCATGCTCATTATCGTCTATCGCTGCATCTTTAAAGACGTCAGTGTTGGTGATGAAATGTAGTATTTGTTGATCATCATTAAACATGCATGATTTATTTATGTTTTCCGGGATTGATGGTTTATACAAAATTCCAATAGTAAATCTATCCCTAATTGATGACATTCTCGAGGTTGCATTTTCCAGTGCATTGGCAGCTACATTATGCGTATGTGGTACAGCAATGATATTAAATTCTTGGAAGTTTGAGATTAGTCACCATACCTCTTGTTGGTAAATTTTGAGATGTGGTGATAAAAAATGAATGGCGTTACGTACCTACTTTACCACTATCTCTGAATCACCTACCACTTTGAGCATGACCATGTTGAGGCTGATGGCTTTCTGCAAGCCCAATATGAGTGCTTCATATTATGCTACATTGTTTGTGCACTCGAACTCCAAGCAACTTGATACCAGATGCTTCCTATTGCAAGGGTCAATCATAACACACCTGGCTCTTGAGGCATCATGTGTCTTTGATCCATCAAAGTACATAGTCCACAACTCATCTGTACACGGACTATTTGATGTGCTAGTACTGCTGCTACTATTGTTTATTCTACTACTACTACTATTGGTACAATGTGCTGTACAAGTTTCATTACCATCAGTTGGGCAAGGAAGGAGTCCCAACTATGCGTCTGGTGGGGTTGGAGCTGGCCGTGTAGGATAACACCCCAATGTTGTCTCAAGGAGGCAGTTGCCAAACATGAGTTCTGTGAAAGCCAATGGTTCATTCTTGCCATTGATGGGAGTGACATTATGCTTCATGTACCTCTCAGATTCTACCCAGATTTGGTTGCACTTGCCCTTGTATGGAAGCCACATGTGAGACCAGTATGTAGCAAAATATCCATCTAGCTTGCTAGACCAGTCTCTACTGA
Source organism: Pinus tabuliformis (assembly GCA_031772625.1). Classification (NCBI taxonomy): domain Eukaryota; kingdom Viridiplantae; phylum Streptophyta; class Pinopsida; order Pinales; family Pinaceae; genus Pinus; species Pinus tabuliformis. The sequence goes on along the minus strand of CM062817.1, from coordinate 805,709,229 downwards.
GTAATAAACCATATGCTTCTGGGATGTCCACAACCACTATGTTGATGCATTGGTGGACTCGACCATCATGAGATAGTCAAATGATCATGTCTTGTAATTCACCAATGGTTGGTACTGATGTTCGATTAAGTTGGATGATTCGCGTGAATGTCTTGCTCCATTATGCATTGATCCTTTTAGCGATGGAGAGCGCCATGATGTTGGCTACCGCGCCAGAATCAACCAAATAGTTGTGAACATTGCAATTGAAAATTTCAAAAGATAGCAGGAATGGAGGGCAACCTAAGTTTACTTCCTCTATCCGAAGTGTATTGAGCACAATTGAAAGTGATCCAGGAGGTGTGCTCACTCCCTTGCTATTAGAGGCTGTGTTGTCTACCACTGTCTATCTCAATGCGTGCAACAGGATATCTCGCTGACTCTGGACCTTAGCCAACTCAAACAAACTAATTTTTGCCTAAGTTTTCTTCATGTCATCAACAATGTTGTAATCCAGAGGTGGTAGACTCACTGAGGTGTCCGGGGTAAAACGAGTGTTCGTGTTATATGACAGAGTGTTTTGTAGCTTGCTGCTCATGAATGTGCTTTTGTCCACCACTATCTTCCAAAACTTTCTTTGTGTTCTCTACATTGGGGCGGTCAGTGGATCAGTCTTCCTTATCAGCAATCTAACCTTTTCTTGCATCTCCCCAAGTGTGGGGGAGACCCTTTACTCCTAAGATTGTAATGGTTAGTTTTCTTTCGGGGCTACTTCTCGGTGTTCATCTTTGACATCGTTTGCAAGCATTGATACGCGTTCACCACATGCTCAAAGATTGATGGATCATTAAGTGCAACCTCTTCGTCATTGTCTGTGTCTTCCAGTTGCTCCTGCATATTGCTTCCCGCATCGAGTGTGTGACTGTAAAAGCATTTGTGACTCACTTCCACCTCGAACAAGAGTTCTCAGGATGGTGTTCTTTGTGGAAAGAACATAATTTCATATCTACACACTGCTTAAGCTGAAACAAAAGCTTTTGCACAGTTTTTGAAACGAATTGGTTGGTGCTTGATGAGCTTCTTGCTTTTCTCTGCCTAGGCGGGTGAATGCTTGCAAATGTGTTCGTTCTACGTTGTTTGAGTTTGGACATTTCAGTGGACAAGTTCTTGACAAGATGAATAAGGGTCTCAATTTCGGTTGCTTCCTTGTCTCTACCCTTGCTCGCCATTTCTTGGGACTTCCTGCTTGCATCCTTGGAGTCATTCACCAATTCATCGTCCTTGATGACTCTGACTGCATGTAGGTCTTTATCAACAGCGGTAGCCTCTTCACAATTTTCCAATAGTGTTGGTTTCACAGATCGCTTGATGAACTGCGCGATGCTGATTGGAAATGCGGACGTGTAGTAATCAGTGGTGATGGAGTCATGAGGTTTAGTGTCTGCTGCGAACTTGCTCAATATACGTGTAAACCTCTTATTTAAATATTTCACATTCTCTTTTCCCTCCATATTGAGGTTTCCCAACTCTTTGAGTAGCATGGCTAGGGTCTTGTCGTCAACGAACTTCTCAAGGAACATGCATTTGAATGCAACCCAGTTGTGTATAAAGTTCTGTGGAAGGCTATGATACCAAGCAACTATGCGACCAACCAAGGTACATGGGAATAATATACATGCTACATCATCATAGTGTACCTCAAGGGTCTGCAGCTGTAGATAGAAGTTGTCTAAGTGTTCTTCTGCTTTTACTGTGTTGTCAGGTTGAACTTGATGTTCATTCTCTCCACTCGCCTCGACATCTTGTGCAGAACGGCTGGGAGAGCCAATGGTCCCTAAGTCATCCATTCAAGATTTGGGTCAGCCATGTCTTCTTCTTCTTTGTCATCTTCCTCTCCTTCGGAGTCTGATGGTTCTAACTCTGAGTCTGTTGGTTCGTCTCCGCCTCCGCCTCCTCTGCTACCTTCCCCTCCACCTCCTACACCGAAGTCTGATCCCAAGATCACAAGAGTGTCTTGTTTGCCTTTCCGGAAGATCAGAGGTTCCTTTCCATATTTGATAGCTTCTCCTAGACCTTCAAGTGTGGCAAGGGCTGCTTCTTCCACCGGTGATACAACAACTCCTGCAGGAGTGGCTTTTGGCTTCCTTGCTACGTGTGGAATATGCTCTCTATCTGGCATCAGTCCAACTATTTTTGCAAAGTGGGAAGTGATGGGACAAATAGAGCAAAGGTTTTGGTACGGAGTCTCGTGTTCAACACTGGGAGGTGAGGAGTAACCAACTGTAGAGTCACATGTATGTGAGAGGGAGTGCGAGTTACTACCTTGACCAGATGGTTGATGAATGAATGTGAGGGGAATTTCATCCATATACAACTGGCTTCCCTCCTTCTAGTGCCAGAAATGTTGACGATGTTGGACCCGCCAACATTCCGGGGATCACCCCGATATGAAGTCCCAACTAGACCTGACACCGTTTGGTGTGGGAGTCCCATCCAGTATGATGGGCTGATTTCCATTATCTTAAGGATTTGCCTCAACTCTTGCTTTTCAGCACAAGAGAGTGGTCTGTTTTGCCTTCGAGAAGTGAGGTTCGCATGCCTAGTGAGTGATAGTATACTCGTGCCAATGGTTCTTTCATTGTAAAGGGAGAGGGTGAAAGTGAGTCCCAAGTTGCTTGGGATGCAGTCCCAACTCGAGTAGGAACACACAACACAACAGGACATGCACAACTTCTGGATGAGTAGTCCACATGGATCTGGCGGTCACAACATACAAGGTAAGATAACACGTACAACACTCAACAGATTAGTTCGAACAAGTGCAACGATTGTTACAACAAGCTTCATGTGAAAGGTCTATCTAATGTCTAGAAGAGTAGTCTACATGGGCGAAACAACGTTAACATCATATACAACATGTTTCCATTAATAGATTATGCATTACAACAAGTGAAACAATTCAGATGTAGAACATAGATTAAAGCAACACGCATTACAAGTGTTAAAGATCAGTATTAAAATAGATACAATACATGTGTGAAAATGTGCTAACCTATTAGCATGCTTTTGAATTAAGAGAAATTTCCAAGACACATCGTTATACCATACATCACTAACCCCGAGTGCAGGGCATTGGAGCCACCACTTACTCCTCAAAGAAAAGATTTCAGATTCTCTTGGCTATGTGGGAGGAGCTGAGGTGAAAAGTCTTTTACATGTACAAATGAGGGGGTATTTATAGCCAAGGGTGAAACTGACCTTGTGGTTGTTCGAATACCCTCATGAACATTTGATTTCCATGAATTTTTGACTTACATGACTCTTTTTTCAACAAGTGGGTTGCTTGTACTTCCACGTTACATCACATTGATTAACAACATAACCCATAGTAGAGATGTGGGTACCATGACTCATGACATGACTTGACATGATAGTGCTGGTACATTCGTGCTGTTGCTGGAGTGCATGTCAAGCTTCAGTGCTGCTAGGTGATGGATGTCTTCATGGTGTGTCACAACTTCACCTCCACATGGTGAAGTGCGGGGAGTCTTCGATAGTCTTTGGTTCGGTTGATGAAACTTGGCATGTCATTCCTTGCTTGCATGTTGGAAGGCTTGACAGGCTCATCTGTTCACAAAGGTGCATGTTCGTCTCTTCTTTCGTTTCACATGCATCATTTGTTCATCCGTTGGTGAACCTGTCCATCTACATGTGCTTCCTTCATTCATCCCATTCATCGTCTTGCCATGTTTGTTGGTGTACATGTACCTGCAGTCACTCATGACGAGACGACATCAAATCCAAAACCTCCTAGTCTACCATGACACATGATCATTTCAGATGCAGGTGACCAGGAGAGGCAATAAGGTTGTGAAGTGGGATGATGGCTCTAGGCATTGTTGATGAAAACTGTGCAAGAGTCACTTAGTGATGGAGACGGGCAATTTGAGTCGACAGTGACTGTCCGCGAGGTTTGGCTTGACTGGGAGGAAAAATTGCGCAAATTTTGGGAGGGACAGTCCGAGTTGGAGGAAGGAAAGGCAGGCATGCTCTGTGCATTTTTTGGAATGAACGGGTAGTAGGGGTTGGACAACCAGATTTGCACAATTTTATAGAGGAACGAGTCAGGCTGCATGAAGGGCCAACATGTAGAAATTTTGTAGTTTTTGGGAGGAACTACTCGGGAGACTAGCAGCCAAAATTGCGCAATTCCCAGAGGGAACTGGCAGTTGGCTTCTAGGGTCACTGGCAACCAAAACTACACAATTACTAGAGGAAACTGGCAGTTGGCTGCTCAGTCACTGGTAGTAGAAATTGCGCAATTCTTGGAGGGAATTGGTAGTCTGCTTCTAGGAGCTGCTGGCAAGGGAGATTGCACTAAAGCTGGGAGGCTGGCCTACTGATCATCTCTGTGAAATTTATGAGCTAAGTGGACTACTAGACAACAAGAGGTCTGCTCACGAAAACTGCACAATTTCTGGGATGAGGAGCCAGTCGACTATTCAGATGATTGAATGGGAAAAATGCGCAATCTTCTGAAGGAGATAGGGACAGGCACTTGGTGTTTGTCTAGCCTGTCTGCACAATTTCCTCAGTTAGTTGAGCAAGTGAGGTCAGTGGCCTCTGCACACTTTTTGAAGGGAGTCGGTCCCAGGGTGATTATCGGGTGGTCAGCATGGAAGTTGATTTGATTGCTTACGGGCAACGCAACTTGAAAAGACTAGCTTGGTGCTTCTACATTGTTCTAGTTGATAGTCGATTGATTTGATGGCGGGGTGATGGTCTGATTATCAGAGGGGAGTCTGGTCATCATAACTTCAGCAAAAATGACTAAGTGTGTGAACAATCGAGATGCATAAGTGATCATACAAAAACACACTCACATGAATCAACGACGAGACGATCCAAACCATCCAGACACATGTCCAACATGACTGACCGATGGTGCAAGTGACAAGTGCGACACTTGTGATTAAGCGTTCATTGATCGAGATGACGCTTGTGCGACAGTGAATGTGACTTTGTGTGTGAGTGCGGCAAATGTTTTCGTAGTGAACACAACAAGCACATACGAAGCGAAGACTTTGAGCATAACCAGAACATGGTTGCAAACATGAATTAGACATTAGCGTGTAGAAACTTCAATGAAATGAAAAAGCAAGGCGGATGCAAAGCCTCAAAACAAGCTCATGGAGTGAACTCGAGTGTGTGCAATCATAAAGTGAAACTCTCAAGGGAGGCTCTAAAATTGGCGCAGGCCAAAATTTTGGAGGGTGGTTGTAGCCACTACAACAGATACACACTTCTTCTATTATGATAGATCCTTAGCATCAAATGTTGTTGGTTTCAAAATATCATTATCAATGAATTCCTTCAACCCATTATCCTCCAGTACTGCCTCCATGTGGTCCTTCCATGCAACATAATTTGAGCTTCCCTCAAGGGCATACTCAAGCCTTAGTCCATTGAAAGCCATCTTCTCAGTCCTGAAGAAAACTTGCAACACTGATCTTCAAATTCGAATCTCTTGCAATGACAACTTCAAAATTTCTACTCTACGGTGATTCTAGCTTTGATATCATGTAGAAATTAATGTCTATATTCAATACCACTCATGAAATTTTCTAAATCACAAGACTTGAAGCTACTCTACTAATCTGTGGAAGTTAATTCACCATCTAGAACACAAATCATAGACATGCAAAAGGAAACATCACACATGCACAAAGATTTATCTAGGGGAAATAAACTGCTCAAAACCCCTTACTATCTATATTGCATTAATCAGAGAATAGATATGAAATACATATGCTTGCTCAAGCTTGAGCACATACTGCAAGTGTATAGTCTATCCCTCTACTTGACTGACTAACTCTGGCCAACACTTAGCCAATTTTCAAGCCCTCCAAGGTTCTATTTCCTTGCATTGTTTCCTTTGGAAATTTGCCCCTATTATTTAGGAATTTCCCACTATTGAATTGCACAATTCCCTATGGTCCTTCCTCTAACTGCATGCACCATCTGTACACATTGGAATATGCTACAATTGATATTACACCGTCTTAGAATCTCCATCTCAACTGGGTAATTCAAATTCTCTACATGCAACAATTATTTTGGGTTGTTTGATTAGTTAACTGGTTGATCATTGAGTGTTGTTGAAGTTCCACTTCCACAGCTTGACCTCCACTAGTTCTTCTAATAGTTAGAACTAGTTAAACTGACAATAACTCAAATTAACTGAAATATATTGCTACAAATTAGCAATCAAACATACTGAACTAAACTCAAGCTTCCCCAAATTGAATTAACTAATTTAACTATGTGACAAGTGCCATATCACCTTTAGTTAACTACCTCCAATCTTTCTACTGAAATAGAAATTCGAATTTTCTCTAGTTTGACCAAAGGAAGGTCAAAGTGAGATTTTCTTGCTACATTTTCGACAAGGTATTCAAGTTGTTATCTTTATTTTTTTCACATTATTTTATATTTCTTTTAATTGCCCATATATTTCTATTTGCAGGTCAAGAGCAACATCTGTGGCTAAGTTGGAAATATTACTATACTTAACCCTGACCTTCTAGCTGGTTAGGTTAGGGGTATGTCTAACTGCATTCTAGTTTCTTTTTACTCTCATCCTGCATCTACTCTCCTTCAATATTTCTTTTATTTTCTTACTTGTGTCTTACATGTTGTTTTTTAGTTCAGTTCTCCATTTTCTTTGTTCTCTTGATTTTGTTTCCTTTTTTTCTCATGTCTTTTCTTTCATGTTTTGTTTAATAAGGATCTGCATGAACGATGCTCTAGTTTGACTCAAGATACAATGTGGTGAAACTTGAAAAGGGAAATTGTGACGACGAAGAATGTTTGGCTAATCTATTACCCTCTTTCTATTCGGGTTTACAGATCTTTAAAGTCAATGATGTTTGAACATAAAATATGATTCGTTCTTGATAGAAAGAATTTGGTCAAACTAAAAATCCCATATCTATTCAAGATCTTCATTCCTAACTTAGCCTTGTATTGAATGGTGTTTTGACATGTCGACTCAATCGAGTAGAAAAGGGGAAGGAGAAAACTTTGGACGAGCATATTAGTTTCAAATTTATTTCAATCCATTAATCAAGGAACAACCTCTCTTGCAAATTAAATAATTCAGGATCCCTCTTCAATGTAGGTTTTAACCTTGTACATAAATTATCTACAGATGAATTATGTACAGGGTTAAAACGTACATTTGGTATTAGATCAGTTTCATCTTCAAGGGGACACCTTTGATGCTGAGTGGTTTTTCCCAGGCTTGTGGTAGATCCTGTTCAATGGGAGATATGCGAGATCGATTCTTGTGGTGAAAAAAGATGGTGAGTAGTGGAAAGATAGAGATCGAGAAATTTAATGGCCAGAGTTTTGAGTTGTGGAAGCTCAAGATGGAGGATCTGCTGGTGGATAAAGATCAGTGGATCGCAGTAGATCCAGGTACTAAACCAATGACAATGTTAGGAGAAGACTGGGTGAAGTTGGATCATAAGACAAAGAGTACAATATGGTTGTGAATATTAGATTCAGTGTTTTTGAATGTATCAGGGGAAGCTACGGCGAAGGATTTGTGGGTCAAGTTATGGATTTTGTACCAATCTAAGTCTCCAGTGAACAAATTGTTCCTATGGAAAAAATTGTATAAACTGAGGATGAAGGATGGAGACTCAGTGACAAAGCATTTAAACGCGTTTGATACTGTGGTAAGCTAGTTGTAATATGTTGATATAAAATTTTGGATGAAGATAAGTGCATCAATTTGTGTGTTCTCTACCATATTCGTGGGATAGTCTGGTTGTTTCTATAGGTAGCAATACAACTACCTTGAAGTTTGATGAAATAGTCTCATCCTTGTTGTCGGAGGAGATGAGACGGAAAAATATGGATAGCTAAAATGGAGATGCCTTCTCTATACGAGGACGATCCCAGAACAAAAAAAAAAAAGTCCTCGAGTGGGAGATCTAAATCTAGAGGGAGATCTAAATCTCCAGGAAAAATTGTAAAGGTATGTGGAAAATGTAGAAAGGAAGGGCACTACAAAAAGAACTGTAGATCTAAAGTTCATGATAAAGGAAATGAATTTGATGGTGCTCCTTATGCAAAGGTGAAAACCACCTTTGATGAAGGTGGGGATGTGTACTTGGCCTCTCCTTCAAGTACACATGTAGATCATGAGGCATGGTTGATTGACTCAGGTGCATCTTTTCACTTCACTCCCCATGGGGAATGGTTCTATGAGTATGAGAAATATGATGGTGGTTATGTCTTCTTAGGGGATGACAGGAAATCCAAAATAATTAGACACGAAAAAGTCAAGCTGAAGTTGCAAGGTGGAAGGATCAGAACTCTTCCTGGTGTTCTGCATATTCCTGCATTAGCTAGAAATATGATTTATGTAAGTAAGATGGATGATGCAGGTGTAAAAACAATGTTAGAGAAAGATACCTGCAAGATGGTTCGGGGAGCATTGGTATTGATGTGGGGAGTTTCCCCTTTTGTGCTAAGAGGGCGAAATGGATATTAGAGCTTGTGCAAAGTGATGTGTTTGGACCTGTGTCAATTCCATCACTGGGTAAGTCTGTGTATTATGTATCATTTATAGATGAATTATCAAGGAATACATGGATATATTTCCTCAGGAAAAAATCTGAAGTCTTTGATAGGTTTAAATAATTTAAGGCTCTGGTGGAAAACCAAATAGAGAAGAATATAAAGTTACTGAGCACAGATAATGGTGGAGAGTTTATCAAGAAGGAATTTGAAGTGTTTTTTTAAGAAGTGTGGTATAGCACGACATAAGACTGCTCCATACACACCTAAACAAAATAGAGTTGCAAAAATAATGAACAACATGTTGATGGAAAAGGCAAGAAACATGCGTAGTAGTGCCAGGTTAGGACAAGAATTCTGGTAGAGACGGTTGAGACTGCATGTTACTTGGTTAATAGATCACCTTCATCAACGTTGGAGGATAAGACTCCAGATGAGGTAAGGATTGGTAAGAAACCTTCTATTTCACATTTGAGGGTATTTGGCTGTGATGCATATGTACATGTTCCAAAGGAGAAAATAACCAAGTTGGATAGTAAATTTGAAAGGTGCACCTTTGTTGGGTATAAGGATAGTTTAAAAGGTTATAAGATTTGGAACCCAAAAACAAGGAAGGTTGTGTACAACTGAGATGTGGTGTTTAGAGAGGTGAAATATGTTATTAAACATGAATTCCTACCAAAGGAACATGAGAATATAGAGTTTGAGCTAAAGGATGAAGAATCAGACTCTACAACAGAACAAGAATCAGAAGATGAAGAGCCACAAACTCTAGCTGTAAGAAGATCACTTCGAGAAAGAAGGCAACCATAAAGGTATAGTCCATCTGCTCTCTGTTCAAATTTTGATTTATATATTACTGATGATGATCTAAGAAATGTCAGGGAGGCAGTAGATTTAGAGGATGGAAAACTCTAGAAAGAGGCCATCGTTGATGAAATGACATATTTGGACAAAAATGAGGCTTGGGATCTAGTGGAGTTGCCAACTAGAAGGAAACCCATTGGAAGAAAATGGGTGTTTAATAAGAAGATGAATGCAGAAGGTAAGGTGGAAATCTACAAATCTCGGTTGGTAGCAAAAGGTTATTACTAGGTGTCGAGAATTGATTTTGGTGATATTTTTTCTCCTGTTGCCAAGGTAGATTTTATTCGATTACTTTTATTTATTGTTGTTGGTTTTGATTTTGAGATAGAACATATGGATGTGAAGACAACATTTCTTCATGGGGATATGGAAGAAGAGATCTACATGAAGCAACCTGAAATTTTGCAGTGAAGGGAGAGAAATCACTGGTATGCAGTTTAAAAAATTCTCTATATGGGTTAAACAACTCTTTGGATGGGTTAAAACAGTCACCAAGGATGTGGTATCAAAAATTTGATACATATATACGAGGACTTGGCTTCACTAGAAGAAAAGTGAATCACTGTGTGTATTTTAAATTAATTGGTGGCCGTGTTATTTATCTGGTATTGTATATGGATGATATGTTGTTGATTGGAAATGACAAAGAAATTATCAAGGATTTGAAGACCCAATTGTCCTCCAAATTCAACATGAAGGATCTTGGTGTTGCAAACTATATTTTGGGCATGGAAATTAAACAATATTGGGAAAAGAGGAAGCTATGGTTAAAACAGAGGAAGTATGTCGAGACAATATTGCAGAGGTTTAATATGCAGGATAGTAAACTGATGAAGGTTCCTATTCCCGTTGGTGTAAAGTTATATGTTGAACAATGTCCCAAGACACAAGAAGAGGAAGAGGACATGTCCTGTGTTCCATATGCAAATGCAGTCAGTAGCCTGATGTATGCAATGGTCTGTACTAGACCAGGAATTGCACATGTAGTGGGAGTATTGGGCAGGTTTATGTCAAAACTAGGGAAGGAGCATTGGATAAAAGTGAAGTGGGTTTTCAGGTATTTGCATGGAACTAGTGATTATGGTCTATGCTACCAAGGAAGACCAAGATTGGATAGAGTTTTTGACATCTGTAGATTTGTGGATGCAGAATAGGTTAGATATCTCGATCAGAGAAGATCTATAAGTGGGTATGTGTTTAACCTATTTGGAGGAGAAGTTAGTTGGATAAGCAAGAGATAGTCTGTAGTGGCAATTTAAACTACAAAGGAAGAATACATGGCAGCCACTCGTGCACGCAAGGAAGCAATTTGGTTTTAAAGTTTGTGTTCAAGTATGGGGTTAGTACAACAAGCTATAAGGATAGATTGTGACAGCCAAAGTGTAATTTTCTTAGCAATGAACCCTGCTTATCATTCAAAGACAAAGCACATTGATGTTCAATATCACTTTGTGAGGGATATGGTTGAGGACAAAAAGGTGTTGTTGGTAAAGGTGGAACTTTGAAGAATGCTATAGATGCATTGACAAAGTTTGTGAGCGCTCAGAAGTTTTCTTGGTGTAGAGAAACAATGGGAGTTGGACCAATGACTAAGCTCTCCCGTGACCCCCCTATGTGGAAAAGAAAACAATAAGTCGGAGAATGTTGGGTGTGTGTTATATTCTTTCCACGACTAGTCGCACGCACGAGGGAGTCACAGGGGGGGCGATAGCCCCCCTTATTCATTGCGTTGGGCACAATAGGGGGGTCACAGGGGGGCACAATGTTTCAACGCCTTGGGAAGTTTTGTTCAGACCCTATATTAGGTGAATGGACCTACCTATGGTTTTGTGCATGGGTTATGCACATGGTTTTGGGCATGATGGTTTTTTGCCCACGGTATTTTGTAGATCTAGTCAAGGGAACTATGATTATGTTCTAATCCAGGGTTAATGGATTGGCGTTTATGAATGCTTCGACATGTATATATATGTATTGTAGCATTGAAAGTAACATAATGAAAAATCAATCTGGTAGTCTCAGTTTTGGGATCCAAGGGAAATCTCTATGTATTTCTTTTATATTCTTGTCATTGTTTATTTTCGATTTTTTAAAATTCGTCTGTAGATAATTTATGTACAGGGTTAAATCCTACATTCCACCCATGATACAAATTTTCAATAAATGCTTCAAGCATATATTTCAAAAAAAATAAAGGGAAAAGAAGAGAAAGGATTCCTGCATAGAGGGGTGAAGAAGCAATTTCGCTGGGGTATTGAACAAGCCTGCTGGTAGTGAAGCAATGCTTGTGATTCCTTGAGGTGACTCTGCCGGGGATTGAATAAGCTCACTCACACCAAAGAAACACTGGGGAATGTGCTTAACTCTAAATATCAAAAACTTGATATACTTACTATCCTTCTCCCTATCACAAAAGTTGAGATATGACTAGTTTTACAAATGTGTTTGAAGCTAAGAAATAGAAAGAAGAGACCATATCGTAAACTAAGATAAGTGGAAAAACCAGGTTAATGTACATGGAAAATAAATACTTCTTGAAAGAATGAGACATTTCAATTAAGGATAAAACCTAAAGAAAGAAGTTGGATTTCTACTAGTGTGTCACCAAGTGTTGATGCTATATCAAACACTCTCCAAAATTTTGCTTACACTTGAATTTTGGAGCCTACTGAGGATATTAGGATATGTCGTTCCATGGTCACTTCAAGGTGTGTTGATGCTTTGTTAATTTGTATGTCTTATTCTCAGGTTATAAGTTTCAAAGTCACTTGCTCACACAAGATCAATCCTTGATGAATTCACAAATGCACTTCTTTCTCCTACAAGATTAGATAGGCATTGTGAAGTTCCTAAAAGTAAGGATTGCACAATCTCCAAGAATATTGCTTGCGCAATGTTTAGTTATAGTGATTACACAATCACTTTTGATAGTGACTGCGCAGTCCATGAGGACAGTGAACTATGCAACCTATGTGTATAGTCGGTGTGCACTCTCCATTGAGAATCCCCCTCTCACTTCGGTTACAATTGTACTACAATTACACTGAGTTTTCTCAACTATCGCTTTTGCGCACCTTTGTTTTTGCAAGTGTCATGTTCACTTTCGCGACTATTGATTTTTCTTAATTCCACCTTAGCAAATGTCATTTTCAATTTATCTTCTTTGTAGCATGTGTCACTTTCACTTTCTTCAACTTTTTCAAGTGTCGTTTTCATGTTTTCTTACTATCACAAGTGTCGTTTTGATTATTTTCACTACTGCATGTGTCACACTTTGGCATACTACCAAAGGAAACTCTGAAACACTTTTATGCATTAGTTGATCTTGTATATCATAAGAATATGTACTAGACACATTCCTACAACTTAGCGCACTTTTTGGTCATAGTCGACACTTGTGTCACAACTTGTGTTCTAAGTGCCACAATGTTATGTTTTAACTATCACACTTAGAAATAAGTGTCGCTTTGTTGTCGTTTCAAGGTACACATGAAAATTTCAAGTAATTTGCATCTTCTTGGCTTATGTTTGATGGTATTCATGTGTGTGATATTGTTTTGGAACTTGTTTGTATGTTATCTCCTCTCTCGTTCCACTGTTCCCACACTTAGCCATTTTTGGGCTTCCCCCTATCCTCACACCTTTCCTAGTTAGTGGATGAGAGCATGTCACATTTCTAGTCAATAGTGGTGCATCCCTTACCCTCTGCAAATGTGCACTACGCCATCCTAAGGGCCTCCTCCTTCAAAATCCATTGCGCAATATTGAATTGTAGTCTCTTAGTCTCCTTCCTACTTACGCTTCAAAATTGTGCCCAAGACTCAGCCTTGCTTGCCTCTCTAGCACATGTCACATTCATAGTGGGTAGTAGAGCTACTCCTTGAACTCTACAGTGGGAAACTGTGCACGCCTTGAGCCTTCCCCTCAAGAACTGTGCATTGTGTTAGTCCTTACAATCTCCCAGACTGAAAAGGAAATCAACAAGGTTAACCTCAAACCACTTCATCTCAGTAGCTAGCCCTACTGAGTGTGAGAGGTATCTCTCTAAGCCTCTTATGAGTGATATGACTTCAAATAAAATGAATTTTAGGCTATATATGTGTATTTGTTTGTTTGTTTATGAAAATTTTGTTTTTTAAGGATTTGCTGAACTTAGGGTTTGGAGCCACGAGTAGGTCTAGGTTGTGGGAATGCAAGAACAAACATAAGAAGGAGCTAGATGTCAGAAGCCATGGTGTAATTTGAGTATTTTTCAATGTAGAATAGAGGATATAGTGTGGAAGAAACTAATGAGCATAAATCAACATTATTTCATTAGTTTAGGAAGACAAAACACATAACTATGAAAACCAGATAACAGAGCTTGAAAAACAAGAATTCTGAGTATTTTATCACAAGGCATTCATAGAAAGAAGAGATATAATGTAGATAAAGATGTTTAGACCATGAGAAAACAAAAATAATGAAGTACAAGCACCATGAACTCATTGGGCTAGAGTTCCTTGAAAATAGCTGCAACTTGTATCTGTATTAGCTAAAAGATGATTACAATGCAAGCCTCCTTCACAAAAAGTTCAACCTTCTTCTCCTGAGGTGAAATAGTACTTATAGACTCTCCTAGACCACTTTCCCACCTTCAGGAGTCGAATTCCTTGGTGGAGGAACTGACCCCAAGATTCTCTCAACCAACATGTGAGAGTGAGAAGGTGTAACTCAAACACCTCGTGAAGAGTTTGTTTAGGAGTTTGCTTCTTTTATGAGGCCTAATAAACATCAAAAACAACCTATCATATACATTTATTCATGCATACATCACCTAGCCTCGCAACTTGTGCTATTACATAGAGAATCTTGACTTTGACCAAGTCAGACTAGAAACTAGAAATTTTACACAGTGAAATTTTGCAAATAAAAACACAAAAAGTGTAGAAGCGCAGCGCCGACTTTGAGCTGATTTTTAGGTGCCTTCCAGGGGTCAAAATGCAAATATGAGAGAATGGTCAACTAGCCCTTCAAGTCTAGTTTCCAGAACAGTTTGAATTTATGAATTTTGAGCACGGGAAGACCTAAAAAAATCCATTCTCCCAAGGTCACTCCAGAAGCGCAGAGCCTGTCAAAAAATGGTTTAGAATGCTAGTTTTTCGCCACTTTTTTGCATTTTTATCCAAAACTAAGCCACCTCTGCAAAATATGGGCAAATTTGTTTTCGAAGGATGTCAAGACCTTTCCAAAAATGTAAACCTTTCCTCAAATGGAGGCCTGAGGAAAGAGCGCAGCGCCCTGGAAAGGCTAAATTTCTGAATTTAGACCAAAATTTGCCAAAAAACTCAAAATGCTTAGAATTAGCTCAAAATTGGAGGGAATGTGTAAAAATGAGTTTGTTATAGCTTCATGGATTCTTCAGCAAGCATCTCCAAGTTTCCCTCATCCTTTTGATCTTTTTTTTCCTTCTTGAGCTTGTTTTTAAGTTGTTTCACTTTGACATTGGTGATCATGTTTTGAGCTTGATAATGATGCACCATGTGTCTGAGCATTTGATTATCTCTGTTTTCCTTCTCCAGGAGCTTCTCTAAGTGTTCATTTACCCTGTTAAGCCAATATTCTTTATCTTGATGTACCTCTAGGGAAATCCTTTCTTCTAGGTCAAGGTCTTCATTAAGCAATATTTGTTTTTGTTCCTCTTGCAAAACTTCCTTGAGACCTTTGGTTCTTGGTATTTTCCTTTCCCCTTTCACCTACGATGATTCAGGCTTGCTTGATGTCACGATCTCCTTACCTTTGCCAATTTTCTGCATTAACTTAGTTTTTTCCTTTTCTAGGATCAACTCTTTTGCTTTGAGTTGATTGTTTTCCTGTTCAAGGAATGATATAATATACTTTGCCCTTTCCAGATTTATTGCCAACTCCTTGATTTGGTAGTCCTTGTCCCTGATAGTCTATCTCATAATTGAAGTCTCATCTTCCTCCTCTAAATCAATAAGCTCAAATTCGTGCTCAACTGTCTCCTTATCCTTTGTTGTCGATTCCTGCTTTGTCGATGAAGAAGGCTTGGCCCCTTTCTCTTTGTGAGAAGAAAACACAAGCCTCTGCCCTTTCTTATACACTTTGGTCACCTCTGGCTTAGGTAGCTGAATCTTCTCTGTTGTTTTGCTAGATGACCCCATCTCTGTTTGTTGTTTTGGTGCACTTGGGGACTGAGATGTTGCATTTTCCTCATGCCATTTTAAAGCTGCTTCTAAAAAGGCTTCCCAAGCCATACCTCTCTTTGCCAGCTGATGAAGGACAATGGTTTTGATGAGATTGTGATGAAACAATCTTGAGGAGTTCTCTTTGTCCTTTAATTATATCTTTTCATACATTTTTGCAGTGCTCCTGAATAGGTAATTACACATGTTGAGAGGCTTTTGAGATGTGAAGTGCATCAAGAGGCGAATATGATAGGCATACAACCTGGAGAATCTACCTTCACAGGTAAAGAACCTCATGATAGTTTTCATTAAAGGGGCATACTTCTCAAGCAAATATCTGAAAGGCATGAGGTGAGTATGTGTATCTCTGTATGGAGTCTTTAAGAAGGGCTTGTAGTTTTCAAGATCTAGACTCATTCCCTTGAACCAATATTCACCATTGTCTGGTAAACCAGTTGCTAGTGAGATGGAGGCCACTGAGAAGATAAACTCAATACCAGCAATGACAACAATCTCTCCTTTCAGTTGTGTAGCTACCCAATTTATCAGCTGCTCATAAAACCCTGCTTCACTTACTCTTTTACAAAACTCCAAGCAGTGAACATCCTCAAAGCATTGCTTGATGAAAGGATAGGAGTTGATTTGGTTGCAATCTGATGGTTCATATCTGAGAATCCTCCCTCCTTTGTGTTGTCTCTTTATTTTTGGTGAAGATTCAACCTCCATGATGACACAAAGTCCTAGTAGCAGGAAGTGAAAATAGATGTAAGGTGAGAATGAAAATGAAGTGATATGTGAGAGATTTTGACAAAATCATGGGAGTGGTTTTATGAAAGATGAGATGGCTTTGAAAAAATGATGGAAATGAGTGAGGAAAATAGTGAACAAATGTGGCTACTTGTAAGTGAGACCAAGAAGGTTTATGATGAGATTTTCCCAAAATAACTCTAGGAATGAGCTAGGGTTTTGTTTTTTTAGTGTTTAAACTTTGTTTGGAGGTGGATGAACTAGTCAAAATGACTCATCAGACATGTGTGCAGGTGTAGAATATCAATTTACATGTTTTGGAGATGAAAAGTTATGATGACCATTTCTACCCTAGCATTTCCCATGGAAATTTTGCTACAAACCCTAGCTTGAGAAATTATGGACATGGAATGAAATTGGGAAAGCAAATAGAGAGGGAAATGATATACTTACTTGTTCCTTAGCTTTAGAAAGCTATTTAATTGAGCTTGTAAGCAAGAATTTGGAATTTGGGAAAATTTGGGTGAGTTTTGGGTACTCTTTCCTACGCACAGCGCCAAAGTGCAACGCCTGCCTCCTAAGCGCAACAATTGCCTCCTAAGCACAACGCAGTGTATCTACATGCAACGCCTTCAATTTTTGGCCAATTTCTCCTAGGGAAACAAGTTTTTTTCTTTCTTGGATGAGTGAGCTCGATGATGAGGAGTGAATGGGATATGAATGAAAAGGTTATGATTCTTTTTGAGTTTATATAGGGATAATTTCTTCACTTTTTCAAGAAAAGGAAAGAAACCAACCCTCCATTGCAAGTGTGCTTTTGCTTTCCTGAGTGCTGGAGCTTTCTTCTTCTGAAACCTTTGATGTCATGAAAATATGAAAAGTGTGTGAGGAAATCATGATAAATTCATCAACAGTTTCTTTGTCATGTTTGACTTATTTCTAGGCTTTTTTATGGAAATGGTGGACCTTGGGGACCCTTGTGACCTAATGGATGACCTAAGACCTAATGGAATGATGATGATGACTTGACCCATTTTCATGGTGAAACCTTCATAAAATATGATAAGCAACCAGCATGAGTGAAATTTGAAACAATGACTCCATCTTTGGACTGACCATACAATGACCAAATTTGTTGTGTAGACCTAGTAACAGAAAAATTTGATGATGAAAGCCTGAGAAGAACATGGTAAAAGCATTTTTTGATCCAGGTGACAGGCTAACAAGACTGACACTAACATTGGCTCCAACTGGGGATGGAAGCTCCTTGGAGGTGTCAAGAACACCGTAGATCAAGTAGCCTTATTTATTGGGCAATGGAGTCAACATGCATAAAAACTGATTTTTTGACTTGAGACTGACTGACCTTTTGACATGACAAAAGAACTAAATAAGAAAAAATGAAAACAATACTAACTCAAAGAGTCTTAGGGCCTTCACTTCGAGCTTCAAACTCTTATGACAACTATCTAAAATGCTAGAAGTAAAATACACACCGGTATGTACAATGATGATGACCTTTCAGGATTTTAGACATAGTAGTGCTTGAGAAGCCTACCATTGGTCACTCTTCTTGAATAATATTTTCCATCCATCTCTTCCAACAAGAAAGAATTCTTTCCTTCGAAAGCAGAAATTTTATATGGTCCCTTCCATAAGTTCTCAAACTTACCATGTTTGCCTTTGTCTTCATTTCTAGCATCCCATCGAAGGACTACATCTCCCAAATTGAAATTGTCTTCCTTGGTTTTGCGATCATAAATCTTTTTGATTTTCTCTTGGAGTTTGGATGTGTTCTGAAAAACTTCTTCTCTTGTTTGCTGTAAATGAATCATCTGGTTTATTCTCCTTTGTATGTCATTAGTTTCACTATCCAATTCCTGTAGGATTTTCATTACTAGGACAACAAGAGATGAAGGAAATATTGTGTCAACTCCATATGCCAGCTAGAAAGGAGACATACCTATTGACTTTTTGGTGCTGACCCTGTTCACCCACAAAGCATTGATGAGTTTTTTATGCCAATTCTTCTTGTTCACTTCCAGGACCTTTTTGATGATGTTAACCAAATATTTGTTGGAAGATTCAGCTAGGTCGTTCCCTTGTGGATGATAAGCAGTAGAATTTCCTAGCATAATATGATATTTGGTGCAGAAATCCACAATTCTTTTTTAATTAAAAGCAGCAACAGTTTTTGTTATTATTTTCTGTGGGCAACCGAATCTAGACAAGATATTAGACTCCAGAAACTAAATGATGACAAAATCAGTAGCTTGCCTGGTTAGGATAGCTTCAATCCACTTTGTAAAGTGGTCGGTGGCTGCTAAAATCCATTTGTGTTGTGGTGAATATGAAGGATGGATTTCGCCAATGAAATCAAGGCCCCACTGTTGGAAAGGAGTTGAAATCAAAATTGGTTGTAGTGGTAATGGCAGAAGTTTCCTCTTTCCTTGAAAAATTTGACATTCATGGCAGCTCATGACTGTTTTGTATGTATCAGAAAAGAGGGTGGGCCAATAGAAACCAGCTCTTAAGATCTTGTTTGCTGTAGTTTTCCAAAAATGATGACCGCCACAATCTCCCTTATGAAAATCCTTCATTATATCTTTAGCTTCATTTTCTATTAAACAATTCAGCAGCACACCTCTAGGATCTTTCCAAAATAAAACACCATCCAGAATACAACATTTTGAAGTTTTGAGTTTCAGTGATCTAACTTTACCTTTGGGAAATTCCGGCGGAGGATTCAAGTACTGCAAGACATAGACAATGTTGGAGTACTAAGGTGAAGACATGAACATATTAGACACTTGCAAGAAAGGGTCCTTTTCTTCTGATTCTTCTGATAGTGCAGCCATAAAATTAATATCCAGTGCATGTAGATTTGATTCCGCCATAAGATTGGCTAACCCTTGTCCTTTGATGAGCTTTGTAGGTTTGATCTCCAAGTCATATTCTAGCATTGTTGCAATCCATTTTCCTCTTCTACCTTCTAGATCTATTTGTATAATAATTTCCTTTACCACTGCAGTAGGGACATAAGCAATAATATGTGAATGTAGAATATAAACTCATAAATCTTTGAGGGCTTTTACCAATGCCAATGCTTATTTTCAATGATATTATATCTCAATGCTGCGTCTCTTATAGTGCGACTGAAGAATGCTATAGGCTGCTCATTTTTCTGATCTTTTTTCTGCATTAGGACTACTGCTAATGTGTGCTCAGAATCAAAAGAAAAAATGATGAAATCTGAGGTATAATCTGGGCTAATAAAAATAGGAGCAATAGATAATGAAAACTTTACCGCATGAAATTATTTCTTAGCCTCCAAAGACCACTTTACCTCGCTGTCCTTCAACATATTTGCCATTTCTTTCAAGTGCTAAGCTATATTAGGAATAAATCTCCTCAAAAAATTAATTTTCCCATTGAACGATTGAATCTCTTTCTTGTTCCTGGGGAAGTCTAATTGCTGAATAGCCTCCACTCTGGTATGATCAATGCGGATGCCATATTTAGAGATGATGTGTCCTAGTAGCTTACCTTCTTCCATGGTGAACAAGCTCTTCTTTGGGTTAAGTGAGATGCCAAATTTTCTGCATTTCTGAAAAACAATCCTCAAGTGATGCAAGTGATCTTCATCATATTTTGAAAATACTGTTAGATCATCAAGATACATAACCAAAACTATATCTTTTTCATTTGCAAATGCTATGTCCATAGCCCGTTGAAAGGTAGCTCCTGCATTCTTCAACCCAAAAGGCATCTTGGCATACATGAATGTACCCCATGGTGTTGTGAAGGCTGTCTTGAGTTGATCGTCTTTGTGTACCAGAATTTGATTGTACCCAGAGTATCCATCAAGCAGTGACATCCTAGAGGATCCAACCACCTTTTGAAGTATGTGGTCCATCTTAGGCAGGGGATAGTTGTCTTTCAAGGACACCTTATTGAGATTTATGAAATCAATACATAGACGAATTTCCCCGGTATTTTTCCTCACAGGTACTAGATTAGACATCCATTCAGAAAACCGAATGGGAACAATTATTCCAAACTTATAAAGTCTATTTACCTCTTTTTCAATTGATGGCAACAACTTGGGGTTGATTCTTCTCAATTTCTGGTGAAATGGCTTCTGATCCAGCTTTATAGGAATGACGTGTTGAATGATACTCTTATCATAAAATTTTAGATCAGAGTAATCCCAAGCAAATGCATCAGAAAATTCCTTCATTAAAGACATGTACTTACCCTTTGTTTCAGGAGATAGAGACTTTGATAGTTTGACCAATTTAGGATTTTCAGTTGTGCCAATGTTGACATCTTCTACTCCCTTTTCTGTAGGGACCATGGTGGGCTTCTTGGCGATATCATCCCTGTCAAATAACTCTTCCAAAGGCACCAAGCCTCTTGGAATGTTGTTGTCCTTGAGCTGTAATACTTCAGTGTCAGCTGAATGAATGTGGGAATCATCAAAATTGTATGCATCATCAATGTGAGAATTCTGAAATTCTCTTTCCAACTGCAGAAAACTATTTATTTTCTTATCATCACCAAATACTTGCCAAAACCTCATGTTATCTGGGATAGCTGGGCGATGCTTAACATGGATGGAGTACTTATGATTAGAATGAAAAGGAATCTTCACCATACTGGCCGCAGTGGCAAGTGAATCAGCTATGACATTCTGAGTTCTAGGAATAAGAGATAATGTATATTCTGAAAAAGTTTTGAGAATATCAAGTACAACATTGCGATAAGCTCTCATTCTTGGGTGTTTGGCTTGGTATTCCCCTTTGAATTGCTTGATCACTAACTCAGAGTCGCCATAAACAGAAATATTTTTTGCTCCCAAATTTTTCAGAATTTTGAGGCCAACAATCAATGCCTCATATTCTGCCTCATTATTTGAACATTCAAAAGCCAGCTTGTAAGAGCTCATTCTCACATTCCGAGGGATTTTGTTTGGCTGATGTAATGGCCCAAGTATCCAAACACCAATTCCTGCTCCTTCTCTTCCTGATGCACCATCAAACTCCATGGTCCAAAGACCATTTTCTTCGTCTGGAAAAAGAATTTCTGAAGACTGAATTTCTTGATTTTTAGGATTTTGAATGGCTAGCTCAGAACTTTCTGTTTTTTGCACTATTCTTTGAATCTCCTCAATAGGATTTGCAGGTTGTCTACATTCCTCACCAACCTCTTTACTTTTTGCTGTGATAGTTTCATGTATGCTGCCCATTAGGTTGGGAACTTCTGAAATTTCTACTAATTGACTTTCATCATCAATAGAATCCATATCACTAAATAGAATGAAAGAGTCAAGATCAGTATGAACAACATGTATAGGATGATTGACTGGCTTTTCCTTACTGCTGATCATAAATTTCATCTTTTTTTCTCTATAAAGTTTCTGGAGCTGTCCAAAAACAGGGATAGTGGTGTATGAAAAGTCAAGTTGCAAAGTTCCCTTTAATTTTGCTCCCCAAGATCTTGAAAGCAACATGCCAAACCTAGGAGGAATATCAACCACTACAACATCCATAAGTACATTTTTGGCTGGGATTTGGTCTAAGGACACTACCAAGTCTTTAATAAGACCAAGGCATTTCACTCTTCCAGAATCAAAAGAATAAAGATCATGGTAAGGTTGGGTGATGCTCAGTCCTAGTTTATCCATGATGGCTTTAGGCATCAAATTATGAGAGGCGCCAGAATCTAGCATAGCATTATGAAGGATAAAGTCATGAAGTTTAAGACTCAGATAAAAAGGAGGAATTTCACTATCTTCAGGAGCTCCTTCTAAGGCTGGACCAAAAAGGATGGTTGGCTCATCATTAACTACATTGATTGTATCAAACATCTGATCAACCCTAAGCATTTTTGCAATCTGAAATTTGTATTTGTCATTCCTTACCAATTCAGTGAGGGGAATATCTATCTTCAATTTAGAAATTTCATTTTCCAAACTAAAAAGATTAGATTTCTTTTCTACCTCTTTTGAAGCGGTGTCCTTCCTTTTTGTTTGGCCTTTAGCTTGAGTTTCCTTCTTTTGGCTTTCAGTTTGCAATTCTTTGTCCTTACTCACATTGCTAGTGGAGGCTTCTTTGGTTCTATCCCGATTCTGTGTGACAATACCTTTGTCTTTATTCTGGTCTAAAGGAGTGGTTTCTTTGCTTGGTGTGTCCTTTTGCAAATTTTGTATTTCTGAGTTAGGGTAACATGCACATTTCTGTTCCTTAAACTGTACTTTTGGAGATGACTGAGGGCATTCTGATATCCTCTTTGGTACTCTTCAGTCCTATCAACCCATAGATCTTTGCTTGCAAGCACAAATTGCTGATCATTTGGTATAAAAGAGTCTTCAGTAAACTAATCTTCCTCTATTAGGAAAGTAGGTAGTTCATCTTCTTGAAAGAAGTGATTTTCTTCTACAATTTATTCTTCATCTTCTTCCTGACCTTTAGTGTAATTTTGCTGAAATGGAGCTTTTACTTGACTTTGATGATCTTGATTTTGCTGCTCTTTCTGTCAAATTTTGAACTGTTGTTGCTGTTGTCCGCGAAAGTTAGGATTCCTCACTGATGGTTCAGCTTGTCGATCAGTTATGGATATTTTATCCATCATCCTCTCCATAGTTTTTATCAGACTGTCAAGCTTTGATTCAGAAGATGATGCAGGTTCTTCTCTGAAAACAACTCTCTTCTCCACCCTCTCTGGCTTTGATTTTGACTTCTTAATGAGCAAATTGGCTTCAACACTGATTGCATTCCACTGCATCTCTTCAAGAGTAGTTGGGTCTCTTTCTCTGAGCTGGTAGGCCATATCTGGATCGAAAGCATCAGGATAATGAAGAAGAGCCAAACCAGGAGGAGGTTTCATATCATCAGGTATAGAATTGTACACTGTATTAAATCTTGATGTGAATTCTTGAACTGTTTCATTGGGGTTCCTTTTCATTGAATTATATTCAGCCAATATCTGTAATGGATTTTTCTTCTCTTGCCAACGAGCTAGAAATAATTCAATCAGTCTTTGAGAACTGTTAATGGAATTTGCAGCCAGACTTCGAAACCATTTCTTAACATCTCTTGAGAAACTTTGAGTGATAATCCTCATTTTGGCATTCTCCTCATCAATTTCTTCTAAATCAATGAAGTCTATTAACTTGTCAACATGTTGCTGAGCTGTAATTTCTGCACTTCCATCAAACAAAGGAAGTCTTTGACCATAGTTTTGAGGCAAAGCAGTAAGTTGAGCAGGCAGTAAGAGAGGCGCAAATCTTGCCATGACTGTTGGAGAAAGTGAAGGTGTTACAATGGACTGTGTAAGTACGGGTGGTGATGCTGATGAGGATGATGGAACTACTAAAATGGGTTGTAGAGGCAAGGATGGAACGAATGGGGGAGGCAAGAAAGATGATGAAACTGAAGCTTTAGGAGATGTGGTAGATGAGCTTGGAGGTGAAAAATAGGATGAAGCTGTGGCTAGGTATTCAAATTGGTATTGAACAAAAGCTTTTTCGGTTGTGATCTAGAGTTGGTCAGCAAGGCTTTGAAGCTTATCAAAGTTTAACCACAGTTCATGATCAGTCTTAGCAGACAAAGATTCTGAAGAAAAAGAGTGAGTTTCAACCTTTAAAGGTTCTAGTGTTGTATCAGAGATGCAGGAGTCAGACTTGGACCTTGTAAGTGATAATTCTATCTGCTCTTCAAATGGAATTTGCTTAAAGGTGAATAGGTTTTTAGGCAGAGAAGTTGTTCTTTTAATTTTACTAACTGCACTTTTAGTGATAGGTAGCCTAAGTTTTCTGAGCAGTATTTCAGGGTCTTCAACAATGAAGGGTGGATTTGGGTAAGGATTTGACCTGGTATGCCTTTTAGAAGCCAGAATGTATACACCCTAAACTGATGAGATTTATGAATTCAGCCTATCTTCGGATACTGGAAACTGAGAGGTACAGGACCAGTTCTTTGAAAGCTCTTAGATTTTTCCCAGGAATAATTTAACAGTCATTTCCCCAGCAACGACGCCAAAAATGTTAGTCCTTACAATCTCCTAGGCTGAAAAGGAAATTGACAAGGGTAACCTCAAACCACTTCAGCTCAGTAGCTAGCCCTACTGAGCGTGAGAGGGATCTCTCTAAGTCTCTTATGAGTGATATGACTTCAAAGCAAATGAATTTTAGGCTAGATATGTGTATTTGTTTGTTTGTTTGTGAAAATTTTGTTTTTTAAGGATTTGCTGAACTTAGGGTTTGGAGCCACAAGTAGGTCTAGGCTGTGGGAATGCAAGAGAAAACATAAGAAGGAGCTAGATGTCAGAAGCCATGGTGTAATTTGAGTATTTTTCAGTGTAGTATAGAGGATATAGTGTGGAAGAAACTAATGAGCATAAATCAACATGATTTCATTAGCTTAGGAAGACAAAACACATAACTATGAAAACCAAATAATAAAGCTTGAAAAACAAGAATTCTGAGTATTTTATCACAAGGCATTCATATAAAGAAGAGATATAATGTAGATAAAGATGTTTAGACCATGAGAAAACAAAAATAATGAAGTACAAGCACCATGAACTCACTGGGCTAGAGTTCCTTGAAAATAGTTGTAACATGTATATGTATTAGCTGAAAGATGATTACAATGCAAGCCTCCTTCACAAAAAGTTCAACCTTCTTCTCCTGAGGTGAAATAGTACTTATAGACTCTCCTATACCACTTTCCCACCTTCAAGAGTCGAATTCCTTGGTGGGGGAACTGACTCCAAGATTCTCTCAACCAATAGGTGAGAGTGAGAAGGTGCAACTCAAACACCTCATGAAGAGTTTGTTTAGGAGTTTGCTTCTTTTATGAGGCCTAAAAAAAAACTATGATATACATTTATTCATGCCTACATCACCTAGCCTCATAACTTGTGCCATTACATAGAGAATATTTACTTTGACCAAGTTAGACTAGCCTCATAACTTGTGCCATTACATAGAGAATCTTTACTTTGACCAAGTTAGACTAGAAACTAGAAATTTTTCACAGTGAAATTTTGCAAATAAAAACACAGAAAGTGTAGAAGCGCAGTGCCGACTTTGAGCTGATTTTTTGGTGCCTTCCAGGGGTCAAAATGAAAATATGAGAGAACGTTCAACTATCCCTTCAAGTCTAGTTTCCATAACAGTTTGAATTTCTGAATTTTGAGCATAGGAAGACCTTCAAAAATCCATTCTCCCAAGGTCTCTCCAGAAGCGCAACTCCTGTCAAAAAATGGTCTAGAATGCTATTTTTTGCCACTTTTTTGAATTTTTCTCCAAAACTAAGCCACCTCTGCAAAATATGGGCAAATGGTTTTTAGAGGATATCAAGACATTTCCAAAAATGTAGACCTTTCCTCAAATCGAGGCTTGAGGAAAAAGCGCAGCACCAAGGCGTTGCGCTTCTGGAAAGGCTAAATTTATGAATTTAGACCAAAATTTGCCAAAAAAGCTCAAAATGCTCAGAATTAGCTCAAAATTGGAGGGAAGGTGTAAAAATGAGTTTGCTATAGCTTCATGGATGCTTCAGCGAGAATCTCCAAGTTTCCCTCATCCTTTTGATCTTTTTTGGCCTTCTTGAGCTTGTTTTTAAGTTGTTTCACTTTGACATTGCCGATCATGTTTTGAGCTTGATAATGATGCACCATGTATCTGAGCATTTGATTATCTCTATTTGCCTTCTCCAGGAGATTCTATAAGTGTTCATTTACCCTGTTAAGCCAATATTCTTTATCTTGATGTACCTCTAGGGCAATACTTTCTTCTAGGTCAAGGTCTTCATTAATCAATATTTGTTTTTGTTCCTCTTGCAAAGCTTCCTTGAGACCTCTGGTTCTTGGTATTTTCCTTTTCCCTTTCACCTGTGATGCTTCAGGCTCACTTGATGTCACAATCTCCTTATCTTTTCCAATTTGTTGCATTAACTTAGATTTTTCCTTTTCTAGGATCAACTATTTTGCTTCGAGTTGATTGTTTTCATATTCAAGGAATGGTATAATATAATTTGCCCTTTCTAAATTTATTTCTAGATCCTTAATTTGGTAGTCCTTATCCCTGATAGTCTGCCTCATAATTGAAGTCTCATCTTCCTCCTCTAAATCAATAAGCTCAAATTCATGCTCAACTGTCTCCTTATCCTTTGCTGCTAATTCCTACTTTGTCGATGAAGAAGGCTTGGCCCCTTTCTCTTTGTGAGAAGAAAACACAAGGCTATGCCCTTTCTTATATACTTTGGTCACCTCTGGCTTAGGTAGCTGAATCTTCTCTGCTGTTTTGCTAGATGACCCCATCTCTATTTGTTGTTTTAGTGCACTTGGTGACTGAGATGTTGCATTTTCCTCATGCCATTTTAAAGCCGCTTCTAAAAAGGCTTCCCAAGCCATACCTCTCTCTACCCGTTGATGAAGGACAATGGTTTTGATGAGATTGTGATGAAACAAGCTTGGGGAGTGCTCTTTGTCCTTTAATTGTATCTTTTCAGACATTTTTGCAATGCTCCTAAACAATTAATTACACATGTTCAGTGGCTTTTGAGATGTGAAGTGCATCAAGAGGCGAATATGATAGGTATACAACCTGGAGAATCTACCTTCACAGGTAAAGAACCTCATGATAGTTTTCATTAAAGGGGCATACTTCTCAAGCAAATATCTGAAAGGCATGAGGTGAGTATTTGTATCTCTATATGGAGTCTTTAAGAAGGGCTTTTAGTTTTCAAGATCTAGACTCATTCCCTTGAACCAATATTCGCCATTGTCTGGTAAACCAATTGCTAGTGAGATGGAGGCCACTGAGAAGCTAAACTCAATACCAGCAATGACAACAATCTCTCCTTTCAGTTGTGTAGCTACCCAATTTGTCATTTGCTCATAAAACCCTGATTCACTTACTCTTTTACAAAACTCCAAGTAGTGAACATCCTCAAAGCATTGCTTGATGAAAGGATAGGAGTTGATTTGGTTGCAATCTGATGGTTCATATATGAGAATCCTCCCTCCTTTGTGTTGTCTCTTTCTTTCTGGTGAAGATTCAACCTCCATGATGACACAAAGTCCTAACAGCAGGAAGTGAAAATAGATGTGAGGTGAGAATGAAAATGAAGTGATATGTGAGAGATTTTGACAAAATGATGGGAGGGGTTTTATGAAAGATGAGATGGCTTTGAAAAACTGATGGAAATGAGTGAGGAAAATAGTGAACAAATGTGGCTACTTGTAAGTGAGACCAAGAAGGTTTATGATGATATTTTCCCAAAATAACTCTAGAAATGAGCTAGGGTTTTGTTTTTTAGTGTTTAAACTTTGTTTGGAGGTGGTTGAACTGGTCAAAATGACTCATTAGACATGTGTGCAGGTGTAGAATATCAATTTACATGTTTTGGAGATGAAAATTTGTGATGACCATTTCTACCCTAGCATTTCCCATGGAAATTTTGTTACAAACCCTAGCTTGAGAAATTATGGACATGGAATGAAATTGGGAAAGCAAATAGAGAGGGAAATGATATACTTACTTGTTCCTTAGCTTTAGAAAGCTATTTGACTGAGCTTGTAAGCAAGAATTTGGAATTTGGGAAAATTTGGGTGAGTTTCGGGTGCTCTGTCTTGTGCACTGTGCAATTCTTCTACGCGCAGTGCCAAAGCGCAACGCAGTTCACCTATGCGCAGCGCCTGCCTCCTAAGCACAACGTAGTGTATCTACATGCAATGCCTTCAATTTTTGGCCAATTTCTCCTAGGGAAACAAGTTTTTTACTTTTTTGGGCGAGTGAGCTTGATGATGAGGAGTGAATGGGATATGAATGAAAAGGTTATGAGTCTTTTTGATTTTATATAGGGATAATTGCTTCACTTTTTCAAAAAAAAAGAAAAGAAACCAACCCTTCTTTGTGAGCTAATTTCACTTTTTGAAGACAGATTTTACCTTTACCATTGCAAGTGTGCTTTTTCTTTCCTGAGTGCTAGAGCTTCCTTCTTCTGAAACCTTTGATGTCATGAAAATATGAAAAGTGTGTGAATAAATCATGATCAATTCATCAACAGTTTCTTTGGCATGTTTGACTTATTTCTGTTTTTTTTTTTATGGAAATGGTGGACCTTGGGGACCCTTGTGACCTAAGACCTAATGGAATGATGATGATGACTTGACCCATTTTCATGGTGAAACCTTCATAAAATATGATAAGCAACCAGCATGAGTGAAATTTGAAACAATGACTCCATCTTTGGACTGACCATACAATGACCAAATTTGTTGTGTAGACCTAGTAACATAAAAATTTGATGATGAAAGCCTGAGAAGAACATGGAAAAAGCATTTTTTGATCCAGGTGACAGGCTAAAAAGACTAACACTAACACATTACATAGTTACAATGAGCAAGCATGCCACCCTTACCTCTTGCACTTTCTCACTGCACCAAGACTAAGCTCTTCCAGTCTCC
Organism: Pinus tabuliformis; assembly: GCA_031772625.1. Lineage (NCBI taxonomy): Eukaryota > Viridiplantae > Streptophyta > Pinopsida > Pinales > Pinaceae > Pinus > Pinus tabuliformis. Next base: position 805,680,382 of record CM062817.1, on the reverse strand, counting down.
CTAGTGCATGGTGCAGTTCTAGTGGGTAGTGAAGGCTCTCCTAGATCACTTATAAAGAAAATTGCGCTCTTCCTTAAGCCTACCTCTCAATCATAGTGCATGGCACGTTTTTAGTCAACAAGCCAACAACTCTTGTTCACTAAAATTCTCCACTACGCATAACACTTGATCATGACTCTCCCTCATAGTGCATGGTGCATTTCCAGTCAAAAGTGGATCCCACTACACCCTTGCAGAAGAAAAATATGTTATGCTCTCCCTCCTTCTCTCTTGGGTAACTGCAATCCATAAGTCCCTAGTCATTGCCTCTAACACTTCACACACACATGATTGGTTCTTTCTCTTTTCATATAATAGTGCCCATTTCTAGTGTATAATCACTCCTTTCTTACCTATTACAAACTACACCAAGTAAGCCATCTCCCTCTCATCCCTTGCACAAATTCATCATAGTAAATATCTTCCATGAGAAAAGTAGAGGTAGAATAAGAGTTTTATGGGCTAATATTTCCTTGTCATGAGTGAAATCCATTTGCAGATGTATCATCTCAACATGGCAAGGTGATGTTCGAGGAAGATGTCAAGGAGAGGCTACAAGGAAGCACTTGTGGAGAAGAAGCACAAAGAAGAACCATCATGAAGATCTAAATAAATCTTGGACCATGACAAAGTGATGGCATCTCATGTTGCCTTGGAAGGTTCCGACTATGATCCAGACCCTTTGGAGAGTGAAGATCAAATACATATCATATCTATTATAAATATTGAAGACAAAGTAGCAAAAAGAGGAACTTGGCATTGCCACATATTTATGAAGCTCCATGTCATTATTGCCAAGTCATGGCTTGTACAAGTGTCCTCATAATGTCATATGTGTCAATGTGTTTTACCACATCATTTATGGAATGTAATTATGCATTTTCAAAAAAAAATAAAAATGTGAATATGTGGAAGACCAAGAGTCACATGTGGACTATGGAAGTCACATGTGGACCAAAGAGTTAATAGAAGTTCAAAGGTCACTTAGGAGTCCAAGATTCATAAGGGTAACTCAAGAGTCATAGGGGATATGAAAGGTCATTCCTCTTGTTATAAAAGAAACCCCAGAACTCAAGAAAAGAGGCTTTTGGAAGCTTAGACTTTGGAGAGATAGCCTTGGATTCTCTAGGAGAGAAGATCATTCCTTGGAGAAGCAAGAAGTGACTTAATGTTCCACTGTTGGAGCTAGTTTCTCACCTTTGTAACTATGTCCTTGGATCTTTCACTTAATAATCAGAAGCTCATTGAGCCAAAACACTTTCATGCATGTATCGTGAATGTTGTAAGACTATTATTTAGATGTTTGTGGTATATGTTATGTTCATATGTAGTAAATAAGTACAACTACTTCATTGGATTTGGTGCTTATATTTTTGAATGTGTGTTGTATTTAGATTAATGATTGTTATGTCTATGTGAACTACTTTGCTTGATAATTAACAAATATTTCCTTGCTCTCACGTGCCTCGCTTAGGATAGTACTATTAATTTCCTTCCAGAGACCCACTCTTTACTCCCCTATCGTGAAAGCCTCCTTCTACACAATGCAGTTTGTGTTTCACAATGTCAACTTACTTGCTGATTTCAAAGGTTATGTGCATACTCTCTTACGTTATGCATTGCAACCAAGGAAAACCTTAAGCTATGGTGGCCAGGATGATACTCCGAATGGGGCTCCTACTCCAAACACTGTGAGGTCTAATTTGGAATTCATACCAGGGAGACCCCCTTAGTTGACGGATTTACAACACTATCAACAATAGGCTACATGTTCTCTTCTAGCACTAGCTACCTAATTAAAATGTTTTAAAGTCAAGGAAATCCTCAACAAAGAATGAAAGCTACAGGAAGCTATGTACTTTGTTTGATTCAAATAATTAGTAGAAATCCACCCAATAGAGAATCAAATATATAGGAAGATATGTACTATATTTGATTCATGAAATTAACAAAAATACACTAAACAAAGAATTAAATCTACATGAAGTTATGTACTCTATTAAATTCATTTGATTAACAAGTCAACAATAATAAGAAATAATGAATAGTTTAGAAATTAACATAATTTAGGTGCAACTAGTCAATCAAATCAATAACCATTCAAACCAAAAGGAGTTGGATTAACTCCAAGCTAATTAATTAATGAATTAAATCAACTACAAGCTATCTAAACTAACAATTCAACACCTACTTTGAGGAGTGGGCTCTGCCTCCTTGGAACAAAGTGTTACAAAACAACTTTAGAAGCAATGGAATTAATCTACTCAATGCACACAAACTCTAAATTGTAAATTATATACTATATATTAATTAGATCAATTTGACATACCACAATCCAACCATTTAATTATCTTCTTCTCTCCCTCTCACAAAGAGGGACTCAATTTTTATGAAATCTCTTAATTATTTGTTCTTAGCTAAGAACAATATTGAGAATGTTTATAGGTTATCAAGTTGTTCTAACTAATAGTTAGACATAGAATAAGTTCCTAACAACCATATTGGAGTAGTTAAGACAATACATTAGTTCCTTTTGTTACATATTTGTCCATATTAGAAATTATAAGGAATAGATTTATAGCTACCATCCTCATAATGATTCAAACTTTTTTCAATAAAACAACTCACATCCGTTATGCTAATCCATCATGAGTTCGAGGTTGTTTTGGTTGATGAAATATGATGTAAGGAATACAATTTTATCCTTCAAACTTATGGGGAATGAGGAATCATAGTTGCATCATTTCATTGGAGTAGCAATGCCACGACAAGAAAATAATAGCAATATTGTGATATGATTGGAGTAGCAACATGTTGATATGAATGGAGTAGCATCATCTTAATGACTGGAGTAATGACATATTGATAATACCTAAAGTAACATCATTGTGTCATAACATCCTGGAGTATTAGCTTGGCATACGCCATTCTCATGAGTAAATGCAAAAGGCATAAATCTCTTGAATATACTAGCATAATCTATCAAAATGATATGGAATATGGGAAGAAGCATCCCTTGTATGAAGTACATCAATATAGATGACAGGAAGCTCAAATTGGTTACAAAGGATGGCGAAAAGGAGCTAAAATATGGAAAGAAGAGTGTGCTAGAGCTAATAATTCTGATATCCAACATATAGCTTACAAGTTCAACTATATCGTTTTTATCTTGAAACTTTTCAACCCACCATTTATTTGTGTATATTGATATAAAGTAAAATGATTATCATTTATCTTCCTAAATGAGGAATGTTGATTTGAATTATCATTTATAATGTTTATAGTATTAGCCTAACAAGTGCTGCATGCAGCCGGTAGTCCCTGCCTATATAACCGAAAAATTAGCAAGTTGTCGATGCCAACGCTGTTGCAAGTGTGTGACAATTGTTGCCGTTGGCAAGCACTAATTGGAACGAATTGTCCAAAACGAAATTACTCGCCGATGCCAATTCCCCATTTCATTTCTTCTGTTACCAGACAGGGGCATATGGCCGGCTTGCCCGAGCAGAGTCCAGCTCTGTTTAGAAATTCTAGTAATTCATGCTCATAAGTTCACTCTATTATTAAGCATATTAAGAGATTCAGAATTTTGACAACCTCTCCTCAAAAATGTGAGCTGTAACTCAAATATACTCCATAATCATTGCGCAATACCCATCCAGTTACTGAGACTTATCCACAGCCAAATAACTCGACTGCAAATTTTATCCACAATATCAAAATGGACTCGAGCAATAAGAAAAGTAGAACATAAATCCTTCAGAAACAGTTTAAAATATTAAAGTTCAACTCAATGATGTGGGAACAAAAAGATGATCCTTCTAAAGTATTCAATTCAGACTTACTCGTGCTCCAAAATAGTTTCAGGTGAATCCTCTCCAGCAAATCTACAAACCTGTGGAAAGCGAGTCTTTTTTATGATTTCCATGACATCAGAATTCCTCCGGAGCTCATTGCCATCTTTCTGGCCAGAAGTCAAATTGCTACAAATAAAGCAAAAGCTTGTCTGATGGAGAGTCATGCTAACTGATATTGAGCGCTACAAAAGTATGATTGAATCAATATGTTTAATTGGAGATATTGATCTAAACCCCTGTTAACTCAAAGACGTCATGTGCATTCAACAATGACTAGGGTAAAAATCAAACATTCTTAGGGGTGCAAAACAGAAAATGTCATTGTCCATGTTTGGAACAGCAAATGCAACATCATAAAACATGAGAATCACTTTTTGACAGAAATGTGCCACACCTTGTTGCCAAGGTAACCCATCAGGCCCCTTCCAACACATGACACTTTGAGATTGCGTATATAATGCCTCAAATCGCTTCTCACCCAAACTGAGAGGAATATGCCAACCATTTGCTTGCTGGCAACTAAACAATAATTCATCTGGCCATAACTAGATCTATCGTCCACTGCAGGGCTATCTGGCACTGGAGAGAAAAACATAGTAGAAGCTGAAGGCAAATCTGCTGCACACGCAACATATTCATCATCTGAGTGCAAAGATTTGATAGTATTATCAGAATCTGTCCTTCCTATAGATCTTCCCATCAACATTTGATCAGAAACACTGAAATTCCTCTGCAATTTTGGCTGCCTATTGGCAGAATCGTCATCCATTTTGGAATCCCAGCCTAGGACCTGAAATGATCTCCTATGGTAGAAAGGGTCGTTCTTCTGTGACCTTGAACCCTCAAAATCATAATCCAAACTTATAATTGTGTCTACCATGTCCGTGGACTTTGCACAACCTGGTGATAAAGAGCTTCTAGAATTGGTACTGCCTTCACGCTGTGACTTATTGAGTGTTTTCCGAATAAGGCTAAGACATTTGGCAGCAGGACCATTATTCTCTGCCCCCAGCACATTCCCTGCATTTAAAGGAACAATTTCCTAAAACCTGTAAAAGAGGCTTCTCCTGGTTACTGGTTGAAATATGGTTATATGACTATCACAATCAAGAGCGTGAATTGAAAAATTCCTCGAACATAACTTGCCCATCAAAAATCGGAAATTTTATATCTATATAGGCTTTCCAGAAACTCCTTAAATGTCAAACAACAGTATCATTTGTCCATACCCCAAGACATAGATATCCGCTGGAGGTGAGTTATTCAACCATTCTTCCAGATTCAAGCCATTTGAAGGAGCTTTGCCTCCCACATTCCATGTTGCCACAAATAACCTGTTTGCCCATTGAATTTTAATGACACTGGAAATCGGAACACAAATTCATTGACAAGCTGAACAAATGCAACACAAACTTCAAAATTTACATACCGAAAGTCTTGGACATCGGTGACTTGGGACATTTAAGGTTCCATTCTTCCGCGCTTAATTTTGTCCGGGTTCTTTTTCAACCACCTATCTGCAAGTAGAGTTAAAAAACAGAGAAAATTAAAATAAATAGAAAATTTAGGTTTGATTTTGAGATGAGGAAGCTCAGCGCTCAAATTTAAATCCATGCTTTTTATGCATCCATGTTCTGCCTTTGGCTTAGGAGGTCCGCAACAGGCCAAACAAGAAGATAACCAACAAGCAGCAGATAACATGTAATCTCAATCTAAGGGTCTAGATTCTAGTACCTGCCCGACTTTTCCTAAAGACGTAGGAATCCTTATCAGAGCAACTTCGGCGCTTTTCAACGAACATTTCCTCATTATCTGTATAGCACACAGATTAGAAGGAAGAAAAGCACTTAGATATGGCCGTCCATTAGGGAAACCTGAAAGAAGGCAGGGAAGAGATAAAGAAAAAAGAAAAAACTAGCATTAAACATAAGGGTAAGAATCACCTTTACTAGCATAACCTTCTCCAATTTCATCTGCATGGAATTCGTGAGATTTACTCTTATATTGAACCATTTCTTAACTAACGTCTTTGGCCAAGAGAACTGCGAAAAAAGAAACATGAATTCAGCAATTCCTTCCACTGGATCCCTAAAAGACTGCAATTTCTTGTCCCATGCAGTCAATCTAAAAGACATAAGCAAGGGCCTCAAACTGATTTGTCCACAATGAAATTACCTTGCTTTTCTTCTCACAGGCAGCTTTCATCATTGCCTAGTGAAAACTTAATACAGATCCCGATTAGCATCTAGATGTCAAAACCTATGGAAAACAGAATAGCAAATCAGGCATTGAACTATGACAAAACTAGTTAATGTAGTTCAAGCATTTCATAAAATACAAAGCCTAAAACTCCGTGTTCCATTTTTATTTTATAGCAAAACCTAAATCGCCAAATAAAGGGGTGGATAAGCATGTTATTCATTAAATAAAATATTACAGAATTTTATATAAAAATCCTTGCATCTGCACCTGAAAGCTTCCATCACCAATGCATGATATTAAACGCTTCTCTGGCGTTGCTTGAGCATATCCCATTATTGCTCCTACAGACCAACCTATCGATCCATACTGCATTTGGAACTCATACCTGCCAAACATACATTTAGCTCAACGAGCAAACAACTGCAAATATAGAGACAAATATACTTGCGAACAGAGCACCATGAGAGTGACAAATAGAGCAGCATAATAGTAGGTCCCTTTCATCAGAGAACACACATTTCTCTTTCATCACTCATTGGTGCCACTCCTGCCATTGCAGACTTAGGCTCTAAAGCCTATCCAACAACAGTCTCACCGGAAACCTTCCTCCCTTCCTCCGAAGCCTATCCAACAACAGTCTTAGAAGCCTATCCAACAACAGTCTCACCGGAAACCTTCCTTCGCAGATGGTAAAGACTAATTTCATATTGTGTTTGGTGGCAAGAAATTGAAAGGCGGTGGTAGCCAGCTACCTGAGAGGTGGCAGACGGTGGTAGCCAGCTGCCTGAGAGGTGAGAGGTGGGAGCTATATAATAAACTTTGCATGCGCCTAAGTTTCATGTTTGTCACCACAATTTTCTAGACTTTGGATAAAATATAACTTGTCACCACATTTTTACATTGGTATAAGCGAAGCCTGCAATAAGAGGTCCTTTCTTCCCCAGCCAAAAATCTTCGTTAAAATTTTGATAGACGAAAATTGTCATTCTAAAACATTGGTTAAATGATGATAACGCCAAAAAAAACATGGTCAACGAATGAATTAATGCGCGGTCAACGATCTATAGATCACTATAATCCCAGGCAGGGACTAATAACATGCATAATTTTTCAAATAAGTTTTTGTTTTTCTAATTGTCATGTTTGCAGGTGATATAAAAGGACTAAAATTAAGAAACTTCGTTAGCATTATATATACTTTGGGAAAAAAACTTAAATCCCAAAAGTTGAGTATATAAATTCTTTCACATACATACACAGAACATATTTATAGAAATATTTTTTTATAATATCTAAAAACACATTTATAAAAATAAAATTTTATAATAAAAAAATTATTTTATATAGATATATATATATTGATTTATTGGTGTCATCTATTTTAGGGTGTAATAAGAATTTAAGAACACATTAATATGATAATTATAATGGTGAACTAATGTAATGTAGATTAGCTCCACTATTAAAGAAGGGACATTAAATAAGGCCGATAGGAGAGGGTGTCCATTTTCATGATCTTGGTGGAAGCAAAGTTTTCCATTATGCTTGGGGTTTGGGCAACGTCACCAATAAACTGGTTGAAGCTTAATTTTTATGGAAAAGCCTCTCCATCACAAATGAAGAATGACTAAAGTCCTTGATAGCATGAGGGGACTATAAATGCTAATTATTAAATCTATCACAAGAAAAGCATCCACAAGGGAAATCAAATTGAATTCTTTCATTATAAGGATTAAGGATTTAATTAGTTTTTCAACCAAATATTCGTTTTTCATATAAAGTAAGAGTTGAATGGTGGCATACACCCTAGAGAATTATATTTGATTAAAAATGAATAAATTAGACTTAGTTCAATCCATTAATTCAAATGGATTTTGACAAATTATCCCTTGCATGCATCACAGGGAACACTCTTCAAGTAATTAGCTAGGACCTCTATGGTGTGGTCGTTGCAATTTGGTTTCCCCATACCCTTCACTTTCCTCAATATGGCTTGCACATGGTTATTCAATGAAATACCTTTGGCTCTGCTAGGATATCTTGGATTATGTATTCTTCCTAAGGTGCATGGTTTCACTTGCTGGAAGCAACAATATAGGAATCACTGAGGTGGAATTTAAGGTGTGAATTTTCTAGAGGATCAAGGGTGTTTTTAGTTTGTAGGTCTCACGATTTTGAGCCTCCTTCTAGGCTCTTACACTAGTTTTTATATTTAAATACGCCCTTCATTCAAGCTTCTAGCATCAATTTGGCTAGGAATCCTTTGGATCCTTGACTTTTCTTTGTGGTTGGTTCTAATGGTGCACTAGTTATAATCTACTTTCATTTTCTTTTATAAGAGGGAAATAGACTCACACATCAACTCAAGTTCGATATGGCTTGAGTTTTTTGTTGTTATTTTTCTAGCTCTATTTCTTTTGGGATAACGATTTCTATCAAGATTGAAATGGATGAACCTAAGGTGAAGTAGGTTTATAAAATCCCTCGAAGGTAAGAAGAAGTAATATATTATAATAACAGTGCATTGATGACAATCTATGCTAAGTTGGCAAAGATGGAGCAATCTATTGCCTCCCATAACACCAACATCATGAATATCCTTCATAACTAGAGTCAATATTCAAACTTGGTCAAGGCTGAGTAAAATTGTCTCAAATCCCAACTTCTTTCCCAATGGATGGACACCCTTTCTATTGCTTCAACTAACACTGTGATTGGTCACTCTATTCAGGAAAGCTTCATCAAGGATGAAACTTTCCACCAATATAAAGATCCTATGGATATAAAGGAACAAGAATCCCCTCATTCTAAGGGAGAAGAAGTCTAGGGGAATGCCAACCATAAATCAAATGTATGTTTTTTTTTAATAATATGTATTTTTGGTAACTTATTTCAGCCATCCACTTGTAGGAAAACTTGGAACTCTAGTTTGGATATGATCATAAAACATATATTAGCTTACTTATAAGTATGTATTTATCTATTACATTCCTAAAACTATTTATCTCGCATAGTGAATGTATAACTACTATACTTAACACAACCATTTTGATAATTAAATTATGTATTGGTGGAAAAAAATAAAGCCCACTAACTAGTTAACATTGAATAAATATAATATGGCATCATCAATGAAGGTTCATTAGATAGTTAACATTTTATTATAGTTGGACTTTGAAAGGTGGATATTAATAAAGATGTAGTCCTCCTTATGTGATCATGTATTAAAAAATTATTGTATTGGAGCCTAGATAAATTGAATTTTGGCCCTTAAAAGAGGCAGGTGAATGGGAGTTAATCATTTTCAATATATTGCAACGAATTTGCAAGTGCTATTGGATCACTTTACAAGGCACAATTAGGGATTTCTTTTTACTCTTTTTTTTGGCAAATTTGGAGTTGCAACACTCAAACCTATTTCTATTTTTTTTAATCTAGAAACAATTTGCAATTTTGTATTCTTCTCACAAAAATACATGATTTAAAAAAGAAGAAGAAGCTTAAATTAGATGTAGGATGAATGAGATATTGCAATTTGAAAATATGTCCCTTTTTGGTGATAATCTCAAGAATTGCATAATATAGACCTTTTGAAAGATCATATAGATTGTAGCCATGTCAACACCATTTCATGAGAACATTTGGCGTTTCAATTTGGCATACTATATAATATGATTCCAATCAATAGTAAATTCTTTGGAACCTTGTAAACCATTTCCACCAAACCCTAGCATAACCATTGGATGTCAATAATGGAAGCTTTCCAAAAAACAAAGGAAAATGTGTGATTAAATGTTGGACTAGTTGATTAAATGTGGACCATTGAAGAGAAGTGTAGCCATTAGGGGAAATTTTGAGGTAAAAAATGGGTTTCAAAATAAAAATGTACTAACAAAATCAACTTTAAAATATCCAATAAAGTTCAAGATGATAATGTCATTCCTAGGGGTAAATATTTTTGGAGTCTGAAAAGAAGAAAACTACTCTTTTAGTTGCATCTTTGACTTATCTCCTCATAGTGTTTCTCAAATTTCAAGTGTGAGCAACCATTGGATGCATAATTATATTCCACATAAAACAAGTACTCACTCTTCATACTTTTGAGTAGACCTAAACTGGGAAAAAATTAAAATACATGAAACAATGTGTTTCTAAAAAAAAGGAAAAACACCCATGTTTTTAAATGTATTTTCAATTTTTCTTGATGTGGGTCTACTCAAACGTATATAAAGTGGATACTCAGTGGATGTGGAATTATTTCATGTATTTTCAGTTTTTCTTGATGTGGGTCTACTCAAAAGTATAAAGTGGATACCTATTGGATGTGGAATCTAATTCAACATCCAATGAGTGCTTACACCTGAAGTTTGAGTAAACATATAAGGAGATAAGCTGAAAATAATAAATAAAAGTAGTTTTGTTTATTTTTCTTTATAAATCCATGCACTTATTTTATTATGTTTACTATTATTTTATTATTTTCCTTCGGAGGTTCATTTTAGACCTCAAAATTCCCCTAATGAATGACCTACATGGCTACTATGATTTAGAGGAGGCTTGTGTAGAATGATATACGACAATTGTCCTTTATGGGAAGATAACTACTCTCGTTATCTACCTGATGAACATACCCATTCATATGAAGAGCTGTTAATGGTCAAAGGATCATAGCTGGAGTGGTTTAGTGAACAATTCATTTCCACAATTGTGTGGGTTCAAGTCTCCGAAGACTTGTTGTAAATGTCTCGTTGTGGAAATTATGAAATAGTTGTATTTGGTGTAACAGTGGTAGCCAATGTTTTGAATTTACTGATTTAAAAAAAAATCTCATTAGAGTTAAAAAAAATGAAGAGATGTCAATGAAGGAAAACACGAGAAGCTCATGCTTATTAGTTCCCATTATGATTCTTTTGCAGTGGTAACGTTCTTTCTAGGAGTCCCCCTTTTTGGTTATATAGATGATATTTTTATTATGAAGGGTCCTCTATATTTGGATCCATATGACCATGGCGAGTATTTTGAGCATTGTAGTCAATCATTCATGTGCTTTTAGTTAGAATTCAACATGAAAAATCATACATGGGAGTCTAGCTTATAAATTTAATTTTTGGACTACTTTTACATTGAGGCCAACACTTATACACGAGACCATGTATTAAGGGCCTACTTCTTGAACAATAAGGCTAGGGCTTATACATAGTATAGGTTTCTTGAACTACTTCAATGTTACAATCAACAACCATACATGGGACACTATTTTATGGTTGTACACCATTACTATAAGCACTAAGGACAATGCTTTTTAAAGGGGGATGGACATGTCAGATCCTTCCTAAGGGTATAATAAGGGCTTGGAGCATATTAATAGGGTACATGTAGGTCCACTATTAAATAAGACCCACTAAGTAGGTAGCATTGAATAAGCGTAATGTGGCCTCATTAAAGAAACCCCACTAGGTACTTAGCATTTGGTTGTGGTTGGGATTCACCAAGTAGCTATAAATAAGAACAAGGTTTTCATTATGTAATTATATATTCAAATATTATCAATATTAAAGACTAGATCATTGGGAGGTTGTCCCCTTGAAGAGTTAAGTGAATTGAAATTCAACCTTTCATAAAAGGATGATTGTATGGCATTACCATATCTAAAAGGTTTTTATTAATAAAATATTAATGTTAAATTGTAGCAAGAAAAGGCTTCATTTGACTTGTGCCTTAGTTAAATGGAGAAATTCGAATTTCCACATCAGCAAGATGACTTGAGTTTTAGTTAGCAGGAGTACAATGGCCAAGTTACTTAGTTAAGCTAGTCAATTTGAGTTCATGGGCAAGAAGTAGTGTTGTGCATGGGTTGATTGCTAAGATATAGCAATCTAGTGGAGTTATAGTTAGTGAAACTCAGTTACCTGAGCTCTAGTCATGAATAGAGTCAGTATGAGTTCAGTTGAGTAGTTGTAACCGTTTTTAACTCGTTGATCTCTCAATTAACTAGTTAGTTTACTAAAAATATCCCTAGTCATGCATGCAATTCGAATTTCCTAGTTGCGTGGAGGAAAAAGGCATAATTTTATTTATTGTTGTATATTGTTGAATATACAAAGGGGTTGGTATGTAGAAGATGAGCTAATTTCCACAAGGATTGCACAAGGAAATAAGAGCGAGTGTAGGCAGAGCGAGTGAAAGAACACGAGTGTAGGAAATGTGAGTGGAGGTAGAGTGAGTGCAAGAAGGTGAGTGCATGCAGAGTGAGTGCAGGAACGTGAGTGCAGGTAGAGCGAGTGCTGGAACATGAGTGTAGGCAAAGCGAGTGCATAATCAATATTTTTTAGAGAAAACTTAGGAGGAGATCATTATTGCAGTGCAAATTAAGCTTTAAAGTTGAATCATTCATTGTAATATATCTATATTCTCATCTGATATGATACCAACAGAGGAGGGGTTTTTCCTAGTTGGGTTCCCCACTAAAAATACTATGTTCATTGTGATTGAATGATTGCATGTGTTTATATTGTATGTTTTACTTTCCACAAATTGAGTAGAAGAAATTTGTGTCTATTGTTTTCAGACTGAATTCATTAGCAATTGAAAATTTTGAGCTATTTCTACATTATATTAGAGCTATTGAAAACTACATAGAAACCAGGTTCCAAATCAGCTCTTAAAGAAATTTCGAATAACAAATTTGTGGTGCAGGAATTTCTGTAGTGTAGGAATCATGTCAGTTTATGGATTGAGGACAAACAATGAGCAGAATAAGGACCATCACATAGAGATTAGTTTGTATAAGAAATCATAGAAAAGATGGAAGATCTAAAGAGCCCTAGATCTAGGAAATTTTAGGAACAAATTGCAAAAATAGGGCAGTGTTCTTTGGAGCCCTAGATCATTCAAGGAGTGACTGTATGTGAGCATATATGAAAGCCGTAAGAAGAGTGACAATAGAAATTGATATGTCGTAGACATATGGAAGATTTGGAAAGCTAGGCATTGTTCACATAGTTGTGAGCAATGAATTTCGTATGTAGTATGTAACAAGTTGAATACCTCAAGTACAATATGCATGAAAGTAGCCATGGACTGTTAAGAGGCAAATTGATGGAGCCCTAGTTCAAGGCAGATCCAAAAGACCCTATGTGCAAACTTCTTAATGGAGCTAGAAGGTTGTTAGTGGGTAGATCACTAATCCAATGTTTAGAGACACAAAAAGAAGTTGTGATCATTGATATTGGTAGATTATGGAGCTAGAGATGCATGGTTTTAGAGGGAGCAATTGTGTTATCAAAGAACTTGGCAGGGTTTAAGACAAATCTAGGTGGACCGAGTTCTTCCAAGAATCCTTTTCTTTCTAAGAGGGAGTGTTAAATTGTAGCAAGAAAATGATTCATTTGACTTGTGCCTTAATCAAATGGAGAAATTTGAATTTCCACATCAGCAAGATGAATTGAGTGGCAGTTAGTGGGAGTGACATGGCCAAGTCACTCAATTCGAGTTTGTGGGCAAGAAGTAGAGTTATGCATGGGTTGATTGCTAAGATCTAGCAATCTACTGGAGTTATAGTTAGTGAAACTTAGTTATCTGAGCTCTAGTCATGAATAAAGTTAGTAGGAGTTCAGTTGAGTAGTTGTAACTATTGTTAACTCACTGATCTCTCAGTTAACTAGTCAATTTACTAAAAATAGCCCTAGTCATGCGTGAAATTTTAATTTCCTAGTTGAGTGGAGGAAAAAGGAATAATTTTATATATTGTTGTATACTGTTGAGTGTACATAGGGGTTGGTATGTAGTAGATGAGCTAATTTCCTCAAGAATTGCGTAAGGAAATAAGAGCGAGTGCAGGAACATGAGTGCATGTAGAGCGAGTGCAGGCAAAGTGAGTGCAGAAACACGAGTGCGGGCTTAGTATTTTTTAGAGCAAACTCAAGAGGAGATAAATATTGTAGTGTAGATTGAGCTTCAAGGATTGAAGCAATCATTGTAATATATCTATATTCTCATCTGATATAATACAAACAGAGGAGGGGTTTTTCCCAGTTGAGTTCCCTAGTAAAAATATTGTTTTCATTGTGATTCAATGATTGCATGTGGTTACATGTGTTTCTATTGTATTTTTTCCTTTCCACAGATTGAGTAGAAGAAATTTGTGTCTATTGTTTTCAGTCCGAATTCATTAGTAGCAACAAATTTTGAGTTATTTTTACAATTAAGTATTTTTGATATATTGTTGTAAGTAAACATGTTTACATGCAAGAAATTTATTGTATTTTTTATCTAATTAAGAATATTAGTTTTGTTGTGTTAAGATCCTCCTCAGATTATAAACAAAATGTTATTCATGTGTTTAAGTATTCATGAGTTTATTGTAAGTGAAAATGAGTTTTTATGTTAATTTTATGAGCACTTTTAACATAAACAAGAAAATAAACAACAACATATAAATGTACAGAACATCACCAACAACACATCACGACAGGAACATGATGAAGGAGTTCACCCTTCGTGGGCTATGCCTCCTTGATCCAACTTCCAATGGCTTGGGTCTATCTATTATGCTCAAATGTGTAAAATTATGTGTTTACAATGCTCAAATGCTTCTGTAACTTGCACTAATCAGTCCAGAATGTCCAAAAATGGCTACCTAACCTCTTTTTTCACCTGATTTGGTTAAAAACAGGAGAAGTTATGACCTCTCCTAGTTTCTCCACTATTCGCTCCACAAAATGCGCAAAACCAGCACCGAACTCTCATTTTCATCCAGATTTCTGCTAATAGACCACCAAATCCGCCGAAATCCGGGCGGATTCATCGAACGGTTAATTTGGCCGCTGAAGCCTAAAAATGCGAAAATTTTAGGGTCATATGGAGGGCCATGTGCCCAGGGGCTAGCCCTTGGCGCTGGCCCCTTCTCTCCAGTAGTCACAAAACCCTTGCCAGTTACGGTAGCGGTGTTCACATGGGGCAGTTATCCCGACGGTCAAGCGGTGGCGGTTTTTCAGGAAGTCACATAACTCTTGGCGGTTAACAGTAGTAGTGTTCACATGGGGCGGTTAAGTCTGCGCCAACCTCCAACTATGCAACATTTAAAGTTTATAAATAATGCACATACATAATGGTTAAGCGACAATGGTGTGGTGTATTGGAAATGGCTATGCATGTGTTTTGGGGGGTCGTGGGTTCGACCACCATTGCCTACGCCTAGACTATAGCAACAATTTTGGTGGCCTCCTAGGCTGCCATGTGGTGGCCTCCGACTGGGCCATGTGTCAGCCCATGGTTGGCCATCATTCCAACCAATAAGAACCACTTAAAATATGATCAATTAGAATGTGCCACTTGGCACGATCTCATTAGCTGAGGAGCCCTTTGACCAAGTCAACGTCCACATAACCTGCTCAGTCAGCAACACGTTAGTAGTATGAACTACTGACTGGGCTATCCTTTTTTTGAAAATTCCCCTATTTAAGAAAGTGAACATAACTCGTTTCTGGAGTCATACAAAGTCTGTTTCGCGTGAAACGAGTTGCACCGGATTTAGGATGATGAGCACTACACAGTCGTCTAAGTTCCACAACAATCTGAAAACTTTGAAATTTGAGCTATTTTTTGAGCACCTGATCATTCCTTCCCACTGGAAGCCTTTTGGACCCGAAAATATCACTTTTAGTTGTCCAGCAGGTGAGGTTACAGTTCCCTCACCTTTCCAATCTCGATCCATTTGACCTTTGAAGGATTTGTTCCCTTGAGCCCCACTATATCCACATTCCCTCATTTTGAAGACCTTGTTCTTCTATCAAGAATGGTGTCTTGCTGTAGTTCATCAAGGTATTCAAGAGGAAAATCCTCTATGGAAGGAATTTTGACATTTTCTCCTTGATCTTCAATCAATGGAGGCTTATACAACCTTAAGTTCTTAACATTAATGACATCATAAATTTGCATATATGAAGGCAAATCCAACCTGAAGGCATTGTTACCAATCTTTTCCAAAATTCTGAATGGACCATATCTAATTAGTTTTAGCTTTTTACCTTCTCCTTGGAGCCTCTCTTTGCTAATGTGAAGCCAAACTTCATCACCAAATTGGAACTTGTGATCAACACAATGCTTGTCGTGCCTTGCTTTGTACTTTCCTTGACTCTTTTAAAGCTATTCTTGAACTCTTTGGTGTACCAATTGGATTTTTTCAGTGAACCTTCTTGCTTTGTCTATGTCACTATGACCATCAATAGCAACATCTTTGCCAAAAATGAAATCCAAAGGAGACTTAGGCAAGTATCCCAAACATGCCTCAAATGGTGATGTTTGAGTTGAAGAGTGTTTGGCCTGGTTGTAATCATGTTCAATATAGTGCAAATGTTCATCCAAAAACTTAGGATGCTTGCTGCAATACCCAAGAAGAAGATGTTTCACTGTTCTGTTCACCACCTCTGTTTGACCATCTATTTGCAGACATAATGCTGTACTCTTTTTCAATTTAGTGTCCATGAATCCCCACAATCTTGACCAAAATTTCCTAACAAAGCGAGAATCTCGATCAATAAAAATGGATGTGGGCAGTCCAAAATGCACCCATACATTATGAAATAATAACTGAGTAGTGTGTTCAGCTATAACTTTCTTTTTACATGGCATAAAAATACACATTTTGCTGAACCTATCCAAAACTACATACAAATAATCATGACCTCTTTTTGACAACGGAAGACCTCCTACAAAATCCATAGAAACACTCTCCCACAGTCGTTAAGGAATTGGAAGTGGTGTGCACAATCCTAACTTCCTATTGCTAGGCTTAGTGACTGCACATAATGAACATCCTTTAATAAAATGTGACACACTTTCAAGCATACGAGGCCAATAAAAATATCTCTGTAGATGTGCCACTGTCTTACTTACACCAAAATGACCATCAATAAGAGAAGTACGTGCCTCTCTTATGATGCTGACTCTCTCTCCTCGTGGAATACAAAGCTTTCCAAGATGATACAACAAGTTATCATGCAAATGATAATCCAATTCATCTACTTCATTACCTTGACTCAAGCTTGCATAAACATCCTGAAAGTCATTGTATAATGCATATTTCTCAATATAACTTTCATGCAAAACAGAATTATGCTTGAGTAAAGTAGTTGCACTAACAATAGGCCTAGAAAGCATATCAACAACTTTATTGTAGATACCTTTCTTATACCTGATTACCAAGTGGAATTGTTGAAGAAAACCCATCCATCGGAAGTACCTTGATTGCTGCAACTTTGATTGAGATTGCAAGTATTGCAATGGTTGATGATCAGTGTGAATGATTGTTTCCTTACCCATCAAGTAGTGTTTCCACTTTTTCACACTTTGCACCAATGCATACAATTCCTTGTCATATGTAGGATAGTTAATCACCAAACCATTGAAATTTTCCGCATGAAAATAGATAGGCTTACCATGTTGCATGAGGATTGCACCCATGGCGTAGTCACTATCATCAGTCTAAATCTCAAATGACGGTCTCAAGTCTGGAAGTGCAAGTAGTGGAGTTGAACTGATCTTTTCCTTCAATGCATTAAAGGCCTTTTGCTGTTTGCCTCCTGTTGATGCCTCAAAATTCGTTGCACCAACATTGGGGATAACCACCCGGTTCGTCCCTTAATGCAGTTCCTTTTCCGTTTGGTATGGTGGATCCAACTGGTTAGTATGAGACCAGTTTCCCAATAGAATGTGTTTTGATGAACTGGTGTTTAATATATATAACAAAATGATAGATGGTTTGGACAATAAACTTATGAAAGTATACAAATAGATCTATATATAACCCGGGTAATCCAATATTAATGCGATTTATGATTCCTGGTAATCAAATGCTAAGGAAGATCAATCACTTGGCTACAAAAAGTTAAGCATGAATGATGATCACTTTAAACAAAGTGATATAAAACATATCACATATCATAATAACATCAATTGTCAGCGTATGTGTTTAGAATATCAATTCCAACTTATTCAAAAGTGATATAATGCAGAATTGTATGAACGTTCACATATAACAACAATATCGAATCGAAACACTGTTTAATTTCATAACATGAAACAAAAGACATTTATAAAAGTACCATATGTATTTGAGTCCTCTTATGGAAGTAACAGTTTGGTTCTCTCTTCCTATTTTGAAAACTTCAAAAAGATATAGAAATGCAAGTCCTCTTGAAATCCCTTTACAAAAAGTTTGAACCTTGATCCCTGTTTTCTATGAAAGTAAACTAAGAAGTGCAGAAATTCTATCTTCTTCAATCTAATTTAATACAATTTCAGGACCCTTTCTAAAATGACATGAAAGGGTCTATATAGAAAAAATAGAAACAAACTATTCGTAAAAAGTGCTTAGGGTGGTCGGAACAGCCTTTCCCAAAATATGGGATTTCATGTTAAAAATAGAATTGCGATAACTTTTGAAAAGATGCATTGCATCTATAATTTCTCTTGCGGCTTTAACTGACAAATATGGAGCATAGTTTGGATCTCTGGCGGATGACTCATCCTAGAATGCAACTGACCTGTGTATACTGCATCCGAGAGTTCTAGCATCATGCGATCAACTGCATCAACAAGACATTTGATTGTCATTTGTTGGCTATGTAGTTTGACTAAATAGAACCAATGTGTATCCCAATTGAGGCTTTTTAATTTTTTGAGTTGCTCATCTCTTGTATTACAATCTTGCTTCCATTGTTTTTCCAACACTTTTTCTTTTGGAAAGTTTTTTGGGGAACACTCAAAAATTAAATTGGCGCTCTGTAAGTTATCGTTTATCAGCTCAATGATATTATTCATCACTGCCTTGGCCCTTGAAGTAGATCTTTCTTCTTTGATCAACTGTGTCTCCCATTCTGAAAATAATATCTCCTTATGAGATTCTTCAATTACCGACAATTTAGCAGCCCTTCCCTTTTCTGTGTTTTTCCAAGAGATGTAACCTGTGATCTTGTCATTTGCATCCTTGAATTCCAACCTGGAATTGATTGCTTGATCTATCACTGCGTTGGTTTTGATACATAGTGGATAAATGAAAGACATCTTTTGGCAGAGTTGGGTTAGCTGTTGAGATAAGAAATTATTTATTTCTAAGGCTTCCTTTATAAACTCTTCATCTTTGGGATTGTCTTTGAATTGCTCCATTGAGAGTTGTAGCTACTTTATGTTCTCATCTTTAGATTTGATCTCTTCATGATGTGCCAATTTTAGCTGTTCAAACTCCTGAGATAGCTGTTGATGTCTTTCAATAGCCTACTAATCAATCCTATGTTTTTCCACCATTAACTGTTCTTCAAGTTGTTTAATCTTTTGATATTTTTCCTTAACCAATTGATTAACTTCGGTTGCTTTATCTATCATGGTAGTTGTATATGCTCCTGCAAATTGAGATAATTTGGTCAAGTCCTTACAGGGATTGACTTATGAGTCTTTCCAGATGACATTCATGGATTCACCTTGAGGAACTATTATTGATGCTTGGTCTATCTTTCTCTTTTTTCGTTACCTTTTGACTACAAATCTGTGTTTAGGGCTATAAAACACATCCAAAGGTGGAATTTCCACTATGCTCAGTGTAATCTCTGATGAAGGATACTCAGGGATTATCTCAATTTCTTTTAGAGCTGAGTCCTTATTGGATGCTTTTTCAATCACAGGATCATGAATCATGGGTTGTTGTCTTAAGGGGGATACTGGTGTGATAACATTTTGTGTATCACTTTGACCTTTGATTTGTTGATCAAACTGTTCCCATTCTTTGATCAATATCAGATCAATGTGTACATCTGTGCCTAATTATTCACTTTCCTTGTCGCTTGTCTCGGTTGCATTAGAATTTTTCTCCATATCCTGCTCCGTGTTTTGCTCTGTTTGCTGGATGACTGGTGCAATATTCAATAAGTCCAATGGTACTGTATAAAGCCTTTGCGTCCTGTATTTGATGAATTGGTCCATTTTTGCTTATTCCATCTTGATTTTTGCTAGGTGGCTCACTTGTGTGAATGTCTCTATTGATGTAAATAAGTCATCGAATTCATCATCCTCATGGACGAATTGTTTAACCTTTACCTGAGTAGTAAAATTATAAGCAACTTTATTCAGGTCATACTGTCTTTTGGGAATAATAGCTAGGTTCAAACCCTTTGTTTTCTTGGCTTCAATTTGGGCATGTTTATAGTCATGTAATGAATAGATGCTGCAGCGAATAGGAAAGGCAAGCCATAACTGTTTCTTAGCGTCTTTGAGATTTTTCGTAAGCCCTTTTTCAACTGTCTAATAGGCTATTTCCCTAGCCAATAGTTTATCTAGGACATAAAGAGGAAGGACATGCGGGTCGGTAATGCTACCAAAAACCCTAATGTATGTAAACATTTCTGCCCCAAACCAACTGCCAATTGAGGTTAAATCAATAGTAGCCTCCTCGGACAGCCGAGGAGCTAGTCTATTAAAAATGGCCTGATGAATGGGTAGGATGAAACCATGAAATTTTTTGTAGAAATGCTTCTTATATTGTTTCTTCCATAGGCATTTATGGTAAACATGGATAGGGCTTGGGTCCTGGATAGTCCACTTCCATCCCATTATGGGAAAATCGGAATTGAAACAAATGGTATCGACTATATAGGCACTCATATAAAATGGGGGAACAACTCAGGTGGAAACATACCTGTTTTTCCTATAATCAAGTATTTGGATGGCCATTTTATCTGATAGGATATGAGCCCAATCCATAACAAAAGAGTTCATTGTTGCTTCTATTAATGGAACCATTTCAATGGAAAACTTAGCAGTATTGGAGCTTCCAAATAATCTACACATCATTACGCATCATAACAATATGGAGATGCCAGGGAGTCCACATAATACATACCAGATGATTCATGCTTGTGTTTGTTAGGGAAGTGCCTCCATTGCCTAATGGGGTCTGACTCTATTTGATTTTCCTTCAAGAAAGCTTCAAGGAATGATTTATTGTAGTACTTTTGAGGCTCTGGAAAATGATACATTTTCTTCATGTCTTCAGGCTTGAAGGATCCAAACATTCTTCTGTCAGCTATGAAGATTGTCCTGTCCGTTATATTGATGCTTTCAATTACCCATTTTACCATGTCATTATATGGCAAAACCTTTGGGTGGGCTGCTATTCGATGAAGAAAAGAGTCGGCTAAATCACCAAGTGTGTTTTCTGACTCAATAGGTCCATCAGCTGTTGCATGTCCTTCCGTTACCTTTGGCTTTTCCATTTCTAACATATCATATATGCCTTCCCATGAAATTTTCCCACAATCTTGACATGTAGTTTCTGAGATCAACACAGTTTTTTTCGGTCCTTCTGCCACTGCAGGGGGAACTTTCGTCTTTCGAGATTTCTTTGACATTTTGGCCAGATGCATACTTCCAAATTCAAACTGAAAAATGAGACAAAAGACAATGATAGGCTAAAACTTTTAGATCAACTAATGCTTGTAAAGATAGTGTTGAGATTAGTATAGACGAAAATCGGAGCAGGAGCATTTGAAGCGAAATATTTTGTATTGTAAATTAATATTAACACGAAGGATGAAATCTTGAAGGACCATAGTCATAACTATTCTTAATATTTTTCTGTAACCAATGATGTGAAACTTTAATGTTCAATGAATAGATCGCATCGCAGGTTTCCAAAGGTCTTATTAGAATGTGTGCCATAAAATTTCCAGTTTTGCAATGAGCGATTTCAATATATTATTTTATATTTAAAGAGAAATCACATATCACAATTCAGGAGTTATAAGTGCCATGTTCTAAGAGTCTTTTTGAATTTCCATGATTGCGATAAGTGATGGCTTGACATATAAAGTTGGGAAATTCCTCATTTAACTTTCCCGGATCATGTTTTCCCTTTATTATTATTGAACCACTTTATTATTATTAACATCGCATCGCACGTCCCTGAGGTAAGCTTCACTTGTTTCTATTGGGATTGCGATATGCGATAGACATATATCACATCACAAGTTTCGGGGCTAGCTTCCTTTTGTTTTTGGGGTATGCGGAATGCGAGAATCATATCGCATTGCAAAGTTTCAACTGACCGTTAAAACATATTTATTGGAATTGGCGATATACGATATGTGATAGTTTAATTGCATCGCATGCTTGTCAATGGATTGTTTTAAGAAGCTCTACAATTGAGATTTTTGTGGTAACTTCGCATCTCAACATGAATATTTGGATTGAATGTACCTTAGCCTTAAGCGAATGCGATTTGCGATGTGTGTTTTTTAGAAATTCTTTTGAAGCACTTTTTATTTAAATTGCAAGAAACAAAGAAATTTATTTCTATGTAAAGGTTTTATTGCTTTTCACAAACTAAAGGGACCCTATTTCCTATTTAGCATCTTAGAATAAGATTAAGAAAAATTTGAAATGGGGGGTTTGTTGTATAGCACAACACCTCCCCACTAAAAAACATTTTTCACACTTGTCAATGCATGAAAAGGAGCTGCTATAGAAGAAAAGTTAGTAATGAATTTCCTTGAATATTGGGCTCCTCCAAAAAAACCTCTTACCTCAGTAACTGTCTTGGACCTTGGCCAATTTAGAATGACGTCAACCTTGGAGGGATCTATTTTCAACTCACCTCCTCCAACAATATGACCCAAGTAGACTAAATAAGTTTTTCCAAACTCACACTTTGACATCTTTAAATACAACCGTTCTTTCTTTGAGACATCAAGTACTTTTCTCACATGCATGACATGTTCATCATGAGATTTATTGAAATTAATATGTCATCTAAGTAGACTATAACAAAATCATCAAGAAATGGCCTCAACACATCATTCATCACACACATGAATGTAACAGGAGCATTACCTAAACCAAAAGGTATAACTAGCCATTCAAACAAACCTTGTTTTGTTTTGAATTTTGTCTTCCAAATGCCTCCTTCAACAATTCTAATTTGATGGTAGCCACTCCTTAAGTCCAACTTAATACATTGCTTTTCATCTTTCAATTGATCAAGTAAATCATCTATTCTAGGCAGTGGATAACAATTCTTTACTGTAATCTTGTTCAATGCACAAAATTCCACACACATGTGCCATGTTCCATCCTTCTTTGGAACCCCAAAAATAGGTGAACCACATGGCGAAGAAGATGGCCTGTTGATCCCTTTATCCAACAAATCTTGAATATGCTTTTTAATTTCTGCACTTTCCATCACTGACATCCTATACATGCCAATGTTAGGAAGAGGACAATCTTGTTACAACTGTATGTCATGTTGGATTCCTCTCTTGGGAGGCAATAGTTTTGGTTCCTAAAACATCTCATCATATTGGTTAACTACATCAACCAATTCAGATTTCAATTTTGAATCACAACCTTTAAAAGCTTCATTATCAACATCATTCTTGGGTTTGATCATTAGAAGCACAAAATTCTTGCTTGAATTCACTAGTCTTTTCATCTGCCCCACATTAAAAAGTGAAAGATTTAGTTTCTTGCTATGAGTTCTCACAATATATTCTACTCCATCTTTGGAAAAATGGTATTTGTTTTCATGTCTATGGAAGATAACTTTTCTGTCATAGAGGTATAGACTGCCCAAAACTATACCACATATGTCTAATGGCACAACATCAAGCTCCACTTCATTTATGAAATTTGCAGTGATGGCGAATTTCAGTTTACACTTTCTAGTAACCTGCAATTATGCATTGTCACACACCCATCCAAGTGGATATGGTTTATGACATGGAATGGTTTTCAAGTTTAAACTTTTGACAATGTTTCAGAGATAAGATTGGCTTGAGAGCCACTATCGAAAAGTGTATCAATTTTTCTATGTTTTGATATCACCCTTATGTGAAAAAGGTCTATCCTATTCTTTTCATTTGAAGTTTCATTGTGTGAATTTGAAGTACTAGTGCTAGCAATGGATTCTTTTACTTTCATACCCATGGCTGTAATTTTAGTTTCATCACCCAAATTGGATCCCAAATCCTGTTGAGTGGTTGTAGTTGTCTTTTGTTTTCCCTTGTTGTTGATTTTCTTTGGTTTCATTTCGGGATGAAGCTTCCAACAATGAGCTTCATCATGACCCTCTTTGGAACAATGTTTGCATGTTAATTTCTCTCCTTCCTTCTTGATAGATGCATTTTTCTTTCCCTTCCCTTTGAAACCCTTTTCTTTTCCTTTACTCTTAAATGGATTTTTACTACCCTCTTCTAGAGTGTTTTTCCCTCTTGCCTCAAGATGAGTGGCTTGCACACACACATCATCTAAATTATTGGGATTAAACGTTACGATATTATGCCTAAGGTAACTATGTAAACCCCCTATGTACTTCAACAACGTGTCTTGTGATTGCAAATCTACACCTAACATTAGAGACCTCTTTTTGAATTCTTGGGTGTAATATTTCACATTTTGACCTTTAAGTTGTCTAAAGTTCTTGCCAATTCATGATGACTTCCTGCATATAAGATAGAGGGTAGAATTGTCTTTTAATTGCAACAATTAAATCAGACCAAGAAATTGAGATCTTAACGTGTTTTTTTATCTCCTCTTGTGTCTTTGATTCCCACCATACTAGTGCTGCACCCTCCATTTTCAAGGAAGCTAACTGAATCGTTATGTCATCCTATTGAAGGTTTTGAATTATGCAATAGATCTATGATTGACAAATCCAATTATCAAGCTTCTCTGCATTCACTTCACCATTATACATGGGCAGCTCAACTTTAACATCAAGTTTTAATAAGGGTGATTTACTAGTTCCTTTTGAGGTATGTTGACGAGTATGAGTAAGCGTTGTGTTAGTGGAAGAGGGTGAAGATGCCTATGAAGAATAAGATGAATAATATGGTGGAGACGGTGGAGGTTTACCTCCTCCTGAAGAACCTTATCCTTTGGGAGGTTTGGAGCTTTCACCATGCAGTCAATATTCCTCTCTTCATAGAGGACCTTCACCATCTCTGTCATATCAAAGAAAATCTTTCTGAAGACCTTCTCATCTTATGTCATGATTGTAGGTTCTCCTTCATGAGACATGCTCACTGGAGTCTCAACTGCAACTTGAGGAAGAAATGGTGTTGGATATTGTGGCAACCTTGCCCTCCTTCCCCTTGACCCAACTTCAGGGCTTTCAACCAGCTTCCCTTCTCCTCTTTTGAGTTTTAACCTTGTAAGAATGACATAAACCTGCAAACAGTTATCCTTTTTGCTCAAAGAAAACCTAGTGCTATGATACCAAAATAATATGATTAAGAATATTAATTTTTCTATGCTAAGATCCTCCTCAGATTATAAAAAAAATGTTATTCATGTGCTTAAGGATACATGAGTTTATTGCAAGTGAAAATGAGTTTTTATGTTAATATTATGAGCAATTGTAACATAAACAAGAAACTAAACAACAACATATAAATGTACACAACATCACCAACAATACATCACAATAGGTACCTCCTGGGCTACATCTCCTTGGTCCAACTTCCAATGGCTTGGGCCTCTCTATTATGCTCGAATGTGTAAAAATATGTGTTTACAATGCTCAAATGCTTTTGTAACCTACTCCAACGAGTCCAAAATATCCAAAAATGGCTACCTAGCCTCTTTCTGCAAACAATTTGGTTGAAAACAAGAGAAGTTATGACCTCTCCTAGTTTCTCCACGATTCACTCCAAAAAATTCCCAAAATTCGGCACCGAACCCTCATTTTCACCAAGATTTTTTCTAATGGGCCACCAAATCCACCAAAATCTGGGTGGATTTGTCGAACAGTTAATTTGGCCGCAGAGGCCTAAAAATGTGGAAATTTTAGGGTCATAGGGAGGTCCATGCGCTCAGCGACTGGCCCTTGACGCTCACCCCTTCGCTTCGGCGGTTATAAAATCCTTGGCGGTTATGGTAGCAGTGTTCACATGAGGCGGTTACCCTGGTGCTCAAGTAGTGGTGGTTTTCCGGGGGATCACATAACCCTTGGTAGTTAACGGTAGCAACATTCACATGTGGTGGTTAAGTCCGCGACAACCTCCAACTATGCGACATCTAAAGTTTATAAATAATGTGCATACACAATGGCTAAGTGAAAACAGTGTGGTGTATTGGCAATGGCTATGCATGTGTGTTGGGGGGTCTCAGGTTTGACCCCCAATGCCTCCGCCTAGACTATAGCAACAATTTTTGTGGTCTCCCGGATTGCCACGTGGCGGACTTTGGCTGGGCCACGTGTCAACTCATGGTTGGCCATCATTCCAACCAATAAGAACCACTTAAAATCCGACTAGTTAGAATGTGCCACTTGGCACAATTTCGTTAGCCAAGAAGCCCTTTGACCAAGTCAACATCCACATCACCTGCCCAATTAGCAGCACGTCAGCAGTAAGGACTGCTAACTGGGCTGTTTTTTTTTTTGAAAATTCGTCTGTTTGGGAAAGTGAACAGAACTCGTTTATGGAGTCATACAGAGTCTATTTCGCGCAAAATGAATTGCGTCGGATTCAAGATGACGATCACTATGCAGTCATCTAGGTTCCACACCAATCCAACAATTTTGAAATTTGAGCTATTTTTTGAGCACCTGATCAATGTTACAACATTCATGCACACTAATTGCATGCATATTGCCATTACATGTTTATATTAAGGGTTTTGATAAATAAAATATTAAGCATTTTTTATATATTGTTGTAAATCAATTATAAACATATTGAGGAACATTATATTTATATAAATCAAATCTTATAACACTCAATATGTTTATATGCAAGATATTTATTATATGTCACAACATTCATACACACTAATTGCATGCATATGGATTTTACATGAAAAGTTAAAAACAATAACTTTTATATATATTCAATCCAAACATAGTTATCAATTTAACAAGAACATCATCAAGTTCTTGTTTATTTTTACTCTCATTTTGTATCCTTTTGTAGTCAAATTCTTAACATTTTAAAACTTATCCATAAAGTGTCAAGACTTTTCTTTTAAATGTTTTATTTTTTTATTATTTTTTTAACTTGTTTTATTTTTGTCTAAATTTTGTTTTTGGGTGTTTTTAATTATTTTTTCAAATATTTATCAATGTTAACAAATAAAAAATTTATATTAGTATTTTGAAGCTAATATTTTTCATCTAATTATGAATCATTACTTAATTTAGGATGACAGTATTATTTTTTAAAATCATGTAAATACTATTCATAATATTTTTTTTAATCTTTACTTCAATAGACAACGAATAGTTCTCATTGAGAAACACTACTTTTAAACATGTAATAAAAAAATACACATTTCAAACATAGATATAATAAAAAAACATACACATCTTGGAACTTTTTTTGTTGTTGGGGGGTGGGGTGTGTGGAAGTGAATTTTATTATCTTCAAAAGCTCTCACTGGGGAGACCTGACCACGTCTAAAAATACACTCTCATTAAAGAGGAGAGCTATAATTGAGTTATAACATTGACAAAAATAAATTGACTGAGACTAATAAACTAGCCTAGATGGCCTTGTACATAGATATATGAAAACTAAAACATAGAGTCCATGATCAATATCACAACACATTTAAGCTGAAGGATTTGTATTTGATACTACAACCTGGATGGGTGCATTTGGGTCCTCTGAAGTACCACCCACTGCTAGAGGAATGTCAAGGTGTCGTTAAATCCTTTCCATTCTCCGATCCAGATCTCTCGGGTTCTTGTGCAAGTGCTAAAGAGAGTGCAAGATATCCATATGGTTCTCATGCCAGTGAAAGATAGTTTGTCCCAATAAAAAATCATTTGTCAATAAAGGATTACAACTTGCATGTATTGATTGAACCATCCCTTTGTTTTCTCTGTCTTCGAGATCCAATTAACCCCTTCAGTAAGAACCTTAGTGTCCAAGAGAGCAATCCTATGGGAGAATGCTTCTCCCTCAAATCAGGAGAGTTCTTCCTAAACATTGGCTAGTGTAAGCTCCTGATATTGAGATGAAAATCCTTCTAGCTTGTGGTGCATGCAAGTGTCGCCTCTGTGGGCCGACTCTTGGTAACAAGCGACCCCTCTTTTGACTCAATCTTGTTGGTGCGACATGGGGATTAGAACCACTGGCAGAAGGAATTCATAGATAGATCAACCTTAGCCTAGGATGAGAGAGGTGCAGTGGAGTTGCCCCAAGAAATCCCTATGCTGAAGAAAACCTCCAAACAAATCTACAAAGAGAGAAGCAACAAACAAGTTCACCAACCACAAATTTTTGGTCCAACATAAACCACAAATTGTGACAATAAACCACCAAGAAACCTAATTCCGAAGAAATGGAAAGCCTATAGGAAAACAAGTCACCAACACCGTTCGTAGGGTGGAAGAGCTAGGAGCATAAAATTCAAACAACAACCAAGAATGGGAGCTAGATACACCACCCAAAAACTTGTGTGAAGAAAAAAAATAGAAAGTCTAGAGAATAGATGCCGACAAAGAAGCCTACTGATCACAAGTTCCTTGCCCAACGTAATATAGCAATAAGATAGAAAAAACTCCAAATTGGTACTCCTCTTAGAATAAGATAATCTCCAAGTGAAAAGGGAAACATTAGTGCTTGGAAAGGGTGAAAGATAGGAGTGTAAAGCTTAGGCCAAGACTAAGAGTAAGGACATAGAACATCACTCAAAGAATTACCAAGATTTGGAATTAGAAAGGCACACCTAGAGTAGTAGAAAGAGAAGACGGAATGTTATATACCTAGGGGGGATAATATGGGGTACCAAGGGAGGTACCCAAGGTAATAATGTAATAATAGGATGGGCCATAATAATAAATAAGTTGGTTAACCCATATCATGTAAGGGACCACAAGTAGTTAGTAATAATGTAATGGGCCCATGGTATTAGTTTGATGGTATGAGGGAACCATGGTAATGACCTATTGTATGTATGAGGCCTATAGAGAGGCTAGAGACTCCATGTCAAGGAAGAGTGTCAAGGATTATTGTATGAACAGGCATATGGCTTGTGGAGTGTTCTCCTTCCTTAAGGAGTGAATGTATGGTGTTGCCCTACCCTAAGGGTTTGATCAATAAAGAATCATTTCATATTATTTCTGGGTTTATTTTCATTATATTATATTTTCATATCAGATCTATAGTATTTCCGGGTTAGACCTATAACAAGTGGTATCAGAGCACTTTCTTAGGCAAAAGTGGAGAATTTTTTATTTATTTATTTATTTATTTATTTTCACAGGATTTCAGGGGTGGCGAGTTTGTAGATCAGATCTGTACATTTTGGTGTAAGATCTGCTAAATCTAATTGCATATCTAGATTATTTGTGAAAAAATAGCCAATTTCAAAAAAAAAATCAGTTGAATCGGAGTCCGGATGAAGGCGATATCGCTGATTTAAAAATCAGTGGGGTTGCAGAAAATTTTTCGGGGCAGCAAATTTGCGGCACAAATCTGGATGTCTTGGTGCAAGATATGAAAAATCTAATTGCAGATCTAGATTCTTTGTGAAAAAATACCCAATTTCAAAAAAAAATCAGTCGAATCAGAGTCTGAATGAGGGAGATATCGCTTATTTAAAATCAACTCTTTTTTGCAGAAATTTTGGGTGACGGCGGGAGAGTAGCAGCGCAGATCTGAAATTCTAGTGCCAAGATCAGGATTTCTATCACACGGGTAGAGGCAAAATGGTTGTTCCATTTCCAAAAACAGGTCATAATAGGGATTCTGAGCAATATTGACGAAATTGTGACCATTTCAAATTTTCGTCAAATTTTTTTGTGATGGCGGGCCTAGATCGGAATTTGAGGGACTTGTATAAATTTGATGGCTCTCATCCAGCTAGATGGCTAGCACAAATGGAGAAATATTTCAACTTGGATTACGTCTATGATAATGAGACTCAACTTATGGTGGGAAGCATGTACTTGGACAATGAAAGACGACAATGGTGGCAAGAGCATCAACGTTCCAATGGAAGGTTTTTGACTTGGGACGCCTTCAAAAAAGCTCTTATAGAGCGCTTTGACCGTAAATCTAATCTTGTGGATAAGCTCACACAGACAGCCACACAACATAGCAAAGATTTTATTTTTACAGGAAAGAAGGCAACTAAGGAACCTAAAGGGTTATTTTCTGCTGGTATCTCCTTATTGCAGGTTCATGGATTGATTCAGAAGGAGAAAATCATTGTGTCTATAAATCCTAGTTGCAAGCATAATTTTATCAATGTTAATTTGGCAAAAAAATTGCAAGTTTCAGCAAAACACATTGCAAACACACAAGTGGATGATAAGGATGTTCAAGTGTACAAGGATTTGAAGATTTCTATGGATAAGTATGTGTTGCATGGTGATTTTTATACTTCAGAGATGGATAATATGGATGTTGTTTTGGGATATCCTTGGATGGAATCTGTGGGTACTATCAATATTAACGTGCAGAAGAAATTCCTAAAGCTTTGGTATAAAAAGAAGAAAATTACATTACAGGATATTTCCATCAATAAACAGGTAGAGTACATGGAGGTTGAAGCAGAAGATGTTCCAGGGACTGACATATCAGATGATGAGCCTTTGATGATCGACAATCAAACACAAACAGAGGCTGAAGCAGAAAAGGTTACAGGTACATCAGATGAGGGCTCAGTGGTTGAAGTCATATTGGAAAAGAAGACACCACAACAGGCACCACAGCAGGGTGAATTAAAGAAAAAGACACCGTGGGTTAAAACTTCAACATATCATCACCCACATCACCCCGCAAGAAAACAACCAACAAGATGGCAACCAATTAGCCACAAGGACAACAACCCCCGTATGACGGACAGCAAGGCGCCAAGATCCACCTACTACACATCAACACAGAAGAGCTGCCACGGTCAACTTCCATCTCAAGCGAGCGAGGCACCAGCGAGATCGAGGGTTCACCTTTCTCTTGGATGGCTAGATGCACGTGCATGGTACCAGTGGACTACTCTTTTGAGTAGATTTTATTATTTGTGTTCTTCCCATGTTTTGGGGACGAAACATGCTAAGGGGGGTGGAATGTTATATACCTAGGGGGGATAATATGGGGTACCAAGGGAGGTACCCAAGGTAATAATGTAATAATGGGATGGGCCATAGTAATAAATAAGGTGGTTAACCCATATCATGTAAGGGACCACAAGTAGTTAGTAATAATGTAATTGGCCCATGGTATTAGTTTGATGGTATGACGGAACCATGGTAATGACCCATGGTATTGTATGTATGAGGCCTATATAGAGGCTAGAGACTCCATGTAAAGGAGGAGTGTCAAGGATTATTGTATGAACAGGCATATGGCTTGTGGAGTGTTCTCCTTCCTTAAGGAGTGAATGTATGGTGTTGCCCTACCCTAAGGGTTTGATCAATAAAGAATCATTTCATATTATTTTTGGGTTTATTTTCATTATCTTATATTTTCATATCAGATCTATAGTATTTCCGGGTTAGATCTATAACACGGAAGTAGGAAAAAACAGTGACCACCAAGCCCAGACACCACATAGAGCACCTTGCAAATATCAAAAATAACCAAAACAATAGAAATCGAAGGAAACACATTAATACCAGATAACCGTAGAAGCTATAATGCTAGGAGGAGGAAACTAGTTACAATTTGATGATGTTCTGAACTTATGCAAGAATGCAACAAAATACAAATATAAACATAAACATAGAGATGTAGCAGGAATAAAAATTCATTTTATTAATATCAAAGAACTGAAATATGCTTACATATAGAATGGATATAAACTAGCTCAAGCAATGGTAGCTTATCTCTGAGAAGAGATGCGGTGGCCACATGCCTCTGA
This sequence comes from Pinus tabuliformis, assembly GCA_031772625.1. NCBI lineage: Eukaryota > Viridiplantae > Streptophyta > Pinopsida > Pinales > Pinaceae > Pinus > Pinus tabuliformis. The sequence goes on along the minus strand of CM062817.1, from coordinate 805,648,430 downwards.
ACTCCGTTAAAATGAGGCTCAAATACTTTTTTATTATTAAGAAATAATGGAAAACCATAAACATCCAAGAACCCAACCCTAGGAGATGAAGTGCCAAAACTATGGGTCTCGTTGGGGTAAATTGGTACGTCAACTTCTAGGGGTCATAACTTTGGGATACGATCTTCGTTTGATGCGCATGATACATTGTTAGAAAGATATATCTGAGGAATATAACTTTCAATTGCAAACATCAATTAAAATTTCAAATTTTACTTTTTTCCAAAAAAATGTCGTTTAAGGCCTCAAAATGACTTTGGAAGTTCAGGACCCGAAAAACTACCAAAAATAGTAAACTATGCTACAATTAAGGAAACTGAAAAACTGAAAGAAACAATGGTGGGGGTCCAAGTGGAATAAGTGGGTGGCCACCAATATCCACCTGGATCAGCCCCCACCGCCCCTTAGGAATCAATGGTCCCCATTGCGTTGAGTACCTCCATGAGATGAGGAAACTTCTGCTGAACTTTGTCCCTGGTGAGCCACTTGCCTTGGTGTAGGAGTTGGCTAGCTTTGACAACTCGATACAGTTGGATCTTCTAGTGGAGAGTGTTCTTGATCTGTGTGTCCATGATCCGATCAGTTGTTACATGTTCCATATAGTATGGGTTTAACTCTATTGGTGTGAGTTGTTCTGCAATGCTTGATGTGTCCAGTAATGGTGGAAAGTATGGTCGAAGGCAGTCCACATTGAACACTGGGTGCAGAACAATGAATGGGGGAATGTTGAGTCAAAAGCATTGTTTCCCACAACCTTGGTAATGGTCTAAGGTCCATATTAGAGTGGTATGATCTTCTGATGGGCTTCGGTAAGGCGTTCTTTCTACAAATGCAACCAAATTTTGTCGCCCACCTGAAACTTGTGTGGCACCCAATGTTGATCATGTCACTGCTTGTACTTGGAATTGGACTTCTCCAATATGTCGTGAACCTGTCGGCAGATGTGTTGGATGCGTTCAATAAATATGGTTTCTTTATAAGCCTCAAACCGTACATGTTTGGATTATGTATGTGTAATCACAAAAGGCATGACAACATCAATCAGACACAATGGTTGAAATCCTAGACCTACTTGAAAGGAATTGTGACTAGTCGAGCTATGGAGAGCTCTCTTATAATTGCATTTCACATAGGGAAGGATCTCATCCTAGGTTTGTGGATGCTTGGAATTGTACATGCAGAGTATGTGCACTATCATCCTGTTGATGACCTCTGTCTGGCCATCATTTTGGGGATGTAATGCAGTTGACTTGGTGAGCTTGGTGTCCAATAGTGTCCAGAGACTTGACCAGAATGTGCTTAGGAAACTACTACCCTTATCTGATATAATGGTCCGCGGGATCCCAAAATGTACTCGCACTCGTTCAAACAATAATTTGGCAGTGTCCTTCGTTGTGATACTCTTCTTGCAGGCTGCCAAAATAGCCATCTTAGAAAATCTATCCATAACCACAAATACACAATCATTACCAAGATTGGTAGAAGGGAGGCCAGGTAGATAGTCCATGGAGATGGATTCCCAAGGTTGGATGGGAGTAGGCAAAGGAGTGTACAGGCTTTGCTTCTTGATGGTTGGCTTGGCGATGGCACAGGTAGTGTAGGATCTGATATATTTCCCAAAATCCTATCAGAGTTTTGGCCAATAAAAGTACTTTTGTAGTATGACCATGATTTTCTCCACACCAAAGTGTCCTACGACTCAATTGTAGTGCGCCTCCCAAATCAGCTTGGCACACTTGCTTGAAGGAACACAAAGCTGTCCCAGGTAGCATAATAATGAATCCTGGAGGTAGAAATCAGGAACTTGCTTGCCATCTACTAGCATCTGGTATGTGGAGGCGAACTCTAGAGAATTTTGTATATTTTTGGTCATCTATACGTCTCGTGGCCACAAGATTTGAAAAAAATAGTCAATGCTGCAAATGGGGGCTGGTTGAGGTAGTCTGCAACATGATGGTGCTACCCTTTTTGTATTTAATGTTGAAGTGGAATTGTTGTACATATGTAGACCACTTCTGATGTCGATCGTTCTGTAACTTCCCTTGTGTCTGTATAAACTAAAGAGGTTGATGATCGGTGTGGATGACCATCTCCTTCCACAGAATGTAATGCTTTCATTTCCAGCAAGCCTACACGATGAAATACATCTCTTTATCATAGGTGGGGTACTTCCGAATTGTGTCAAAAAGTGTCTCACTATGATAGGCCACTGGATGCCCGTGCTAGGTGAGGACCGCACTAATAACATAGTCAAAGGCATCTGTCTCAATTTCAAATGGTTGTTGCAGGTCTGGCAATATGAGTACCAGTGCATAGCAGAGGCGACACTTCAACTCAACGAACACCTTATATTGGGACTTGGACTAGGAAAACTTTTCTTTCACTTCACTCTTGGTAATTTGACTCAAAGGCCAAGTGATATGGGAGAATTCCAACACAAACTTCCGATATAAATTTGCAAGGCCCAAAAAGCTACGAAGCTCTATTAGAGTGGTTGGGGCTAGCCAATCCTAAATGACTTGGATCTTAGTCGGATCCACATGCACACCTTGCTCATCTATGATGTAACCTAAATATTAGACCTATCTCATATCAAAGGTGCATTTCTATAAGTTGACACACATTTTATGCTGCCACAGGGTTTGAAAGACCTGCCGAATATGTTTCAAGTGTTCTTCCTAACTCTTGTTGAAGATGAGGACACTCTCCAGATAAAAAAACATGAATGAGTTCGTGAAGGGTTGCAAGATGTCATCCATTAGCCTCATAAAAGTAGCAAGGGAATTTGTCAACCCGAAGGGCATAACCAACCATTCAAAAAGGCCTTCCTTGGATTTGAAGGCAGTCTTCCATACATCCGTGGGATCTATTGGTGTTGAAAAGTGTGCAACAAGAAATTCTTGTTGAGATTGCAACAAGATGATGGAGCTTAGTGAAAAGAGTCGCCTTCACTAAGTGGGCCCGCAGGCTATTTTTGGCGCAAGTCTATTTTTAGACTATGTCTATTTTTAGACATATGGATCATGTCTATGGATGATTGATCAAGTTGGGAAAAATAGATGGACTTCTATTTTTGATGAAAGTGTGAGTGATCACAGTGTGAGTGATTACAGTGTGAGTGATCACAGTGTGAGTGATCAAAGTCAAAAATAGAAAAGTCAAATATTATTATCTCACAATAATATTTGGACTATAAACTTAATCTTATTCTCTTGGAGCACTTCAGTTTGAGCTACGGAAGTGGCACATGCAGCTGTTAGAAGGAAATACGCTTTTCTCATGAGTCAGTTGAGTTGGTGCATGCATGACTTCAGTTAGAACTCAAGTGAGTTGAGTTTAGTGGACTGGAGGTACAGTTGATGGAGTTGTGTTCAGTTTAGCTTTGTTAAACTGGTTGTATTTAGTCTAACTGATCAATAGACTAAAGATGAGTTGGGTGAATTAGTTATTAATTAATTCACAAGTTATTAACTCATAATGCAACTATAGTATACATCAGTTAACTCAGTTTCATGTCAGTGCATGTTCAGTTCAGCAGGGACAGGTGTTAGAGGATCAGATTGCTATCAGTTGTGACTATAGTTGTGCATGATGATTTGCACAATCAAAGGATTGAGTATGCCAATGAGTTTGCTCACGTATCTTCATGATATTATAGCTGTTGCTCACGTCCAACATAGTGTGGGTGACTATTTTGCAGTGTAAAATCGCGTTTGGGAAGCAATTCTCATCAGTTCTCGAGCAGGTTTGAGCAGTGGAGGCAGGCAAGCAGCGGGAGAGATTTGGAGATCAAATCTGAGCTGTATTGTGTGTAACAGGTGGAGATACTTGTGAGAAGTATTATGCTTTGTATTGTTACATGATTCAATCAATATAATATACAGATAGTGTGGGGTTTTTAGCGAGATGCTTTCCCCGGGATACATACTGTGTTTATGAGTTTGATTGATGCTTCTATGTGTGCCTGTGGATGTTTCTGCTTCTATAAATTGATGATCAACGTAGAGGAGATTATGTATTATACATGTTCCGCTTAAATTGTATGATCAGGATAATCTCTGTTGAATATGTGTCATATTATTCAAAATTTCTACAATTGGAACCTAGTGATAGCCAGACTTCAGATTGATCTTGCTGAAGTACTTGGCCCCCTTGAGTTGGTCCAGAAGGCCATCAATCTATGGGATTGGATACTTGTTCCTGATAGTGATTTTGTTTAGTGCCCAATAATCAATGCAGAGCCTCAGGTCCCATCCTTCTTCTTTACAAGTACAATTGGGCTCCCACAAGGCGAGGAAATTGGTCTGACATGCCCTTTTTGTAGCAACTCCTAGATTTTCTGCTTAATCTCTTCATTTTCCATAATGGAGTGACAATATATCGACTCATTCGGTAGAGTTTCTCCAGGAGTCAGATCAATCAAATGCTTGACCTGATAGTGCAAGGGTACTCCTGTGGGCAAGGAGAAGATGTCCCTGTATTCTTCCATGATCTTATCCACCTGCTTCTGCTGCGTGGAGGAACCCTTCCTGGGGGCCATGGATGTGGCCACGATTTTCCCCTTACTTTGAGAGCGAATAAGAAAGAAAACAATTTTCTCAATCTCAGAAATGATCTTAATGCATTACTTAGTAGAGATCAAAGAGATGGTTGTAGGCAGGGCTACCTTCAGTATCTTGTATCACTTATTACTCAAATATATAATAACAGTGCGAGGCCTCGACTCATATACAACATGACACTTCCACAAGTATGGTTGGCCTAATAATACATCACAAAATTCAAGAGGAGCAACATCACAAAATACCTCATCCGTGAAGGGCTTGACACTATAGCGAAGGCGACACTGTTGGCTAATGCAAAGATCTCGTCCTTGGTGAAGCCCCCTGATGGTGTATGACTACGTGTGTGGTGTGGATGGTAGGCCCAACCGCTTCACGACCTTGCTGAAATGAGGTTCTTTTGGCTCCCATTGTCGACAATGAATTGTAGCGGTGAACCCTTCACCCACATCTATCAGTGGAAGAGACACTCCCCCTATTATGGATCTTCGAGCTCAATCTTCTGGATCTTGGTGGCGGCAACAGTTGTGCTGGACTTTGCATCAATAATCTGCTTCCCTTTGTCATTACCCTTGTCACATTCTGGTTGAGATTCAACACATGCATATGGTTATGAAACCTTCAACTCGGCCACCAGTGACTTCATGTCCCGACACTCACTTATGTTGTGAGTGGGGCTCTTATGGAACTCACATCACTTTCCTGTGTCCTTCGTCTTCATGGTGTTGTTCTTTGTTTGCAGCTTTGATGGGTTGTCCTGGGTCACCCCACCTTGGCTTTGTTCTTTATTCTGCAGTTTGGGGGTGCATTTCCCTTGCTTCAGATTCACAAATCGAAAGTCTTGCTTCTTCTGTTTGAACATCTGCTCGATCTTGACAGTGTATCAGTAGGTGACCTCAAGCGAGGAGATGTCTAGGAACTCCATCTTGTATTGGATGTATTTGTGCAGACAATCGCAGTACTTGAGTACTAGATGTTGCTCAGAATCCTTGATACCTGATCCAGGTTGCTTCGGAAACACTCAGTGATCAAAAAGGGCTCAAGAAATGCTCAAAAATAAAAGTTTTTGGATTGCCCTTAAACTAGGGTAAGATTGAAGAGCTCGTCACAAGATTTCCAATTATGCAAATGACACCTTAATCCGAAATCGTATGCAAAAGTTATGGCCAGACAAAGTTTTGGTCAACTAGGTCCCTTGATTAAAGTTAGTAGAGCACCAACTAAATTTGGAAATCCAGTTAAATATGGTAGAGCCGCTAAATTTGGCGGGAATTAACGAGGCAACGATTTGGCACTTTCTGGTGATGGTTTTCGATGGCTAGAATAGGAGAAATTGTTGCCTATTTAATTTTTCCAATGACCCCAAAATTTTGACCAACGAATTTTTCCATATATTTTTTTTAAATTAAAAAAAATAACCAAAAAATTAAAATTGGCCAATGACCCAACAAATTAATATTGCCAACTATTAGGCAGGCTTAAAAATTAACGTCAAGTTTTTTTATTTACACTCATATTTGCTACAGGGGATTAGGGACAGGAAACCCAATGTAGAAGTGGAACCTTGAGTGGGCATGGATATCGAGGAGTAGGACCCTAACACTGGGGAATATGCAAGGAATCTAAAAGATTCCCTAAGGGCCAAATTTTGATAGTTTCATAACCAGGCAGAATTTATACTCATTTTACTCAGTTTTTTCAAGGAGCGCAATGAAGAAATTATATTTGTCATATGAGCAACAAATCTTTAGTCAACTTGCAGAGAGGAATATTGTGGAATCATGAGGAATCTAAAAGATTCCCCAAGGGCCAAATATTGATAGTTTCAGAACCATGTCGTTTTTATAATCATTTTACTTAGTTTTTCACAAGGGGTGTAGTGGTGAAGTAAGATTTGTCATATGAGTAGCATATCTTCAGTCAAATTATAGAGATGAATCTTTGTGGAATCATGAGGAATTTAAAAGATTCCCTAAGGGCCAAATTTTGACAGTTTCAGAACCATACCGACTTTATACTCATTTTACTCAGTTTTTCATAAGGAGCGCAATGGTGAAGTCATATTTTTCATCTGAGCAACATATCTTGAGTCAACTTGCAAAGAGTAATCTTTGTGGAATCATGAGAAATCTAAAAGATTCCCAAAGGGCCAAATTTTGATGGTTTCAGAAGCAGATCGACTTTATACTCATCTTACTTGGTTTTTCACAAGGAGCACAGTGATGAAGTTAGATTTGTCATTTGAGTAGCATATCTTCAGTCAACTTGCAGAGTGGAATCTTTGTCAAATCATGAGGAATCTAAAAGATTCCCTAAGGGCCAAATTTTAATAGTTTCATAACCAGGCCGACTTTATACTCAATTTACTCAGTTTTTCACAAGGAGAGTAGTGAAGTCAGATTTGTCATATGAGCATCAAAATTCTAGTCAACCAGCGAGAAAGAATCTTTGAGGAATCTTTGAGATTCCCGAAGGTCCAAATTTTGACCGAAGTAGAAAGGGGTCAAGTTTACTGTCATTTTTCATGATTTCCCGCCAGGAATTCAATGGTGTAGTCCATTTATTCAGAAAAGGTGTGGATTTTCAGGCCACCCCTGAAAGTGGAGGTATAAGGTGTCTTTTGTACATGCATGTAGATTTATTTTTGCCGAAGATTAATGAAAGAGGCCTCCCCACATTGAGTAGATCTTGAAGACGTAGCCCACATTGGGTGAACTCCATTATCAACCTGTTGAGTCTTTGCTTCTCATGGTTGTTGTTTATTTCCGCTTCGTTTATGTATATGCATCTTATGGTGCGTGCTCTTTAAAATGCGTTTCTGTATGCATCTTTGAAGTGAAAGGATCCGGATCAAGTTTGTTTCAAAGAGGGTCTTCTGTTGATGTGAATTGCAAGTGTATGATAACCAAGGTAAAGCTCCAAAGAAGTGAAGGAAAACTTAAGTCCTTTGAGCAGAAGCGGGGCATGCAACACTAAGAGGGAAAATGACAAATGAAGATGCTCGATTGGAGGAAGAGCGAAACTATCGCAAAGCCTTCTATGCCATGGCAAAAAAAGTGGACAAATTGTTTACATATTATGAGAAAGAAATGACGAAACTAGAGAAGAAGGAAGGACCAGATGATCATGCCTAGGTGAATCATGAAGGAAGAGGAGAAGAGCCTCTTGAACCTCCCTCTCCATCTTCTAGTGAAAGTTCTTCTTCTTTCCCTTCTCATCTTTTAGAGGTAGAAAAACTCATAAAAAGCCCTTTTTCACGCTGGATGTCAAGTTTGATATGCCTGCGTTTAGTGGAGAATCTAATGCATAAAAGCTAGATAAATGGATAAGACGGGTTGAAGTATATTACTGCATCTGAAAAATTAAAGAGGATGAAGCCGAGATCTAGCTAGCATCCCTTCAATTGAGTGACACTGCTCTTGTCTGGTGGGAATGGAAGTTGCAAAAAGGTGGTAAGAGTAGTCATAAACTTCTTTCATCTTGGTCTGATTTCGTTTTTGCTTTAAGAGGACTGTTTTACCGATTAGGTTACAGACAAAAGGCCATGATGGAATGGAAACATTTAAGACAAAGTAAAGGTAAAATTGTTCAGAATTTTATAGAGGAGTTTAGGAAACAAGTATTAGCATTGAATGTTCCACTAGACACTTCTGAGACATTCATGAAATATATTGGCTCTTTGCATAGTTATTTGCATCATTCATTGTTAGTATTTGAACCTAAAACTCTTAATGAAGTTAGTGTGAAGGATGTACATTTTGAAAGCAGGGGGAAGAATGAGTAAGAAGACCGTTTAAAGAGGAAAGCAACAACTAAGAGAAAGGAAGCAAAGCCCCCTTGTACTCATTGTGAGAAAGAAGGGCATGATAAGTAACATTGTTGGAAACTGCATCCGAAATTGAGGCATAAGAGGAACGATAGAAAAAAGAAGTAGAAGGAAATTGCAACTGTGCAACAAGACCAAGAATCAGAATTAGAGGATGATGAAAACATCACAGCTGCAAGATTTGTAGGTGTTGGACCAATTGACCTAGGATCAGACTCAGGTGATGAAATGAAGATTGCAACTCTTGGGATTACAGAAGGTGGACCTATTGACTTAGGTTCTAATTCAGGCGATGAGAAAAAGATTTCAGCAAACATTGTGCCAAAGGTGAGAAGGGAACCAAAGATTGCATGGCTCAAGAACTCGAAGAGATCAACCAAAGAATTCAAGTAGAGAATCCTGAACTAAAGAGACTCCTACAAAAAGCAGAGGAGGAGAAACAAAGGTTGCAGCATCAGTTACAAGCCAAGGAGGAGGCATTGGAAAAGTTTTAGAATAACAAGCCTGAGGTAAAAAGTGATTCTTCAATTTCATGTTCTTTTTATGATGATGATTTTACTACTTTTGAGAAACATACTACAAGAATTGGATCAAAATTGTTGAAGAAAATGGGGTATCAAGGAAAGGGCCTCGACATTAATGGCCAAGGCATTGTGAATCCCATCAAAGTGGAGGAATTTCCTCATTATGCAGGACTTGGATATGTCAAAAAAGAGGTTAGGGAATGCTCCAAGACAACCAATGACCAACCAACGACAGATGATGAGAGAACTTCATCACATTCCAGTGATAGTGAGGATTCCACAGGCACTTATTAGAGGCACACCAGGAATAAGCGTTCCAAGATGATCTAGAAAGTTTGGAGGAGAAAGAATCATTGTAGTTACTACAACAAGGATGGACACCAAAGAGCCACATGTTAGATACTCCATGCCCAGAAAGCACCTATGAAGAAACCAACTGGTGAAGATGTTCAACAAGCGAATCAACCACAGGGAGATGACCCATTCACTTTGTTGAGTGAGATGGTTTTATTAGATATAGTAGCTTGTCATATTATTTTAAATAATATGTTGCGAAATGATTGTAAAAGTGATGATGTGTTTTCCATCACTTATGAAAGCAACATAATGATGTTTTGGCCTCTTTTTATTGATAGCTAGGGTATTGGTTTCTATTATGATGTACACTTGACCAAAGAGTGTGTCGTATAAACTCTTGGAAAGTATGGGGATTCTTGGGTCATGATTGGTAATGTAATTGAACATGTAGTTTGAAAAGATTGTACAACAAGTTTGCAGGTGTCGGCTCATCACTTATGACTTCGAAGAACAAAGGTGAAGGAGAAGGAAGTGTGGTTTGTTTGAGAACTTGTTGTGTAGACAAGGGAACACAACATATTGTAGATTATGTTCATGCTTTTGGAGGACCAAAATATCCTTAGTGGGGAGGAATGATCCAGGTGGCTCTCGAAACACTCAGTGAACAAAGAGGGCTCAAGAAAGGCTCAAAAATCAAAGTTTTTGGATTACCATTAAACCAAGGTCATATCGAAGAGCTCATCACAAGATTTCCAATGAAATAAATGACACCTTAATCTAACATTGTATGCAAAATTTATGGTCAGTCAAAGTTTTGGTCAACTAGGCCCCTTGGCTAAAGTTAGCACTAAATTTGGAAGCCCAGCTAATTCTGGCAGAGCCGCTAAATTTGGCGGAAATTAACGAGGCAACAATTTGGCACTTTCCAACGACGGTTTTCGGTGGCTGGAATTGGAGAAATTGTTGTCTACTTAATTCTTCGAGTGACCCCAAAATTTTGACCAATGAATTTTGTCCATATTTAAAAAAAAATTAAAATTGGCGAATGACCCAACAAATTAACACTGCCAACCATTTTGCGAGGAAGGTGACTTAAAAATTTGCGCCAATTTTTTTAATTTAAACTAATATTTTCCGCAAAGGAACAAGGGCACAAAACCCAATGCAGAGGTGGAACCTTGAGTGGGCACAGAAACCGAGGAGCGGAACCCTAACGTAGGGGAATATGCAAGGAATCTAAAAGATTCCCTAAGGGCCAAATTTGATAGTTTCAGAACCAAATTAAATTTATACTCAGTTTACTCAGTTTTTCACAAGGAGTGTAGTGTTGAAGTTAGATTTGTCATCTGAGCAACAGATCTCTAGTCAACTTGTAGAGAGGAATATTTGTGGAATCATGAGGAATCTAAAAGATTCCCTAAGGGCCAAATTTGACAGTTTCAGAACCATTCCGACTTTATACTCATTTTACTAAATTTTTTACAACGAGCGCAGTGGTGAAGTTAGATTTGTCACTTGAGTAACATATCTCTAGTCAACTTGCAGAGGAATATTTGTGGAATCATGAGGAATCTAAAAGATTCCCTAAGGGCCAAATTTTGACAGTTTCAAAACCATTCCGACTTTAAACTCATTTACTCAGTTTTTCACAAGGTGCGCAGTGGTGAAGTCATATTTTTCATCTGAGCAGAATATCTTAGTTAAATTGCAAAGGAATCTTTGTCGAATCATGAGGAATCTAAAAGATTCCCTAAGGGCCAAATTTTGATAGTTTCAGAACCAGGCCAATTTTATACTGATTTTACTTAGTTTTTCGCAAGGAGCATAGTGGTGAAGTCAGATTTGTCATCTTAGCAGCAGATATTCAGTCAACTTGCAGAGAGGAATCTTTGTGGAATCATGAGAAATCTAAAATATTCCTTAAGGGCCAAATTTTAACAGTTTCAGAATCATGTCGACTTTATACTCATTTTACTCAGTTTTTCACAGAGAGCGCAGTAGCGAAGTAAGATTTATTGTCTAAGAAGAAGATCTTCAGCCAACTTGCAGAGAGAAATCTTTATTGAATCACGAGGGATCTAAAAGATTGCCTAAGGGCCATTTGTTTATAGTTTCAGAACAAGGCCGAATTTATACTAGTTTTACTTAGTTTTAAGGAGCGCAGTAGTGAAGTCGGATTTGTCATCTGAGCTGTAGAATTCCAGTCAACTAGTGAGAAGAAATCTTTGGGGAATCTTTAAGATTCCTAAAGGTCTAGATTTTGACCGAAGCAGAAAGGGGTCAAGTTTACAGTCATTTTTCACGATTTTCCACCAGGAATTCAATGGTGCAGTCCATTTCTTCAGTAGAGGTGTGCATTTTCAGGCCATCCCTGGAAGTGGAGGTATAAGGTGCCTTTTGTACATGCATGTAATTTGATTTTCACTAAAGATTAATGAAAGAGACCTCCCCACATTGATCAGAGCTCAAAGATGTAACCCACACTTGGTGAAATCCATTATCAACTTGTTGTATTTTTTCTTATCATGGTTGTTGTTTATTTCTGCGTCGTTTATGTATATGCATATTATGGGTACATACTCTCTAAAATGCAATTCTGTATGTAGCTTTGAAGTGAAAATATCCAGATCAATACCCAACTTCATGCGAAGGGTATGAAAAATATTTGTGAACTCTGGCACGTCCTGATGCGTTCCTTGCAATAGTGTGGTCTACTTTATGTACTTATCTTCATAACTCCCGATAGGGTAATACTGCTTGGTGGAGTCTTGGAAAGAGTTCTAAGTGGGTGTGGCTAAAAACAACGAGGGTTCCCTCTCGTCCTTCTGCTCACAGTAGGTTTCCCACCAGTCCTTGATGTGGGGGGAGACTTTGAGGAGTGCAAAAGTAATCTTTTCCCTATTGGAAAAATCATGAACTGAAAAATACCCTTCCAAAAATTTAACCATCTATCTATAGCGTATGCATCTATCTGGCTTTCAAATATGGGATATCAAAGTTGACTTGTACCTTGAAGGGAGTGGTGCCTCTAGAGTGGCTTCTAGATGAAGATGTGTCGCTTGTGGGCATCCAATGAAGGATCTAGAAAAATTTGTCCATCATCACGTTCCCCTGTCATTCGAGGGCTTCTTCAAGAAATATTTCGAAGAGATATCCTGCTCCCTCATCTTTCTTTTCTTCCTCAATGGGAGGTCGTCAGGGTTTGAAAGGCTAGTCTTGCAAAGGTTCAACCAATTCGAGCCCTAACTACTTATACCCTGAGCTCGTTGAGGACATGCAAAGAAAAATAGAGAAAGAGAAGACCGCTTTGATACCCCTGATCGAGACTTATGCAGAAACACAATAGAATACATATATAAGCATAAACATAGAGATGTAGTAGGAATACAAATTTATTTCATTAATATCAAAGAACTAAAATATTCTTACATATAGAATGGAAATAAACTAGATCAGGGGATGGTATCTTTTTTCTGAGAAGAGATGTGGTGACTACATGCCTCTGAATGGTGTTACAATGAGGCTCGAAGGCCTATTTATTATTGAGAAACAATGAAAAACCCGAAACATCCAAAAACCTAACCCCAGGAGATGAAGAGCCAAAGCTATGGGCCCCGTTGAGGTAAATTGGTACATCATCTTCCCAGGGTCATAACTTTGGCATACTTCTTCTTTTTCACACACATGATACCTCGTTAGAAATATCTATCCGAGGACTATAAATTCGAATGAAAACATAAATAGAAGAGTAATGTTTAACCATTTTCCAAAAAAACAGCGTTATACATGGATGTTACAAGGTCACTACCATAAAGACCTCTGACACATATCAAAAGCACTGATATGAAGATCAAGGTCATGTATCAAAGGCATTGCTATGAAGATCAAGGACATGTATCAAAGGCACTGTCACTATCATGTCTAAGACACTATCTTATCAAAGTTACTGTCATGATGGAACTGTCACACTATCAACAAGGGGACTGATTATTGCTATATCAAGGTCACTATAATGTCAAGGTTACTATCACTGCCATACTATAAGTTTATTGTCAAATATCAAGGTACTGTCATAAAAATTATCATAGCCTCACTTTCGTATAGAAGACTATATCACTGTTGTATAGAATACTGAACACAGATCACTATAATCATAGTCATTCATCATCATAATATTGGATTGTATCTAGGTCATATGTTGTAAGTCACTCTTACTCATCTTAGGAAATATCAAACCTCACTACCAACTCAGAAAGACAATGCATGGCATAGAAATAGAGTTATGTATATAGTCATTGATAACATATCAAATCTCAGAGACAATGAGCCGCAGTAAGAAAGCAATCCATAGAAGTATAATCAAGCCATGGAAATGAAGAAATGAGTATCAACATTAAGAGAACCATTGTAATTATAAATGCATGCCACTATGATTGAGCTACAGAACATCATGTGCAAGTCGAACCATAGAGTTATCCACAGAATGTCAAATGTGTGTCATTCAAAACATGTCGAGTCTCTCCATTGGAATCTGAGTTATCATAGGGATGCGATCTCCACGGGAAGCCAAGTCACTATAGGGATGCGATCTCCATAGGGATCCGAGTCACCATAGGGATGTGAGCCTTTCCATAATAGAGTATAATATGTGTGCCAATGTAAATGAAAGCCCAAAATATAAATGAAACACAAAGTATATTTATGTCACTGCAGAGATACCGCACTATGGAGAATGATGCCAAACAATGATCCCACTGTAATGAACAAAGCCAAATGGTGGTCCTACTATAATGAATGATGCCAAACGATGACCCCACTGTAATGAATGATGCCACAAACATATGTGTGCCATTAATACACACACACACACACACAAATGAGCACAAATTCATCAAATAAGAACGATCCAAAAATAGTGAGCCACTATAATTTGTTTGAGTCACTGTAGAAGTGGGTGACTCAAAGAATTGCTAGTTTATTTATTCAAACCTTAGAGTAATATACGAGCCTCATAGATGAGATCCAATCTTCTTGAATATTCCCTCAAACCATGAGCCATAAGGTTTTATTTATATAAATCAATGGGGGACTTAGTGCCAATGATCCCTATCATTGAGAGACTGATTTAATCTTAATTTGGAGGGAATCAAAAATTCAAATTTTACTCATGATAATAAATATATTTTCTTTCATAATTGTTTGCCCAATTTGTGCCTCAATAATTTATAATAATATTTTCCTTTATCTAATTAAATTCAACTTTGGAGCGAGATGGGCTTCTTTTTGGGGCTATGGGGAAATTCATCCCATAATTGCCCAAATTTCAACATTCCCTCTCAACTAGAGAGGAATTTTCTTCAACATAAAAAGTCTTATCTTGGATGTATATGTCTACTGCATCATGTCTTATCTCATCTCATAGTGATCTGAAATGATGATAAACTAAAACTGATGTAGAAGTGATTATCCATTTATGATTTGAATGTTAACTGAAAGTGTGGAAATCGAGGAAACCTGGTTGAGAATGACACTTTACGACAACCAATTAAATACGAGATAGATGCATAATAGAAATGAAAATAGTTAAAACACAACAATACCAAACAAAAATTTTGATTACGGAGTTCGTCCCTGATGGACTACGTCTCTGGGTTCACTTTCAAGATGGGCGACCACTTTATTAGGATAGAAATAGGAGAAGTTGATTACACAGAGAAAAGACCAAACTAAATGTGCATGCAAGCACTTCTGGTCAATGTCAATAGATAGCCCTCTGAACTAGCTTTCCAACACCTGTCAGGGTTCCTAATTCTGACTCTAGATGCTCTTGTTACACTGAAAACAAAACTGCCTATGACCTCCAGAAACTGCAAATGAAAACCAAAACCACTCTTCTTTTCTTCAAAGAACTAAATTTCCTCTTATAGGCCTACAAATACATTCAAACTCCCTCCACTAAGTTTATGAATGAATTTGACCTAATTTGGGTTCATAAGGTTCGGTCTTGTTATGGTAGGACACCTTAGGTGTTGGTTGGCATGGTGTTTATATTAAAATAGCATAAAACTTAATTACAAAACTCATAATAGACTTTGGATAAGTGCTGACTATTGGTGGTCTGGTAAACTGCACGGAATAGGTGACAGTTACATGTGAACAGCCGCGGTCTAACTGTAGGCTACCACCCAGCGGCTGATCCCCGACGGTTTCGGTTACAGTTGGCGTGTTCACATGCTATAACTCTGCTACGGTTACTGCTTTGGTCTGAACTCCGCCTGTTGGTTAATGTAACTTTCTGCCTGTTCACATGTGCATGACTGTTGTTGTGGTTTCGACGTAGTCTATAACCTGACTGCCACAGTTAATCTTCGCCCAATCTCCATACTCCTATTCACATGCCTTCTCTGCCAATGCCACCGTTAATGTATTCCATTCACATGTCCCCGTTTCAGTCAGGCTACCCGCGCGGTTAGGCTGCAGCGGTTTAGGACTGTGTTAAGTTTTGTTTGTATTGTTTTCAATGTACTAATATTTGAATACAGTCCAAGAGTTTAATAAGTTAGGTTTAGGAGTTTAGGTTTGTAATATTATTTGAATGTGATGGTTAGGGTCACTAGGATTAGGATTTTAGCATTAGGTTTATGTCTTAGTGTATGGTTTTAGGTGTAGCATAGGTTTAGGTCTTAGATGTAGAATAGTGTTTAGTACGTAGAAATTTATCAACCCATTTACAATCATTCCGTCACTAAGTGACATTATCGACATTTGTCGCATGATGAAAAACTTGTCGACAATGTGACCAAAAACCATATGTACGTCATCGACACAAGTGGTATTTGCAATGACAACCTGACAACGAACCATATCGACCCTTTGCCACAAACGACACCCATGTCGACACATTGAACCTCTGCAATGGATGACACAACCATGTTGACACCAAATCTTGCAAGTCGAACGACAAGAGACATGTCGTCGACCAATCTTGGCGGAGCTGTCGATGAACACAAGTCGACAGCTAGGTACAAACCCATATAAACTAAACGCCATGAAGACCATAACATTACCTGAACAACCTGACCCATAACCAACACTGTCGAATTGTCAAGGCTGAATTGAAGTGACGACGACACTGAAAACCTGTGCCATGAATCAACGGAATCCTCCTGGATCATTCCTCTCCACTTGAAATCTTTTGGACCACAAAAGTTTGACTAAACAATTAGTTGATGAGGGTAGAAATCCCTCTCTTTCCACCTTGACCTGACGACGTACCAATACATTCGATCAATCACCCGCAAGTGATGACCCTGATGATGCTGACCATGGAACTTTTCGAGTTGGTGACCTGTTTCATCCATTTGCAGTATGAACAACTTGTGACAATGGGAAAACAACCTATTATCAACATGGAAATTGAATACTTTCCATGAAGAATCATGAGTTAGTGATTCACAATCTTTGAAAACAGTCTCTACTGAACGTTGTTTAATACCATCAACTTGTATAAACAATCTATTTTGTGGAATGACAAAGACAATCAAAGATATACTTGACATCAAACTAGCTATACTTTCCTGATTCCTGATTACTAAATGAACTTGCTGCAATGAACCTATCCAACTGTAAGGTGAAATTTGTTGCAACTTAGTTTGTCTTTAAAAGTATTGATTTAGCTGTTGATTTGTTTGAATCACTTTTCCTTCATTTATTACATGATGTTTCCATTGATTAGCACTTTCCCCTGATGCATAAGTTTCCCTTAGCTGTATTGGATACTTTGATAATGCTTTAGAAAATGCTTTGAGATGAAAACAAACAGGTTCCTCTCCACTTGAAAAGAGGTTTCCAAACTGTTCGAGACATGACATGGCGACACAATACAAGAGAAACTGAACTCTAACTTTCCCCAATACTGACATGTATCCCTGCAACTGTTAAGTTCCAAACTTAAACTGATTTGATTCATTCTGACATTAGGAAGAAGAGATTTAGGCACAAATTGTAATTCATGTTGTAATCCCTGCTTATGAATAAGATGTCTAGTTTTACATAGAACTGGAATTGTTTCTTTAAACAAACCATCTTTAAGTTTAGTTGCATAATTTAAACAAGAATCATGTTGATCGTTGTGTTGATCCTTTACACACATGATTACAAACCACTTGTTTGAACTTATTAATCGCTTCATCTGATTAACATTAACTAAATTCAAGTGATTTTTGTTTTGATGTGCCCTGACAATAAATTCAACCCCATCTTTCTTAAGGTGATATTTATGTTCTCTCCTGTAAAATACTTCATCACGCTCATAAAGATAAGGACTTCCTAAGACAACTCCACATATGTCTACTGGAACCACATCTAATTCCACTTCATCAATGTAATTAGTTCTTATGGAAAATCTTAATTGACACTGTTTGGTGACTTTTATTTGAGTTGATTTATCTAGCCAGCCTAATGGGTAAGGTCTTGGATGATTTCGTGTTTCCAAACCCAAAATTTTAACTAAATATCCAAAGATTAAATTTGCTTGTGATCCACTGTCAAACATTGTATCTATCTTTGTATGCCTAGAAGTTATCCTTATGTTAAACAATTCAACTCTTTTATCCTCATGTGAAGGATTTATGTTTGATGAAGATGCAATAGTTTTTGAACTTGAACCAGTGTTAGAAATTTTACCTATCGTAACCATGGCAGTTATTCTCCTTTCATCACCTGAATCTGAACCTACATCTTGCTGGACTGCTGCAATGGCCTTCTTTTCATCCTTCTCCATAAGGAACTTTTTGGGCTTAAGTTTTGGATGAAGTTTCCAACACTTTGATTCATCATGACTGATTCTCTGGCAATGAGAACAAGTAGGTCTTTCCTTTTGAACGATCGTTGATTTCTTTCTCTTCGAATTTTTCTTCCCCTTACTGTCACTGGAATATTTGGTTTCCAACTCTTTGGATGACTGCGATGAAAACTTGAACGGTCTGCCACCTGATTCAATATGTGTGGCCTGAACACACACCTCATTAAAATCATCAGGATTAAACATCAATAATGTATGCTGCAAATATTAATGTAAACTGCCAATGTATTTTAACAAAGTTTCACGTGTATCCAATGAAATACCAAGCACCAATGCTTTCTTTCTGAACTCCTGAGTAAACCCCTAAACACTTTGCCCTTTACCTTGCCTCAAATGTTGCCGATCAATAACAGCTTGTTGCAT
The DNA here is from genome assembly GCA_031772625.1 of Pinus tabuliformis. Taxonomy (NCBI): domain Eukaryota; kingdom Viridiplantae; phylum Streptophyta; class Pinopsida; order Pinales; family Pinaceae; genus Pinus; species Pinus tabuliformis. Next base: position 805,629,956 of record CM062817.1, on the reverse strand, counting down.
GTATCCTAAAGGATAGAATTGTTTCGTAAGAGCTTTCTAAAACTTAGACCATGAAGAGATGGCTTTTCCTTTACGCTTTACATCTATCTGAGTTTTACTTTCCCACCAGATTAAATTTGTTCCCCCCATTCTAAGTGTAGTTAACTGAATTTTAGTTTTATTGCTAGAAATGTTCTGAATGCGACACTACACTTCTAACTGCTTAATCCAGTTATCTAGCTTTTCAGGATTCATTTCGCCATCATAATCAGGTAACTCAAATTTAACATCAAGTTTCAAAAGAGATGTTTTCTTAGGTTTTTTTTCCGTTTTAGATTCTACACTGGAATAAGAAGAAGAAGAAGAGGATGATGGAGATGATGGAGGTGAAGGTGGTTTATCAGTCTTCCCTTTACCTTTGTCCTTCTTCGATGCCTTTGAAGAAGAAGTTGCATCTCTCACCTTCTTGTCTTCGTACAATTTTCCCAACATCTATTGCATAGTCAAGAATGCCTACTGAAATTGTTCTTCACTCATCTTATTTTTAGTGTTTTCACTTGCATCAGGTCCTGACATGATCGATTTAGGATCGACTTGTCGCTTTCCAATCTCTGGGTTGATCTGCTCAAGGATTACTTCTCCTCGTTGCGACTTTGACCTGGTTAACATTCAATGGAAAATTATACAAATGCAACCTGCTCTGACACCAAATTGTATGATTTGAAATGATCATAAACTAAAACTGATGTAGAAGTGATTAGCCATTTATGATTTGAATGTTAATTGAAAGTGCGAAAGTTGAGGAAAATTGCTTAAGAAGAACACTTTACGACAATCGATTAAATACAAGATAGATGAATAACATAAATGAAAATAGTAAAAACACAGCGATACCAGACAGCAAGTTTGGCTACAGAGTTCGTCCCTGATGGACTACGTCTCCGGGTCCGCTTTCTAGATGGGCGACCGCTTTATTAGGATTGAAACAAGAGAAGTTGATTACACAGAGAAAAGACCAGACTGAATGTGCACACAGGCACTTCTGATCACTGTCAACAGATAGCCTTCTAAACCAGCTTTCCAACGCCTGTCACAGTTCCCAATTCCGACTCTGGATGCTCCTATTACACTGAAAACAAAGTTGTCTATGACCTCCAAAAACTGCAAATGAAAACCAAAACCACTCTTCTTTTCTTCAAAGAACTAAATTGCCTCTTATAGGCCTGAAAATACATTCAAACTCCCTCCACTGAGTTTAGGAATGAATTTGGCCTAATTTGGGTTTATGAGGTTCGGCCTTATTACAGTAGGACACCTTAGGTGTTTATTTGCATGGTGGTTATATTAAAATAGCATAAAACTTAATTAAAAAACCCATAATAGACTTTGGATAAGCGCTGACTGTTGGAAGTCTGGTAAACTACATGGAATAGGTGACAATTACATGTGAATAGTTGCGGTCTAACCGCAAGCTGCCACCCGGCGGCTGATCCCTGACGGTTCCGATTACGGTTAGTGTGTTCACATTCTATAACTCCGCTACGGTTACCACTTTGGTCTGAACTCTGCCCGTCGGTTAATGTAACCTTTTGCCCATTCACATGTGCATGACTGTTGTTACGGTTCTGACGCGGTCTATAACCTGACTGCCACGGTTAATCTCCGCCCGATCTCCATACTCCTGTTCACGTGCCTTCACGTGCCTTCTCCACCAATGCCACTGTTACTGTATTCCATTCACATGTCCCCGCCACAGTCAGGCTGCCCGCGCAGTTAGGCTGCAACGATTTAGGATTGTGTTAAGTTTTATTTGTATTGTTTTCAATGTATTAATATTTGAATATAGTCCGAGAGTTTAATAGGTTAGGTTTAGGACTTTAGGTTTGTAACATTATTTGAATGTGATGGTTAGGGTCATTAGGATTAGGCTTTTAGCATTAGATTTATGTATTTAGTGTATGGTTTTAGGTGTAGCATAGGTTTAGGTCTTAGATGTAGATTAGGGTTTAGTACATAGAAATTTATCAACCCATTTACAATCATTCCGTCACTAAGCGACATTATCGACATTTGTCGCATGATGACAAAATTGACAACAATGTGACATAAAACCATATGTACGTTTTCGACACAAATGATATTTGTGACGACAACCTGATGATGAACCATATCGACCCTTTGCCACAGATGACACCCATGTTGACACATCGAACCTCTGCAATGGACGACACAACCATGTTGACACCAAATCTTGTGAATCAAATGACAAGACACATGTTTTCGACCAATCCTGGCGGAATTGTCAATGAACACAAATCGACAACCAGGTACAAACCCATATCAACTGAACGCCATGAAGACCATAACATTACCTGAACAACCTGACCCATAACCAACACTGTCGAACTGTCGAGGCTGAACTGAAGTTACGACGACACTGAACACCTGTGCCATGAATCAATGGAATCCTCCTGGATCACATAGAAGAATAATAATCCACAACTAATGGTAGGGGAGATCGACTAGATCCTCAAAACCCTGCTATTCTCTAGGTCATGTTTCATGAACGTCATCTCAACTGCATCAACAAGTCATCCATCTCATTATGTCTTGTTTCAACTTTTCTCATCTCCGATCATCAACTGAACAATGATGTATCTATATAAAGAAGAAGAATCATCATAGGAGAGCTCCGACTTCCACCCTATATCCACAGACAATATGGGAGATTAATCTGCCACCTTATATATCTGATTGAAAATAGGAGAGATACAACTTCTCGGTAAGGGTAAGGAACACACATACCTATTGTCTGCCAACAGGAGAGATACAACTTACCGCAAAGGGTAAGGATCACACACACCTATTTTCCATCGATCTTCCCATCTTGAACCTCAAGTGGCGGAACCCCTGCATCCCATCACTTGGGATAGATACCACTTACCATAAATGGTAAGGATCACACACACCCAAGTCTCCTCACCCATTGGCAAGATGTGTGGAAATCCCTACAAACCCAACTTGTGGGTAGGATGCATACTGGGGTATACTCTGTCATGTCCTAGAACTAATAGGGAGATATACAACTTTCCATAAATGACAAGGATCACACACACTATATGGTGAAAATACAAGAGATACAAATTACCGCATAGGGTGAGGATCACACACACTATATAGTGAAAATAGAAGAGATACAACTTACCGCATAGGGTAAGGATCACACACACCTATTGTCCAGAGTTTCTAAACCCCAAGAGCTCTCTAGATCGATTCCTCTCCTTGGGAGCTCAAACAAGGGGGGATAACATAGCTCAATGTTCTCAATCAACCATGACCCTTTCCCAAGAGGGTCACATCTACCAGTCCAAGCTACTCTCTCAAGACTAAGAAATTCCCTTTTGGAAAAGTCTTGGTGAGAATGTCAACAACTAGCTCTATTGAAGGCTTATTGCTTCAATTCCACATCAAATCATTTGCGGAGCCTCACTGCTCCCTTTGCACCATATCCTGGATATAGTGATATATGATATCAATATTCTTGGACCGATCATAAAACACTCATATTATCACAGTATATCATAGTCATGTCTAATACACACTCAAATAACTCTCAAAAAATATTTCTCAATCATACTCGCTCGCAACTAGCCATGTTAGAAACAATTTTCTCTACCTCAACTGTACTTAAATCAACAATATTATGTTTTCGGCCCATCCAAGAAATCATGATAGACCCCAAACTAATGCAAGACCCATATGTGCTTATCCCATCAACAACATTTTCAATTTCAATTAGTATCAATGTATCCATCAAGTTTCTAGAAGTGTGTCTTGGTCCATGATTGCTAGTTTCATGTAGATATCCAATATATATATCTAGGCTCTATCTGGCTCACACTGCAAAGAAATAATTCATTTGACTACCAACTCATCATGGGATCCTGACAAATCTGAATCTGAAGAGGAGTTTCTCTCAACTCCTTAAGTGTAAAACATCATGTCAAATATTTGTCAGCATAATTACTTTAACAAGGAAGTCCTCATCATTTTTAAATTATGCAACTACGATCAAATTCCGCTTATACAACTCATTTTATGGAGATGGTTATTTCATTGAATTCCTATTTCGATAGGACCAAAATCGACCTAAAGATCATCAAATTTAGACAAGGGAAGTGCACTTATGAAGAAAATCCCACATATGCACATTTTGGATAGATCGACTCTAAAGAAAATTGGTCACCCATGGAAACCTATAAATACAAGTGACCTCAAGCTCACTTGGAAATCTTCAAACATATTCTTCTTCTCTTCTTCATTGATTTGTTTTCACATGTCTAAGGTTGGGACGACAAAAGAAGTTCTGAAAAGTCCAAAATTACAGGGTCCGAGGCTCGCATCTGTTTTAGGGGTTTTGGGTTATAGTTGCTGCCTTGTCACAAGACAAATTAGACCACAATCGCTATCTTGTAGGCTCAAGGGAGAGACTAAAAGCCTTCAATCGCTCGCACAACTCCTCCATGTGACTGGGAAGTTTGACTTAGATTTGACTATTGACCGAAGTTGATCACAGACAAGAAAAGTTGTCTATGATATATTTTGATGCTAGAAACATATTTTTTAATGTTATTGGGTTGTTTTGATGGATGATATTGTATTAAGCTCATTTTACTCTCTATTGAACATTTTATGACAATCTAATAGAAGAATAATTTCAAAGGGTTTTCTCCATAGTGGGTTTTTCTTGGTTTTTGACCAATCTTGGTGTCTCTTGTTGATGTGTTGATTGTCTCCTTTCTCATTGCATTTATTGTTCTATCTTCAATTATTGTTGATGATTGGAAAGACTAATTGTTATTGAAAATATTTCTAATTTAAGTATTGATTTGGGCTAAAGTAATTTATACAACATAGAACAATCTGAAAATTTAACAATCATCTCTCTGCTACACTAATAATCTCATATAGTGGATCACTTGGGCTCAGAGGTCAACATCTTATGGTATTGAAGAGATTATTTGATCACGTCAAAAGTAATTTGTTAGAATATATAAAATCAAACATTAAGGACATATCTTTAACCATGAAGAGTGGTGGGATTTTGCATTAGATGACCAACATTTGAAACATGCCAAGTTCAGGGGACTTGCTAGAGTTCGTATGGGACTTCCTTTAGTCAATCATGAGATTCTGCCTCATAACCTCAAAGCTCTTGAGGTAGATATGATTCTTACTTAAACACATCATAGAGGATTCCAAATTTACATTCATAGGAGCTAGGAACTCATCATAGCATATTCATTATCATTGTTTAATATAGCAGAAGCATCTGACACTGCAATATCTTTGTCATCAAGAATGGTCCTTGCATGAAGGACATATTGCTTCTCATCTCAGAATATATCATTGTTACATGAAATTTTCCTCCTTATGAATAAGAATCCTCTTCAATCATAAATATCATCCTAATAGATGGAATCCTTCCTTCAAAGTCTGAGCTCTTTTCCATTTCCAGTCTAATCAAGGAATGACTCTACATCCTTCTCAATCTTGATATTAAGGACTAGGTCCTTACATCCATCCATTGTATATGATGAACCCATGAAAAGAGAAAGAGTCACATTAATAATAAAAATAAATAAACATAATGAAAGTGTACCTGGTGATGAGGCAAGGCTTTCATTCCTTTTCTAGATAGGATAGTGGCTTCTTCATTATCCCACACTAGCTCCCTCTTGGAATTTACTCTTCTTGTACCAGCTCCCTCTTTGAGCTTACTCTTCTTGCACTATTTTGCATTGTGATGATCCTTAGGATTTTCTTTCCTTGATCACATCCTTATCCATGAAGTTAGTGGAAGAAGAATTAAAAACTCATGCAAGAAGAATAAACATAAATAAAATTAAACAAGAACAATACCATAAAGAAATAACACAACCCTTGAAAGTACTTATTTTTATGTAAGAAGCTCTCAACTCCCTCTTGATCCTACCTCTATGAGTCATCACATTCTATTAATCATATGTCAATGTCGTTCATAAAAGAAGAAATCCTTCCTCTTGAACACCATTTGTATCCTAGATATTTTTTCATTGGCAACCAAGCCCATCTTATCAATGTACAAGATGATCACTAGATCTATATCATATAATTTCCAATTGGGTAGGAGACAAGTTCATCTAGGATTTATTTGAATTTGTCACATGTACTTGAATAACTGAATGACTTCTTATATCTTATTATGAAATATTCTAAATCATACTAGGCCTTTTCCATATCAAGGCCACTCTTAGGGTTTCTCCCAGACCCTAACTTCTATTTGCAAAAGAAAATGCTTCCTAGGGTTTCCTTCAAACCCTAGCATTCTTTTTAGGTATTTTCCATCTTCATCCCTTTCACTATGATTAACCATAAAATCCATCATAGGTGTCTTCACGGGGGTGATCTCAATGAATTTTATTTAGCCTGACTCTGATACCATGCTAGTTTTAGGGCTAGGTTGTTCTCTGTTGAAGATAATTGCATTTTTAAAATTTTTCAACATTTTCACATTATATTCACGACATAATATCATATCATCATTAGCTATTATATAGAGAGAACAATAACATCAACAATGCAACAGAACAATAAAGACACTAGGGTTTAGGTCAAAGGCTAGTGAAAAAATCCCACAAAGGGGAAACCCCACCATATTTTTCTTCTATTAGATATTCATTAATTGTTCAAATGAGATACAAAGTAAAATTAAAATGATATGCAACAATCACATCGGGCCTCCCAGGGCCAACTCAAGTCAGTTCACAACTTTGTTTGTGAACTGAATGAAACAAGTCCAAGATAGTTGCCATCATATCATTGTCTCAAGTAGTATCATCCAAGTCATTGCAATAAATGTCATTAATATCAAGAGTCTTCATTATCAAGGAACATAATCACTATCAAGTGAATTACTAACTTCACTGTCATATCATTGTAATGCCCATACAAGGTCATTTCCATGAAGACCTCTGACACATATCAAAAGCACTATTGTGAAGATCAAGATCATGTATCAAAGGCATTGTCACTGTCATGTCTAAGACATTGTCTTATCAAAGTTACAGCCATGATGAAACGGTTACATTGTCAACAAGGGCACTGATTACTGCTATATCAAGTTCAATATAATGTTAAGGTTACTCTCACTACCATACTACAAGTTTGCTATCAAACATCAAGGTACTTTCATATACATTATCATAGCCTCAAGGTTATATAGAAGTCTATCTCACTATCTTATAGATTACTGAGAAAGATCACTGTAATCATATACATTCATCATCGTAATAATGGAATGTATCTAAGTCATATGTTGTAAGTCACTTTTACACATCTTAGGACATATCAAACCTCACTGCCAACTCATAAAGACAACGCATGCCTAGAAACAAATTTATGTATAGAGTCATTGATAACATATATAACCTTAGAGACAATGAGCCATGATAAGAAAACAATCCACAAAAGTATAACTGAGCCATACAAATGAAATAGGAAATGAGTCTCAGAGTTAAGAGAACCACTGTAATAATAAATGCATGCCACTGTGATTGAGCCACAAAACATTATGTGCAAGTCAAACGATAGAGAATTCCACATAATTTTAAATGTGTACCATTCAAAACATGTTGAGTCTTTCCATAGGAATATGAGTCATCATAGGGATGAGATCTCCACAGGAATCTAAGTCACCACAAGGATGTAATCTCCATAGGAATCCGAGTCACCACAAGGATGCGAGTCTTTCCATATTGAGTATAGTATGCGTGGCAATGTAAATGCAAGCCCAAAATATAAATGGACCACAAAGTATGGTTATGCCATTGCAGAGATAACACACTGTGGAGAACAATGCCAAATAATGATCCCACTATAATGAACGAAGCCAAACGATGATCCTACTCTAATGAACGATGCCAAACAATGACCCCACTATAATGAATGATGCCACAAACATATGTGTACCGCATATATACAAACACACATACAAATGAGTCATAGATTCATCAAATAAGAACAATCCAAAAAATGTGAGCCATTGTGATTTGCGTGGGCCACTATAGAAGTGAGTGACTAAGAGAATTTCCAGTTTCTTTATTCGGACCTTAGAGATATATATGAGCCTCATAGATGAGATCCAAGCTTCTTAAATATGCCCTCAAACCATTATCTATAGGGTTTTATTTATATAAATCAATGGGAGAATTTTAATGACAATGAGCCCTATCATTGAGATACCAACTTAATCTTAATTTGGAGGGAATCAATAATTCAAATTTTACTCATGATAATAAATATATTTGCTTTCATAATTGCTTGCCCAATTTTTTCCTCATTAATTTATAATAATATTTTCCTTTATCCAATTAAATTAAACTTTGGAGTGAGATGGGCTTCTTTTGGGGCTATGGGGAAATTTGTCCCATAGCTACCCAAATTTCAACATTGACCTCCACCACTTGCGTCCCTCCACCTGCAACTAGGGATCCAACATTCCGTCACTGCAGATTGAACACCTTGCAAAGGGTGATAATCACCTTTTCCATTGCATGATTAAAACAAATTCTCCCACTAGCCATAGTCTACTACCATCTCCTTTCCATCAAAATTAATGAGCTTTGCATTGTGTCCATCATGCTCTTACATTGGCTGCATTTAACTTCACCAAGGGCAAGATGCCATGTCCCCTCTCATTTTCCAGGCAGGGAGACGACGTTGCACCCCCACACCCCCTCCCCCATTTTCCTCGTTAGTCACCCCATCCAGGGCACATCTTGGAAGCTTTTCATTTAAAATGATATCTCAAATAAAACATTTCTATGGGAATAATTAAATCTAAAAAAGAGAAAAAAATGTATTATAGATTTCATGTTAAAAAGAAAACAATATTAAGTATGAAAATTTTCATAGAATAATGATTTACATTAAAAATGAATGGGCAATCAATAAATAGGAGTTTATCTCCTCCCATGATTTATCACAATTTTTTTTTTTTATACTAAGAATAGACACAGGTTGTGTATATGAAGAATTCGATTTTCAATCATCTTATGAATGAAATTATAGCTTTTTTCTCCGGAAAAAGGAATAATGATTTACATAAAATTATAAGTAAAAATAAAATAATTAAAAAATTCATCATAAAATGATAATAAATGAATAATTATTTATATTATAAAATTTCAAAGTCAAAACATTACAACTCTAACTTATTAATGATTTCCAAAATTGAGCATATTCAAGAAAACTAATCAAAAATCTAATATATGCCAAATTCATCATCTTTAAGAGGTTCATTATCATTTTATTTGACGTTATTTTGTGCTTCAATTAGGTAATTTTGTACTTTCACTGGATCTTTGATGTTTATAAGTCCCCTAAAGTGATTCTTTACAAAAAGTATTGATTAGAATATATCTCACCCAGTTAATGGATTTTTCCCATTTATGTAGTTAATTTCTAACTTCATCCTTTATCTATTACTCAATTATCAATGATCAATCTATAAACAACCCTATTTTTGTTGTTTTACTTCTTGTTCATCTTGGGAGGTGTTACACACAAAAAATGGGTAACCCCATAGGAGAAAAAATTTCTCCTACAAAAAATGGGTAACCCTATAGGAGAAAAAATTTCTCCTATCTTGGACAACTAGTAAGCTAAAAACTCTACATATTACTCGATGATGGTATGCCACATTCCTCTGCCATTTTCTTGGGCCATTCACATCTCACCATTTGGATTTCCTCTTGAATGAAGGTGGGCTACCACTTGGTAGGTAATTTAACCATTTTGCAATCAAGTGCTTTCACTGTTTTGGGCATTCTAACATGGATAAAGGGGTGATCTGGATGATTGACCAATCTTGAATATAAACTTGTTCTTTCACTTTACCATGGGGGTTAGTCTTTGGCCCTAGTCTAGTGGGGCCACCTCTAAGGCCTTAGGGTTATAGGAGAGGCACTATTTGGGAAACTTGGATTAAAGTAGCGTGTCCATAACCATTCCATATTTAGCATATTTCATCATTTACTTGATAGCACATCTTGTCATTGGTTCATTGGGATTTGACACATACATCCACATCCTTAAGTAGGGTTGGAAATCTTTTCCCTGGTGGTTGATGCAACTACAAGAATGATAAAGCATAAGATGGTCACAACAAAATAAAAAGGAAATTTAAAATGAAAAAGATGGTTGGGACATAATTAGTGCATATCAAAATATACTAGCATGAGCTCTACACTCCTCATTAGCCATCACCTAGTTCCTTAGCACTAGATGCTTCGTTTCATCATAAGGAACTCTTTCATGTGCCAATCTTGATGAGGGAGAAAACGACTCATCTTAAAGGGGTAAATAAATTCTATATCATAAAAAACAAGCTTGGACCCTTGAACTATGTTGACATATAAAAGCATTATAAAAAAATAAGTAAAAGGCACACCAAAGGAGTAGAAAAAACAACCAAGAAAGGGGTAATGCATACCTCCACGATTGCTCCCTCCACTTCATATATGCACTTAGGATGTGGAACTCCATTAGGTGATTCCCTAGCCGTGGAACTTAGCCATGAATTCACTCCCCTCTGTTGCCACTGACACCTATGAAAGGAAGGGTTGACATTCGAAATGTCATCTCCCCTTAGGGGATAAAAGCACCTAATAGGTTTGATTACCTAGCCATATTTAAAAAGGTAGGGAACACTTTTGTGGAACTTGGTCTAGTTAGATATTTGAAGGTGATCCCAATTTGAAGGATTATTATGCCCTTAATAGTTAAGTATGGTTCACTATGATGCAACTATTATCATTGTCCCTAATGAATTATTTCTTTCACTTGAGTTTGATATGGTATTTTTAGATGGTTTTGCACATAGTAGCCAAGGCCTTGAGGGCGCACTATTCCACTCACACTCCACATGGTGCCCAGACCATACCACCCTTCTAGAGAGCATGATGACCTTTCATATACAACATTTCCCTTCTACAATAGAGCATTGGGTACTTTGATGATCTTGATAGTTGATTGACACCCTAGAGCACCATAAGATGCTAGAATGTTGAGCTCATTTTGCTTGGCATTAAGGAGTCTTGATGATGTACCCAACATAGCCAACATGCTCCTAGATGGCCTTAACATTACTTGAAGGTCATGCCTTGATGTAGAGCCCATATAATGATGATCACCCCCATAATGATTAGGGAGGGCTTGTATTACCTCATGGAACTCCAATGCTGGAGAGAAAGTACACTATGTTGTCCAAATGGCACCCATGGAGATGATGTAGGGCACCCAAAGTTAGATTTTCGACGCATGTAGATATTTTGAAGCTTTATTTGAGGACTCTTCCTCAAATTATGGTCAATCATGATATTTGGAGATGCATCTAGCCCTTTCATTACACTTTTGGAGCCTTATTAGCCCTAAAAGGGCATGACATCATGCTTAAAGAGGCATTTCAGCTCACATGTGTGCAAAAATAGTGGCATACTTTATTTTTTTGATATATTGGGTTGGCTTGTAACCCATTTAATTTATGCATACACAAAATAAAACTTATTAAATTAATTTTAGTTGGATTAATGGCTGTGATAGACCTCCTATAATAGGAGGATCACTCCATTGTTATTGCTCATTATCACTCGTGGATTTTGGCCTCCTTAGAGAGAGTTGGACTGAGCGTTTTTTCTCCTAGCTACCTGTGAAGATGTGATCCTTTGTGGAGCTATTTTCATTGGAGACTTGTTTATGTATTGGAGATATATTGTTGGGATTGAAAGAAGGCTATTTCTTGGAAAATTGTGAGTAACTTGTATATTTTATTAGTTTTACATGTGATAAATTTTTGTTAGGGCTTTTCTATTATACCTTGTCTAAATGCATATTTTTATTGGAAAATCTTGGTTAATTATTGCATGCTAAATATATTTTCCTTTAATGCCATAGAAGACCTCCTAGAGAGCTTTATTATAGTTAATTTCTTTCCTCATAAAAATATAGTTAGGGTTTACAAGCGAAAACTAGGGTTTTCCCACTTACTTCATGTATAGATTTGATATATATTAAATTCAGCCCTAAAGAATCTGTCACCCAAGTAGGAAAAGGCACTAGGATCCTTGTTAAGGTCAAGATTCATCAAAACAACTTTTATCTTTTCCTTCCTTTTTATTTTCCTAAACCCTTCCGCTAGGGTTGGGGCAAAGAACGAATTCAACTAGGGTTTTTGAAGGAAATTAGAGCTATTTTGGCTTAATCTCATCTTGATTGACCTTATAAACTCAAAAAATAGCTTTTTCCATGGTGAAATTTGTCCTAGTAAGGCTGATGTCATCAACCCTAGAAATTTGTGCCTTGATAAAACCATAATCCTAAGGAAGGCTTCAACTTAGGGCTTATCACTAAGGTTTACCATCTCCTTTTGATGATTCCATCATTAAGAAAACCTTTTCTTTATGCTTACTTGCCTAGATACTCTTTTGTTGAACTACACCTTGAAACCTTAGGTATTAAGTATCATTTTAAGGGTTTATTTATATTACATTATTCCTTTTACATAGAGAATGGTACCCTAGTCCATTGAAGAAGTACCTTGCTTAGCCTTTCATGTATATCACCTTATGCCAATTTACTTAGAACATCTTTTAGCTAAAATTAGAAAGCCTCCCATGTGGTGAAATTCCACTAAAGAGAAAGAGGTGGAGTGTTGAGGTGATCATCAATAATCCACCTCATTGTTGCATCTTGGTCTATCTCCTTCCTTGTGAGGCCTCTCACAAGGCCTACTAGATTTTTAGGCAACATGAGGTGAAAGGATGAATTTTTGTTACTTATTTTGTATTTATATCTTTTTAGATTACTTAGGTTAACTATAACGAAAGGAGAGGGAAAATAAATCAATTTTTCTTTTTTTTATTGTTTTATTTCAAAACTTAATACTTTATTTGGATATGTATGAACAAATAATTATGATAATATAATTGTTGCATCCTTTTTTTTGTAGAAAAATATGCACAGTTTTTACTAATGGAATCAAGATTACATTTTGTAAACACACATCGTGTGTATGCATATAGCAATAGAAAGTACATGACAAAGCTAAAAGGACAAAAGACAATGGAAAGGTTCTTTTAATGATGAAGAACCACAAAGCATATTCAAGAAAACAACAACAAAAGAGAAAAAATTAAGGCTGACAACTAGAGCTAGTTTTTTCTTTTTTACTTTTTGCACTTTTTACCAACCATTGAGATTTGGTTCGACAAGAACCAAATCCCATTCATGTCCCACTTGGCAGACTTCTCTATCAAAATCCGAGCTTTCAGAGACGAGCTTGTTTTGTGCCCCCAATTCATCCAATGTTAGAAAGTCTGTTGGATCCATTCCACTCTAATGTATGGTCACTGTCCCTAGCTTAACCATAACTTTCTCTTTCAACGTGTCTCCTAGCTGGACCTATTAGACTGCCTCTTCTTATTCTTAGAATTCTTTTTGCTCGTGGACATGATTTTTGTAGATGTCCTGTTTGAAAACATATATGACATCAAAATGTCTTGTCATAATCAAGAACTTGTGTCCAATGGAATTTGTTGTATTTCAAAATTATATGTTCTGGGAACCCTTTGCTAAGATCAATATCCATACATATTTTTGCAAACGTGAAGATTCCATTTTATGTTCGTTCCATATCTGTTTTTTTGAATTTTCCCAAAGTGTTTGCAATGCCTTCAAGGAATTTACGATCTCAGAAAGGAAGGGGAAGATTTGGGAGCCTCACCCATATCAACATGGTATAAACCACCATAGTATTGTCATCAAACACAGGAAACCATGGGGTGATAAACAACCCAAATCTACCCTAGAACCAAGGCCTTTCATTTAGAGCATAGTCCATGTCCTTCCATGTTTCAGATTGGACTATAAAAAATCTTTTTGAGCATATGTGTCACAATTTGGAGTCAATAGTGAGAAAATCCACTTAATTAAAGCTTCAATATTTGGCCAGAAGCCATTAAATCTACAAATGATAACTTTGGATTGAAGAACAAAGAATAGGGAAGATACCTCGGGAATATTTACATCTATTGATGGGGCTTTCTCCATTTGTTCTACAATATATGGGCCTGGGATATTTTGATTTTGTTTTTCCAGAGTGGAGATCTTCCCTTTTGTTGGAGTTCTCGAAACCCTCCCTTGGACTGCATCTTTGAAAGAGACAACTATGCCATTTATTGACCTGGCACCTAGTGCACCCCCACATAATATGGAGTTTAGTATAATAGTAGAGTTCCTTATTATATTGATTTCCTTAAGCATGGAGAATTCATGGAGGACTTTCCTTTTGTATTGTAGGCGTTAGAATAATACCCCATTTTTCTGCAATAGTCTCTTTAAGGGATGAGACTGAATCATAGTAGTTTTCCCAACTGACAATGGATTTGACCCCCATGTTCCTTATAAAAGTATGATTTTTTTTGTCCTTTCTTTCTCTATATGGAGAGAGGGAGGTGCATCCTTTAACTGTTTTGTCAAAAGTAAAGGAGGGTTTGCTAATGAAAACAAAGTATAGGGGAGACACGACCCCATCTCCCGTACAAACCCCAAAGCCCCTTGGGTCAAAATCACATAAATTTTCCATGGATTCAAACAATGAAAGGATTGTAAGATAACAAAAGTGGGAATAAAAGATGAGGAGCCAGAATTACAATTGTCACCCACCCCAAATGAAAGAAAATGAACTCCTTCAGCACCACCATCAATGCTCCTGGAGGTATTTTTGAGGCCTATAACAGTTTGTGGAAAATACATTGGACATAAAAATTTTACTGGGTCGACCTCCCCTCTGAAATAATACTGCCCCTATCTTCCAACTTATTTTGAGGGGAGAGGGGCAACACCATGTATGTAGGCATGAAATGCTGGAGATGAATCCCAATGTAAGAAAAAGACCACATGAAATTGGGAGTCAGATTACTTGATGCCACTCCATGGCCCAAACATAGAGAGGCCAAGCAAATCCTAGCTCGCGAAAATGATAGGAAAGAGTGAAGCAAAGGACACAAGAACGACAGATGCCATTGCTTCCTCCCGGAACAAGTTTTTTTTTCTAGATTTATGACAACTTTTCTTGTTTAAATGCACCTTTTGTTACATCCTTTATAAGTAGAATTACTTGCATTTTGTAATGCCCTCCTCCCACATCTACCCAAGTAACCGACCAACCGAGGTAAACACATGACGAGAAGTTACCATGATATGATTCAACTCCCTGTGTCTCAGTTAGGGAAGTGGAATCAATGAAAACCCACAAGACAGACCTTCTATACCTACTACAGGACTCTCAAAAGCCTTCCTAGTCATCCCCATGACCAATCCCTGGGTCCCACTGATTTTTATACCATTAAACCCTTGGACACTTCCTTGATATGGACAAGGGTGCGTTTGGGAGGCTCTATACACTATGGGTGCGTCTGGAGACTTTTCTCCTCAGACTTGTGCCTGTGACTCTAGGATTTGTGCCACTTTCTAAGCCCAGAATCCAACACTGCCCAGAAACCCCTGTAGCTTTCAGAATCCATAATTTACATAATGAAAAGACTTACAAATCAAAAATTGGCTCCAGACTAGGCCTGACCATCCCCAATCAGGATTGACATTCTATCAAACACTTGGCATCAATGCAATCTATAGGACATGAATACAAGACAAAGCATAAATTACTGATAACTCATATGAGACTTGATAAGAAGGATCACCACCCTATTCCATTAATTGTTTTGACATCAATTAGGTCTTGCATCCATTATCCTTTATGTTACAAGTAAATACATGAAATAACCAGTCACATAATCATGATTGTAACACACATTAAACCATGTAAATAAAAATGAGATAACAATGATTAAGGCCACATAATAACAAGTACAAAATCAAGAGAACTTAGCTTTTATTAAACATAGGCAAGAGCCGACCAGGTTCGAGACTTCCAAGTACCACCCAACCATAGAAATGGTTGAACTAAATCTTTCTTTTAGCCAATCACCACTGTTCCATATTCCAATCATGAATGTGGGATCTCATGGATAAACCAATCCAAAAACAACCAAGGGAATCTATAGGTTAAACCACCTCCACCCCCACCAAACCAAGATCTCACCAAAACCGACACCGAGATCACAAAACCAAACCGAGCTTGGAATGCCTCCATATTCCATCACTATCATTTAGGAATTTTCTATCTCCTTATCTGTCATCATTTACCACAATCCAAACCAGATCATTAGGCCCTGAACTGAGACACCACCCTTAGGCTTTACTGTGTATCTCGCCAAAACTGGTCAAGGTATTCCTAGGCCTTTGAGAATTTTCTTGAGACCACCTCTGCCCCAGATTCTGAAACCATTCGTAATTCCAAAGCTCAAAACCAAGAAACCAATCCCATCACACCATGGCTCTCTGGAAAAAGGAAAGGAAAGGCTGAAAACCACTGTCATAACCCGACAAAACCATGCCACCGACAACAAGAGAACCATATACCAACATGCAAAGTCATGCATGTCAAAACCAACTAGAAAATCACACATGAAATATGTTACCTGCAAGTATTCCTGCTAAAGTTGCTTGATCCTTCTCCTCCTTGCTTGATCTTTGCTTTTCTTTTCTTTCCTTGTCCTTCCTTTGCTTGATTTTCCCTTCCTTGCTCCAAAGCTAGAATGTTCCAAGAAAAATCTAAGTGTCCAAGAGTGAGAGAGAGTTAATAATGAGAGAGCTCCAAAACTGAACTAACCAAAAGCCATGAATTGATCCTCATAAGCCTTTTTATCAATGAGGCTTCTATTTTCTTCATTTTCCATTATTTTCCTTCAATTTCCTCCTCACATGTAACCTGTGACCTTTCACCTTCCTTTTCGCCTAGTTTTCCTTTATTTTCATAAATAAATGTGTCAAAATACATTTTTTGCCTTTTTAAAGCCTTAGCCATTCCCTTTGCCAATTTCCCTTAGCCATAAACACATCCAGCGATGCCCACTAGGATATCTTTTCCCAACATTCAGCTTGGAATAAGTGTCCCTTAACCATGGTCTTATTTTTCCTTTAGTAACTTTTATTACATAAAATTTTAACCAGGGGTTGTTACAGACCCCTCCCCCTTAGGGAACACCGTCCTCAGTGTTAAACCACACCAAGACCTTAGCAAGATCGCTAAAAAGAAAGCATATTGTTCATGGAGCTTTATAACTTAGCTCATTGCAGTATTTACAATGAATGACATGCTCAAAAAAAAAATCATCATGACAAGATAACAACCATACCGCTTATTGGAGCTTTATAACTCATCTCGTGGAGGTATTTACATCCATATACATATGTACATATACCAAAACATCAGCAAAATGTATGCCAAACATCATACCAAAACTGCTTTGCCTCCATCGGCAAACAAAGAAGGATACATGGCTCGCATTTGATCCGTCATCTCCCATGTAGCTTCTTCGGGCCCAAAGTGTTTCCACTGCACTTTAGCTTTCTCTATGGCTCTGTTCCTAAGCATGAGCTACTTCCGCTGCAATATGTACATAGGTTTCAACTGGAATTCTCCTTCTTTCTCCACCTGCAATACAAACCAATCAATAACATGATCAACATCCTTTATATACCTATTAAGCAATGAAACATGGAAAATATCATGGAATTTCACTGTTGGAGGCAATGCAATTCAATAGGCCATTGGTCCAATCCTCTCAAGGATCTCAAAAGGCTCGCAATACTATGGTGCCAACTTGGCACATGATCAAATTCTCAAAGAGATCTTCTTGGGCTTCATGCACAAATACACATGATCCCCAACCTAAAACTCTCTGAATGCCCTCTGCTGATCCACATAACTCTTCTATCTATCCTGTGCTACCTTTATATTCTTCTTTATAACCTGCATTTCCTATTCCATGTCTTTCGACATATCTAGTCCAATAAGTAACCTGTTCACTGGATCACTCTAGCCGATGGGAGTATTACAACTACGCCCATACAATACCTTAAAAGGACTCATCCTCAATGACTCTTGATAAGCATTGTTGTATACAAACTCAACCAATGGAAGATACTCCTCCCATCTTCTCTGTTGATGCATCACATACATCCTCATCATATCCTCTAAGATCTTATTGACCCTCTCTGTATGTCCATTTGTCTGTGGATGATAGGTTGTACTGAAGGCCAACTTTGTACCTAAACCCGCAAATAGTTCCTTCCAAAACTTGAAAGTGAACTTCGCATCCCTGTCCAACACAATATTTTTCGGAACACCATGTAATCTCATGATATCCTTGATGAAAACATGTGCCACCTCACTAGTTGAATATGTAGTCTTCACTGGAATGAAGTGAGCTACCTTGCTCAACCTATTGACAATGACCATAATAGAATCACGTTGTCTCGTTGTTATCGAAAGATCTGTAATGAAATACATGGAAATGATCTCCCATTTCCATTCTAAAATCAAAATAGGCTGTAGTAGACCACCTAAATGCTTATACTCTACCTTTACCTGTTGACAATCCAAACATCTGGCCACAAAATCCACCACTTCCTTATTCAGATTTGGCCAATAGTAGAACTTCTTCAATGTCGTCAACGTCTTTTGATATCCTGGGTGGCACAAGTATGGATTGACGTCAAACTCCCTCAAGATAAGCTTCTTAAGTTCACTACAATCCAACAGATAGATCCTGTCCCTGAATCTCACCAAACCATCTACCGTGAGACTATAGTCTGCATCCTGATCAACTATACCTGCACCTATACCTGTACCTATACTTGTACCTATAATTGTACCTGTACTCTGCTGTAATGTGTGCATAATATCCATATACATGTCATCTCGTTGTCCTACCTACAAGATCTTATCCTGTAAACCTGTCCCATAATAGCTCGTAGGTGCTATATGATTCACATGTACCTTCCTGCTAAGAGAATATGCAACCCGGTTCTCCTTTCCCTTAATGTATCTGATCTAGAAGTCAAACTCACTAAAGGTAGCCAACCATCTAGCTTCCCTGACATTTAGATTCGGCTAGTCAAATAAGTATCTCAACCCACTGTGATCGCTCATCAATAAAAATCTCTTGCCAAGAAGATAATGCCTCCACATCTTCAAGGCGTGAATAATAGCTGTCAATTCAATATCATGAGTCACGTAGTTCTGCTCGTGCTCATTCAACTTTTGGACTCATGGACACCACCTGTCCCTCATGCATAACGACCCCACCAAGTCCTCTTTTACATGCATTTGTACACATTACAAACTCTTTATACAGATTTGCAATCTTCAGGACTGGAGCATTGGTCAACAACTGCTTCAACTGCTCAAAACTAGATGCACATTCTTCCATTCAAACTTCTTACCTTTCCTCTACAAGATGTCATAGGATATGCAATGCGTGAGAAGTTCCTAATGAACCTCCTGTAGTAACCTGTCAATCCCATGAATGATTTCACATCATCCACATTCTTAGGAGCTGCCCACTCCATGATGGCCCTTATATTTTCTGGATCTACTGCTATCCTTCCTTGAAAATAACATGTCCCAAGTAATGCACCTATGTCTGAAAGAAGTTGTGTTTGCTAAACTTGGCATACAACTAATGCTCTCTTAGCAATCTCAAACATTGTTGTTAAATGCTCGGCATGCTCTTCTTCATTCTTGGAGTATACCAAGATGTCATCAATGAATACAATAATGAATTTATCCAGATAAGGATGCAACACACTATTCATCAAACACATAAATGTAGTTGGGGAATTAGTCAAATTGAATGGAACTAAAACAAACTCATAATGCCCATACCTAGTCCCGAAGGTAGTAATGTAGATATCCTCTTCCTTAAGACGTTCCTGATGGTATCTAGATCTCAAGTCGATCTTAGAGAACACCGCTGCTCCCTTCAACTGATCAAACAAATAATCAATCCTCGGTAATGGGTACCTGTTCTTGATCGTCACCTTGTTCATCTGCATGTAATCAATGTACAATCTGAGAGTACCATCTTTCTTCTTTACCAACAACACTAGTGCACCTAAAGGTGATACACTTGGCTTAATGTATCCCTTGTCAAGCATTTCCTTTAGCTGCAAGTTCAACTCTACTAACTCTGGCGTGCTCATCCTGTAAGGTGCCTTTGATGCTGGTGCTTTCCCTAGTACCAACTCAATAGAAAAATCTACTTCCCTATGAGGAGGTAACTTTGGAATATCTGCTGGAAACACATCCTGATACTACTGCAATACAGGGTACCTCTTGAATATTTTTGCATCTTCAACATCTTTACCCTTGTCACTAGATATATGCACTACAAACATCACACAACCTTTTATGCAACTACCCTTAGCTTGCATAGCGGTAACCATCCTCACTGATGTAAGCTTCTTCTTTCCCTACAAAATTCTCTTTTCCCCATTATCATCCAGGCACTCAATGGCCTTGTCGAAGAAATCCACTTTGGTCCTGTGAAGGTACAACCAATCCATACCCAAAAGCATGTTATATGATCCCAATGGTAGTACATTCAAATGTGTTGTTGTAGGCATACCATTTAACTCAAATGCACAAACTCTTACCCAATGGTGAACTCTCTTCTTTGTACCTGTAGCCAATTGTACCAACCAATATTCTGCATGCACTTCTTTTCTCAAACCACACTTATCCACTAGGTCAGGATTAATATAACTATAATTAGATCCAGGATCAATCAAAATAGAAACAACTTGATCACAAAGCTTATCGTCCATCTCAATGATAGATACCTGATGATTCGCCTGCCTGTTTTTCACAACTGCATAAATCCGAAGAATTCTATGACCAAAATCCCCAACTGTATGCGCCTCCCGAGTAATATAGATCTGGGGTCTACCATATTGATACTACGAAAAATCCCTCTTATGATGATCCTTGCCACATATCCAACACTACAACGGTGCTCTACCATCGCCTCTAGTCTGTTGCTCTCCATGTCCCTTCTCAACTATATTGAACTTCTTGTAAGGGACCACATTTTCTTTCTCACCTACATCTTGAGGTCTTCCCCACTTTGGTGGCCATTTTCCTTTAACTTTCTCATTTCCTTTCAAGTCATGCTTATGCTCAACTTTGCACTTCGACTGCTCATAACTATGTTTAAGATTTCGGATGGCCTCTTCCAACGATCTAGGCTCATCGAACTTAATTCAGTCTCTGTATACTACTGACATTCCACTGATGAATCTCTGAACCTTGGCATTCTCCTCCTTGAGGTAAGGCACATATCTCAACAACTCCAAGAACCTGCTAGTATAATCATCATCTGTCATGGAAACTATCTGCAACTCATAAAACTCAGCTATGTCATCATAGTACCTCTTCGACAAATACTTCTTCTTGAAGAGCCTCTTAAACTCATTCCAAGTCAATTCATCCTCCTGGATACTTTTAACATTCTTCACATCCTCCCACCAAATATTTGCTTTCCCTTTAAGACTGAAAGTGGCTATCTTTGCTTTCATGTTCTCTATATAATTATGCAATCCGAAGAATTTCTTCAACCAAAATAACCATGCCTCAACATACACTGATTTCTTCATCTCTCGATCGAATATAGGTGACTTGAGTTTCTTAAACTCCTCCGACAAATATCCCTTGCCACTCCTCCTGTAAGGATGATAACAATGACAATCATAATGTTTGTCAAAACCAAAACTAGAATAATACCTCTGTCTATCACCCCTCCTATCCGAAGTGTCCAAGAAACCACCATCTTTGATCATATTCTCTCTATCTAACATGTACTCACCATGAGACTTGTTTCCATATACCCATTAGTTTTTCCTCCTGCCCATGGCTGATTCGAAGTGGTCCTTGTCGTTGCAATTCTAACAAACTCTGAAGTATCACTGCATTTACCTCTGCTTGTTTCTCTCATCCCTGTATGATTTTTTCATTGTCTGCCTTGCAACTCCTTATTTCTACCTTTAAGATTCTCAATGTGTCTTCCAAATCAAAAGAATGTCCAACACCACGTTGCTCCTCTGATCCATAAGGAGAGTCTCACAAATTGTAGTCTAACATCTTGCTAGTCATATTTGATATTCTTCCTGCAAGGTATATCATGTCAGCTAAACCAAATCACAATGAACCAACATACCTTAGCATAATTCAGGGAGGATATCTCGTCTGCAGGATCAAAAAATCAACATAATACATGTATAACATAATCATGACAACATATAGAAATATAACACATAAACATATAAGCATATAACCATCATTCTAGCTAGAGTCCAGTCATCAATGCATGACCATATCAACTACACATACCATGACCTCATGCATGACAACAACCACCACATCACTGTACACTTGACCACATGTGAATACTAACATGCATAAACAATGCATAATCAACCATACACTCATGACGACACACCACAACAACACCATCAACTTCCCATGGCGACCTCACTGCAACCATAATCCATACCATACAAATACAACAAGCACATGGTCTTGCAACACAAGAAACACATATGCAACTGACATGAATGCATGATCAACACACAACCCATCCAGTCTAAAGGGTGAACTATGCTCTGATACCACTTTGTAACGCCCTCCTCCCACATCTACCCAAGTAACTGGCCAACTGGGGTAAACATGTGACGAGAAGTTACTATGATATGATTCGACTCCCTATGTGTCAGTTAAGGAAGTTGAATCGACAAAAATCCACAACACATACCTTCTATACCTGCTACAAGACTCCCAGAAGCCTTCCCAAATCATCCCCGTGACCAGTCCCTGGGTCCCACCAATGTTTAGACCATTAAACCCTTGTACACTTCCTTGATATGGACACCGGTGCATCTGGGAGGCTCCAGACGCTATGGGTGCATCTGGGGATTTTTCTCCTCATACTTGTGCCTGTGACTCTAGGATTTGTTCCACTTTTCAAGCCCAAAATCTAGTTCACTACCCAAAAACCCCTGTAGCTTTCAAAATCCATAACTTACATAATGACAATACTTACAAATCAAAAACTAACTCGAAGACTAGGCCTGACCATCCCCAACCGAGACTAACATTCTGTCAAACACTTGGCATCAATGCAATATCCAAGACATGAATACAAGACAAAGCATAAATCAATGATAACTCATATGGACTTGACAAGAAGGATCACCACCCTCTTCCCTTAACTTTTTTGACATCAATTAGGATACATGAAATAACCATGACTATAACTAGGCACATAACCATGCTTATAACCAGCATTAAACCATGTAAATAATAATGAGATAACAATTATTAAGGCCATATAATAACAAGTACAAAAGAAAGAGAACTTAGATTTTATTAAACATAGGCAAGAGCTGACTAGGTTCGGGACTTCCACGTACCACCTGACCATAGACATGGTTGAACCAAATCTTTCTTTCATCCAGTCACCCTCGTGCCATATTCCAAGCATGAATGTGGGATCTCATGGATAAATCAATCCAAAAACAACCAAGGGAATCCAAAGGTTAAACCACCTCCACCATCACCAAACCATGATCTCACCAAAACCGACACCAAAACCGACACTGAGATCGCAAAAACAAACCAAGCTTGGAATGCCTCCATATTCCATCACTATCCTTGAGGAATTTTCCATGTTCTTGTCTCTTAGGCTTTACTGCAATCCACACCCAATCACTAGGCCCTAAACCAAGACAGCACCCTTAGGATTTACCATGTATCCTGTCAAAACCGGTCATGGGATTCTTAGGCCTTTGGGAATTTTCATGAGACCACCTCCGCCCCGAATTCCGAAACCATCTAGCAATTCCAAAGCTCAAAACTGAGAAACCAATCCCATCACACCATGATTATTCGAAAAAAAGTAAGGCAAGGCTGAAAACCACTGTCATAACCCGAAAAAACCATGTTACCGATAACAAAAGAACCATATACCAACATGCAAAGCCAGGAATGTCAAAACCAACTAAGAAATCACACATACAATATGTTATCTACAAGTATTCTTGCTGAAACTGCTTGATCTTACTCTTCCTTTCTTGATCTTTCCTTTCCTTGTCCCTCCTTTTCTTGCTTTTCCCTTCCTTACTCCAAAGCTAGAATGCTCCAAGGAAACTCTAAGTGTCCAAGAGTGAGAGAGAGAATAATGAGAGAGCTCCAAAACTGAATTGACCAAAAGCCATGAACTGATCCTCATAAGCCTTTTTATCAATGAGGCCTCTATTTTCTTTATTTTCCATTATTTTCCTTCAATTTCCTCCTCACATGCAACCTGTAACCTTTCACCTTCATTTTCTCTTATTTTCCTTTTATTTTCATAAATAAATGTGTCAAAATACTTTTTTTGCATTTGTAATGCCTTAACCATTGCTTTTGCCAATTTCCCTTAGCCATAAACACATCTAGTGATGCCCATTAGGATATCTTTGCCCAACATTCAACTTGGAATAAGTGTCCCTTAACCGTGGTCTTATTTTTCCTTTATTAACTTTTATTACATGAACTTTTAACCAAGGATTTTTACATATTTGGAGGGAGGTTCAAAGGCTAGTCACTACATTCTATTTTGGCCAATGGTTTCAAACCATTGTAGTTTAATCCCAATATTAAAGGATTAGGGTTGTAATCTAATATGAATTAATATATTAGTGTTGATTCACACTAAAGAAGTTAATGTGTGGACTAAAATAATTTCTTGGAGCATGGTAACAAAACGTTTTTACTTATATATTAGGACTTGTTTCTTAAGAAGCAAAGTTGATCATTGTGTATTCCAAGCTAGTTTGAGATCATTTCATTTATATGGTCTTATATGCTAATGATGATTTTCTTATTAGAAACAATAAGGAAATCATCAAGGATGTCAAGACTCAATTATTTTATGAGTTTGGTATGAAGGATCTTGATACTACAAATATCATTTTGAGCATGGAAATTAAAGAAAATAGGCAAACATGAAACTCTAGTGGAATAAGAGGAGATACCATGAAACAATATTGCAAAGGTTTAATATGCAAGAATGTAAACAAATCAAGGTCCCTATTCCTATAGGTGGTATTTACATATCAATATCCCGAGACACAAAAATAAGTAGAAGACATATCCCATGTTCCATATGAAAGTGTCGTCAAAAGTGTAATGTATGTTATAGTGTGCAAAAAACCATACATTTCCCATATAGTGGGAGGATTGAGTAAGTATAGGTCAACACCATGGAAGGAACATTGGACATATATAAAGAGGTTCTTTAAATATTTGTATGACAATTTAAAATATGTAATTTATTGTCAATTTGGTTTATCTTGAGTGGTTGGGAAGAATAATTATTATCCTCACCACCTATGTTAAATTTCCACAAGTGACATGATGAGATTTGTTATAATGGTTTCAAGCCTTGTTTTTGAGTCTGAGAATTCCCTTGAGGACTGAAACATTTATAATCCTGATATGGAATATAAAGATATTTCTCATGAAAAAAAATATATGCAATTTGCTATTGAGGAAGTTCTATGCCTCATAACGAGATAGATATACAGGGTTTCGTTGATGTGCACTAGATTGAATATTTTGATTACAAAACACCTACAAGTGGTTATATTTTTAAACTATTTGGTGGAGCAATTAGTTGAATGAGCAAGACACAAGCTACAATTGCATTGTTAACTACAAAAACTTAGTGCATGGTAACCACTCATGGAAGTAAGGAAGCTGTATTATGGTAAAACCTATGTTCACATATTGGTTTTGTTAGAATTAAGTAGTGAGAATAGATTATTATAGTTCAGGTGCAATTTTATAACAAAGAGCACTGCTTATCATTTTAAGACAACATATTGATGTGCAATACTACTTCATTGGACACATTGTTGAACACAACATAATGTTTTTGGAGAAGGTTTACACTAGAAGAATGCTGCAAACTCATTAACAAAGTCTAATAGTATCGAAAATTTCTCTTTGTTATGCAACCAACTCACAAACTAGAAGAAAAGATAGATCAACGACTTAGAAATTAACCTCTTCGAGGGAGCAATCTCTTTTACATTACATAAATGAAGAATTCTTGAATGATACAAATGATAAGACCTCATTGGTATATATAGGAGTCCAAGGGGTCACAATATATTTAGAGCCTACATAACAATAATAATGTAAGGACACAAAATAACAATAATGGGCTTCTATAGGGCACAACAATATCAACATTGGGGATAAATTTTCACAACAATAACAATAGGGGGCTACACTAGTATTATAAGGACCTAACAACAACCCCTCTCATTCAAAAAAGTGATGTCCTCAATGCTTGAGTAGTTATGGATGCTTCTGCATAAAATTCTCATCCTCCCATGTGGAACCTTCAACAGGCAAGTTCTTCCACTTAATGAGATACTCTGAAATTAATCAATTTCATAGTTGGCGGGTTCTTGTTTCCATGACCGCTTTAGGCTCAAATATGATTTTTCCTTCTTCGTCAAGTTCTGACAACATTGTTTGAACTGGGAGCTTGTCATCGATAACCTTCTTTAAGCATGAAACATGGAAAATTGGGTCTACTCGGGAAGATGCATGCAACTCCAATTTGTATTCCATAGTACCAATCGTTTGCAACACCTTGTAAGGACCATAGTACTTGGGTGATAATTTATTATCCTTCTTCGCTTGCTTGAGGGACATGTTTGTATGGTTGTAGCCATAAAATACCCAGTCGCCTACACTAAAAATTATTTCACTACAATGATGATCTACCTATTGTTTCATTCAATTCTGCTCCAGAGTGAGGTTATCCTTTAAGAGTTGGAGAACTTCTTGTTGATGCTCGATGTGATCTTCCATTGCTTGAACCTTAGAATGTTGTTTTAAAGATTATGTGATGGATGGTAGACAATATCCATAAAGTGCAATAAATGGGGTCATTTTCACTGCAGTATGGAAGGAAGTGTTATACCACCATTCAGCTAGCGGTAACCACTTGAGCCATTATGTTTGTTTATCATATACAAAACAATGTAGATATCCTTCCATACATTTGTTCACTATCTCAATTTGCTGCCAGAGTGAGGATGATAAGATGAGCTATGAGCTAATTGAGTACTAAGACAAAAAAATAATTTCACCCAAAATTTTCTAGTGAAAATGGGATCTCTGTCACTTACAATAATCTTTAAGTTTCCATGTAGCTTTTGAATTGTTTCCATAAACGCAATAGCAACTATACTAGCTTTAGAAGGACGAATTAATGCACAAAAATGTGCATACTTGGTAAGTCTATCATTTACCACCATGATGACACTCTTTCCTTCAGACGTGGGTAAACCTGTGATAAAATCCAATGAGACCTCCTCCCAACGTTGACTTGGAATGGATAAAGGTTGTAACAAACTTAAGGTCTTAATTGTCTCAACTTTATTTTGTTGGCAAACCAAACATTCTGCGACAAACTTTTGAATATCAGATTTAAGGCCATTCCAAACAAAATCCTTCTTAACCCGTGGTAAGTTTTTAAAAATCCCGAGAGCCCTCCTAAGGGGGAGGTGTGCAATTCCAAAAGAATATTTTGCTTGAGTTGGGGATTCTTACAAAGATATAAGCGATCTTTGTACCATAATGAATCATTTTTCCAGCTAAATGTATTAGATGTACTAGGATCTTGCTGCAACTTTTGAATGAGTGTCCACACCTCTTTGTCAATTTTCCATTCATCCCCTTCATTGGTTATCCAATCAAGTTGGATAATAGAAATGACACAAAGCAATGCTTCCACATCCTCATCCTTTCTTGAGACTGCAACTGCAACAACATTTTAATTCCCTTTTTTGTAGATGATTTCGAAGTCCTAACCCAACATCTTTGTGGCCCATTTTTTCTGCTCTTCTAAAGATAATCTTTGTTCCAAAAAGTATTTAAGACTGTCATGATCTATTTTTACCTTGAAGTGTCTTCCCATTAGGAAAGTTCTCCTTTGCTTTAGTGCATGTAGTATTGCCAACATTTCCTTCTCATAAATAGGTTTGTGTAAATACTTTCCTTTGATTGGACGACTTTCAAAAGCAATTGGTCTTCCTTCTTGCATTAAAACAACACCAATTTCATTTCTTGAGGCATCACATTCCACAATAAAGGTTTTTGTGAAGTTCGGTGTAGCTAAGGTCGCTGCTTGGCACATTGCCTCTTTAAGATGTTCAAAGACCTTATTGCTTCTTGAGTCCAAGGAAATGCATCTTTATTTAGTAATGTTGTTAGAAGTGCTGCTATTCTCCCATAATTCTTAACAAATTTGCGATAATAACTTGTCAACTCGAGAAATCCTCAAAGATGCTTTATGGTTGTGGGGATTTTCCATTCCTTAATGGCATTAATTTTGTTAGGGTCTAACTTAACACCCCTCATGAGATACAATATGACCCAAATATTTCACCTCCTATACTCCAAAGAAACAATTTGAGGTTTTTGTATATAATTGTTTTTTCTCCAATAGTTTGAACACCTTGTTAACATGTTGAACATGATCCTTCCAAGACTTGTTGTAGATTAGTATATCATTAAAAGCTACTAACACAGATTTTCTAAGGAAGGGTTTGAAAATGGAATTCATTAAACTTTGAAATGTGGAAGGTGCATTAGTAAGGCCAAAAGGCACGACTGAAAATTCATAATGACCCTCATGAGTTTTTAATATTGTTTTCAAAATGTCTTCAATATTCATTCTAATTTGATGATATCCTGAACGAAAATCCAACTAGGTGAAGTAAATTGCTCCATGTAATTCACCCAACAATTTATTAATGATGTTTGGAGACACACTTCCTGAAATCAAATGAATAACATGATCATGATCATGAATAGGTGGGAGTCTAAAAAACCTTGGAATGATTGTCCAAGACTTTTTGGAGATCTGGAGAAATAAACAATTTTGATGTTTGAACCTCTAGTGAGCATAAGTGTGCAATTATGCCCCATTGTTTTTTCTTAAAAAGCTTTGTTATGTCATTAGAGCTGATTATCTTTTCTGGTTTCCCTATGATACCCCTTAATTCAACTTCCTTTCCTTCCCAAAAAAATTCAAGAAAAATTATTGAAAATTTAAAGCTATTGTCCCTAATGATTGGAACCATTGGACTCCTAGTACAACACCAACACCACCCATTGGAACAGAAAGAAATGGTCTATTCAAAATACATATTCCCCCATGGTTAACTTGATATTATGGCACTTTCCAGAGCAATTTATAATTCCTCCATTTGTAACCATCACTTGACACTCTGGTGCTGGATATAGGAAGCAATTCAATTCCTTGGCTATCTTACAATGAATAAAATTATGGGTACTACCTGAATCAATCAACAATATTACCTTTTTCTTCTTGATATATCATTCTATCTTGAAAGTTTGAGTGGTAATTTATGCTAATGCATTACAAGATATGGCCAGATTCATTTATCTTTCTCTGGGGTTGATTCCTGGTGTATATCCTCATCTTTTGATGTTTCTTCTTCCTTTTCTTCCTCCTCTTCGCAATCTATGTAGAATAATTTCTTCTTAGCACACTTATGGCCTTTAGTGTATTTGTTATCACAACTGTAACAAAGCCCTTATGTTTCCTTTTCCTCCAATTGTTGTGGCATCAACTTTGTAGATTGTGGAAGGCTAGGAGTAGTAACACTTCCATATTTATAGTTGTGAGAGGTAGACTCCCTTGTTGCCATAATTTTTCTTTTGACTTTTCTTGCCACACTGAATGTCTTCAATGAATCAGGTTCCCAAAGGCGAACCTCATGTTGGATGTTATCCTTCAAAATCCTTATGAAGACATCAATCCTATGCTCCTATGGAATATCAGTTATCCTGATATTCCATTTTTGGAAGTTCTCAATGTGCTCCGCCATTGAACCCTTTTGTTTGAAATTTATCAATTGGCTAAAGAAAGTGTTGCTCTTTGTATCCTCATAATGTGCTATTATTTCCTTCGTAAAATTAACCAAGTGATAAGTGTTTCATGAGAACAATGCCATTGATACCATACAAACTGATTGGGTTCTAAATATAAAGATGCAATGCATACCTTTTGTGTGTTGCACATCATGGATATCAAAATATTGCTCCATCTGTAGTATCCATGTTATCATTGCATCAAACTTCTTCATATCGATCTTTGGAATTTGGTTGGTCATCAATCCAAAGTTAGAGTCCTTAAAATCATGATTAACATTCCTTTCGTTCTCATCATGAGTTTCATGGAATACCTTTTCGCCATTAGGAAACATTTCTTGTAGCAACTTTGTCAAACCTTCCTTCAAATCTTCCATGTTTGCCTTCAAACCATCTATCTTAGCTTCCATGCCTGCTTTTAATCCATCCTTCAAAGCTTCCATGCATGTTTTTAAACCATTCTTCAAACCATCCATCCTAGCTTCTATTTCATTTTTTGTTACTCTTTGCGAAAGCGAAATTTGTTGCATTTGGTCGAGTAATTTTGATATATCATGTTGTATTTCTTTTTCTTCTTCATGCATCATAGTAGAGGTTTTTGGTTTCTTACTAGGTGTGTCCATTTTTTTGCTTCGAGACATTTTGGAATCAAACAATGATATCTATACTTCACTATGCCCTTTAAATCACTTCAAACTGATTTTTTAAACAAAACTTATGCAAAATTGTTAAAAAATATATCCATTTTTCTTGTTTTTTTAGGAGCGCGACATTGAAAATGTTGCATCTCTGTAATTTCGTATTTTCAAGGTCTGAACTTTCGTCCTGTGGTAGCCCTCCGAGTCTTCTTTCCAACCCCATAAGTCAGACCAAGATTGGATTCTTTAAGAAAGAGCTAGCCCCAATCTCCCACAATGACCTGATTATAGATTAGTTCAATAGACCGAACTTGTATGGAGTGCCACATGTCACTGTTTCAACCTTCGGCCCTAAAAATGATACCCGAAAAACTATATTCCGTGCACTTTCAATCACTTATACGAAATTCAAATCCGATGTTTGGAAATAAAGTTATAACGATTTTCCCTAGGTCACTTGTTTGAAATGGAATTCTGGAGCCTGTAAAAACCCTAACTTCCTCAGATCATATCTCTGAAAATATAGTGAACCAAAATTTGAAATTCATGTAAGAGATTCACCAATATTTCAGCGCTACGTAGCCCTAAGGGTTAGCTGAATTGGTCAAAATCAGTGCCTCGCTGATCAGGAGGTCACAAGGTCCATTCTCCCCAAAGCCCTTGGGGTTAGGCCTAAATAGTGGGCCGCGGGGCTAGATTCCCTTCGGGGTCGATCGGCCCAGATTTTCCCGTGGACATAGCGCCACACGTTGACCAGGGTGTCCGTGAACCACAACCTATATATATATATATATATTCAACTCTACGTGGTTGTAATTTCAGCTTATGAATCCTTGTAGAAAAATAATTATAACGAAAATACAAAGATGGCATGTTTGAAAAAGTGAAACCCTAGAATCCAAAACTCGGATACCAAATGTTATGTAACCAGTGCACAAAAGAGAAGAAAAGATAGATCAACAACTTATAAATTAGCCTCTTCGAGGGGGAAACCTCCTTTACATTACATAAATCAACAATTCTTGGATGATACAAATGATAAGACCTCCTTGGTATATATAGGAGTCTAAGGGGTCACGATATATTTAGAGCCTACATAACAATAATAATGTAAGTGCACAATAATAACAATAGTGGGCTTCTATGGGGCACAACAATAACAACATGGGGATACATGGTCACACCAATAACAATAGGGAACTACACTAACAATAATAATAAGGGGAATATACTAGTATTATAGGGACCTAAAATTCTTGACGTAGAGAAGAAAATACCATTATTGCCATTAGTAGTTGATTACATAAATTCCTTCCCATCAACTTGAATTTTCAAAAGTATTTAACAAGTAGGAGAATGTTGGATAAGTATTGTATCCTTTGTGTGCAAACCTAGTCACATCTCAACAAGGGCTCAAGGATGACTTCATTGTGTGTTATTTTGGTCAATAATTTTGACCCATTGTAATCTAATCCCAGTTATAGGATCATGGTTATAATTTAATCTAGGTTAATGTATTAGGGTTGATTGAAGTTGCAAAATATTTAAATAACTAAATGGTGAACAATGTAATTAATGAAACAAGATAAAGAGAGTGTGACTCTCAATTAGGTTTGCTTTCTCAATTAAGGTTTTCCATAATATAATGTGAATATTATTCTTATGACTTAGATTTTTCCAGTGTCAATTTTTTTGCACAAATTTATCAAACTCATTAACCTAACACAAATTCTATTGGCTCTATCTCTACCCATTTTGTTAGGCACATGACTACAAGAATGACGTATTTTGCCCCACTTCTCTTTGCACATTGAGGGAATGAACATATAAATAAGTAATTGACCTTATTTTATTTAGTGCAACTTCCTTTTCCCTTATCCCATTTCCTTGTTTGCTCAACATACTCTAGCCTTCATAGTTCCACTAGCATTGTTTGAAAGTCAATTTGGTTTACTACATTAGGGGTTGTCACATAAGCTCTCTCTCAAGTTAGTGGGTCTTCTAGTTGGAAGATAGTTATCCTACCTCTTTCTGTTAGGTTGTTTGTGTTAGGACACAAAATGTTATACTTGTCTAGAGAAACATAGTTCTTTATCATATCATCCATAACACTGTTTAAATATACGTGGTATTGTTCATGCAAAAATTGATTCAACATACAAGTATCAATCCATCAATCTTATGCCCACCTCATCACAATCTTATAGTTCTAAAGAAGGCCCAAGTCATAAGTGAGCTTATAACCATCCTAGAATACAATGTACCATATAAAACCACCGACCCTAGCTAAATAGTTTCTATTATTAGTTTCTTTTCTCACTTTGATGTTATGAGTGGAAGGATGACTTGCTAGTTGCCATTCTCGTTTCCTAATAATACTTTATGATTTTTTATTTTTTCCAGGGTGGTGGGTGTTTAGATTGCACATGCATCTTTTTAATCTCTTTATTTTGGTTTAGATTGCACATGCATCTTTTATTGTTACTTTGAGCATATCCTTATCTTTATTAGCTTTATAAACCAACTACATACACATTCACAATGTTACCTCAATTGATTTCATAAAAACCTTGTTAACATCATTTAGTGATTATTGAAAAATATATATTAATATTAATTGCATTTGTTGGACTAAGTTGCATAAACACAAAATGTCAAGATAGACAACTCACAATATGAATAATATTAGCTCAAATCAACATCAAAATTTTACTAGGCTCATCTTATACTTTTCGAGCTATAATAGCTATATTTCGAGGTGATATAGAAGGTTCAAACAAGGGAACCAATGATGCCTTTATACCATCATGTTCTTGAAGAAAAAGCAACCTATCAAGTAACAATAATGTCTCCAACAAGGGTCCAAAAACTGCTCGAAGAGACCAATATGGCCCAATAAGTTCCTGCACATGAAAGTAAACAATGTCATAAAAAACTCTTCACAAGATCACAAACATGAGACGATTGCTTAGGATTACAAACCCAATGAACTTTACATTCGTTGACAATCTGACTTTATATATATATATATATATATATATATATATATATATATATATATATATATATATATATTTATATAAAGCATTATGAGATGTGCATGTCAAAAACACAATGATGCTATTGAACCAATGTCTTGATAAAAGTGGATTAAGAAGATATAAATCATAATATTTTGACGAATAAGATTTAAAACACAAACAATGTGAAGGATGAATAACATATTGACATTCTTAACAATTTCAAACAATAAGAAATATCTTCCAATTGCTAATTTCCTAATGTTTTTAGGATTAATAAATGAACAAAGAATAACCCAACTTGAAAAAAATAAGTATTATAAGGTTTTCTTATAAATCACATTGTTTGTTACCATTACATTACACAGGTATGTTGCACCATGTTCCAATTATTGAGGCAAGGGGTCACTATGATAATGATCTAGGCAAACCCCAACGAGCATAGAGCCCTTGGGATGTCTACAAGTAGAACACGATTGATGGACCTCACATTAAAATGGGCGCAAAGTTAGGGTTGACAACTCCTTAAGGGAAAGAAAATGTTTATCCTTAATTTTTTTTAAAAGAATATACAACCAACATGGTTACAATTAATACCAAATAAAATAGCTAATGTGAAGTCATACAAATGTTTAGTCATCATAAATGATATCAAAGTCTAATAGAATAACAAACCTTTACTATATTCTTAAAATGTCATTATTAATATCCTTGACCATACGACATGTTGTCACTCGCTGCAAAATTTGTTTTCAGTTGACCAACGTACAAAAGAACAGAAAAGTTTGCAGCCATCTTTCAAGCCACATAAGCCCTCAAAGCTAAACCAAAACCCCTCAAATGGATAGTGCTCAAAATTAGCTTTCCAACGATATATGAAACTCCTCAAGTGGACTCCAGAATCAAAAGTTACAGTAGATTAAAGTTTCCCTTCTAAAAACTAGAAAACAAGGAGAAATGCCTAAGGGTAAAATCTGGGTCTCGACATATCAGCAATCTCACACATCGGTGATTCTGCATATCGACGATCTCACACATCGACGATTCTGCATATCGGCGATCCCGCACATCGACGATTTCACATATCGGTGATCCTGCATATCGAAGGTCTAAGGCATCAGAGCATCAAGAGATTGGCGCATCGCAATCAACGATCAAACAGGTGACAAACTTTTAAAGTTGTGATATCGCATGAAGTTTCAATTGCATTTAAATTTGCCAAGATTGAGCCTCCAATGTTAAAGCATCGAGAAAGTTCAAAGAAACATTTACAAAGGAATTCAGTTGCAAAATCAAAAGAGGGCGGGCCTTTTCTCTCTCCTCTGGGGGGCCACGAGGCTAAATATGATTGGTTCTGATAAGGGACACATGGTGGCTGACATCACCTTGATGTGGTAATACAATGGAAACATGGCATGTTGATCTGGCATTTTCAAGTCATGTGGGGACATATCCAAGTGACACGTGTCACCACTTAGGAAGTGCCACATGGCATTAATGGCATCATGCATCAAAGATGAGAGATTGATGGTTGCAGTGTGTTGTGCCTCAAAAGGAAACCGTTGATTGAAAACCTCCGATTGGGGGGCTCTGATATGGGGGCTGGCCTACAGTCACAAGGAGCGCCAAAGGACCAAGGACTTCACGCAGAGGGTGATTGGCAATCGGCGACTGACGAAACAACACATCACTCCTAGTGAAACCTCTGATTGTGATCCGCCGATAAAGGGGCTCCGACACAAGGGTTGGCCCGCAATCGCATAAAGAGCCAAAGATCCAAGGGCTTAGCACAGAGGGTGATCAACAATCGACGATCGACGAAACAACACATCACTCCATAGTGAAACCTCTAATTGTGATCTTCTGATAAGGGGGTTTCGATTTCGTGCTAGCGCATGGTCTAGAACAACTTTAAGGAACAGGGGTGCCTAACCATTTATAAAGGAAAATAATCCCTAGGCAGGAATCTAAAGGCCCTAGCACCTTAGGGCTAAGCACTCGGTCATATGACGAAAAACTATTGAAAGGGCTCAAAGCAAAGGGGCCTAAGGGGATCAGAACTCGCAGTTTCGCAATGTTTTGCAGTGTTAAGTGCCCATACTGGAGAATCCCCGATATCACAACATGGTCTTTTTATGAGGCGTGTTGCATTCCGATAACATGGTACAGAGCTTTGAAGGCATATGGGTCGGTAGTCGCAGTATTAAATGAAAGCATGGAGCAGTGGTAAATCAGTATGGGGCTCGGTGAAGACTTAATGCCTCAACATGGAGCTCCACTCAGTCATACAATGCAAGACTGCTAGATCGATCTTCACTTTCACTCTGAGACAAGTCAACACAATTGATTGCTACCAACTCCAGAGAGTGGTGTAGCCAGACAGTTAAGGTGAAAGCAACATGCAAATTGGCCGAATCATTGAGGCAGAGACGTGGCCTGAGCAGATGCCATAACAGGGGCATCTGAGAGATATTTTCCTCCCATCATCATTATGTTTTCCTTTTTCTTATTATTCTGTAATTTCTATATTTTCAAGAAAGGAATCAAATATGAATCAAATCGTTTTGGGCAACAACCTTTGCACGCCAAGGCAACAACCTTTGCACGCCAAGGCAACTAGTCTATCAGACAACTGGAGCTCAGGTTGTAATATTTTGTAATTATTTTCCAAAGCTTCCCCTCTCCTTATAAATAGAGAGAAGAAAGACTTAACAGTGGTTTTTATATTCTGCACCCGCAGTGGTCCAAATTTTGTGATTCCACTTTGGTTCTAATTGCCTGTTCACGAGGGACTCGAGCGATGTATGGCTAAATGTAATGGACTGGTATATTGGACTCATTTTGAGGATTAATGAAACTCTTTGGTGATTCCAATCATGGTTGTAAGCAATATGTTTTCCCCTCTGTAAATCTCATTTCATGTATGTTTCTCTTCTACTGAAATTGTGTAATGAAGCTACCGGTCTCATTCTCTCATGGTTATATGTATGCTGCTAAGTAGTAACAGTACCTGTATCATTTAAAGATTTACTTATGTGCCTTTAAGAGCATAGATTTACATATGTTGAATAGTGATAAGTGTATCCATAAGCTATAGAACATGAAACCTTAATTCACCATCCGCATTTCTTGTCATTCCATCTCTTCTGCTAGAACATCGCTGCTTAGGATTATGTCTTGTTTACAACCCTATGCATCTATTGCTTTCCTTTCTCTCTTCTTTACCTTTACTACAACTTCAATATCAAGCTGCTCATTGTTGTGTGTCGCCATTAGAACAAGACATTCCTCTTTGAGATCAGCCTGATTCACCCCCTGTATTTGGATCCATGTATCTGCTTGAGTACACCTTGATGAAAGACTGTTGAACCAAGCCCCCCTTTATTATCTTTCCAAACTTCGTGACAATTGGAGTGCAATAAAACCCCTCACTGATAATCTTCCATGCACTCTATCTAAGATGTCCTAGGCACTAGTTTACAATCAACCCAGAGGTTGTCTTTAGGAAGCTTTCTATATCTCCTAAAGCACTTGTGCTACATGTGCTAGAAAAAGCGACAACACAACACTTAATGCCCCAATAGGAATCTTTTGAATGTTCTTTCTAGGGATCTCATATTTAAACAATGAGCCCATTAACTATAATTCTACAAGAGGAAGTTGACATTGATCACCATATTCTATAGGTGGCAATGTTGTTTCGGTACTGTCTCTTTAGGAGGTGGAAATCAAGGAGAATTTCATTTTCAATTGTCCTATCTATTATGAGATACAAGGGAGATTTCATTGTCTTTATATAGACCAAAAGAATCCACTGCCACCTTTTTTTCGTTACCTCGACCAAAAAGTGTTTGCCTTTTTACCTTTTATAGGTAGTCACCTTCAACCATAGGCATTGTGTTATTCCTCCATATTAAGATCCATTAGATTGATTACATCTTTATTTCATCCTATTTCAAGAAATAGAAGCATCTGATGACCATCAAGTACTTTGGTCATAGGTTGTCTAGATAAGCCACAAGGTTACTAGGCATGCAAGCTTTGACACTAAATGTAGGTCGACAACCCTCACCATGTTTGTCCTTTTCACAAAGGATGGTCAACTTTGAATGTTAGGAAACCTTCAACAAGGGGCGGACACCTTTCTCTTAAGGTACTATCTACCCCTCTTTACCCACAACATTCTTTGAAAGACATAATGTTCAACATCGATGCTTTCACAATGGTTGAAAAAGCCACGAGCTCCTCTGATTCTAATGTAAATTAGGAATCGTTTCTTTTCTTGGCCTTTGTGCATCAAGCGAGGAACATTCTCTAACATAAGGGTTCATATTCTTCCTCTTCGCTTACATAGAGTTGGTCTCTATTTCATTGTCTAGAGTTTACCTATTTGGGCTCACTTCTTTGTTGTCAGTTTGATATTAATATTTTTGTTAGTTCAAATTACCATTTTTGTCTAAGAGATGTCTTCGTCACTCTCACATTGCCATTTTATGTACATTTGAGTTCAACTTACCTAACTTGGTCATTTATGGCCATTAATATAAGTTCTCTTGCTCTTATGACTACATAATTACTGCATGACAAAAACCATCAAAAATCAAGTAAAGTTCGTCATTTCTTTTATTAAACAAATCAAAGTGAATCATATTCTTTTAAAACCCATACTGATAATATTCCTTTAGAGCTTGTATGTAAGAGTAGGTTTGTATGCAAGTTGACATGACCGTAAAGAGCAGGTTTGTATGCAAGTTGACATGACCGTTATTATTACTATTTCTAAAGGTATTGAAAGATATTGTGGTTTATGGCTAATTACAGATCTTCCAGTTCTAGTTTGCCTTTGACAATTAGACACCATCTTGTTGCAAACTTCAAAAGCTTATGGCAGGCATGGCTGCCCCAGCATCTCCATTAGTGCTGCTTAAATTGTGAAGAACAAACTACATCCAAGTCCAAATACGGAAAAAAATAATCCATATGAGATAAAATAAATATTTATAATAATAAATATGGTGATTTATAAGAGCTCTCTCGACAGTATGAGTACTCATTGACTGGTCAAAAGGTTTTATGGTTTACAACCCTTGGTGATTAATTATAATTAGTGTTATTATGTAATATGGACATGATAAAATCTTCTTTGACAGCATGTGATAATTGAAATTCATTACCTTCCTCCTTTACTACTTTGTCTCTCTCATATGGATCATTGATGTAGAAAGGCCCTAACAGTTTAATTGTATTCATCATGTAAAGAAATGTAAATGCAAGTTTTGTTGTCATCCATCCCATTAGGAAATATAAAATGCAACACTAAAAGAAAAAATATGAAGGGGCAAGAAGTGAAATTACAAGTAAAGATCCAGAAAGTGTGATAAGCAGAGAGAATGGGAAAGAAGAGATACCACATTATGTTCCACTTCCTTCCAGCTTTGAAGGACTGCTTCATTTGGAACAGGTGAAAGGCAAAGCCTTTCAAACGCAGAAATACTGTACTCCTTGAATCTACATGATTTATCTAGTTCATTGGGATCAATTGTCCTTCCACATGAGAAACTGGAATTTCGAAGCATCTTTTCAGCTGGAGAAGTGCTATCTGAAGGCTTGCTGAAATCATTACAAATATTTTGCCTATTCCTTAACTCACCATCCTTTTCCTTTGGACTTAAGTTCTCAGAAGTCTGAAAAGAGAGTCCTTGTTCTATTGATTTTTTAACCATTGAATCGTTACCATTCAGTGAAGAAAAAATCATTTCTGAATTCAATGTGTCAATCTGTCTCATCTTCAAGCATTGTTTTTCGCAATCAATAAGTGAAGATGAACTGAGACTTTTTTCTGCAAATTGTCTCCGCCACAATACACTTTTAGCTTTCTGGCGGCGTTGAGATTTCCCTAATCGACCAACTGATGGACTTGTCTCTACAATGTTGGGATAAAATTTTTGGAGAACCTGTTAGAGTCAACAATCAAATGTCTATGAATCATAAATAAAAATTTAATTAAAAAATTGAATTGCTTATCTATGAAAAATAATCTACTTCTCATATACTTCTAGGGCATGCACATACAGATTAAATAATTATTAAACATTCTTCTAGTTCAAAATTGTATATCACTCTTGTTTTTTCTGTGATATTAAGCATGTTCACTTCATCACGACAAAAAAGGCAAAAGATAATTTTATTCAAGTCAACTTGAAGCTCGATTAATTATTTTACTTCCACATTCTTCCTGTATTAACTATAGTACTAACAAGCTTGATTTTACATTTCTGGCCCCAGTGTTAGCATCAACTAACTTTTCAACCCAATGCAACCGAACTTGGAATTCATTATAAAAAATACTAAAATATTATTGCTGGTTTTTTAGCTAAATTGCAGATTTGTAAGGGATATACTTTATGTCAGCAGTAAAACGTTGATTTAGGGTGTTTTCCTTGGGGTTTTGTCAATTTAATTCATTGTTTTGCAATTTTACTGCAGAAACAAAGGGGAAGATTATTGCAAATTTATGGAAATTCAGACTTGTTTTGACATATATAATCAGAAATTTGAATTAAACTTGCTGATTTGAAAAAATTTCATATTTTTGGGTGTTTTATTGCAGATCAGCAAGCTTAATTACAGATTTGAGGTATTACATCCCAGCAGGAGCTCGTAGTTGAAACTTCAAGTCATCAGGGACACCACCCACGAGTTGGCATGTACCCAGTCAGAAGGGAGAGGAAGTTTAATTAGTGACACAAAGCAATTTCTTGAAGTTATATGCAGCAAGGTTATTTCTTGGTGATAAAAATCCATACAGATTGATCCTTCAGGAAGGTTGAATATTGCAAGTAAAAATGGCATAAAATGAATGTTTGTGTGGTGAAGCATTTGTTGGTGGTAGTGTCTGTGAAGACAGATATGTAGGAAGAAATTGAAAAAGTCTACCAAGAAAATTGATAACAGAAACAAAATAAGAGGAAATGGACACATTTTGTGTTGAACATGAGGGAATTATGCAGAAAAAAAAGGATGAATTGAAATAAGCAAAAGAAGAACCTTATAACAAAGATGCTGAAATATCCAAATTACAAAAGACAAATAAGAGGATGCCCAATTTGTTGAAGAATGTAACTAGTGTCAGTCTTCATAATTGTATTTGAGTCATGATGTAATGTATTTGTCAAAAGAAAGAAAAAGAAATTTTATTATTAAGGAAATTGACTTATTAAAGGATTGGTTTCATGCTTGGGTCAATGGTTTATAGGTCAAAGCCTCCAGTGTAGGCTTCTAGGGTTTATGTCAAGTATCCTTGTCCATGTCATAATGTAATT
Organism: Pinus tabuliformis; assembly: GCA_031772625.1. Lineage (NCBI taxonomy): Eukaryota > Viridiplantae > Streptophyta > Pinopsida > Pinales > Pinaceae > Pinus > Pinus tabuliformis. Next base: position 805,588,975 of record CM062817.1, on the reverse strand, counting down.
TACCCTTCTTGGGCATTGTCAATCAAGAAACAAATTTTTTTGATGTAAATTAGGTCTCCTAGGCATCCTCCACCAAGTTGGCCTCAAACTGGACAAGTCGGCCTAATTGAGCGGCAAAATATCCTATATAAAGGCAGCAACTTGACCTCATTTGGAGCACTCACTCAACAAGTTCAATTTGCAATTTCTGGGACAAGAAAAAGTGTGAAATTCAAGGAACAAGGAGGAAAGGGCTAGTGAAAAAGGAAGACTTTTCCAAGCACAAGAAGTCAAAATTTCCTCGCTTTCTCTCACACGAGTGAAGCTGCTGAGTTATTGGAAGGGCTGAAACTGTAGTCCTGAAGCTGGGCCAAAATTCTGAAGTTGAGGGTCGAAGTTTTGAAGCTGGGGGTCGAAATTATGGGTTGAAGCTGCATTTGAGAAGCTGACACTTGATGACTTTGAGAGAGATCATCTATTGGAAGGAAGGGTTGACTTGGTGGAGGAAGGTCTTTTGATCTAGGGTCTTAGTCTATCTCAACTTGATTTTCCTAGTGGAAGAGTTTGACTGGGTTTTCCCTTATAGAGGGGTTTTAGCCCTGGCTGAGTGCCTACATCTGGTGTCATTGATCTTCGTGTTTTGTTTTGATGATTGCTTAATGAAACAAAGATAAAAGAAGAACATAAGAAAGTTAATAAGAACACAAAGATATCACAAGTAATTATCAACATAAGAAAATCTTTCTGCCTTTCCAATTTTCTAACATGGTATCAGAGCTAAGGTGAAGAAGGAAGAAAAAGGCAGCTTGAAGATTTATTGAAAAAAAGGGATCAAAAGAAGGTCACTAAGAAAAAGACTATACAAGAACTATGTCATCTAAAATTAAGGGAGAAAACAAGCTAGAAGGAGGCTCCAACTATAGGGCATGGAAAAAGAGAATAAATCTTATCCTTGCTAAGCACAAAGTTTGGACCTTATTCAAGGAAAAGTCAAGAAGCCTACAAATGATGCAGAAAAGGAGAAGTTCAGAGAAACTGAAATCTTGGCCATGAATCTAATAGTAGATGGAATAAAGGACAACCTAATTCCATACATATCCAACATAGACTTTGCTCAAGAAATGTATGAAGCTTTTTCCAAGTTATTCACCATCAAGAACATTGGTCAGATAGCTAGCCTCAAGAATGAACTAAGGAAAATAAGGATGACAAGAGATGATACCATGTCATAATATTTTGTAAGGATATCTGGAATAAGAGATGAACTCCAAGCAATAGATGAGGTTGTACTAGAAAAATAACTCGTAATTGCCACTCTTCTAGGTCTACCAAAATCTTGGAGTGCTTTTACATCAGGAATAAGCAGCAAGAAGGATACTCCAACCTTCGAACAAAAGTGCAATGCATGCAATCAAGAAGAAGCTCAAATATCATTAGTAAACAACAAGGAGAATGAAGAAGACAACACATCTAATGCCTGTTATGTTCATCACAAGAAGAAGGGAACCTTCAAGAAGTTTAAAGGACCAAAGAAGAAAGATGACTTATCCAAAATTGAATGTTACAATTGTCATAAGATGGACCATTACAAAATCAATGTCCTGAGAATCCAAGGAATAAGAAGAGAGATAAGGAACAAGCAAATATTACCGATGAAGCTCCACCTAAGAAAAACAAGACTGAAGAATCAGAAGCCAAAGACTTATACTATTAAGTCCTCTCTTACATATGCCTCTTAGTCTTGTATTGTTTTTCTTTATGTTTTAATTTCTAGAGTTTGTAGGTTTAATATGTCTTGTTAGAACATTTTTGAATTATTTTGATAAGTTGTAGGTATCCCTCAGAAAGATTGGATTAAGAGGGAGCCTTCACCATTTTACCAAAAGATAAGTATCTTGTTCCTTGTCTCCTCTTTTATGTTTGGTTTCCCTCTCATATCAAGATTTGTTTGTATTATATGCTAATAACCTTTTATATTTTCCTTGGCTAGGAAAAGTTGCAAAATACACAAAGGTTATGGAGGAGACTTCAAAGGAAGACTTGAATCAAGAAGGAAATTCTGTTGCAAAGGAAGTCCTTCAAGAACTGAAGTCCTACAAGGTTTGGTAAAGAACAACTCAAGGTATGTCTTAGACTATAAGTTGTGTCACAAGGTTCTCTTCATACAAAAGGTATGATCATTCTTCTTTTGAAATTTGTTTTTACTAACATCTTTATGTCTAGGGTTATGAATCATAAAGATTCTTGTTAGGGTGATTAATCATTACATTGAATCTACCCTTATCATACTATCTCTTGTTTAATCATTTTTGTGAAACTCTAACCCTTAGGGTTCACTATAAAACCCTAGCCTCTTGTTACTAAGGGTATGTCATTGTTAAATAATGAAATCCTAATCTACTTGGGGGTTGTTGATAAAGTTTGGAACATATGATGAAATCCTATTCATTTGAAGTTTAGGGTTTTGGGTAATGTCATGGTAAAAACCCTAGTCCTTTAGGGTTTGCTATTAATCTCTAGGTTATATAATGAAACCCTAGATTTTAGGGTTTGGTGAATTAGGGTTTATGATCAAATCCCTTGTAATAACTAAAGTAAGATCCTAAGAATGAAGCCCTAGGTGTATATTCTTCTACATGATTGAAACCCTAGTCTAAATTGTTGTATATCTAACTTTGATATATTGATGTTGTGTCTTGGGTTTACCTAGTAGATATTGATGTGAAATGCTAATGCATCCTATATATGTATATGCAATTGATACTCATGTTTCAGTTTGTGAAATCTAGGGTTTGTAACAAAACCCTAGTTGAGATTGATCATCTAGGGCATGATGATATTGTTTTCGATTATTGATATGATTTAGTTTTGTGTTTGCAATAAACCCTAATAGAGTGTGACCATATTGTTGGAGATATTAGATGTATAATACTATGATTGAATTGTTATTACTGACAACTAACGCTTTTTGTCTCGAAGATGGAGTCTAGGGTTTATGACAAAACCCTAGCAAGAAATTGAAGTCTAGCATGTAAAAGGATATGTCTCCTGCTGATTATGAATTTGATATTTTGATGCTTCCATTATAATGACCTGATATGATTAACTCCATGCTTCTATATATTTGTATTTGGTTGTACTTGCTATTAAAGTTTTGTAGGGATGCAATTTTCAAGATGTTGAAGACATTCAAAATTAAAGATGATGAAGGAAGCTGATCAAGATGACCTTGATACCATAAGAAAGAGTGAAGCCTTGAAAGAATAAAGATACTCCAATATTAAAGAAGGAAGTTGTTGATCTCCTTAAGTTGAGAGGGATCTTGGATAGAAGAGAGGGTATATCTCCCCAGTTGAGAGGGAGGGCATATTATGATAGTCATAATGAATACTTTAAAGAAAAAATGAAACCGAAGTACTACAAATAAATGATTCATGATTTGGTGCTGCTAAAGAAGAAAGCTTTCGACAAAGTTGTATTTGGATAACTTGATGATGATATGAGTAGCATCAGAATGATTGAGGACCCTGAAGGTTTGTGTTTACTTGAATATGTCTTTAAAGGTTTATTACTGATATGGGTTGTGATTGTGCATGATCTCTACGTAAAAAGAATGAATGTTTGAAGCATGTTTGGAGTGGTGGATATATATCTGATTTAGTTGATAGGGAGAGATGAAGCATCTTATGGCAAGATACTTGGGAGGACATATGGCCGACCTATATGCTGATTTCTAGATCCTGAAGTAGGGAGGGTGGCGTTGGTCATGGAGATCTAACCTTGGATACACACCTAGATCCCTAGGTTGGTGATAGAGCTTAAAAGCCTGATGGTACCTAGAGTGGCTAAAGCTTGAGTTCACCTTAGTCCCACCCAATTAGAGTACCCTGGTCAAGTATCTAATCTGTAGCACTGCGTGTGTTGTGAATCTTCATAAAGTATATGAGTTTGAAATCTTCCATGTACCTCTGTATATATGTAATCATGAATACCTCCCTAGATAAGAGGGAGTGCTGAAGAATGTAACTAGTGTCGGTCTTCATAATTTTAATTAAGTCATGATATAATGTTTTGTCAAAAGAAAGAAAAGGAAAATTGACTTATTAAAGAAATTGACTTATTAAAGCATGGGTTTCATGCTTGGGTCAATGGTTTATAGGTCAAAGCCTCCATTGTAGGCTTCTAGGTTTATGTCAAGTATCCTTGTCCATGTCATAATGTAAATTGTAATAGACCCTTTTTGGGCGTTGTCAATTAAGGAACAAATTTATTTTGATGTAAATTAGGTCTCCTAGGTCTCCTTTACCCAGTCGGCCTAATTGAGGGGCAAAATATCCTATATAAAGGCAACAACTCAACCTCATTTGGAGCACTCACTCAACAAGTTTGATCTACAATTTCTGGGACAAGAAAAAGTGCGAAACTCAAGGAACAAGGAGGAAAGGGCTAGCAAAAAAGGACTTTGTCAAGCACAAGAAGTTGAATTTTCTCTCTTTCTCTCACACGTGCGAAGCTGCTAAGATGTCGAAAGAAATTGCAGTCTTGAAGCTGGGCCAAAATTTTGATGTTGGGGGTCGAAGTTCTAAAGCTGGGGGTTGAAATTCTGGGTTGAAGTTGCATTTGAGAAGCTGACACTTGGTGACTTTGGGAGAGATCATCTATTGGAAGGAAGGGCTGACTTGGTGGAGGAGGAAGGTCTTTTGGTCTAGGGTTTCGGTCTATCTCAACTTGATTTTGCTAGTGGAAGAGTTTGACTGGGTTTTCCCTTATAGAGAGGTTTTAGCCCTAGCTGAGTGCCTACATATGGTGTCATTGATCTTTGTGTTTTGTTTTGATGATTGCTTAATGAAACAAAGATAAAAGAAGAACATAAAAAAGTTAATAAGAACACAAAGATATCACAAGTAATTATTAACATCAGAAAATCTTTCTTCCTTTCTAATTTTCTAACATAATTTACCAAGTTGCAAAACCTTAATCAATTACTTATTAAGGACCTTAAAAACTTAAAGTTCGGAAATATAAGCAAGTTCATTACCACTTGAAAATGCATGAGTCATTTTTACATTTTCTAGGAATTCTTCTTAGCTATACTAGGATGAGGATGTGAGGTTTGGTAGATTAATGTGAAACATGAATAGCTAACATAATCTTGTTCATCAAGCTTGGGAGAGATGGAGATCTAGATGTTTGCCTTTTTCTTTCACTTATTATGGTGCTCATGTCTTTTTGAGATGTCCTCGGGTAATTTTTTTCCCTTAGGGTTTCTAAAGTTGGCTAGGGTTACTTCCCTTTCAATGCAATAGAAGTAAACACATTCAAACAACATATATTAATTCCATAACAAATATTCTCTATGCATGCCTTAAACAAGATTTTCACAGTAATCTAATACTTAAATCAGATCACATTACTCTAGGTTTGTCTACGTAATAATCAATGAGTATATCCAATCTTCAATCAAGTGTCAATTTATAAGGTCAACAAATCCATAACTAGTACAATTTAAAGTCTGCAACAACTATCTACTATTATTATGTTATTGCAAACTTACTACTCAGGTTTCTAGTGATCTTGATGTTATTTGTAGATCTCGTACTAAGGTGGTTGATCCTTGTAATTCTTGCGTGCTGGTCACTGAGCCGAGTAGGGTTCAACCCCTTTTATTTTCAGGGCTAGTTGCAATAGTGGATGGACCGAGCATTGTGTTGAGAAATGTGGGGAAACTTAATTAGGGCTTGCTTAAATTGATTTCTCTTTTCTTTGACACTTTCTTGTGATGTATCTTATCAATTCTTATTCGTAGTTATTACATTCTTATCGTTAAGAAAAATGCCAAACAACGAAGATCATGAAACAAGGAACACAAGATGTAGGCACTCAGCCAAAAAAAAACTCCTATGAAGGGGAAAACCCAGTCAAACTCTTCCACTAGTAAATCAAATTGAGACAGGCAAGACCTTTAGACCAACAGAGAGACTTCCTTTACTCCAACAAGTCAACCTTTAATAGTGAGACTATCTCCAAGTCAAATGTCAACCCAAGTCAATTCTTCAAAAGGGAAATCAACCAATGTTTCGATCTTCACTACACCTTTGTCCTGCAACACTTCGAACATGTAATACCTTAGACTTCTTTGCATATGAGATAGGATGACAGGAACATTACGACTTCTTTTAATAGATTGATACTTCTTTCTTTGTTATAGTTTTCCCTTCACTCTTTCAACTTCCTCGCATTCCTTATTTTCACTTGGATAATTGTAGATCGAAACTTCCAAGTTGCAAATCGAAATGACACATGGATGGTCGAGTTACACTTCTTTATATAGTTGATGCAGCTTCCTTGGAGGGTAGGCTGACTTGATGGAGTAGGGACAAGACACTATTTTTGACATAATAATATTTTTCTTTCTTGACATGAAAGGACCAAGAAAGGTCTATTCCATAATGATTTTGACTTTGACACAATACAAAAATCCTAGAGAACTCAATGGGTGCTTTGACCTATTGACCATTGACACAAGCATGAAACCCATGCTTTAATAAGTCAATTTCTTTTATAATAAAATTTCCTTTTTCATTCTTTTGACAAATACAATACATCATGACTCAAATACAATTATGAAGACAGACACTAGTTACATTCTTCAAAACTTCCTCTTAACTAGGGAGGTATTCATAATTACATATATACAGAAGTACATGGAAGATCTCAAAATGATATGTTCTACAATGAGTCACAACACACAATACTACAGATTAGATACTTGACCAAGGTATCTAATCGAGTGGGTCTAAGTTGTGTTCCAAGCTTTAGTCACTATAGGTACCATCAAGCTTTTGCTCTAACACCAACCCAGGGATATAGTTCCGTATCCAAGGTCGGAGCTCCAAGATCAATGCCACCCTCCCTACTTTGGATCAGGACATGAACACATATGCTGGCCATATGTCCTCCCAAGCATCTTGTCGCCCCAAGATGCTTCATATCTCCTTATCAACTAAATCAGATATACCCACTAGTCCAAACATGCTTCCAAAATGTTCAACCTACTTATGGAGATATCTGCACAAACATAACCCCAATTAGTAATAAAGTTTCACTATATATACATGTTTAGCACCAACCTTTGGGGTCCTCAATCATTTTGATGCTACTTTATCATCAAATTATCTAAACATATCTCGTCGAAAGCTTTCTACTTTAACTTCTATAACACCGCCAAACTCAGCCTTAGCACATCTTCTAGAACACCCAAGTCTTGTTTACAACTTTGCCACTCACGAATATTTATCTATAATGCTACAACCATGATCATTATTCTTTCTTCAAGGTCTTTATTATAGTTGTCACATTATGCCCTCCCTCTCAACTGGGAAGACATACACTTTTGTTCATCCAAGTTCCCTCTCTACTTAGAGACATCAACAACTTCATAACATTGGAGAAACTTCAACCTTTCAAAGCTTCATTTATTCAAGAACACCATTCTTTCTCATGGCAACAAGGTTATCTATTCATCTTTTATGTCATCATCATTCTTACAACTCCCTTTTTCCATCACATTCCTTATTATTAAGTCATCTTTAATTATGAACATTTCCAACATCTTGAAGATTATGTACTTGCAAATCTCCAACAACAAGTACAAACATACAGAAACATGAAGTCAACTAGATCGAAATCATGTCATTACAATGGAAGCATCAAAACAATTAACCTTTAGACATCAAATACTTAAACCTAGTTAGGTTCATAGTCAACAAAGGTTACATCTTTTATATTTTGGACTTTAACCACTTGCTACAGTTTTTGTCACAAACCCTAGATTCCATCATCGAGACTTAAAGTCTTAGATATCAACAACTAAATCAATCATAGCATTTTCCGTTTAACATTATGCTCTAGAATTTCATGTCAAACACTACTAGGGTTTTGTTATAAACCATAGATTTTGACAAACTAAAACATGAATAATAATCAAGTTATCATTCTATCATTTAATATCTAGGGTTTCATTATTATTTCCTTATATCAATATTTTACTAAGATTTTATCATAAACCCTAGATCAAACATCAAACTTAACAATTTTGACCATACTATGGTTTCTATTATGTGGAAGCTCATACACCTAGGATTTCATTCCTAGGACCTTACTTTAACTATTATAAAGGTTTTGTTTATAAATCCTGATCATACCTTAGAAACCTAGGGTGTCATCATATAAACTAGATATCAACGACAAACCATAAAAAGGCTAGGGTTTCTTCATAACAAAAACTAAACTTCAAGGGAGTAGGATATCATTATATGTTCTAGACTTTATCAACAAACCCTAAGTAGACCTAGGGATTCATTATTAACATATATACCCTAAGCATCAAAGACTAGGGTTTTTACATTGAACCCTAAAAGTTGGGGTTTTATCAAGATGAGCAAATAGTAAGAGATAGTATGAGAAGAATAGATTCAATCTAGAGATTAATCACCCTAACAAGAATCTTTTACGATTCAGAACCCTAGACATAAGAGAGTTAGTGAAGCAACTTTCAATATGAATGTACCTTGTAATGTTAAGATTAGTCATAAATCTGATGGACTAAAACATACCTGGAGTTGTTTTTACTACGAACCTTGTAGGGTTACCTTATTAAAGGGGTTCCCTTTTGTAGAAAAGGCTTCTATCATGACTTAAGTCTTTGAGAGTCTCCCTTTGAATCTTCACATAATCCCTTTTCTTTTATCTGCAAAATATTTTAGAATATACCTTTCAAGGAAAATATAGGAAATGGATTATACTTGAACAATAATAATAATGAAGCTAAATACTTATCCTTTTGCGAGAAGGAGGAGGCTTCTCTTAAAGGGTTTCCCTTTTATACATATATATAAGATCAATTTTTCTTCATGTACCTACAACATTTATTTGACAAACAATACCAAGAATATGCAAGTATGAATGCATGGTTATGAACTAAGGATTTCTAGATCAAACCCTAAGTCATCTTTCAAGATATTGATTTTGGGGTTTCCAAATACTAGCTAGGGATTGCTAGAACTTAGATGACAACTACATTTAATAACATGAAAAACTGCAAAATCAATAAAGACATTTCAAAGTCCTAAGCCAAATTAAGTTAGACCTTGTATAGGCAAAAGTGATTATACGTACCTCAAAGAATACTTACCTTAGTTCTCCAAGATATGAGTTCCTTGTTGCTTTCAAGAATGACCACTTTAGGAGATGCTAAGATTAAGGACTGCCTTCTAGGAGCAACTATTATTAATGCCAAATGGTACCAATTGTAGCTTCTTATTTACCATGATTTGTTAGTGAACAATAACACTAACAAAATGCCATAATTTGTAGGAGGGATTGATTTATATATATCCGAATTTTCTAAAGATGATTGTGGCCCTTTAGTTCACTGTAATTTCCTTCAAATAATCTAAAGATTGCTCCTATTTAGTCTAACATTGGTTCCTTTTATAAGAAGACTCCTTGTTGTACATTAGGACTATACAATACTTAGCCTTTCCTTACTTGTGTGCACAAATCCTCGTCTTATTCCACAAAGGCCTCGATGTTGAGAAATCCAAGGTGTGGCAGTTAAATGATTTCTCTTATTATGACATTATCTTGTGATGTTTTTCATTATTATTATTTGTTCTTTCGAATTATCTTTTCTTATCATCAAGACTAATGCCAAGCAACAAATAGAAGAGAACAAAAGATGTAGGCACGTTGCTAGGGAAAAACCCCACTCTAGGGGAAAACCCAGTCAAAATTCTTCCTTCAGTAGATTCACGATGAGACAACCAAGACCCCTACAACTTAGACTCGAGACTACCTTCATCCATCAAGTCAACCTTTTCATATTTCAATTCTAGTGCTCCTATAGTAATCATTCTTCTTCACACTTTGATCCTTGCAATGGCACCAAACTTGTATCTTGAGATAGCAATGATCTCTGAACCATCCTTCTGTGATAGCACTGAATTTACTCACTGAGATAGCACTGAAAGTTGTCCATTGTGATAACATCGAAGTTTATCCATTAGCATCAAAAACTTTATCACTGTGATAGCACTAGCATTGTGACTTCATTACTGTGATAGCATCGAGATACTGAAAAACCGAGACTTCCTCACTGTGATAACACTGAGACATTCACTGTGGTAGCACCGAGATATATCCACTATAATATCACCAAAATGTATTCATTGTATTAGCACCGAAACTGTGGTATCCGATTTGTCACACTATGAGTTACAACTTACACCGAGATCATCCCTGCAATTAATCTGAGTTCCTTCACTGTAATAATACCGAAACATGTCTCTGAGTTATTATCCGAACTTGTCTCTGTAATAGGACCGAATTCTATCTCTGAAATTGTCGAGTTGTTGTTCTATGTTTTGAGTGAAGGTCATACTCCTATATATAGTTGTTTCCATATTGAAATGAGCTGACATGAGCATATGAAGAGATGTGTCACTGTATTAGGCCGACATGAGATTATTGAGGGAAGTCGACTTGATGATGAGTCCTTTGACAACAAGGAGACTTTGATGGATGGAGGAGTCTTCAAATTGACTTTGACAATAACCTAAAGCCTACAATGGAGGCTTGACCTATAAAAATTGACCCAAGCACGAAACACTCGGTTCTTATAAAGTGAATGTAGTTTCAAGTTCGCCCTTCTAACTATGCTTACAAGGCCTCCAATCAACTCAATACTAGGTCCTTTTTCTTGCTAGTTGTTCAACCTCCAAATGTCTCTCTGTTCCTTGAAAAAAATACATAGATTTCTGAAGATTTTTGAATTCCTGAGGTGACACACTTTTCATATTAGAGATATGAATTCATACCTTAATATCTATGCTCAGGACATCACTCCTACCAAAGGAATCAACCTTTAATGGGCTATTAATCTAGCCTTTCAATCTTCAGGAACAATGTTTCTATATTCTTCAAACTACTTCACTATCTTGCTCAGGCTTGCGGCCTAATCACAGGGGTAAATTCTTTGTAGATATGCCCAAAATGTCAATTTCTTTGCTTAGGCTTTCATTCTAGGAGCTCGGTCCTAAGGAACTAGTCCTTGTTGAGACCTTCTAATTGCCCTTATGCCAACGAACCAAGCTCTGATACCATGTTGAGAAATGCAGGGCAACTTAATTAGGGCTTGTTTAAATTGATTTCTCTTATCTTTGATACTTTCTTGTGATGTATCTTATCAATTCTTCTTTGTAGTTATATCATCAAGACAAATGCCAAACAATGAAGATCATGAAACAAGGAACACAAGATGTAGGCACTCAACTAGGACAAAACCCCTATGAAGGGCAAAACCCAGTGAAACTCTTCCACTAGTAAATCAAATTGAGACAACCAAGACCTTTAGACCAATAGAGAGACTGCCTCTACTCTACCATGTCAGCCTTTAATAGTGAGACTATTTCCAAGTCAAATATCAACCCAAATCAATTCTTCAAAAGGGAAATCAACCAATGTTTCGGTCTTCACTGCACCTTTGTCCCACAACACTTCAGACCTATAATACCTTAGACTTCTTTGGATATGAGACTGGATGACAAGAACATTACGTCTTCTTTTAATAGATTGATACTTCTTTCTTTGCTATAGTTTTCCCTTCACTCTTTCACGAAGCATCTTATTCATAATTCGTTACCAATAAGTTAAAACTACCAACTTCAAATTTCAAACTTAAATTGTCATATATTGTTTACAAAAAATATCATAATAAATATGAAAGATTCAACAATTATAAAAACTACTAGAAACTAGAAAAGACAACTAAATATATTATCTATTGCTAATGCTTGGGCCTCTTGTCGCCACGAGAAATGTCTAATTTCTAAGAAGGTTGTGGTGGTCTTCTGGGAGTCTCCTTCGGCATAATCGAAGGACCAAAACCAGAAGGCACATGAACTCCACATGAGGATGTAGATGTAGATGGAGGTGGCGGCAGCAAAGCCAAAGATTGTGGAACTTGATCACTTCTACTGGATGATGGGGGTGGCATGGTTGTTGTTGCTTCTTCATCATCCTTCAAAAGTATTGTTTCCAATTATTTTAGATGTAGAGCACCATCCTCCAAATTATCTTCCTCTGGGTTGTTGTCCCAAGTTGTCTATGATGTATCATCTTGAGCCCAATCACAATAATGACTCAAAAACCTCAAGTTGTAGTGCACATACACCAAGCTTTCTACTTGGTTTTCATTGAGTTTGTTTGTTCTCATATTATGGATGAAACTATAGGTGCTCCAACACTTCTATTGAAGAAGTATTTATAACCAACGAAAGCAATTTTTTTGCCAATTTTGGCAAAAGTCTCTGGCCGCCATACGCGTTCCACCATATGATAACATCAAATTTATCCTTATCTTCCATTGCATGCAAAGAATGAAACACTCCACTGCTAGTGAAGTATCTGCCTAATTCAAGACGCAATCTAGCACACTCTTCCCTGTCAGGGACGAACTTGTATAATGTTGTCATATACCCATTTTGTACCTCTGGAATTGAAAGGGGTTTGGCCTTGTTGACCACTCTATGTCAATGACCCCATAGCAGTACACCCCTTTTTTTGCAAAAGGGATCTATCATGTTCAAGTGTTCGCATCATTCAAATTTCATCATCAGTCGACAATTTGTTAAAGATGTAAATCCATTTTGCATGGTTATAATGTAAATGATCCTAGTAAGACCATCATGTATGTAACAACCAAGGTAAGCATAGTATTTTGGTGACGATTTCTATCTTAGGCGGTTTTTTGTCTCACTGATTCATCTGTGTCTCTAGACATAAATGATCGATATAGTTTTTCCTTCCAACTTCACCCCAAAGCTAGGGTGGATTTTGTCGTCAAGATATTAAGTGATTCCTAATTTTTTTTATCGAGTCCTTGTAAAACTAATTTGGGAATAATCCTGGCTAATTGGCTAGATTATTTTATTACAAATTACTTTGTTTACTAGATCATATTTTGACTCGCAGAATTGGGTAGATATTTGAGGGTCTATAATGAATGGGTGTTCCCCCTTCATGTAAAAATTATTTAGTGCATGGTCCCTCATAATTAGACACCATGGCTAAATATTAGAGGGTTGGAAAAAATTATTAATCCCCTCATTAGTCAATTAATTAAATTTTCTGGCAAAATTAAATTAAAATCCTAAGCCAAAATTTAATTAATTTTGTGTCCTAGGTACAATTAAATTCTTCAATGGTGAAATTTGTGGGTTTTAAAGAAGTTAATTTTTGGAGGTCCCCGACCAAGGGAATATTTAAAAAATCAATAAATTTTGGACCCTTGGGCCTTGGTGGTTAAGTCAAAGTCATTTTTTTTAGAAAATTAACTCAAAATTAATTATTTTGAGTTACTTAAAAATCAATTAAATGAAAAATTCGATTTTTCCTCCAAAAATAAATAATTTCGACAGTGATGATTAAAGATTAATTAAATCTTACGAATGGTCGAGATTAATTTGACAGGGATCTAACCAACTAATCGTTGGAGATTTTATCTATACTAAGCTCTCAAGCTCCCTTGTATATTATTTTGGAATTAATGCAAAAGTCTTTGGGGTTTCAACTTGCGGTGGTGTTCCTCTTCATAAATTTATGGTAACATTGTTTTAAATTCTACTTAATATTATGTGAAAACTATCAATCAATAGCTCTCTTAGAATAATCTGAATACAGGTATCTTGTTCAGTTTGTTGGATTTGGGGTAACATTTTTAATTTTGATTGAATTAGCAGGTATCTCTATTTCTTCATAATTTTATTGTTATTCTATTTCTCTACTTGATTTGATGGTTGATCTAGTGTTTGCAAAAGATCTCTCAGGTTTTCATTAAGCATTTGGGGATAGTCCTCGATTGGACCAACCTGTGAAAATTTCTGAATATAACACATCAAAAACCCCTACTGCAATTACTGGTTTACAATATCCTACTTGTTCTTTACATTAACAAGTTATTTAATTGCATAAACATCAAAGTAAACACTATTCCAACCTTCACTAATATACAGATCATGCACTGAAATAAGCTAAGACAATAACACAAGGGACATCATTATTTTTGGAGAATCATCCCCGAAAAAACCCAATTCAAGAAAACCGATGTAGCATATAGAGGGATTGTATTATTAAGCAGATTTCGTGAATACAACTAGGGTGCTAGAAATGGCTCACTCAACAGAGAATATCCTTGGCAATAATACCTCTATTTGGAGATAGATATTCCGTCAAATCAATAATCGGATGATCAAACCCCACAGTGACTCCAGTTGTTCCCTATGCTGGACAGTGAAAGCTGCTGCAAGCACTGCTCTGGAACTGTGTCACTCCTCCAAGAGCTGCGTCACCCTGTCTCAGCTCGGGATCTGCTGATTTGCTCCCATTCTGCCCCACAAAATCTCCCCAGCATCAGCCTCTGCGGCTTCTACGTCTCATTGCGTCAACCCTCTATGTCCTCTACGTTAGCTTTACGACCTCTATGTCAACCCTTCTAGGGCTTGCGTTGTCTCACCTGACATTGCACTGCCTCTCTACTATGTATTCTACAGCGTCGGATGAAAATCCCTTGCTGAACTGCCCCTCACTGCAACTCTGATCACTAACTCGATTTCCTCAGCAAACCTCGCCCCAGAAAATTGAATTCTTTAATCAATTCTGTGTATCTCCAACTGACTCTCAAGCCTCCTTTTATACTTTTCTTATTGACAAATCAACGACCGAGATTAAGTCCCTAATCAATGGCTAAGATTAGAACTAGCTTGATCCTCGTCACTTAGAACTTTCTCACCCATATTTTATTAATACACATTAATATTTTTATTTTCCTAAGTTTAGACTTAGGAACCCATTAAAAATATTAATTATTTTAATAACTCCTCATCCGAATGGAATTTCTCCAAACAATTTCTGGGTCTTGGAGATCTCATGCGCCTTAGCCTCTCCACCAATTGTCAAGGCTAGAGCACATTCGATGCTACCCAAAATCAACACTCCCTCTTAGCGATGAATGTGCTCTAACAATGCTTCACCATAAAAGCATCACACTGATCCTCTTCATCGGTCCTCTATGCTGATACTTGGCCTGCTGCCCCACATCCACTGTATTGTTGCTTCCTATACTGTTGCCCATGACACTGCCACTGTCACTACTACATCTATACTGCAAGTCCCTCCCAACATGCTGCATCATGCTTCCCATAGCACTGCCACTGCTAACTGCTGCATTGCAACTCGGTTACCGAGAAGTAAGTAACTAACTTCACCCAAATACTGACATCTTGGTCAATCTAGAAGCCTCGTGATGTTGACGCCACCTCTACTACTATCATGTGCTCCCTCTTCTGCCACTGTGCTGTTGCAACCTCTTATGTGCCTTTCGCACTGCTGCAACCTCCACTGCGCTACTACAAACTTCTGCACTCTAGCACTGCCTTGTCGCTCCATCACACCTTGCTCCACCCAACACCTGTCATCATGCTACTGTCTTTAAGGGCTCCCGTAGTCGTATGTGATCCAAGAGTTTGGGCACCTCAAGGATCATGCCCCTCTTCTATAGTCCTCTCGACTACAGCTCCAAGTCTCCCCACCTCTTCTCTAGAGGCACATGAGAACTCATGGCACAATCGTCATCAGTCTCGACATCCTTCTCCGCCTTTGCTGGAGCAGCGTTTGAGTCGAAAGCTTCTCCCTTGCCTTTCTTCCTCAAGCACTGAGAGGCATAATGTCCCAGCCCCCCATAGTTGAAGCACTTGACCTTGGATATGTCTTTCTTCTTCCTCTTTTGTAGCCTCTACTGTCCCGCTAATGTGAGAGTTGCATCCTCCTCCTCTTCCTTCTTGATTCAAAATCCCTTACCGCTACTCCCTGGCTTGGTCAATCTCCTGAGCTCTTCCTGTCGAAGAGTTGCCCTCATCTCCTCCCAACCGGGGAGAGTTGCTCTGCCCAAAATGCTTTGGACAAACGTATCCCACTCGTTAGAGACTACATTCATGGCAGTCCTGACCATGAACTCTGGATCCGATGTAAACCCCACGAAAGTAAGTTGGTCGCAAATCCCTTGTAACCTGAGAAGGAAGGGGTCTATCTCCTCTCCTTCTGCATCTGGTATGACCTCAGCTAATTTTCCAATAACATCTTTCATTGGTATAAGGTGGCCAGGGTCTCCCACATCTCCCTTGCTATTGTCTTCTCAACAATATGTGGTATTACATGATCCTTGATCCTGTTTAGGATCATGCATTTCACCTTCGCCTGGGCCTCCTCATACTTCTCATTAGCATCAGGGTCAACTGGGCTAGCTACTGTTTTCAAGGGATAGTCCTTGATGCGATGTTTATCTAGAATTGCCAAGATCCTGGCCTTCCAGATGGCAAAATTGGAAGCCCCGTCCAATCTATCCTAATCCCTCAATCTGTTCACTATCATCTCTGCTCCTCTTCTCTATACTCCCTCTGAGTCCTGATTTCCCTCTTGGAAATCCTTTGGCCAATCGTCGAATCACTCCTCTCCAATCCTCCTTTGTCGTAGCAACCCGGATCTAGATTTCTTGGCTAGAAATCTGTCGAGGTATTGCTTCCCTCTACCTTGGTTCAGTCTCCTTAAACACCGTTCTACACCTACAGAAACAGCATCCCACCAGCTCCACAAATCAAAATTTGCACAACTCCCTTAGCCTCGACAACTCGAAGAATCTGAGCCCTTCAGGCTCTGCGCAATCTCAGCATGGGCTGAATCTGCTCCTCTTGGCCAACTGCGTCAATCCTTCCTAGCTCAAAAGGATGACGTGGCTCTGCGTGAGCCTAATCTTCCCCCCTCTGCCTCTGCGCTAGCCCTGATGGCTGACGCAGCTACTGCGTGGGCTCCTCCCAGCTACTACATCTTCCTTTCTTGGCTCAAAACGCTGATGCAGGCACTACGTGAGCCTCTGCGTCACACTCTCTACAGTGCGCCACTCCTCCTCTTGCCTCTTCATCTCTGGAACAACACTGTCTCTGGGGACAGTTGCTTCTCTGTTGCAAATTCTTAGATTTCTTGGCCGGTGTCTTTAGTTGCCTATGATCTACAATTGCTCTGATACCATGTGAAAATTTCTTAATATAAAACATTAGAAACCCCTATTGCAATTACTGGTTTACAATCTCCTACTTGTTCTTTACATTAACAAGTTATTTAATTGCAAAAACATCGAAGTAAACACTATTGTAGCCTTCACTAATATACAGATCATGTACTGAAATAAACTAAGACAATAACACAAGGGGCACAGTTATTTTTGGACAATCGTCCCCGGAAAACCCAATTCGGGAAAACTGATGCAGCATATAGAGGGTTTGTATTATTAAGCAGATTTCGTGAATACAACTAGGGTGCCATAAATGGCTCACCCAACAGAGAATTTCCTTGGCAGTAGTACCTCTATCTAGAGATATATATTCCAGCAAATCAGCTATCGGATGATCAAACCCCACAGTGACTCCCGTTGTTCCCTATGTTGGATAGAGAAAGCTACTCCAAGCACTGCTCTAGAACTGCATCACTCCTCCAGGTGCTGCGTCACCCTCTCCCAGCTCAAAATCTGTTGATCTGCTCCCAACCTGCCCCACAAAATCTCCCCAGCGTTGCCTCTGAGGCCCTGCGTCAGCCTCTACGACTTCTGTGTCTCACTACATCAGCCCTCTACATCCTCTGCATCAACCCTTCTAGGGCCTGCGTTATCTCTCCCTACAATGTGTTGCCTCTTTGCTATGTATTCTTTAGCCTTGGATGAAAACCCCTTGCTGAACTGCCCCTCACTGCAACTCTGATCACTAACTCGATTTCCCCAGCAAACCTCACCCCAAAAAATCAAATTCTTTGATCAATTTAGTGTGTCTCCAACTGACCCTCAAGCCTCCTCATATGCTTTTCCTGTTGACGAATCAACGGCCGAGATTAAGTCCCTAAGCAACGACTAAGATTAAAACTAGCTTGATCCTCGTCACTTAAAACTTTCTCACCCATATTTTATTAATACACATTAGTTTTTTTATTTTCCTAGTTTTAGACTTAGGAACCCATTAAAAATATTAATTATTTTAATAACTCCTCATTCGAGTGAAATTTCTCCAAACGATTTCTGGGTCTTGAAGAACTCATGTGCCTTAGCCTCTCCACCAATTTTCAAGGCTAGAGCACATCCGATGCTACCCAAAATCAACACAACCAACTCTCGACACATATTTTTTGAAGAGCCTACCTCATATAAGCTTCAAGGTTTATCTAATGATTAATTTTTTTTGCAGGGTTTTTTTGGACTAGTGCCTCTCTAAAAAACCAGAATTTATCATTTAAATGTTTTGTGAAAAACTTGATAGATCTGGCTACGAAGAGCCTTAGATCATCAGATCTGGGAGCGGAGTTGAACTCGTATTCCTCAAATCTGATTGGTCTGCAACCTTTGTGCATAGATCTGTAAATATTTTGTATAGATCTGAAGTTTTTTTAACTTGGGTTTTGGAGTTTTTTCAATTTTATATATTTGGGATCTGGGTTTTTTTTGTTTTTGTTTTGCAGGTGCGGATCTAAAGGAAAAAATTAATCTGAAGCTAGAACTAGACCCTGGAGGGCAAGATCTGGCCTCAATACCATTTTGCAAGGATATATTAAGTTAACTTTTGAGAGATAAGCTCTTTGTTTTTCATATCGCTGAGCAAAAATTTTAAGGACACAAGCCCTTTGAGGTTTTAATATTTTTTGGCATTGATTCTTTGGTGAATTTACCGTTGAATTCTTTGCAGTAATCATCGAAATTTTGAAAATGGTTTCATCAATTTTGTGAAGCAAAAAATTGACTTGTTAAAAACTTGTCCTGGTCGCTCCACGTTCCTCCTTGCTACCTGCACGCGACCCCTTCTATTCCCTGCTAGCGTTGCTCCATTTCTTTGTTGTCTACATCTTAAATCTACTATGGCCATAGCTCGAACCCCTCCCTCGACTTGCCTCTTACTTCCCTTTTCGTTGCTCTAGCATCCATTCATCCCTTTTTGCTCAACCTGCAAAACTCCTTCGTCGTCACTCTTCCATCTACCACTGCCTGCATTTGCTCCCTCTGCTGCATCCCAACTCCTATTAATTTTAGGTATGTTCAATGCTAGAGCAATTTATTTCAATTTCTTTTCCACGTTAGCAATCACATCAACATAAAGTAAACTGCAGATAGAACATAAATATAAATCGCAGAAGACAAGCCAAGACAAGAGGACACAAGATGTGGCGCAAGCCAGGGACAAACCCCACAATGTGTGGGGAAACCCTTGATCAATTCTTCTTTTATGTTCTTCAAAGTTCAGCAGAGAAAGAGAGAGAGATAGTACATTTACAACAGAAGTCAACACTTTGACTTATCTAGATCTAGCATAGATCATTTCGTATAACGATGAGATCAGTTGAAGACATTCTGCTTCAACTGAATCTCCAAGGTGATGGCTTCACCTATCGTAGTGCTGCACCTCGTCCATTTTCCGCACCTTACCATGTAGCACCACGCTGCCCCATCACAATGCTGGATCTAGATGACTAAGCTGCTCTCATCTTTATGCTGCTCATCATGTTGCATCTTTCCATGGTCTCATCCACCATCAAGTTGCCCATGCTCATGATTACATTTACTATGATGTTGTCCATGCTCCATGCATCATTGTGCTGCCCATGCACATGATTACATTTACCATGGTGCTCATGATCTCATACATCATGCATCACGCTGCTCATACCACCCATATACATCATGCTACTCATACTGCCCATGCTGCTCATACTGCCCATATGCATCATGCTGCTCATACTACCCATATACATCATGCTACTCATACTGCCCATGCTGCTCATACTGCCCATATGCATCATGTTGCTCATACTGCCATATGCGTATATATGTTCATTTGCAGCGGATGCATTATATATCAGTCTCCGCATATACATAGCAGTGTATGAGTTTCCATCATAGAACAATGTATCGATTGTCTGCTCAACGTGTAGAGACTACGTGGTAAGGTCTTTATTGAACAGCATATAGATAATGTGGATAAGGTCCAGCGTATCGATTGTCTGCTCAACGTGTATTCATTGCCTTGATTGCCCAGCGTGTATTCATTGCCTGCATGTTATATCATTTCCTGCGTATATGATCCGTAATGAACAGCGTGAATATAACCTTGACTACCCAGCGTGTATTCATTACTGTTCGCATTATGATACATATGTTGTACTTGATGGCAACCCACTCATCTCATATAATAAATTATAGTGTAGAGAAATGTTCACGCACTTTTATGCAGAGAAAAGTTTATTTCATGTAGAGAAAAAGTTCACGCACTTTCATGCAAGGAAAAGCGCGTATATGTTGGAGAACTTACCTTTGGTCCATGGTAGTTAGTCCTTGGTATTTGAACCTATGAGGAAAAGCGCGTATATGTTGGAGAACTTACCTTTGGTCCATGGTAGTTAGTCCTTGGTATTTGAACCTATGGTTTTGGACCATGGTACACACTTTCATGCAAGGAAAAGCGCGTATATGTTGGAGAACTTACCTTTGGTCCATGGTAGTTAGTCCTTGGTATTTGAACCTATGGTTTTGGACCATGGTACCTCGTCAAAAGTGTTGATCTCACGCAATTTCATGGTTGGTTCATGGTATTAGTCCGACAGTTTTTTGATCCTATGGTTTTGGCCCGTGGTATTGTGAAAGGCCTAAGACTATAAAAGAGGAAGGAGATCATTTGGCAAAGCATCTTCTGAATTATCGAATATCTGATAAAGTGCTAGATCTGGAATATTGTGATTGGGTTTTGGTGCAAATCTGGATCTGAATGAAGAAGGAACCTGAGCGTAAGGAGAAGGATAAGTTCTATTGATGGGTCAAAATCTTAAGGCTGGAATAGTGGTATCTCTATATGATTTTGATCTGTGATATGTGGCATACGCTTGATCTATAAATCTAATAATCTGGGTCTGAATTATTGATGCATGTTTTATTTTACACATGTTATGATCTGGGTATGTCTGATGTAACAACTGCAAAGTTATAAGGAAATATTTGCAGATCTGTATGCGGGTTGGCTTTGGTGAAATTAGAGATTGATGATGCAAGTGTAGTTGATGGGTTTTTGATGTTCTTGGATCCAGTTTGAAAATTTATGAAAAGTGGTCCTTGAAAGAAAAGAAGTAGGGGGTTGTAGCTCCCTTCCAGGAGAGACTGGAAAACGAGAGAGAGTTGTAGCTCTCTACAGGTTGCAGCCTGCGTACTAGTAAAGGACTGCACCAGTACAAAACCATTGTAAAAGGAGTTTCTAATTTGAAAGAAGATAGAGACATATTGCAGCAGGTGGTTTTCACCCACATTGGGTTTCCACTTTACATCTTGTGTTCTTTGGTGTGACTATCTGTTTTCTTTGTTCATGCTCATTATTTTATGGTACTGACATGCAAAAATAATTCAAAGAATAAATAAGGAAGATTTATTAAAAGAACTTGATAATACTGATTCACCCCCCCCCCCCCCCCCTTTCAGTATTATTTCCAACAATTGGTATCAGAGCAGGTCCTTCAGAGAAGCTTGATCGCTTGAAGGAAGATCATTCATCATGAGCAACTACGAGAGGGAAGCATCAATCAGGCCACCAATTTTTGATGGGACAAACTTCAATTATTGGAAGGTAAGAGTTACTGCCTATCTTCAATATCTTGGTACAGAAGTTTGGGATATCATAGATACAGGCTACACTTTTCCTTCAGCTACTCCTACAGATACAGCCGAAAAGAAGAAATATGAAACAAATGCTAAAGCAGTCAATACTCTGTTGGGATGCTTATCTCAAACAGAATTCGTGAAGGTTATGCAATATAAATCCACAAAAGAAATATGGGACAAGATTGTCTTGAGCTACGAAGGAGATGAACAGGTAAAGCGTGCTAAACTTCAAACCCTCGGGATTCAGTATGAGAATCTCAGAATGTATAATGATGAAAGTGTGGCTAACTATTTCCTTCGGGTAGATGAGATTGTTAATTGCATGAAAAACTTGGGTGAAGAAATAAAAGAGGCTATTGTGGTTGAAAAAGTTCTAAGATCATTGTCCCCCAAGTTTGAATCTAAAGTGTCTGCAATAGAAGAAAAGGAAAATCTATGAATTCTTACTATGTCTCAGCTACACGGAATTCTAACTGCTTATGAAATGAGAAAGGGAGGTCCATCAGACAGAAAAGAAGCTGCTTTCAAGGCTTCAGGCAAAGGAGACTATTATGAAGCAAGTCACGTGCCAGAAGAAGAAGAAGAAGAATCAAATTTTGTCAGAAATCTTCAAAGGGGAACTGGAAGGTTCAGAGGTAAGTTACCTTTTAAATGCTTTGCTTGTGGAAGAGTAGGTCATTATGCTGCAAAATGTCCTCATAAGGATAAAGGAAAGGAACCTGCTAGATGGAACAAGAAACAGATTGCAAATAAGAAAAGCTATTACACTCATGAAGATAGTGATGGTCTATCAAATAGTGACGAAGATGAACGAAATAATGACTATAAACTCTTAATGGCATTTGAAGATGATGATTACATGGATGCTATAGATGTGGATAGCTTTTGTGAAGAAATTTCTAGACTCAAGACATGTATAGAAGAAAAGAATAGGATCATTGGTACTCTACAACTTCAAATTGATGAAAAAGAAAAATATCTTGAAAAGTTAGAAGGCGAAATTGTTGGTTTTAGAAAAGAGATTGAGAAAACAAAGGCTATTAATCTTAAGTTTGTCAAAGGATCTGAAACTCTGGATGAGATCATCAATGTACAGCGCTCTCCTCTAAACAAGACAGGTCTGGGCTATAATGGAGAAACTTCTCAAGCATCCACCTCAAAGAGTTATCTTGATGCAGCAAGAAGGAATGAGCAAAAGCACAATGGAGATCACCAAGTAAAGCAGGGACCAATTACAAACAAAGACTATCAAGCAAATCAGGGGCAATCTGTCTTAAGGATGAACAAAAGCTACAACCAGCCATAGGTAAAATCCTCTAAATTTTCTTCAAGAATGAATGACAATAGAAATTACAATCGTTTGGCCGGAAGATTTGATAACCGCAGAAATTTCTTCAATGGACAATGCTTTTCTTGCCATAACTTTGGTCACAAAGCAGCTCAATGTGTTGCATATAAAACGATCATGACTAGAGAAGCTCAAAAACAAAGAAGTATGACCGAAATTACAAAAAGGACCTATAACAACTTTTCGGTTCTTGAAAATGAAGTTGAATGTTCTATTTGCAATAACTTTGGTCATGAAGATTCTGAATGCAGGAGCAGGTTTCAGCAGACAAAGGAACAAGCCTCAAGCACCAAAACATGGAGAATAAAGGAACCACAAACAGAAAGATGTGGGATAGCATTTTATGCAGAGGGACAGGAAAATCTATGGTACATTGACAGTGGATGTTCGAAGCATATGACAGGTGATAAAGAAAAACTTGAATCATATTCTGCTCTAGAAAAAGGAAAGAAAGTTTCTTTTGGAAATGATACTCCTGCAACTATAAAAGGAAAAGGCACTGCTCAGTTAAAAGAAAAGGTCAAAGTTGGAAATGTTTTGTATGTTGATGGATTGAAACATAATCTTCTAAGTGTCAGCCAGATGTGTGATCAAAGAACCGAGGTGATATTCAGATCAAATGGATGTCTTGTTCGTGATCTTGATACAGGTAAAACAGTGATCAAAGGTAAAAGAACTCCAAATAATCTATACATATTTGAAGAAGGACAACAACAATGCTATCTGAGCAAGGATGATGAGCACTGGTTATGGCACCGGAGGTTGGGGCATCTAAGCTTTTCACAAATAAGGAAAGCATGCAAATATCAGGCAGTTCGTGGTCTTCCAGATATCAAAGTTCCAGACAACACCATATGCAAATCATGTCAGTTTGGAAAGCAAACCAGAACTACCTTTCCGGAAAAGGAAGGATCAGCTAGCATGCCTCTTGAGCTAGTACATATAGATACATGTGGTCCATTCAGAAAAAGGACACCTCGAGGAGAAGAATACTTGATATTATTCATTGACGATTTCTCCAGGTTTGTCTGGTTAGGACTTATGAAGCACAAAGATGAAGCATTCGAAAAATTCAAATCCTTTAAAGCCTTGGTTGAAAATGAATCAGGATACAAAATTAAGTGTCTTAGATCCGACAGAGGTGGGGAGTTTACCTCAAATGAATTTTTCGATTTCTGTGAAGAACATGGGATAAGAAGAGAATTCTCTACAGCTAGAACTCCTCAGCAAAATGGAGTGGTGGAAAGAATGAACAGAACTGTCCAACAAATGGCTCGTGCTATGCTTGATGAATCTGGAACTCCCACAACTTTCTGGGGTGAAGCAGCACATGCTGCGGTTATTATTCTCAACAAAACAAATGTCCGAGTGAACAGCACTCAAACCCCTCATGAGCTCTGGTATGGTGAGACTCCTTCCGTAAAGCACTTCAAAATCTTTGGGAGCAAATGCTGTATTAAAAATACTGATGAGCAACTTGGCAAACTTGAACCTAGAGCAGATGAAGGCATCCTTCTTGGTTATTCTCCACACAGCAAAGCATACAAGTGCTATAATAAATGACTTGGAAGAATTGTTGACAGCATTGATGTAGTGGTTGATGAGAAGGGATACATTCCTAGGCAAGTAAATCATGAAGATATCGAAGAAGATGAAGGCCATCCTCAAAGACAGAATGATGAAGAAGAAGAACCTCAAGAAGAACCAGAGGAGCAGATAAGGATAGAAGAGAAGACTCCATCCAGATATGTTCAGAAGAATCATCCAAAATCTTAGATTTTGGGACAGAAAGAAGCAGGTGTACAAACAAGAAGAGCAATTGCAGAAGCTTCAAGCTATTTGGCATTACTCTCTTCCACTGAACCACAAAATGTGAAAGAGGCATGCAAAGATGAATGTTGGGTCAAAGCAATGGATGAAGAACTTGAGCAGATCGAAAAGAACAACACTTGGGAGCTGGTTCCTAGACCAAAGGATAAGAATGTTATAGGAACAAAATGGGTCTTCAAAAATAAATTGAATGAAAATGGAGAAGTAATTAGAAACAAGGCCAGACTTGTTTGTAAAGAGTATGCGCAGCAAGAAGGAATAGATTTTGAAGAAACTTTTGCTCCTGTTGCAAGACTTGAGGCCATCCGAATGTTCCTTGCTCTCTCAAGCTTTCAAAACTTCAAAGTATTTCAAATGGACGTGAAATCAGCCTTTCTGAATGGAGACTTGGAAGAAGAAGTATACATTGAGCAGCCAGATGGTTTCATTCTTGGAAATGATCCAAATCTTGTATGCAGATTGAAAAAGGCTCTCTATGGCCTCAAACAAGCTCCAAGGGCTTGGTACTATCGTTTGGACAAATATCTTCATCAACAAGGTTTTTCAAAAGGATCAGCAGACAACAACCTTTATATAAAAGTTGAAAACAACAAATTGTTGATACTTGTTGTGTATGTAGATGACATTATCTTTGGCAGCAATGAAGAAGCTATGAGTCAAAGCTTTGCCTTGGTGGTGCAGAAAGAATTCGAAATGTCCTTGCTGGGAGAACTGACATATTTTCCTGGTTTGCAAATCCAACAAAATGAAGGAGGGATCTTCTTGTCTCAAACCAAGTATCTCAAGCAGATTTTGAAGAAATATGGTATGGAAGAAGCAAAACCAGTATGTACACCCATGGTCACAGGATGTAACCTCAGTGCAAATGATGAATCAGCAGCAGTGCATCAACCAACTTACAGATCTATGATTGGAAGTCTACTTTATTTGACAGGTACCCGACCAGACATCATGCATGCAGTGGGAATAGTTGGAAGATTTCAGGCAAATCCAAAGGAAACTCATCTTCAGGCAGTAAAGAGAATCTTCAAATATCTTCAAGGGACTCAAAACTATGGCTTATGGTATCCTAGAGATACAGATCTCACACTTCATGCTTATACAGATGCAGATTGGGCCGGAAGCGTGGATGATAGGAAAAGCACAAGTGGTGGTGCATTCTTTATGGGTTCCAGATTAGTATCTTGGTTCAGCAAGAAACAGAGTTCGATTGCCTTGTCTACAGCTGAAGCAGAATATGTTGCTGCTGCATCTTGCTGCACTCAACTCCTTTGGATGATGCAGACCTTGCAGGATTTTCAAATCACTTGTACACCACCCATCTCCATCTTATGTGATAATACAAGTGCAATCAGCATTTCAAAGACCCCAGTTATGCATTCAAAAACCAAGCACATACCAATCAAGTATCACTTTCTCCGGGAACAAGTGCTTGAACAAAAGGTCAAGTGGGAGTATGTTCCTTCTAAGGAACAGGTTGCTGATATACTCACCAAACCATTGCCTAGGGAGGCCTTTGAATACCTCAGGCAAAAGCTGGGGGTTGTTGATGCATCATCTTGTTGTTGAATCTCTTCTGATTGTTGGTTGTACGCAAGGTTCATCTGAAGTATATGCGTACATGTGCTAGGTTGCGGATTGGTCAAAGATCGAATGGCACAGGTTCAGGGGGAGCATATCATGCATTGTTGGCATTATGGAGGAAGTACAGAAGGAGATCATGGATGCTAGTCTGAATATTGCTGCAATACGTCTCTATCTCTTTCATGGTCATGGATTATGGTTCTTCTTTGCAGATCTGGTTTATAGTCAGGGGGAGCATGTTCTTAGGGGGAGCATAACCCTTTGCCCTTGATGTCAAAGGGGGAGAGTGATTGGTTGTTGTTGCCATCAAGTCCAAAGGGGGAGATTGTTGGCATTATGATACATATGTTGTACTTGATGGCAACCCACTCATCTCATATAATAAATTATAGTGTAGAGAAATGTTCACGCACTTTTATGCAGAGAAAAGTTTATTTCATGTAGAGAAAAAGTTCACACTTTCATGCAAGGAAAAGCGCGTATATGTTGGAGAACTTACCTTTGGTCCATGGTAGTTAGTCCTTGGTATTTGAACCTATGAGGAAAAGCGCGTATATGTTGGAGAACTTACCTTTGGTCAATGGTAGTTAGTCCTTGGTATTTGAACCTATGGTTTTGGACCATGGTACGCACTTTCATGCAAGGAAAAGCGCGTATATGTTGGAGAACTTACCTTTGGTCCATGGTAGTTAGTCCTTGGTATTTGAACCTATGGTTTTGGACCATGGTACCTCGTCAAAAGTGTTGATCTCACGCAATTTCATGGTTGGTTCATGGTATTAGTCCGACAGTTTTTTGATCCTATGGTTTTGGCCCGTGGTATTGTGAAAGGCCTAAGACTATAAAAGAGGAAGGAGATCATTTGGCAAAGCATCTTTTGAATTATCGAATATCTGATAAAGTGCTAGATCTGGAATATTGTGATTGGGTTTTGGTGCAGATCTAGATCTGAATGAAGAAGGAACCTGAGCGTAAGGAGAAGGATAAGTTCTATTGATGGGTCAAAATCTTAAGGCTGGAATAGTGGTATCTCTATATGATTTTGATCTGTGATATGTGGCATACGCTTGATCTATAAATCTAATAATCTGGGTCTAAATTATTGATGCATGTTTTATTTTACACATGTTATGATCTGGGTATGTCTGATGTAACAACTGCAAAGTTATAAGGAAATATTTGCAGATCTGTATGCGGGTTGGCTTTGGTGAAATCAGAGATTGATGATGCAAGTGTAGTTGATGGGTTTTTGATGTTCTTGGATCCAGTTTGAAAATTTATGAAAAGTGGTCCTTGAAAGAAAAGAAGTAGGGGGTTGTAGCTCCCTTCCAGGAGAGACTGGAAAACGAGAGAGAGTTGTAGCTCTCTGCAGGTTGCAGCCTGTGTACTGGTAAAGGACTGCACCAGTACAAAACCATTGTAAAAGGAGTTTCTAATTTGAAAGAAGATAGAGACATATTGCAGCAGGTGGTTTTCACCCACATTGGGTTTCCACCTTACATCTTGTGTTCTTTGGTGTGACTATCTGTTTTCTTTGTTCATGCTCATTATTTTATGGTACTGACATGCAAAAATAATTCAAAGAATAAATAAGGAAGATTTATTAAAAGAACTTGATAATACTGATTCACCCCCCCTCTCAGTATTATTTCAAACAATTACCTCCACTACCCAGCGTGTATCTACCTTACCTTGCTTTGACTGCGTCACTTATTGTATATATCTGCGTTCCATAATATCATGACTGCGTTCCATAATGAATTCCATGCACAACGTATAGGTCTCACCATGAACAGGCCTACGCTATTCAGTTGTTCCTTATGACTGCGGCATTTTCTATATGATTCATCACGTTGACTATCTTGCGTATGAGTCTCCCTGATCTGTGTATCAATGTACAGCATACAAGTCTTCCCTGATCTGCGTATTAATGTCATCATAAGTCTTCCCTGATCTGCGTATTAGGACCTGTGGTAGGGCACCTTTCAACTGCGGCTGTGCTTCCTTTTGTTACTGCGGCTAGGGTTTATTATGGTCACCTTTATACGGCGTATGAGGATCCTCTGTGACTGCGTTTATAGGGCCTGCGTCTAGATGTCCAGCATTTCATCTTCATTAGGATAGCGTAGATACTAGGGCACTTCTTTTGGATCTTTTCTCCATCAAACCCAAAACAGGATGAAGAGAGATCACAAGAGAGTGAGTGTGTAGAATGACTTAAAGTCTTCTTCTATTTATACTAAAAACGTGGATGTTTGAATAGACATGACGTTTGGGCTTCTTGAGCCTACATAAGTTGCTGGTCGGCTAGATAATAAATCCATAATCAAAATAAATTCATATCTCCATAAATACTTATCGGAATCGGATGATCTTTGGATAAATCCTACACCTCTTGACGAGAGGGATCCAATAAAAATATCAGCTGATATAAATAAGTTGACCCACATGGAGTTTGGCCCTAGTTGCCAATTTTAACAGCTCCTTCCTCATCCATTGTCCTCCCTAGCTGCTTGTGTCGACTCCTTCTTCCTTCCTCCATTCGCGTCCTTGCAGTTCTCTCCCTCTCGATTTCCTTTGTATTTTTGTATTTTGTTCCTTCGGGTTAGTTTCAAAGCATAAAATCAAATTATTTTGTTTTATTCGAGTCCCATTTTTTTTTAGGCTTTAGTTTTGAACTTCAAAAGAATTTGATTTTTTTTAGATGTGCTTGCGTTTCTTTTTTTTATTTTGATTTTGATTTTGTTTGATTTTTTAAACGAAAGTTTAAAAAAAAAAAATCATTTTTATTTTATTTTATTTTTTACTTTAAAATAGATTTAAAATCTTAAAAACAAAAAATGTGCCTTCACATTTCAAGTTTAAATTTTTGATGTGGCCTTTGGCCCATTAAAAATTTAATTAAGTCCCTTTTTGATTTAAAATTTTTCTTCATTCATGAACTTTATGACATTAAATTTGCCGAAGGAATAATTAAATCTTTTATCTAAAGTTCCTTCTTGGGGCTTTTTTTGTGTTAGGGGTTTGGGACTTTAAATTTTTTAAAGGGGAAAATTTTACGGTGTTAAATTTTTTTTTAATTTCTCTATAGTCAAGACACATTTAAATATTTTTAAATCATCTCTCAAGTTTGACTATAGGAAAATAAGAAATTTTTCTGGATTGAAGCATTTAAGGAATTTATTTTAAATCCAAAATTGTTTGAAGTGTCTAACATTTGAATTTTATGGTACTTCGTGGTAATTAATTTTCGAAATTTAATTTCTTTTGATCATTTTTATGCTTGACATATATTGAGATTGTTTATCATTTAATTAACTCTAAGCATGGTTTAGTTACTTGAATTATTGGATATTTATTGCATATTTCTTTGAGAATTTTTCAAGTAATCGTTAAGTATTCTTCCATGAAATTGTGATAAATTGCATATCCTTTGTTTCCTAAATTGAGTAGTTGAGCATCTATATAATTGGCATTTATCTTGAAGGTGATATTGAAGATTTACGAAGAAAATTTTGTTCTCTTTGAGCTATAATTGCATTGCAAAGAATTTAAATAAATTGAAGTGATAAGTTTGTGATTTAATTGAACATTATATTGTGATAGCACAGTGCTGAGAAGTTTATCTTTCAATGTAGTGTCTAATATTTATATTGGCAATTAAGGGCTTTAACATATAACATAATCGCTTTCAATCCTTGAATCTAAATTCATCTCATCTCGTGCATTTGCATATTAAGTTAGTTCTGCATAATTAAAATTTACTTCCAAGCATAAGCTTGGTAGATAGAAAGTAAAGAACCCATCCATCTTTGCTTGAGAAGCTTGCTTTTAATAGCAATTAAAACGGTGACCTTAGTGTGCTTCACCTTATCTTCTCTCTGCCATTTACTACGGAATAAGGCTCAACATAGAAAGGATCGAAGGGTTAAAACTTAGATAAACATTTAACTAAAATTAACCAAGATTCCTGCATCTCACATTAGTTTTGAATTCTGCATTTCATATAAGATAGTTATTCATTCATGTTAATTTTTGGTATGTTCTATGCTAGAGCAATTTATTTGAATTTTCACAATTGGCAATCACATCAGCATTATGATAAACTACAGATAGAACATAAATATAAAACGCAGAAGACAAGCCAAGACAAGAGGACACAAGATATGGCGCAAGCCAGGGACAAACCCCACAATGTGTGGGGAAACCCTTTGATCAAATCTTCTTTTATCTTCAAAGTTCAGCAGAGAGAGAGAGATAGAGTACAATGATTTTAAGTCAATACTTGACTTGCCAAATAGGAGATCAGACATCAGAGATCTTCACCTTGAAGATGACACAATGAGGTTGCAGATCTGATCCCAAGGACTGAAGATATGTAGCAGATGAACAGCTCAGTCAGTTACCCATATTACTGAAGCTTTCCTTCCATAAGACTCTCCTTCCTTTGCCGATTCACTGATCATGTCAAGGCTGCTAATCTGGTACCTTTCATAAGGACTGGTGCATGGCAGACCTGGTCATTTGTTAGGGCACCCTCTGAGAGCCACAACACCTTAACCATGCCCCACAGTTCACCTGATTACTGCAGCTAGCTTTCATACAATCCTCCAATGATACGCTGCCTTATAGGGCTGCTTACCTTCTGAACGCAGCTACTAAATAAAGGCCTCCAACTGCTGGCTATGGCCTGCGGCCTAGCCCATCAGTGGACTGTAACTTTAGTCCCTTCAAACAGTGATCCAAACAGCTCCTTAAACTACTGTCCCTAGCTCCTCCCTTTTGCGGATTCTTTTGCTCAGCACACCGAGATCAAGAACAGCTTGATTATGCCCAAACAATCCTGAAATAGGCCACGCTGTTACCTACAGCAATGTAGCATTATGTCAGCGGCTTAGGTGACAGCAACTGGGTCTCTTTGAGCTGCGTATAAGGGCTCTCCTTACTGCGGCTAAGGGCACTACTATACAGCTGCTTAAGACCTCCATTTGCTGTGGCTGGAACCTCCTTCTTTGACTGCGGCTAAGGCAGATTATGACAGTGGATAAGGAGTCTCTTTCTTGCTGCATATAGGGTCAATAGACAATGGATTCAAACCTTCATTTAGGGCCTATATTAGCCCTCCTCTCATCTGCGGATGGAGCCTCTTGAGACAGCGTATAGGGGCTTATTCATGCTGCACATAAGTCTCCTCTTATCTGCATTTAGATCTTCTTATAAGCCTGCGGCTAGGGCATCATCTGCACTGCGGCTAGGGCACAACTGAACTGTGGCTAGGGCATCAGCTACTGTATATTTTAGGTGTCCCTCCTTCTCCAAAAACCCAAGACGTGGAGAGGAGGAGAACACACCAAGAATGTGTGTTAAAATGACTTCAAATCCTCACCAATTTATACTAGAACGTAGATGATGAATAGACACGTCTATTGGGCTTCTGAGCCTACTCAAGTTTGCTGGTCGGCTTGGTAATAATTATATAAACAAAATAAATTCATATCTCCATAAATACTTATCGGAATCGGATGATCTTTGGATCAATCCTACACCTCTCGACGAGAGGGATCCAATAAAAATATCAGCTGTCATAAATAAGCTGATCCACATGGAGTTTGGCCCTAGTTGCCAATTTAACAATTCAAGAACCAAATGTTCATCAATTACTTGGTCCTAAATTTCCTAGAAAGATTGTTGACTCCATAAGGCATCGGTATCAATCATTTAAATCTAATAGAATCCTATAAGTCTTACTAAATATAAAAGAAGTACTTGGTCACTTGACTGTGTCTCCCGAACTAGTTGGTTCCCAACTAGTTCTCCTTCATTTCATTTTCGTAGGGTATACCCCCTTAGCCTGCTGTTGGGAGACAACTTAAACGAAGAGATTGGGGATCAGGGTGACAACCCCCGATCTGAGTCGTTGTCGCGGTGCCTAGACATTCTATGCGACAACATGCCCTAGCCCCATCCCTTGGTGCAGGTTTTCCCAACTAAGATGGAGAGTAGTATTTTGGCATAAGGATATACGCCAAGGCATGTAGTGGAACATTAAGTTTATCCCACTGCGCACACACAAAATTGTGAATAATACCAAACAAGTTGGGATCTTTTTCCTGAACAATATCTTTTATTTGCCCCAACATGTTATCCATCTGCTCATACACCTCCCCAATCACTAGTGCATCTGTATCTGCAAAACAAATCATGTTATAAATGGGTTTGGTGAATTGCAAAACTTCCCTCACACGTGCCCAAAACAAACCATCAAGAGCAGTGTCCTCCACCTCTTCAAAACCTTGCTTGTCAATTGCGGTTGGAGCCCTGTCCTTTAATACTTGCCAATGTTGACTTGATACCATGTTAGCCAATGACTCTCTTACCTTGAAAAGGCACCTGAAGGTGAGATAATAGCTAGCAAATCTAGTCTTCACAATCTTCAACAATTCCAAACTTGAGTGACCGCGGAAAAGCCCATCGGTATTGCTATGATTGGTAATAAATTTTATCATTCTCTTGCCTCTCTTGTACAAATCACCAATCCATTTGTATTGAGGGTGTTTGTTCTTAATAATATCATGCATCAAAAGGTTCATTGTGTGAACCAAACACCCAGACCAAAATATGTTGGGGTATCTATCCTCAATAATTTATCCCACTGCCTTACAATTAGAAGCATTATTAGTGATGACTTGGATGACATTGTATGGCCCAATAATTTCAATTGTTTGAAGTAATGGTTGTGCAATGTTGATGGCAATCTTGAACTTTTCTAAGTAGTCATATGATAAAAGGAAGACTGCACCACTAATAGACACAACAATAACACTTATCAATGGCTTGCCTTTTACATTTGTCCAGATATCAGATACAATGTATACCCCATGGTCATTCCAAGAACTTGTCATTTTACCCAAAGCGTGTGCTATTTTAACTTTTTCATGATAATGTCCCACGGTTCTAGCCTTGTCATACACAGGGCTCTTGTATCCTTTTGGGGCATAATTAATGGCGGAAACCATTTCCTGCCAATAAGGTGAGTGAAGAACATTGAATGGTATCCCACATGCCTAGAGAAGTGGGTGAATTTTTCAATCCACATCATTCCTACACCCTTCATCAAGGAAATCTGATATGGTTCTATGCCTTAATGGGATGTTTGTTCCTGTGCCTCCATATCCATTGCCATGGGAGGATGCTGATGGAGTTCTTAGTCTATGTGATTGTGGGCTAGTGGTGTCATGTTCCAAGCCACTTTGATATTTTAGATTTGTATTGGGCTTCCTCCTCTTCCTTTATGTATTTGGTTCTTTCACATTGTGACACACTTCCACGAGTTTTGATTCCTATTTGTTTATTTCCATCCCATGGCATTTTCCCACAAAGATTCTTTCTGGCACGAGCGTATGAACCTGTGTAAGTGTTTTTGCAATGGAGGCATGTAAATTTAGTGGTTCCACCCCATTTCCCTCCTTTAGGCCTAGAAACATATTTCCAAAATGGGGTTTGGTCTGAATTGGTTTTCGTGCCCTCATCATCGCCACTCTCCTCCTCCTCCTCCTCACCAAGGTACTCCTCTCCAGGGTTTTCAAATCAATCACTACCCACTTCTTCATCCTCTTCATCAACCCTCCTCCTACTCTCCAACGTTATAATACCAAAAAAAGGAACCAACACCAAGAGAATGCCAAGCCATATAGCCATGATGTTTCAAGTTTTGATTTTTTGAATTTTGGTGGAGTTATAGTTTCTTGCTTGCAATAAAATGGAGGAACGAGAATGGGAAACTTGAAAGAGAGAAGAGAACAATTTCATTTAACAATAAACTTATAAAAAACACAAATGCTAGATTAGAGTCTAGATCCTACCTCTTTGGCCTTCAATCCCAAGCTTCAATTCTAAAATCTCTCTCCTTGCTCTCTCATATGCAAATGGTGAATTGTGGGAAGGGAGGAGGGGCTTTTATTTCTTTTGCCCCTCCCCTCCCTTCAAAAACCCCCGCGCGACCACTCCCTTGTTCGCTCTCAAAAAACTAGGGAGCAATTTGTTTTAAGGGAGCACGCTCCCGATGTCTCTCCTGAGCAGAGACAACTTCAAGAGCGGGTTCGGGGGGGGGGCTTATTAAGAAATCTAGGGCAGCTAGATTAGGTGTGATTTCTCTTAACTTTGATAATTGTTTGCGATATACTATTACTTTCACTTGATGTACTTATAAGTTGCTTCTTCTTATTTCAATTATTACGGTGTTCTTATCATCAAACAACTACCAAAACGTGAAGATCAATAGAACAAATGGACACAAGATATAGGTTGCTAGCCAAGGCCAAAACCTCTCTTAGAGAGGAAAACCCACAAGAAATTATTCTCTTCTTATAGAATCTTCAAAAGATGAATTCCAAGACCTTCAGACCTTAGACCAAGATCCCTCCAAGACGAAGTCAACCTTCTTTTTGATGAGCTTCTCTTTCACAAATTCAACCCAAGTCAAAATGCTTCAAAACTGCTGCAACTTCACTTTTGATCTCAAGTTTGGACCTGCAACTTCTAACTATAGATTCTGGCCTTACTGCAGAAACCATAATTTGGATGTGTGGGTGAAAAGAAGGCGTAAAATGTGTCTCTTTTCTTCGCTCGACTTGCTTTCTTCTAGACAAATAGACTTCAAAACTTGCTTCATTTCTTTAGATTTTCAGTCGTCCTTAAAGATTTGAAATTAGGGCTTGTAGTTGCAATGAAACCCTAACCTTTCTTTGCATGTGTGAGAGAGAGTGAGCAAAATTTTAGAGTTTTGTTTCTCCTTCTTCAAACTATCCCTTCGCTTGTTCTCCCTTCTTCTCTTCTTGCTTGATCGAACTTGTTGGATGATCTCACAAATGAGGTCGAGTGTCTTGTATATATACACTTCTTTGGAGTACCAAATGGCCCTTATGAGGTCGACTTTCATCATTGCTAGGTTGGCTTGGTCTCGGAGGGACATTTTGACATAACTTTGACTCAAATAAATTCTTTTGACCTGATACAAGATGCCCAATAGGGTCTATTACATATGACAATGACTCTTTTGACTCTATACAATGATGACAAATCCTAGAAGCACACAATGGGTGCTTTGACCTACAAATAATTTGACCATGAGCATGAAACCCATACTATAAAATAACAATAATAAATTTTCTTTCTCTTTTACATCAAATACATAAAATCAAGAATACATAAGATATTATGAAGACCGAACCTAGTTACACATTCCAACACTCCCTGTTAACTAGGGAGGTATTCATAATACATTGATGGTACATGGACATTCTCATACTAAAGAATTCTCATAAGAAGAGTCGGATTGGTAAGCCATTTCAAAAGCTATCTTCTTAGCTTATATCATTGCATCTCATCATATCAAGTTTCAACTAACATTGTCATATAGCAAGGCCTTGACTAACAACTCTATCTCTCCACTAGATTACAACACAATGCTGGGGAGACAATGATTTATAGAGACACCTTCATCATTGTCTCTCAAGGCACATACGCCATCCGGATGTTCACAAGGTATGTCCTTTTAGGACAATTCCGCTCTTGGATTTGCACATCCTCAAGGAACCTCCTCTTTGACTACTCTTGCCTATTGGATGCCCTACCTCATCCTCAAAGAGTATCGGTATTGGTCTCGGATGCTTACCCAATCCTCCATTCTTTTTTCATGATGTGAAGATAAGAATGATGTGTCTATCTCTCCTTCTCATCTAAGGAGGATCTACTCACTCCTTTACATGAAAGGAATATACCCAAGCTCCCTCTTAACTAGGCATTTGTTTTTAACAACTATCTATTCTTTCGTGGAGATCATGGTACTATCAATCGCTTGTAGGGCTCCTCCTCTCTGCATCATCATGTCACGAATGAACTTCAACTTCTTTATCATGGAGCCATCTTCTTTTATAACTTCTTCGTAGGCTTCAACCATCTTTCTCAGCACTTTCTTTCAACGAAACATAGTGGTGAACTAATTACTGCTAGTCATGTCATCCTCCTTATCGTTGGAAAGTGACCTTCTTTGTCATCATCTAGCTGTCCTTCATACTGCTACATCTTCCAAGTCATGTTCCTTTTAGAATCATCCATCCAATTTTGTGTGTACTAGTTGTAGGTGAATCTCTATAACCTTTTATTGGTAGCTTTGTACCAATTCAACCATATGCTTGCTTTCAAAAATCAAAGTGAACATCAAACCAAAATTACCTCTTTATGATGGCCCTTCGTCATAACATTTGCTTTTGCAACATCAACATCCTTTTAAAGAATATATGAATCCATCTCCAAGACATCCATTGCCAAGGTT
This sequence comes from Pinus tabuliformis, assembly GCA_031772625.1. Lineage (NCBI taxonomy): Eukaryota > Viridiplantae > Streptophyta > Pinopsida > Pinales > Pinaceae > Pinus > Pinus tabuliformis. Next base: position 805,552,114 of record CM062817.1, on the reverse strand, counting down.
CTCCTTCTTTACTATACTTATTAGAGCCTTCATAGCTTCTCCATGGAGATGTCATAGCTAGTTCTTCTAATTGTTATCAGATGTTGATTAATCATCTCATCTAAGTGGCTATAGATAGATCTTTACAAACTTTCCTTCCAACTTCTTCATATATTGCTTCCTCAGGATCTTTATACATAACTCCTTTTGCATAGAAACAATTGTTGCCAACCACCTCTTATTCTCCATGAGGTCATATAATGTTGATTCTATCATGTCATCATGTAGAAGAGTTCAAGGCATATTGTATTTATGCCTTTATGTATCATTCATAAGGAAGAATTCCTTCTTCTTCAACCATGCTCATGAGATAGAGCATTCCAACCATTATATTTGCAACTAAGTGATGACATGACTTTATCTATCTATTAAAAATTACCAAATATATGCATACCTTTTTCTTTACATGATCATTTAGACTTTCTTTAGCAGCTTCTTTTTTCTTTCTTGAAGATGAAAAATGTTTCAACTAAATTGTCATGTTGCACTTCTTTGTCACCATACCTTCATCCTTCTAAACTGTGGATCCCATACTAGGTGGAATGTAGACTATCTATGTAACACTAGCTTCTTCCAAGTAGAAGTGAACATTTTCAAATAAGATTCTAATGGAGGATCTTTGATGATCCTTATTCTGCAAGTGCTTCTTTCTAATGATGATGAGGTGTGATGATCTCTTATCTTCCAATCTTGCTAGATGACATGCTTCAATCGTACAAATTGCTATTCAACTATTCTTTTGTGCCTCTAATATGATGCCATCTCAACACTGCTACAATGCATCCTAACATTACTTGCAATGCTTTCTACTATGACTATTGTCTTGAAAATAAACTTAATGTATGAGAAACCTTTAATAGTATTGGTCTTTCACTACTTCCTACTTCGCTTTCTTCTGTTTTGGTTCTTCTACTTCGTCACATCGGTTTCACTTCTTTCTTTCCTTTTCTTGTTGCCCTTCTTGAGTTTAGGACAATTCCCCTTATAGTGCCCATATTCATTACATTCATAACACTGAATATTAGACATGTCAACATTCTTTTGAAATTTCTTCCGAGGCTCAAACTTCCCAAACTTTCCTTTCTTCCTTGTCATCGCTGCAAATGCTTGAGTTTGCTCATTTGATTCAACGCCATTCTTTGTTTTCAATTTGGTTTCTGAATGGTGTAACTTCTTTCTTTGCATAGATACTTGATACAAATTTGCCCCATTTATTCAGTTGTGCATTGAATACATAAGAGGTCATTTTCTGATCTGACATTGTTTCTCCTAGCTCTTGTAAGTGATCTTTAATTTGAGATATCTTCATGAGATATGAAACTACCCTTTCCTAATACTTTCATTTTGTATAAATCAGTTTGTAAGGATATTATTTCCCTAGTTGTACTTACAGAGTATAGTTTTACCAATTTGTCATAGATTTCTTTTGATTGTTGGAATTTCTAAGTCTAACTGTTAGAAATCCTTCCTGTACTTTCTAATTTATTTCTTCCTACTTGTTCTGTTAATTAACAAGTTATTTACCATGTAAATACTGAAAATAAATACAAGTACAGTCTCAACACATACAGATCATCAACTGAAGGAAAAACAAGCACATAAGTGACACCGTTATTTTTGGACTGATGTCCCTAGAAAAACCCAATGCGGGAAAATCGGTGCAGCTATCTAAGGGTTTTAATTATTAAGAAGTTTCAGAATACAATCTGGGTGCCAAAACCGGCTCACCCAACAGAGAATAATCTCAACAGTAGTACCTCTCAGTCGGAGACAGATGTTTCGGCTAAAACCCTGGATAAACACTCTGACAGATCCCAGCTCCAATCTGCCCCACGAAAATTGCAGCGTCAGCCTCTAGGGATTGCGTCAGCCCTTTCTGGCGTAGTGTCTGCCCAAGGTCACCCTAGCTCGCCCTGCATCAACCTCTGGAGGCACTGCATCTCCCACGCTAGCCCTCCTCAGGCTCTGTGCAGCTCCTGGATGCCTCTGCGTGGCCTCTCGTTGATTTTGCGTGGCCTCTAGCTGGCTCTGCATCAACCCTCTCCCAGCTTCTGTGCTGATGCTCCCAGTACTATCTCTGCCTCTCTGCTACTGCATTCACTGCCCCTCAGCTGCAACTCTGATCACTCCTTCGATTTCCTCAGCAAGCCCTGCCCTAGAAAATTGAATTCTTGATCAACTCGGTGTGTTCTCCAACTGAACCTCAAGCCTCTTCCTATACTTTTCTCGTTGACAATTCAATGGTCGAGATTAAGTCCCTAATCAATGGCTAAGATTAGATCTGGCTTGATCCATGACTTTTGGACCATTCTAACTCAGTTTTATATTAATTCACATTAATATTTTATTTTCCCTAAGTTTAGACTTAGAGACTCCATTAAAAATATTAATTGTTTTAATATCTCCCAAGCTAGTTAGATTTTGCCCAAACCATTGTTGGGTCTTGGAGATCTCATTTGCTTTAGCCTCTCCACCAATTTTCAAGGCTAGAGCACATCCGATGCTAACCCAAATCAACATTGGTGTCTTCAATTTTTCTACAAAGGGAATGAGCGAATCCTCGATAGATTCAATGAGGATTCTTTGAACCCTTATTTCTCCTTTCATATATTTTGATAATGCTTGAGATTGTTCTTGAGGAGGCTTTGTGATGGAGCCCTTGACATAATCAAAAACTTCATTTTCTGTGAGAATCAAATCTATTCTCTTCTTCCATGCAAGGTAGTTTGATGTCCCAACAAGTTTATTGTTCTCCTTGCAGAAAGTAGTCATTTGATTTGTAGATTGAGACATCAATATTAAGTACTTACTTGACAAACGAAAATGCCTTCTTGATGATGATGTCTTCCACTAGATACCTCCTTGATGATGATGTCTTTTAGTGAGATTTATAATCAGGGATGATCTTCCTTCTTCAAAATGACAATGATTCCTCTTTAAGATATTCTTCTTCCTTCAAAGATGCTTGAGATGTGCTCTTTTCTTCAATGTGAGGGGGATCGCTTTTGATTCCTTTGATGATGATGATGAATTGCTCTTCTTGCTTCCTTTGGATGATGATGTAGAATGTGGAGACCTTCCCAAAATGCTTCAAATGTGTAGAGTCCTTTCTTTAAGATGGAGGTAGGTCCTTGGGGTCTTTTTTTCTTCTTTCAAGAGATCCTCATTCAAGATGATAGGGTCTTGTGATGTGATGATTAGATCTCTTTGATGTTCTTCCTCCTATATTCTACCATTATGTGTCCTTTTTCAAGGGAGTGATCTTCAAACTGCCTTTCCATGTCACCTTAGCTCTGATACCATGTTAAGAAATCTAGGGCAGCTAGATTAGGTGTGATTTGTCTTAACTTTGATAACTGCTTGTGATATACTATTAATTTAACTTGATGTACTTATAATTTGCTTCTTCTTATTTTGATTATTATGGTGTTCTTATCATCAAACAACTACCAAAACATGAAGATCAAAAGAAATTAGGTTTGGTCTTCATAAATTGTATTTGAGTCATAATGAAATGTATTTATCAAAAGAAAGAAAAAGAAAGTATTATTGTTATTATTATCAATGTTACCAGACTCAGAATCGGCAATAAATCAGCGAGGCAAAAAAGCAAAGAGTGTTAATCAAATCGGGGCAAAAATGGAAAAAAATCGGTGAATTCAATAGTTTAAGATATACACATATATTGAATTAAACAAACAAAACAAAACAAAACATTTTTTCATTGATATTCAATAAAGGCATGTCCAAACAATGCATAATATCAATAGATGTCCAAAATATCATGAATGAATAAGTATCTCATATATGTTATGAGTACTGGGTCTCGACTCCTAACCTGTGACTACATAAAACCAGAAGCATCTACTTCTAAAAGTTTATAAAATACTACATACTAATTAGTAAAAAAGCAGTAAATGAAATCTCTTGATTGTTGCTAAAATGATACGATAATGGTTTGCTACTGAAATCTCTAACCAAGCACACGTTGAAGCTATAATGGAGCACACTACACATTACACCTCTATTACACTACGACTCTATTATGTGGAGTAAATTGAAACTGAAACCATGCCTCTATTACCTTCTTGACGTATGAGTTGTAGGCCTGAGCAGTGAGAAGTCAATTACGGACTGACTTTTAATTTTTAACCTAACTAAACTACGCAACGAAAAATGTGGGAACCCTAAAAGTTAAAACCCGTGCTCCTCGAGTTGAGGGTTGAAAATCACCTCAGTCGCCTAAATCACAATTAATCAGTGAGTTGCAAGTGAAACTCGCGTTGACCACGAGTCAAACACGGTCAACGCGAGTTTGACTCGCCCATAGTTGAATCAAATCATTTGAGGGAAGAGCAGAGTTTGACTTGTGATTAATCGCGAGTGATTGGAGATTCATGTTTCACTGATTATATTATGACTTATTAAAGCATGGGTTTCATGCTTGGGTCATCATGTTTTAGGTCAAAGTCCCCATTGAGGACTTCTAGGATTGATATTGAGTCATTAGAGTCATTGTCCATTTAAAAAGACCCTTCTTGGGCTTTTGAATTATGTAAAAAGATTTATTATTGAGTCAAATAAGCTATTTGTCACCTCCACACCAAGTCGGCCTCAAACAGGGTAATTCGACCTCACCAAAAGGGTATATATACAAGCAGTTTGAATTCATTTGGAGCACTCACTCTCACTCAAGTTCGATATCCAAGAAGAAGAGAAGAAAAGTGCGAAGTTGCAGAAGCAGGGGATTTGTTGGAAGAAGGAAGATCGAAGTTTATGGGTTTGTCTCTCTCTCACTCGTGTGGATTTATTGGGCTATTTGCTAGAAGAATGAAGATACTACTGGGTCGAAGTTTTGTTAGATCGAAGTTTTGTTGCTGTTAGATCAAAGTTATTGCTGAAAAGGTTATCATCTACAGAAGGAAGAAAGGGTTGACTTGGTGTGGAGGAAGTTTGTGTCTAGGTCAGGAAGTCTTGGATCATCTCGTGAAATTATTAATGAAGAGTTGATGACTAGGTTTTCCCCTAGATATGGGTTTTGCCCTAGCTGTCTGCCTGAATCTGGTGTTTGTGATCTTTGTGTTATTGTTTTGGTAATTGCTTGATGAACTAAAGATAAAAGAAGAACATAAGAAAACATAAGAATGTCATAAGTAATTATCAATATAAAGAAAATATTTTTGCCTTTCTGATTTTCTAACAACTAGCCAATGCCAAAACCTCTTCTAGAGGGGAAAACCCACAAGAAATTCTTCTCTTCTTATAGAATCTTCAAATGACGAATTCCAAGACCTTTATGTTGGAAAATGTAACTAGGTTCGGTCTTCATTATTGTACTTGACGTCAAAATTTAATATATTTGTCAAAAGAAAGTGAAAAGAATTTTATTATTATTTTATTTGACTTTGTTAAAGCATGGGTTTCATGCTTGGGTCAAATGTATAGGTCAATACTCCATTGTAGGCTTTAGGTTATTGTCTAAGCCAATGTTTAAAGACTCCTCCATCCATCAAAGTCTCCTTGTTGTGATCATCAAGTCAACTTCTTACAAATAATCTCATGTTGACCTAACTACAGTGACACAACTCTTCATCAACACATGTCGGCCTATTTTCGTATGGCAACAACTATATATACAGGGATGAGGACTACGCATTGTGAACACAGATTTTCGAATCAAAATTTTAGAGCACAAGTTTCGATGATACAAGTTCGAATGAAGGCAAAACATTTCAATGTTATTATAGGGAATTCGAATAGGGCATCAAGATGATCTTCATGCTCTCACAGATCGGTGTTAGGCCTCCCACAATTCGGTATTATACTCACACGTTTTCAGTGCTATGCTTCCACAGTTTGGTATGCTCTCACAGGATTAGAGGCTATTACAATGACCTCTGTTCGATGCTCTCACATCACCATAGTGACCTCATCTCGGTGCTAGTACAATGACTTCAGGTTGATGTTATTACAGTGGTGCTTCCACAATTCGTTTGTGTCTCAATGCTATTATAATGTTGACTTGATGGACAGAGGTAGTCTCACGTCTAAGTTGTAAGGGTCTTGGTCGTCTCATCTTGAATCTAATGAAGGAAGAATTATTGATTGGGTTTTCCCCTCGAGGGGGGTTTTGCCCTGGCAGCGTGCCCATATCTTGTGTTCTCTTCTTTTGTTGCTTGGCATTAATCTTGATGATAAGAAAAGATAATTAAGAGATCTAATACTAATAATGAAAATATCACAAGTTAATGTCATAATAAGGGAAATCGTTTTAACAGCCAACTCTATGGATTTTCCACCATGGTATCAGAGCTATGATCATGATCAAAAGCAGTTCTAGGCTAATGAAACTAATGGAACTCACTACAGGAGCTCAGATGATCTTGGTGCTGCCGTAGAAGGATTCGATGTCTTCATAGTGAGTTGATATGGCAAGTATTCTATGAAACTCAGTGACAAGAACTCGGACTGGTGCCATTAAAGTGATATGATCTTGCGAAGAAGTATAACAAAGATTAGAAGTTCGGATAAGGCAGATGGTTCGATATCATTGCAAGGAACTCGGTTAGGATATCTATGCTTCCACAAGTTCGATGTTATGTAAACACAATAAATACGTTTAGGTGCCATCTCAAAAAAAAATGGTTCGGTGCTATTGTTGTAAGGAGGCTCAGATCCAAAACACAAAATAAGAATAACTTCACTCAATGTTTCAGTGAAATCATATGACAAGGTTTCGGCATACTACAAGGAGAAAATTCGGATCAACCTCAGTGACAAATTTGTGTAGCAGGTTCGACCTAAAGCTCGATGATAATCTCAGTCACAGTCATAAAGGAAATTTCAAGCTCAGTAATGTATGGTCGAAGCACTGATATAAGAGCTGAAGCATTGTTATGATCTTTGATATGTGCAAGGTCAAAACAGTGAAGAAATACATTATGTCTTCCACTCAATGGACTAAGTCATCACTAGTCTAAAATCCTCTTCAACATACTATGAGATTGCAGAAGCCCTAACCAAATAAACTAGTCATGCACTTGAAGACAACAAAAGGAGGATTTGCTAAGGAAAAAGCGTTTATTTGAAGAATATTTGAAGTCTGGCCTATGGAAAAAGAAATCAAGTAAATATTAAGATACACTTAAAATCAAAGGTATGCAATTCTCAAGGTACGTATGTGTTTAAATTTCTATTATCTTAAATGGTTGAATAAGGATAGTACTCCCTAGATATCATATGAAAAACCTCATATTAGAACCTTAATACTTGTTCTCTAGAGTTTACAAATAATCTAGGATCTCAAGTAAAAGGTCCTACCAATGATTGGAAGGATGAACAACTTATCATAGGATTCCATGCTCCATGATTATGTAAAAGATATGAGTTAAGAAGATAAATCATGTCGTTGGTATCACATATTGTGTTTGTAAGTATGTACTACAGGTATAAGAGATGATGGCTTAATACAAATAAAACACTTCAAGAAATCCTTATCAAGTTTGCTAAGGAACATCTCCAGGTATGTCTCCAACTATACTCCTTACCAGATTCTCTTAAAGGTATGATCATCTTATCTTTGAAGTTTACATTATATTACTAACATCATTATGCCTAGCTGTTTTGAATCATAATGATTCTTGTTTCGGGTGATTCATCACTCGATAAATCTACCCTCCTTACATCCTTAATTGTTCTTATAAAACCCTAGATAGATTCTTTGGAAAACCCTAACCTAAGGGTATGTTGAAAATGAATGAAACCCTAATCTACTTAGGGTTATTTATGGAGTCTAAAGAAATTGCTATTATGATTGATATATTAATAATGACATGTTTGGGGTTTTAGTATGATCATGAAAACCCTAACTTGTCAGGGTTGAAATGGTGTTGACCAATGAAGCACGACCCTTATGAAACTTGCGGGGGTAAGAATGAGTCATAAACCAGGACGGGTGAACTGCATAGAACCCACGGCCTTTACCCTTACCTGGCGGGTTTTGTACAAGACCCGGCTACCCGCATCAAAACTATGGGTAGCCCATTAAACTCTCATCAGACCCCTATAAGATCCTCTGGGCATCAAAACCCCCAATCTGTCCAAAAATTCGATTTTTCTTTTTAATTTTTCTTTTTCCTTTTTGGAAATGAGGTGGAGGAAAAGGGAAATTGGAGGGAAAAAAGAGCTTTATAAGCACCTCTCTCTCCCTTCCATTTCTCATTCACTTGTCATTTGAGTGTTTGGTTAATTTGTGTGAGTGTTGAAACTTGAGAGTGAAGCTAAGGGAGTGTGAAGGAGTTGTTGGAGGAGGCTAAAGGAGGCTTCATCGGATCAGACTAAGCTTCAAATAGGCTTCATGAACCTAGTTACAATGTTTTCCATGTGTTTAGTTTTGTTTTTAAATGTTTTTTATGTTTGCAATTTTTATTTTTTTTGGAAATGTCTGTGGCTAAGTTTCTCAGCCACACAGGGGCGCTATGTCGCTAAGAAACTCAGCCACAACCAAAAAAATTTGTAAATTAAAAAAAAAAAATTCAAAACCAAAAAAAAAAATTAATTTTTTTTTTCTTCCAGATTTTGTCAAAATGCCACCAAAGGGTTTCAAGCAGTGTCGTGATCCGGCATGGCCACATGGTCAACGAATCATTCACGGTAATGACCACAATATCAAGTGCAATTATTGAAATGCCACAATGCATGCAGGATAAATAGGCTGAAATACCACCTAGCCAAAATTCCTGGGCATGGTGTGGGATGTTGTCAAAGTTGCCCTGATGAAGTCACTACTAAAATGGTAGCTGCTTTGGAATCCATTAAAGAAGCAAGTTCTTAGAGGGCAAGAAGGAAGGATGAGATTGTTGGGGTAAGTAGATCTTCATTTCAGAGTGAAACATAGTTTCAAAGTCCACGTATTGGTAACTCCTCTTCAACTGCTATGGCAAATAGGAGTATAACCTCTTCTTTCTTCAGTCCTCGTACAACTCCAAGATCTCAACCAACCGTGGACAGTTTCAATGATAAGAAGAGGAAGGAGGCAAATATGGCAATGAGGAGGTTTTGGTACCATAACAATCTTTCATTCAACTATGTAAAGTCTTATTTTTATCAGCCCATAGTGGATGCCTTTGCATGTCCTGGCCCTGGATACAAAGCCCCATCTTATAATGCACTTAGAGGGAAAGAGCTAGATGAGGAGCTTGAGTGTTTCAAGGAACAATTGGAGAGCATTAAAATCTCATGGAAATTTACAGGTTGTACACTTATGTCTGATGGATAGACAAATCAGAGTGGTAGGACAATAATAAATTTTGTTGTAGCTTGCCCTAAAGGAACCATGTTCCCAAAATCCATTGATACATCTGCAAATGTAAAAGATGCACATTTGATTTTTTCATTGTTGGTTGATGTGGTGGAGGAAGTTGGGGCTGCAAATTTTGTCCAAGTAATCACGGACAATGCAACAAATTATGTAGCAGCTGGAAGGTTGCTTTGTACCAAATATCCCACCATTTTTTGGACTCCATTCGCTGCCCATTGCATAGACTTGATGCTAGAGGATACTGGGAAGTTGGAGTGGGTGCAAGGCGTTATGCAAGAATGCAAGCATATTACCAAGTAGATTTATAATCATGCTTGGGTGTTGAACCTTATGAGGGAATTCACACAGGGTGAGCTTAGTCGCCCAACTGTCACACGGTTTGCTACAAATTTTCTTTAACTCCAAAGCCTTTTGTATGAGTACCAAGCTTTGAGAAGAATGTTTTGTAGCCAGCAATGAGTATTCTGGAAAGATAGCACAAAACCAGAAGCAATGTCTGTGAAAACATCTGTCTTTGCTGATAGTTTGTGGGAAAAAGTGACTGAGATTGTTAGCTTCACTGAGCCCCTTGTGAAAGTCTTGAGATTGATGGATGGAGAGAAACCTGCAATGGGATATATTTATGATGGCATGGATAGGGCCTGTTGACCATTACGTGTCAACTACCCATAGCAGTACACCCCCTTTTCGCAAAAGGGATAGTGCTTGATCGACGTGTTCGCGCCATTCAACTGTCATCATCGGCCCGATCATGTTATGTTGTCAACCCAGTCTGCATGTGTAAATTGTAAATAATCTTAGCAGATCTGTGTCATATATGTATTTGCGTAGGTAAACCTAATCTTCTAATGATGATCTACGTTCCGGAAGGTTTTTTGTCTCACCGACTTATGGTCAGCGGAGTTTTCCTTCAGCCTAACCCCAAAGCCAGAATGGATTTTGTCATTAGAATCTTAGGGGAATCCTAGTGTGCTTCGAGTCTATGTAAAAGTAATTTGGAAATAATTCTAACTATTTGGTTAGGTTATTACAAATTTCTTGATCTGCTAGATTATATTTGTGTCGCAAAACTGAGTGGTCTATGAGGGTCTATGTCAAATGGGTTTTCCCCCTTGAGATGTAAAATTGTACAAGTCATGATGTAAAGTGTCTTGAGGGTTAGAAAATGTTTTATCCCCTCATAAGTCCTAGGTCCTAGGTGTTTTTTCCAAAGGCTAAGTTCGAGGGTCCAGTAAAAATAATAAAATTAAAAAATAACTAAAAAATAAAATAAATTAAAATTTAAAAAATAAATTAAAAATAAATAAAAATTTGAAAAAATAAAATAAAATAATAATAAGTCAAAGTTTTGAGGAAATAAATGCAAGATTTTAATTTTTTAATGCATTTAAAATTTCGACGGATGAGATTAAAAGAGATTTTGATCCTCATCGACGGTCGAGATCATTTTGACATGGATCACTCGAACTAGTCGTTGGAAAATTTTCCTTTAAATAGGGTGTCAGGGGTCATTTGAGATCATTCAATCCAAGAGTCGTGTGCTAAAGAAAGCTCTCTTGTAGTCATTTTTTGTGCAATAAAGAAAGACTTTAGGGTTGAAATCTTGCTGGTGTTACTCTTCTGAAAATGTTGTAAGATGTTTTATTTTTCTGCATAAATTTAGTTTCAGCCATTGATGATAACTTGATGAAGATTGATTTAGGCACAGGTATCTTGTCTGATCTCTGGGGTTTGAATGATAGTTTAATTTCTGAATATAATGGCAGGTATCTCAATTTAATCTGAATTTCACTGTTGTTTTCTCCCTCTATGTTAATGGTTGATTTAAGCTGTGCAAGATATCCTTAATTTTGAGTTTACCGAGCGTTAGGGGAAGTTCTCAACCAATGTTGCACGAAGCGGGAGCGAAGCGGAAGCGCGGAGCGCGGAAGCGTCATTTTCCAAAAATCTAGGAAGCGAAGCGTCCGCGGAAGCGTCTGCTATATATATATATATATATATATATTTATATTTTTTTGCATTTATACTCAAAACAAACATCCCAAATACCAAATTAATTGTAGAAGACATGAAAACATGCATATTTTTGCATAAATCAAGATAGATATGGCATCCATGATTCCATTGTAGTTACTAGTATGTACAACAATCATCTATATTCTAGCTATTACAAACATACATCAGTATCAATTTGATACTGCTTGATGCCTATAAAATTTCATAGGACAAGCTCAAGCAAGAGAAGGAATGCAATCACAAGGAAAGTTATCAAGTTTCTATCAAGCAAGGGACTGTTAGAATTCAAGTTTGGGAATATGTCAGAGTTGGGCTCAATTGCTCATGAAGGCCACAAATCAAATTTGAAAATGCAAACCATGATTGCAAAGTCCTCCTTCAGCATTTAATGGAAGCAGCCAGCAAGGAGGCTTGGAGAGCTAATTCAAGACTATTTAGGGCAGCATCTCACTTGCTAGATCAGGCCACAAGTCAAGAAGTATTGATGCTTTTTCTGTGCTATTTTGTGGAGGGTTTGTCTCTATTTACAAGGCTGCAGGAAGGTGCTGCTACAGCTGTATGAGGAGGAGGATTTGAGAGCGCCAAGAGGCCTAGAAGGGACCTACTGCCCTAGCTGCAGTCATCTCAAGCAACAGCACAGGTAAAGGGGGGTGGTTCCTTGTCATCGAAGGAGATTCTCATTCTTCTCTAGGCCACAAAGAAGGGTTGTTTCTACAGCAGCTTGGGAGGTCTGTTTTGAGGGGGTAAAGGCCTAGTTTAGGTCCTCTACCCAGGCCACAGTCATCCTGAGGATCAGTGCAGTTAGAACCAAGTATATTTTCATGTATATGAAGACCTAGACCTTGCTGTAGCAAAACCGTGAATTGTAGGAGGCTTGAGGAGGAACCTTAAGCCCTACCAGCAGTACTTTGAATGCCTAGTAGATCAGCATAGGTGGAAGCATAGTTGGACATGAGATCACAGTGATTTGAAGCAGGGTAAGGGCAACAAACTACATTAGCAAGAATTGCAGACTTTACAAGGAAGTCTCTCAGATCTACTCTCACAATGTATTGATACTGCACCTCTGGAATAATTGGACGTTCGTTATATGGCTATGCTCTTGCTCCTGGTATGATTTACCTATAATGTCATATGATCATTGGCATATGCTTCAGTATGATTCTTTGCATTATGACATTTGTTCATGACATCAATTCAATATCGACATGTCACTTGCTTCAGTCATATATATGTTATCGTTTCTCATATAGATCAACATTGGTATGGCTTCCCAATATTGGCAATGATGGGTATCAACCTATACGCACAGACTTCTTCATTCTTATATGCACTTAGCATTATGTATGGATATCACTGCTCAAATAGCTTGAGTATGGTATTGCTATGTTCTAATTACAGCAGTATATGCATGACCTCAACTTCAACAGTTGTATATATTTATGTGTGTGTGTGTGTATCAATCTCACAAATATGTATGGCATCCCTATGTATGATGGTACAGTATATGAATATATAGAAGTGCATCCATCAGTTCAGTAGATATATATATGGCTCTCTGCTTTGTACGTATGGTACCTCTACCCTTTTTCAATGTATATTCATTGAGTTGGCATTGTATTCAGAGCAGTAAGACCCCTCTACCCTTTTTCAATGTATATTCATTGAGTTGACATTGTATTCAGAGCAGTAAGACCGTATATTCAGGCTACAATGCTCAAGTTATATGGTATTAGGAATCCTATATGAGAATGATGTCATAGTGGTGTAGCTGTAATATCCTCCATCTAAGATATCAATGCTTTTGCTATTATTGATCACTGTATTGAATGCGCAGTATTGATTTTGTTCACAATCGTATTCCTTCAACAGTGTCAGCACATATATAGATACACAGTTTGAACTCCTTAGCTAAACCGTCCTATGAAATTTTATAGGCATCAAGCAGTATCAAATTGATACTGCATCCATGATTCCATTGTAGTTACTAGTATGTACAACAATCATCTATATTCTAGCTATTACAAACATACATCAGTATCAAACATACCGCGGGTTGCGTTCGGGTTGCGTCGGGGTTGCGTCCGGGTTGCGTGCGGGTTGCGTGCGGGTTGCGTGCGCTTCCGGGCGGGTTGCGTGGCGCAACCGGATGCCAGAATCGCCCTCCGAAGCGCGGATCCGGGCCACCGCCACCTAAAAACCAGGAAGCGTGTTTAAAAAACGGAATCGCGCCACCTGCAATTTGGAATCGCGCTTCGCCTCGAGATTCCGAAACGATTCCGCACGGGTCGCGGTTCCGGGTTAGGATCCGGGGGGGGCGATTCCTGCAACCCTGTTCTCAACTGAACCAGCGAACTCCCGGATTGCATTTTCTGAAGAGCCCAGCTGGTTTTGATCCCGGGCTTATCATTAGAATTTTTGTTGCAAACGCATGAAGGTTTTCTGAAGCACCTCATCTTAAATTTAAAATCTTAAAAAATACATCTGTGACATACTGACAAATCTAGCTATTTAGAGCTTTTAAACTGTGAATATTGTAATTATTCAATTGGTTTTAGGGTTTTTAGTTTTGTTTCTTGCATATTTTGTTTCTGGGTATTCTGTTTTGCCATTGCAGGTTTCAGGTCTGAGAAGAAATTTTTGTTTGAAGCCAGATCTAGGCCCTTAAGGGTAAGATTTGGTCTCAAGATCAGTTCTTGCAGGTTTGCAGGGTTTTTCTGAAGAAATTTAGGGGTTTCCTGCTGCTACCTAGGGGGTTTCATTTTCGCAGAAGGAATTTTTTCAAATTTTTTTTAGGGTATGCGCTGCCTTGGGTCTGCAACAAACCCTCAATTTTCACGCTGCCAGAATTTTAATCCATTGTTATTTCTGCACACATATCCCTCCTGCTCCTCACGCTGCCCCTCTGCCTTTGATTTCACCTTGCCTTTCATTTCACCTCACGCTGCTATAAGCTCCATTCTCATCCCATCGATCTGCGTCCTTCCTCAATAACCTCGCAGCCACTTCATCTATACACAGCAAACCTCCCAATGCTGCCATCGAAGCACTCATCCGCAACTTCCATCGCTGCTCCTTCTTCCTCACCTTTGTTTTCCCTTGTTGCTCGTCCATCAAACCTGAAAACTGCAGCCACGTCTCTCCCATTCCCGTGTACTTGCAAGAAAAAACCACCAACCTCATACGCTGCTTTCCTCACGCAGTCTCCCTCAAGCTCTGGCACACAGCCCCTTCACCATTCCACGCAACCTGCAAAATTATTGCCATCTCCATCATCCCTGCATCCTCATCGAAACTCTTCATCGCTGCCATACTGCTCAGCACTCCCCATTCACAGTCCTGCCCCACATCTTCTTCTCCCATCCACGCAGGATTCTTCCCATCGCTCCATTATCGAGCTGCCCTCCTCCTGTCACTTACCTGCACACAAACTCTTGCAGACCTCCATTCTCTCTGCCTCCGTCGTCCATTCAACCTGCAGCTACACAACATAATTTTGATTTCAATTTTTTTATGTGTTGCATTTCATTTTTTTATTTTTTTTATTTTTGTAGTTTTGTATATATAAGGTATCGTACATTTTCATATAGTTTCGTTTAACTAGAAATATATTTTTGTTTTAATTTTTAGATCTATTTTAGGTTTTGTTTTATTTAAATCTTTCAACCTGCAAAAAACAAAATAAATAAATAAAATATTAAAAATAAATAAACAAAAAAAAAACATAAAAACTTTGAAAAAAGACTAATTAAAAATTGAAGATTCCTTTTAAAGTCTTTTTTCTATTGTGTTATAGTTAAATGTGCTTTTATGGTTGTTTAAAGCATTCAATCCTTAGAAATCTAATTGCTGGATCATTATTAAAGCGTTGTGAGTTTATTGAATAGCTTGTATTGCTTGGGATATTTGATGATAAATGATTGTTTTACAAGGTTCATATTTCTGCAACATTTAATAAATAATCATTTAATCATTAACTCCATAAGGCACTGGTACATTAATTTCTAAAATCAATCAGGTGCTAAATTGCCTTGTTGTGTCTCCCAACCCAACTGGTCCACAATTGGTCTTCCTTTATCCCATAGGGTCTACCCCCTTAGCCTCGGAAGACGGCTTAAATGGAGAGATCGAGGATCAGGGTGACAGCCCCCGGTCTGAGCATTGTTGCGCTGCCCAGACAATCTGTGCGACAACAAGGCCAAAGAGGCCATCAAGACTTTCTATAAGGGAAATGAATCTAAATATCTCCCTATATGGCAAATTATTGATTTCAGGTCGCACAGGCAACTACATTCACCATTGCATGCAACAGGAGCATATCTCAATCCGAGCTTATTCTATAATGAGGGATCTAACATTCAAAGAGACCCCGAGGTGATGAGAGATGTCATGATATGCATTGAGAAGATGTTCCCAGATGTAGATATTTAGGACAAGAAAATGCCTTATAAGTGCAAATTGTTAGAACTTAGCTTGTAATTTTGCTAGTTCTCTTTTATATGTTTGCCATTGCAAACTGATTAATCTTTGTTGTTATGTTTTTACAACTCATTCGTGGATTGTGGCAATGAGGCACCACAATTACAAGAATTCGCCATCAGAGTTCTGAGTCAACCTTGCAGTGCTTCTTCTTGTGAGCGCAATTGGTCAGTGTTTGAGCACATCCACAGCAAAAAGAGAAACAGGTTGGAGCATGAGAGGTTGGAGAAGTTGGTTTTCATCTACTACAACCTTCGAATGCTCACAAAACAAGTGCAACCAAAGGATACAGATCCAATTTTATTGGATACTATTGATTTAGAGTCTGATTGGGTTGTGGAGGAGAAGGCTCCTGATTTGAGTTGGCTTGATGAAGAGACTGAGGATCTCTCTAGTTTTCCATCTCAAATAGAGACTCCAAATACACCTACCTCAGAATTGCTTCAGTCTTCCGACGTTACCAGTAGCTCCACGAGGACTTATTTTAGGCGTGGTCGTCCAGAAGTGATGAGACTCAAGATTGTTATGAGAATCTTTTATCATTTATATGTATTTAAATTTTGAACTTGCTGACATTTTTTATTTTAATTATGGAATCATGAGTCCTTTTCTTATTCAATATCTAAATGTTTTGCTTACAAAAATCGAATATGTTATGTTGTACTTTTACAGATATGAGATGATGTTATGAATTATTGCATATATTGTGGTTCTTATCATTGTTTTAAGATCCGGCCAGCACGGAACCGACTCAGCCGAGTTGGTCCGAGCCAGAAAAAAATTTCAAACCAACAGAAAATTTAGTTCGGTCGGCCGAGTTATGACTGACCCAGCCGAGTCATAGCCTGACTCGGCCGACTCGGCCCGATCTGTAACTACTCGGCCAGGTAGCTGACAATGGCCAGTGAACCATAAAAACACGCTTTTTTTATTTATTTTTTTTATTTTTCTAAGTGTGGGGGACTCCAAAAGGGTTTATGAATTAGTTTGTTGGTCTTTGGGGTCCATTCCCCTCTCCCAAACCCTAGTATTTGATCATATTGCCCTACTAAGGCTATGTTATTCATGGTAAAAGTGACATTCTCCTTAATCTTCATTTTCATCCTTTTACTTAAATTTTTAACATTACCATGAAATGACTCAGGATGTTTGAGAGTGGTCCTGGCCTCATTGGATTTCATATGGAGAAAGTAGAATTTTAGATTTCATTCAAAATCCAGCAGACTTATCGGTTTTTCAGGATTTTAGGATTGGGGGATTGCAATGTTTCCATTGAATTTTGTCATGTATTAGGGTATGGAACTCGTATTTAATCAAGAGCACCAATCCCTCTATGTACCTTGATGTTAGTGACATTGGTTGTTGAACTCCTTCGGGATTCGCTCCCAAACCGAGTGCTTTCGAAAATGTCGCTCTCGCTCCCATTTTCGCTCCTGCTCCCTGCTTTCGCTCCCGCTCCCATTTTTGCTCCTGCTCCCGCTCCCAAGTAACACTGAGCCAGATGATGTTGGCAACTCTAGTAGTAGCCAGTAGTACTGGTCACAAACTTTTGTTGTAGAGGCCATTTCTAGCCTCCTTGGTTATGTGTTTTTGTTTTGATCTCTATATCATCATCGTGTATGTATTGGACAGTGCACTGGGTGCCATTTTAATATAATGGATATATTCATGAGCCTACTTTGATCATATGTTGTCTTCTATCTATATTCTAATGCTATGTGTTTGGAAACATGAATGAAAATCTTTAAAATTATGTGTTTTTATAAAAAATAAATATTTAATGTATTTTTTACAACGACCAAGTCATTGAAATCGAGCTGGCCGAGTTGATACCGAGTCGGAGTCGGAGTCAGAGTTGACCCTCGGCCAAGTCGAAGTCCGAGTCAGAGTTTTAAAACATTGGTTTTTATAACTTATAAGGATTGGAATTGTCATTAGTTTCTTTTTTGTGCTTAAAATTTACCACATTTTAAGTTTTTTTTGTATTTTGACGAGTCTTATACGGGTCTTATAAGGGTCGTTCTCAAGTCTTATACGAGTCGACGAGTCGATGTCGTGACGAGTCTTATACGAATACGAGTCGTGCAACATTGGTGTTGACTGAAATCCCGAACCTTTGAAGTTTTGATATTGTAGGGCTTTCTTTGCTTTGCTATGAAACCTAGATCCTTAGCGTTTGGTTGGGTCTATAAGCAAAACCCTTGTTATGTTCTAGGAATGAAACCCTAGGTGTGTGTCCATTGGTTGAAACCCAAGCTTGGTATATGTCTAACATTTTAATATTGCCTAACATATGATGTGTCTCTGATATGATGATGAATTCCTAGATATATGTGTTGACTTAAGTGTTAATAGTCATGAGTCCTAGGGTTTGGAAACAAGCCCTAGTCAAGGTTTGATGTTCTAAGATGATGATGTTTGGTAAATCTAGGGTTTTGCAGCTAAACCCTAGTAATAATTAAATTCTATGGTATGTGTGATATGAAAATCTGGAATCTATGAATTAATATAGTGATTGTTGATAATTTGTAAATGGAAATCTAGGGTTTACATCAAACTCTAATAGATGCTCATCATGATGTCAATTAAGATGTGATTGATTTCGATTGTTGAGGCTCATGAATGAAATCTAGGATATGTATGAATTCTAAAAGTTGAAATCTTATTGAGGAGTCTAACATGTGAATTCTAAAATTTGTTAGGTTCATTGATTTGATTTGTTTCTAGGGTTTTCTATATGAAGGAACTTGTCATTGAAAGAATATTGGAACCCTAGAATAATGAGTTTACAATCTTGAGGAGCTATGAATGTGATTTAGGGTTTGTAACTAAACCTGGGCAAGAAGTTGAAGTATGCTCTCTTGTTGATTATGTTTGTAACGTCTAAATGCTTCTGTTGTTATAAGTTTTTGATATGGCTAACTTCATGATCCTATAATTTTGGTTGTACTTGCTATCTAAGTTCTGTAGGTACATTATCTTCAAGTTGGTGAAGATGATTGTAAGTAAAGTTGATGTGATAAGCATGATATATGAATGACTCTGATAATAAGGATGGAAGCCATGAAAGATTCTTCGATGTCGTAAAGAAGTAGAACTCCCTAAGTTAAGAGGGAATCTGGATGAAATCTCCCTAGGTTAAGTGGGAGCTTGAATGAACGAAATCTCCCTAGGATAAGAGGATGGTTGAGAATATTCCTTATATAGGAATAATTAGATCATCTCGGAATAAGAGGGTAAGACAAATATGATTCTCTACTTCATGTGTCATGCACTAAACTAGGACTAAGAGTCGTAAGTTTAGTGAAGGCCATGAGTGAGAGAAGGAAATTGGAGAATGCATCTTGAGGTGTTGTTGAAAGAAGGAAAGCAAGATCTGGTTGCAGAATATGTTGTTGCATATGAAGTAGGAAAAGGAAAGTGCATGATTGAGGAATCTTTTATCAAAGATTGGGTTGATAGTCATACTATGAAAAGTTGAGAAGCAACATCAAGTTGTCTGGAAGACCCCAAAGGTTTGTATTTGATTATGTACATTTGAAAGTATATCATTGATTGGGGTTGTGTTTGTATAGGTAAATCTCTCGAAGGTTTTGATAGCATTCTAGTTACCAATCAGTTTGATCGGGAAAGATTTGTTGTCCTTGATCTGCCGGATCAAGGGGTGGTGAGGCTTTGTGAGTGAAGCATTGCCTGGGAGGACATATGGCTGACACATTGTGTTGATGTCTAGGTCCCGAAGTTGGAAGGGTGGCATTGGTCATTGGGTTCTGACATGCACCTGGATTTCTGGGTTGATGGTTAGCAAGTAAGCTTGATGGTACCTAGAGAGGCCGAAAGCTTGAGTCCATCTTAGTCCCACCTGGATAGATTGACTTGGTCAAGAATCTAGTCCGTGGCATTGCGGTGCCTAAAATTGTTAAAAGACCAATGGATAGATTGCCCTGGTCAGGAATATAGTCCACGGCATTGCAGTGCCTAAACTTCTTCATAGATGATGTGTTGAGATCTTCCATGTACCTCGTTGATTATATGTAAATATGAATACCTCCCTAGTTAAGAGGGAGTGTTGGAAAATGTAACTAGGTTCGGTCTTCATTATTGTACTTGAAGTCAAAATGTAATATATTTGTCAAAAGAAAGTGAAAAGAATTTTATTATTATTTTATTTGACTTGTTAAAGCATGGGTTTCATGCTTGGGTCAAATGTATAGGTCAAGCCTCCATTGTAGGCTTTAGGTTATTGTCTAAGTCAATGTTTAAAGACTCCTCCATCCATCAAAGTCTCCTTGTTGTCATCATCAAGTCGACTTCCTACAAATAATCTCATGTCGGCCTAACTACAGTGACACAACTCTTCATCAACACATGTCGGCCTATTTTCGTATGGAAACAACTATATATACAGGGATGAGGACTTCGCATTATGAACACAGATTTTCGGATCAGAATTTCAGAGCACAAGTTTCGGTGATACAAGTTTGAATGAAGGCAAAACATTTCGGTGTTATTTCAGGGAGTTCGGATAGGGCATCAAGATGATCTCCATGCTCTCACAGATCGGTGTTAGGCCTCCCACAGTTCAGTATTATACTCCCACATTTTCAGTGCTATGCTTCCACAGTTCGGTATGCTCTCACAGAATTAGAAGCTATTACAGTGACCTCTATTCGATGCTCTCACATCACCACAGTGACCTCATCTCGGTGCTAGTACAATGATTTCAGGTTGATGTTATTACACTAGTGCTTCCACTGTTTGTTTGTGTCTTGATGTTATTATATTGTTGCCTTGATGGATGGAGGTGGTCTTGAGTCTAAGTTGTAAGGGTCTTGGTCGTCTCATCTTGAACCTAATGAAGGAAGAACTTGTGACTGGGTTTTCCCCTAGGGGGATTTTGCCCTAGCAGCGTGCCTATATCTTGTGTTCTCTTCTTTTGTTGCTTGGCATTAATCTCAATGATAAGAAAAGATAATTAAGAGATCTAATACTAATAATGAAAACATCACAAGTTAATGTCATAATAAGGGAAATCATTTTAACTGCCAACTCTATGGATTTTCCAACACTTTAGACCTTAGACCAAGATCCCTCCAAGGCTAAGTCAACCTTCCTTTTGATGAGCTTCTCTTTCACAAAGTCAAATTGCTTTAAAACTGTTGCAACTTCACTTTTGATCTCAAGTTCAGACTTGCAACTTCTGACTATAGATTTCTGCCTTACTACAAAAACCCTAATTCGCACATGGGTGAAAAGATAGCAGAAAACGTATCTCTTTTCTTTGCTCGATTTGCTTTCTTCTAGACAAATAGACTTCAAAACTTGCTTCCTTTCTTTAGATTTTCGGCCTTCCTTAAAGATCTGAAACTAGGGCTTGTAGCTGTAATCAAACCCTAACCTTTCTTTGCACATATGAGAGAGTGAGCAAAATTTCAGAATTTTGTTTCTCCTTCTTGAGACTAGCCCTTCACTTGTTCTTCCTTCTTCTTTTCTTGATCTTTCTTCTTCTCTTCTTGCTTGATTGAACTTGTTGGATGATCTCACAAATGAGGTTGAGTGTCTTGTATATATACACTTCTTTGGAGTATGAATTGCCCTTATGAGGCCGACTTCATCCTTGCTAGGCTGACTTGGTCTTGGAGGGACATTTTGACATAACTTTGACTCAAATAAATTCTTTTGACTTGATACAAGATGCCCAATAGGGTCTATTACATATGACAATGACTCTTTTAACTCTATACAATGATGACAAATCCTAGAAGCACACAATGGGTGCTTTGACCTACAAATAATTTGACCTTGAGCATGAAACCCATGCTATAAAATAACAATAAATTTTTTTTCTCTTTTACATCAAATACATAAAATCAAGAATATATATGATATTATGAAGACCAAACATAGTTACACATTTCAACAACGCTCCCTCGCAACCTTGATTCAAACTGCGGTACACCTAAGTCTCCTGAAGCCACTCGCATAGATTCCCACTATAATCACCCGCGACCCTTAGAAGATTGAATGTATACCATAACAACTTCAAATATGACCTCGTTGTTGGATTGGAAATAGACCTCAAACCACTATAATCACCCCATAGATCAAATTCCTATGCCAGAACAAGTCTTTCCCTTTCATATCCTATCCTTAGGGTGGATCTTGATACCCTTGGTGGACCTCTGCTTTGTGCCCAGTTCACGGAAAAGCATAGAGATGTGACTTACTGTCGTAGAATGGGTCACAATACCCACTTCAAATAGTTGTCTCAGAAAAACCAGTAAATTCACCACTGAATTACCTAAAAAAATGCTAGTAAAGTGCGAATTGCTTAAATATGTGTCAAGAATTTCGGCCCTGCGGCCTCCAAAATCCTGCTACAAACCTCACCTCTTTCACTATTATGGGGCTGAATTCCTTAATTAATTGCTTACGGACCAAAGCAAATTGCTCCAAGGAATGTGCTATGCCAAGACAACGTAAAATATTTAAGGCTTAAACCAAACCAGACTGCTCCAATGACCTATGCCAGAACAAGGAAAAGGGGTGTCTAGGTAGGGTGGGATCAGCTCCACCAAAACTAGACTAAAGGTTTAGATAGGGTGGTGGGATCACCTCCACCGAAGCTAATCAAGAGAAGGGATATTAAAACCCTCAGAGCCTTAGGCTCAAAGAAAAACAGAGACAATGTAATCCAATCCAAATGATTCTAACTCTTTTGTATTTATAGATTTCCTTGTAGGTGTTTCTCCTTAATTAATGGAGATGGGTTCATGGCAACCCCGAACTTTGGGATTTTTGCCTCAAACCCCAAAACTTACCCCATGTTACCGAAACATAGGGTAATTTGAGGTTTTCCCCTTTATCAAAGACTATAGCCTACGGGGATTGATAGGCTACTTCGTCCCTTGGGGCAATTAATCCATTGGGGACATTACACTTTTGAGGCATGTTCTATCGTTGAGTTCACATATTTGGAGATAGAGTTGCACATGTGGCAACAATTCACATTTTAGCATTCCTTCTACATATTATGATGCATGTTCTTACTCTAAATTGTACTTTTGAGGCATTTCACATATCTTAAGGCATAAGTTACGTATTTGCAGGCATTTCACACCATTGAAGCTTTTACGAGAGCATCATGCATTACATGAAGACACGTGGCATCTTCTTATTATCCCAAGGAAAAGTGGAACCACATCTTGAGGAGTGCTCCACTGACTTGGTCCTTTATGCTATTTTAATGGACATCATGGAAGACAAGCCTCTTTGTGGGCACAACAATAGGGGAGGTTACACTTGCCATGTACTCACACTTGTCCTTGCATGTTTTTGGGGAGAAGCAACAATCAACTAAAGGGTTCCTAGCATTTGACCATTCTTGCATGTTGTTCTAGGCGATCCTCATTGTAGGGGCACATATGTCCATTAGATCCACTTTGTAAGGAGTTGGCTAGCATCACCTAGCATATTGCATAGATATCTTTTGATAGAGTGCCTAGATTGTTGCCAAATTGATGCCAGTAGGTGCAAAGTGGTTGTGGCATTTCATAATTGTGGGCATAACAGAAAATCCAACCAATATCGAGGGAGTTACAGTAATTTCAAATTTGCTGCCTCAAACCCTAGTTGCATTTGAAGTGCACAACTTGAAGGAGGTTTTTCAGGAATACCCTAGGTCTTATGAAAATGCATGTCATTCTTTATCATCCTAAGGAGTATTTCCCTACATTGAAGAATGCTCCCTTTGCTTTGGCATCTATTATTATTTTATAAGGGTGGTTATTTAAAGGAGCATGCCAAAGAAAAGCCAAACACATGGCATAACACACCTTCTTGCATGAACAAGGTCAACATGCCCATTTTAAGGGAGTGCCTTAACTAAGATAAAGACATGTGGCAATTATAAATGCATGATTTGAGGGTTGGTTCACCATTTTTTAAGAACATTCTAGTACAATGGATTCTCTAGAAACGAAAGAATAATATTTTATACATAAAAAGCCATGATTAAGGAAGCACCCAGCCTAGAAGGTCTCAAAGAAACCCATTTATCCAAGAAGGAAAATATCCTCGAGTTTGTTCATGATAAGGAGGGAAAGTGGCATTTCTAGACCCTTAACATCATCTTTTATAAATATTTCTTGGAGAAAAGAAGGATCTAAGGCTCTCTAAACTTTTCTCAATAATATTTTATTGTCAAATTAGTAGAAGAGAAAAGACTATAAAAGGAGAAGCTCTCCACATTTTCAAAATAGAAGTTCAAGTGGAGAAAATATCCCTTAAGAAAGGCCAAGGGTATTGTAAATTTGCAGGTTAGAGGGCGTAAAAGCTTGGGTGACTCATGTTCTTTTTTGCTAGACAATAGATCATATCGATGCTAGGACTGCCACATCAAATGTTGTTGGTATATATATCTATCTTCAGATTTGTTACATACTTCTTTCGGACTGTGTGAATGCTAGAGAAAGAAGTTTTGGAGAGGTATTTGTTAAAATTGGCAACTAGGGCCAAACTCCATGTGGGTCATCTTATTCATGGTTGATAATATTTTTATTAGATTCCTTTCGTCGAGAGGTGTAGGATTGATCTAAAGATCATCCGATTTCGATAAGTATTTATGGAGATATGAATTTATTTTGATTATGGAATAATTATCAAGCCGACCTACAACTCATGTAGGCTCAGAAGCCCAACAGTCGCATCTATTCAAACATCAACAGTTGTGTATAAATACAGGAGGACTTTTCCTCATTTGCACTCACTCATCTCATCACATCTCTCTCTCTCTCTCCTGCGCAGAAAAGAGGCTCTTCTCTACTGCACAGAAAAGAGACTCTCTCTCACACGTGGAAGGAAGGACACACTTTTGGCGCAGCAACTGCAGAACCAAAGTTTGACTAGCGTTGACCAAAAGACTCCCTCCTCATAACTGCGTTGTAGGTCCATCTGGATCTCCTCTGAAGGCCGCATTTTTTGGTGGTGGAATCAAGCCGATCCGATGATTGGTTTGCAAGATATTGTTTGCCCTAGTTTGGGACTAATCTAGGGTTTGCTACTGCTAATGTAAATCAGATTTATGTACTATATCTCTCTGCTGAATTGTTAAAGATAAAGGAAGATTTGATCAAAGGGTTTCCCCACATTGGGGTTTGTCCCTGGCTAGCCGCCACATCTTGTGTCTCTTGTCTTGGCTTGTTTTCTGTCGATTGTTTAATGTTCTATCGGCACTTTACTTTATGTACATGTGATTGCTAATCTGTGAATAATAATAAGAAAGATAAGTAAATTGTTATAAGCATAGAACATACCATAACTTAACATGGTATCAGAGTTGACGTGAAGACAAAACCCAAGCAAGAGCAAGAGCAATCACCAAAGAGAAGTTTGGCAAGGCTATCCTAAAAGAACTATGGGGTCCTCATCACTCTTTCCTGCCGAGGACAAGCTCTGTGAGAAAGCTGACTATCACGGATGGAAGATGTCTATCAATCTAACCTTAGAAGATCAAGGAGTGTTGGACCATGTGAGAGGCAATATTGTTGAGCCTCCATCTAATGCATCTGCTGCTGCCAGGAACAAATGAAAAACCAAAGAAGTCAAAGCAAAGAAGATCATCTGGGACTCTATTGACAAGCGTTTGGTGGCCTACATCTCCGACCTGAACACCTCCAAGGAAATCTACAATAGACTAGTGAGTTTATTTAAAGTTAATGATGCAAATCAAGTTTTGTTTCTTAGAAATACGCTGAAGAAAATTAAGAAGGGTAAAGATGAGAGTATGCAAGCATACTTCTTAAGAATCACCGAGATTAGGAACAGTCTCCTATCTATTGGGGAGACTATTATTGATAGAGAAATGGCACTCACGACTCTTGGAGGATTACCATCCAAATGGTATGTGTTCAAGACTACTCTTTTGAACAATAATGTAATTCCTGGTTTCGAGGAATTAATGGCTAGATGCATCCAAGAAGAAACAAGGGTAGAAAAGCAAGAAATGCCCATGCCTAAAGGTCCTCCTGCTGCCTTTTGTTCTCATGCTAAGAAAAGAAATACTTCCAGGACTAAATCAAAAAGAAAAGTTGGACCTAAGGGTGGAAGAAAAGGACGATGTTACATTTGCGATAAAGCAGGTCACTATGCAAGGGAGTGCCCTGATAGAAAGGACTCACACCAAGACGATGATCAAAATCCCTCTCATGACTATCAAAGGAATGACAAATCTAATAGCAGAGGTAAAAGGAGTGCTGGAAGTCAAGGAAGAGGACAATCATTCAAGAAGGCTAGAAATTCCAGGTATGAATCTAACACTGTTGACAATGAGCAAGATGAATATTATCTACCAGCTGCTCTATCTACCTCTGCTCCTTCGGACTCAATGGGAATTTGGCTCATTGATAGTGGTGCCTCAAGGCACTTCACTGGTTACAAAGAAGTTCTCCATAATCTGATAGAGAAAGATACTGACCTGGAAATTGTCCTTGGAGATAATACAAAATATCCCGTGAAAGGTGTAGGCAATGTCTCGCTTAAATTGAATCAAGGTAATACGATCCACTTACAAGATGTATTATATGTACCTGACCTCAAAAGAACCTGGTGTCCATCTCGACAATGGAAGACAAAGGCTACAAGGTGACCTTCAATAATGGCAAGGTACGTGTATGGAAAAATAATGTTAAAGATGCCTTTACTCTTGGGTTTCGTGTTGATTCATTATATCAGGTCGGTGGAAGTTCGCTAAGTGTCATGTCTTATGACACATCTCTTCAGTCCGAACTTTGGAATCAGAGGTTTGCCCACCTTCATTATAAAGCTCTACCCAATGTAAGACAAATGGTGACAGGGATGCCCAAATTCCGAGTAGAGAAAGAAGGTGTATGTCCAGGATGTGCCGAAGGAAAGCTCAAAAGGGGACCATTCCCCTCAAGCCAAAGCAAGACCTCCGATGTATTGCAGTTGGTTCACTCAGGCATATCTAAGGTTGGTATTAAGAGGGAGACTACTACACCACATACTCCAGAGCAGAATGGTATGGCAGAAAGGAAGAACCGTACGATTGTGGAAGCTGTCTATGCCATGCTCCATGATCAAAAACTTCCTAAGTTTCTATGGGCAGATGATGTAACAATGCCTGATGTGGAGGAACCCATGGATCCTATTTATCCACTTGAGCCTTTCTCTTCTAGGAAGAGGCCTTCATGGCTTAGGGGGCTGCTTGATGATGCTGAAGGACATGCTGCACCCCGAGGAACCTTCCATGAAAGTAAGAAACCTAACAGGTATCAGGGATACCTGACATTCATGAGCACGATCATACAAAATGAGCCTTCATCATTCTCAGATGTCGTCAAGCATCAAGTATGGAAGGATGCTATGACCGAAGAATATATCTGGAAAGTAGTTCCCAGACCCCAGGACAAGACAATTGTCACTTCTAAATGGATTTACAAGATAAAGCATGCAGCAGATGGAAGTATGGAAAAGTATAAGGCTCGTTTTGTTGCTCGTGGTTTCTCCCAGAAGGAAGGTATAGACTATGATGAGATATTTGCACCTGTTGCCAGATATACGACCATCCGCTCGATCATAGCCCTTGCGGCTTCACAAGGATGGAACCTACATCAGATGGATGTCAAGACCGCATTCTTGCATGGTTCGATCAAAGAAGAGGTCTACGTGGAGCAACCCGAAGGATTTGAGATTTATGATCGAAAATCTCATGTATGTAGGTTGAAAAAAGCTCTCTATGGGTTGAAGCAAGCACCCCAAGCATGGTATGAGAGGATCGATAGCTACTTGATGAAGCTGAGATTCACTAGGAGTGAAGTCGATCCTAACCTTTACTTTAAGGTTGAAGATGACAAACCTCTCATATCGGTGTTGTATGAGGATGACCTCTTCCTAACAGGTGCAGACCCTCTCATTCACAAATGTAAGACGGAGTTGGCTTCTAAATTTGAAATGAAGGACCTAAGACTTGAAGTGTGGCAGAAGCCAGGGGAAATTTTCCTATCTCAAGGAAAATATGTGGTGAAGATATTGGAAAAATTCGGTATGGTGGATTGCAAGCCTATAACTACCCCGATGGAGCTTGACTTCAAGAAGTTAAGCGGTAGTGCTACTGGACCTGTTTTACCAAATGCTACAGAGTATCGACAACTCGTCGGAGCATTAATGTTCTTAGTGAACTCCCATCCAGTCATATGCTTTGCAGTCAACACATTGAGTCAACATATGGTTGAACCTCACCACATACATTAGATTGGTGCCAAGAATCTGTTGAGATATCTTCGTGGCATAATCACTTATGAGTTAAGATACACTGCCGAAGATGTGAGACTACTTGGATACACTAATGCCAATTGGGCAAGCAATGTGGAGGACCGTAAGAGCACTTCCAGGTGCTGTTTCTCCTCGGGATCTGCTTCAATATCCTAGATAAGCAAGAAGCAGAAGTCGGTGGCTTTGAGCACTGTTGAAGCAAAGTATATTGCAGCTAGCATGGCCTCCTGTGAGGCAGTCTGGTTGCGAAAGCTCTTCAGTGAGTTGTTTGGATTTACATTGGATACCACCGTGATCCTATGTGACAACCAGAGTGGGATTCATTTGTTAGAGAATCTTGTATTTCATGATCGCTCCAAGCATATCGATATCAGGTACCACTATATTCGAGATATGGTGCAGCGGGGAGCTATAAGGCTCCAACATATCAGTACAGATGAACAGGTCGCCGACATTCTGACAAAGCCCCTAGGAAAGGTCAAATTTTTGACTTTCCGAGAACGACTTAGTGTCGTTCAAAGACCCTCCGATGAAGGTCCTGTATGATGCATTGAGCTCTGGGAGATCCGGGGGGGTGCAAGGTACTTGGAGCAACATATGACCACAGGGTGATTCACCATCCCCTGGTGGTATACATGTACACCCCGTGGCGACTATGTAGCATGATGATTGGTTCTCCTGTGAGGTCTGGAGCACCTCTCATCTGATCAATGAGCAAGGAAATGAGGATAGGGACCATAGTAGTACCGATGGACACATCGCTATATCTACCGTACTCCCTATGCTAGGATGACCTTCATTGATTTGGGATCAATGATACTAGTTTGGGACCAGTGGTAGGAGTTGTACCCATTATGACGCTGACTTCGGGTTGGTTGAGACTGGTTTGGGACCAGTGGTACACAATCTGAGACTGACTTTGAGTCAGTGATACTGGTCTGGGACCAGTGCTAGGAGTTGTACCCACTATGACGCTAACTTCGGGTCGGTTGAGACTAGTCTGGGACCAGGGGTACATACTCTGAGACTGACTTCGGGTCCGATGAGACTGGTCTGGGACCAGTGGTATGCACTCTGAGACTGACTTTCAATCAGTGGAGGATGATATTGGTCTGGGACCAGTGGTAGGAGTTGTACCCACTATGACGCTGACTTCAGGTCGGTTGAGACTGGTCTAGGACCAGTGGTACATACTCTGAGACTGACTTTGAGTCAGTATGATACATCCTCGATCACTTCTTCCTCTTCATAATTCGGACAAAGCAGAGCAGAGCAAAACAGAGCAGAACAGAGCAGAGCAGAGCAGAGCAGAGCAGATCAGAACAGGGCAGAACAGAACAGAGCAGAGCAGGCAGAACAGAGCAGAGCAGGCAAGATAGAGCAGAGCAGAACAATGGTCAAGCTATACAGGATAGTGCATTTGATGGATGAATAGTAGCGACCGACAAACAAATTGCAGATGGAGTTCTCCCCAGTTGAGAGGGAGTGTTAAAATTGGCAACTAGAGCCAAACTCCATGTGAGTCATCTTATTCATCGCTGATAATATTTTTATTAGATTCCTCTTGTCGAGAGGTGTAGGATTGATTTAAAGATCATCCGATTCCGATAAGTATTTATGGAGATATGAATTTATTTTGATTATGGAATAATTATCAAGCCGACCTACAACTCATGTAGGCTCAGAAGCCCAACAGTTGCATCTATTCAAACATCAACAGTTGTGTATAAATACAAGAGGACTTTTCCTCATTTGCACTCACTCATCTCATCACATCTCTTTCTCTCTCCTGCACAGAAAAGAGGCTCTTCTCTACTATGGAGAAAAGAGACTTTCTCTCACACATGTGGAAGGAAGGACGCAGTTTTGGGGCAGCATCTGCAGAACCAAAGTTTGACTACCGTTGACCAAAAGACTCCCTCCTCAGAACTGCGCTATAGGTCCATCTGGATCTCCTCTGAAGGCCACATTTTTTGGTGGTGGAATCAAGCTAATCCGACGATCGGTTTGCAAGATATTGTTTGCCCTAGTTTGGCACTGATCTAGGGTTTGCTGCTGTTGATGTAAATCAGATTTATGTACTATTTCTCTCTACTGAATTATTGAAGATAAAGGAAGATTTGATCAAAGGGTTTCCCCACATTGGGGTTTGTCCTTGGCTAGCCGCCATATCTTGTGTCTCTTGTCTTGGCTTGTTTTCTGTCGATCGTTCAATGTTCTATCGGCACTTTACTTTATGTACATGTGATTGCTAATCTGTGGATAATAATAAGAAAGACAAGTAAACTATTATAAGCATAGAACATACCATAACTTAACAGTATTCATACCCTCCTTGTGTTGAGGTATGTGACTAGGTTTGGTCTTGATATTGTCATTATTGTAAATTGTAAAAAGAAGAAAAAGGAAATTATTTCTAAGCATGGATTTCATGCTCCATTTATATGGTCTTTTAGGTCAAGCATCCATTTGATTCTCCTAGGTATCCAGTTTCAAAGTACTTCACAAATGAGGTACTCTGCCCCCATGCCCAAAAACTCAAGAATAATTGAGGATTTTCTCAATCTGTAGTTTTCTCAGTGATTTCCTCTTTCCTGCACTACCTGTACTTCGTTTCCTCAATCAAAAATTTATCCCCGTCTCAGTAGTACTCCCTTCCTTTTATTTCCCCAATCCACCGCTTTTCCTCCTTGTTACGTGGAGCCCTGCATGCTATAGATTTGATCAAATCGTTTTATCCATATTTGATTTCTGATTCTGCCTTTTATAATTTTTAATTGAGTCGGTTCATCCTTTTAGAGGATAGATTTTATATATATATATATATATATATATATATATATTGATTATTTTTATTAATATTAACTTTATTCAAATATTTAATTTAATTTATAATTTTAATTAAATTGTTTTATTATTTTATTTATTTAAATAATTGTAACATAATTTATATTTTCCTTTGATTAAGGATTTATCATTTGTATATGTAAGGGTGGTATACCTACTAAATACCCAACTTAATATATTTTCATTATATTTTGATAAGTTAGAATTTACTTTGATGACTGATTTATTAACTTAAGTTAGATATTGTTCCATATTAGTCGATATGTATACTATTGCAATACATGTGGGTCATGCATATGTAGCTATCATATGGATGTCCCATATGTATGCTAATATTCTCATTCTGTTTGTAATTGTAAGTGGGCCATTACATAGAGGTCGATCCACTCATTCTGGTTTTGTATGTGGATGATCTCTTTTTGACAGGATCGTCAGGGCTTATAAAAGACAGCAAGAGAAACCTTGTAGCAGAATTCGACATGAAGGATATGGGCTTGATGCACTATTTTCTAGGATTGGAAGTTTAGCAGAAGAATGGGGAGATCTTCCTTGGGCAAGGGAGATATGCTATAGATATTCTGAAGAGGTTCAGAATGCAGGATTGTTGGCCCATGACTATGCCCATGATCACCAATTGGAAGAAGATAGATGCATCAGGGGACAAGGAAGTCAACCCCACCTTGTATAGACAGCTCATTGGGTCTCTCATGTATCTGGTCAACACTAGGCCAGACATTTGTTTCGCTGTCAATACCCTTAGTCAGTTCATGGTTGAGCTGAAAAGGGTACATTGGGCAGCAACAAGGCACATTCTGAGGTATGTGCATGACACAGTTGGGTGTGGGTTGAAATATACTCAAGGAGATGATGTCAGATTATGTGGATTCACAAGATGTGGATTGGGTAGGTAGTTCAGTGGACAAAAATAGTACCTCCAGCTACTGCTTCAACGTTGGATCAGGGATGGTTTTTTGGTGTAGCAGGAAGTAGATGTCAGTAGCATTGAGCTTAGTAGAAGCAAAATATATGGCAGCCAACACAACTATGTGCGAAGCTATATGGCTTAGGAAGTTTCTCATGAGCTTGTTCAGGCAGAGGATGGAAGCAACCAGTGTCTACTGTGATAATCAGAGTTGCATAAAACTCTCTGAGAATCCAGTGTTTCATGACAGGTCGAAGCACATAGATATCAGATGTCATTTCATCAAAGACTGTGTACAGCATGGGGCAGTCCAACTGCAGTATGTTCCCACAGGAGATCAAGTAGTAGACATACTCATGAAGGCTCTAGGGAGAGCTAAGTTCATCCAATTCAGGGAACAGATGGGTATGGTGGAGAACCCGTTTCAGTAGCAGATACCGGGTACCTTAGATGGTTCTCAGTTGCAGATGTTGCAGTTGCAGTAGCAGCAAATGAGAGGGAGTTGCAGTGCAGATGCAGTGTTGGCAGCAATTCAACAGGGTCAGCAGTAGCACAGATGCAACGCATATCAGAGTTGCGCAGTGGTTGGTGGGCAACAGTAGCCAGACATCAATAGCGTGACAGGAGGTGGTGTAGAGACAGGGTGTTGCTTCAGTGGGTTGCAGCGCTAGAACACATTCCTCGCTAAGAGAGAGTGTTAGTTTTTGTAGCATCAAATGTGTTCTAGCCATGAGATTTGGTGGAGAGACTAGAATACATGTATTCTCCAATACTCAGAAATCGTTTCTGAAAATTTTGCCTAGAGATGACTTAATTAGATTTATTAATCAATTTTTAATATTTCCCAAGTCTAAACTTAGGAAATATGATTAATTAATTAAAATTAATTAAGTCATGGTGTGAATGTTCTAGAAACTCACACGGATCGATAGGGAAATAATATGGGCCATCGATTATGTTTTAATCTTGGTCGCTGGTGCTCCAACAAAAGATTACAAGAAGAAGTCGATGGGTAGATGGAGAACACACCAATGCAATTACTCAGTTGCCCAAGCAGATCGATTTTCTCAGTGGCTGTGATTTAGCAGAGGAGATAGAGCCAGAGGGTGAGTAGCAGGTGAGAGAGAGAGGGTAGCAACAGGAGTCCGGAAGGCAGATTTCCGAATTTAGGAAGAGGCAACATGAGGGAGAGCATATTCCACGAGAGCACTGCGTAGAGAGTGACGCAGAGGCACCAACGTATGGTCAGAGGGTCCATCTCTTGGTCAGGAAATTGTTGTGGAGAGAAATTTCTTATAAAATTTCTCTTAGTATTTTTTCTCTGCCTAGATTGCCAGAATTATTGTACATAGATTTGTTGTTGAAAATTAATAAGAAAACCCTCATCTGTTGCACCAATTTTCCCACATTGGGTTTCTCTGGGGACAATTGTCCAAAAATCATTGTGTTAATGTTTTCTATGTGTGTGCTAGAATTTCTCTATTTTTAGCATTTTATTTTCCGTAGTAATTTATTGTGAAAATTGTAGTAGTAAACTTATTCGATATTTGTCGTAGCAAATAAACGGCATAATCTATTTGACAATTTGGAGAATATTTTTTAGTTATTGCAATAGATGAAATTTTCACACTTCCAAGAGGCCCAATGAGGTCCATAGGTGCCATAATGAAGAATAGGGCCCTCAAAAGTGATGGACAAGGGATTGGCCCAACCCCTTGTTCTCCAGAGTCCAAACAATTTACCTGTGGTGCTCCCAGTGGGCGTGGGGTCACAAAAATAACTTCGTGGGTCTCCAAATGAGTCGAAGATCCCTATAGGTCATCTCTAAGGGCTCTGATGATGGTGTAGGTGATGCCACATCATCCTACAAGTCCTAGGTCAGTTGCCAAGTGAATGGTACATTTGTGGGGTTGGTTCAGAAAAAGTGAACCAGATGCATCTTCTTTGTCCAATAGGTGCTTTGAACATCCCCGAAGATCCATGGAGTGTTGTTTACTGTTGTGGAGGCCCATGCCTCTCAACACACACCATAATGTGCCAATGTAGCCCTCTGGAGGGCTAGGACCCCGTAAAAGGAGACCAAACCCAAGATGGAGACCACCTGTAATCCTGCATAAGATCCAATGTGTCCCCTAGCCTTCCAGTACAACAAGTCATCAAGGAAATCGAATAAAAGAGCTTACAAACCATGGACCACAAGTGGGGACTTCATAATGGCCTGCCCTTCCGTAATGGGCTTTGGCATATGCAAATGTTTCCAAACTCCAAATGGGTTAACCAAGTATCATATTAGATGGTTTCTACTTCTAAAGGGAATAATATGTTCAAGGTGCATCCTTCAAAAGGTGGTGGTATGTGATAAAGAGGTGAGAGGAGTAGGGGATGAGAAGGGCAGCCCTGGACCACATTCTGGGGTATAAGGGTAGCTAATAAAAGAGAAGCCCACACTTGGGTATATAATGTATAGGAGGGAGAAATCATGGTACATGAGGTGCCCCGACCTTGATTTTTTCATCCTTCTTTATATGCCTTTTGTCCTTTCATGGTTTTTCTTTAATTAATTGCTCGGGGCTCAAAGGGTAAGAGCATGATGTGTGAGATATAGCAGTGGGTACCCCCTTTTAAGGTAGGGCAGTTCAGTGCCCACCAGGGGTTGGGACAATCATGGGTTCCTATATGATGAAAGAGGTTCATAGAACCTATAAAAACCAAGGTGATGGCCATGATGATGGGGTAGAGCTCATGTATTGGTTTTTTCCCACGTGCTAAATGTGTTTGTCCCAACCATCTTTTGCATTTTGTGGTACATTTTCCTATTGAATGTGGTCAATTATGCTTTCACTTTTCTTTTTAGCAGCATCAACCTCTGGGGCATCATTCCAAGCCTAACCCAAGGTGTGGGCAAGGGGAAGAGTAGAACTAGCCCTATGTGGACCCAGTGGAGGAATGTGGACCCAGGTGGGAGAAATGATGAATGGGGTAATAATGAGTGTAAAGGGGGTAATATACTAATATATGCAGATGAGGGAGCAGGACCGCGCAACCAAAATCAGGGTTTCCCATGAAATACCATCCCTAAAACCAAATGGTCAATAAAAGAGATCCCATGGGACTAGAATACAAGGTTAATATCCAAAAGGGGTCTACGGGACAAGAGCACAGACCTAGCCCATTATTTCCACCGAATCCCCCCATTAATCCATGCCCAAAAGTGTCCATGATAAGCAAACTACAATACTCAATTACCAAATGACAAGGTATAACTTTAGGTTCGGGAGGCCCACCTTCAAACATACGATCATGGCAGATGGGTGCGGGACCACATGGCTGGCTCAGGTGGTAGAAAAATGGCACAATGAGCTAGTTGGTGGCTGCAAGGGGCTACTGGCTGCCAGATGAGGATCATCTTGGAGAAAAAATATCTCCTAGGGATATCACCCACAAAATGGTGGGTAACAAGACCCACGAAGATTTCACTTGGAGAATTTAATTTTCCTAAGACATTTTAATTTGACTCTAATTAATTAAATTTCAGACTTAGGATTTTAATTTAATTTTGCCAAAAAAATTAATTAATTAACATTTGAGGGGATTAATTATTTTTTCCACCCTTTAATATTTTAACCATGGTGTCTAAGAATGAGGGACCATGCATTAAAATATTTTTTACATAAAATTTACAATTTCAACCCTCAAAGGGGGAAACCCATCCAACTTAGACGCTTAAAAAACATACCCAATCTATGACACAATATGAGCTAGTAGACCAAGTGATTTGTAATAAAATAATTTAGCCAAATAACTTAAATTATTCCCAAACCACTTTTACATAAGACTCAACTAGAACACTAGGACTTACCTAAGACTTTGACGAAGAAGTCCACCCTAGCTTTGAGGTGAGGCTAGAGGGAAAAACTCTACTAACCATCCGTGTTTAGAAACACAAATGAATCAGTGAGACGAAAAACCTACTAGGATGAAACTCTCGCCAAAATAATAGGTTTACATAGGTTGTTACATACATTCACGATCTTACTAGCATCATTTACATTACATAACTTGCAGAATGGGTTTACAATGACATATGAACTACTAATAGATGATCCAATCTTGTTGAAAAAATTTACTACTTCTGCTTCCTTGGAACTTTGACAAAATGTATGCCACACCACGCACATACCTCAAAATGTGCCTCACTGTTGTCCAATGTACCCTCTTCGGTTCCACCATGAACTGGCTTAAGGTATTGACCACGAAGTAGATATCTAGCCTAGTGTTGACCAAATACATGAGAGAACCTATGAGCTGTCTATGCAAGGTGGGGTCAACATCCTTGTCGTCTGACGCATCTATCTTCTTCCAGTTGGTGATAATGGGCGTAGACATCGGTCTACAATCCTGCATTTTGAACCTCTTCAAAATATTTATAGCATATCACCCTTGACCAAGGAAGATCTCCCCGTCCTTTTGCCACACTTCCAATCCTAGAAAATAGTGCATCACCCCCAAGTCCTTCATATCAAACTCTGCAACTAGGTTCCTCTTGAAGTCCTTTATGAGCCCTGATGACCCTGTAAGGAAGAGAACATCCACATACAATACTAGGATGAGTATTGTAACTGAGGTTCAACCAGCTCCTCCTCATCCTACCTCTACAGCTCCATCTATTGTGAACTCATAGGATCTCTTATAACTGAAGAAATGTTGGTACTAGATACTTGTGACTGTCCTAATGGCGGTCCCATTGGCTGCCCCTACTGCTAAACCAATGGAGCTTCTGCTAGTTGATTCTGATCACCTACAAGCATCTCACAAGATCTTTTGAAAGCTTAGTCCTCCATGAACTTCATGTCTCGTCTCACCACAATCTTCCTATTGCTAGGAATGTAGACCCTGTATGCCTTGGAGGTTTCGCTATACCCAACGAAAAACCCCTTCTCTACAGTTTGATCCAATTTGTTGCGCTTCTCATCTGACACATGGCAATAAGCAATATTACCAAAGATCCTGAAGTGACTAACTTCTGGCTCTTTTTCCTATGAAGACTCCTTCTGGCATTTTCTTCCTCAATGCTCTATGAGGAGTCTTGTTCTAAATATACATTGTTGTGTTACATGCCTCTACCCATAAGAATATAGGCAAATCCTAGTCATATAACATTGTTTTTGTAGCCCCAACTATAGTTCTGTTTTTCCGCTCCGCTACTCCAATCTGTTGTGGATTGAATGGAGTTGTCCAATCTCTTCTGATGCCTTCCTTCGCACAAAAAATTGTGAAGTCTTTATCAATATACTCTCCACCATTATCTGAGTGAAGCACCTTGATATTTTTTCCTGTCGCATTCTCCGTGAGAGCCTTAAACTCCCTGAAATGATCAAAGACCTCATTCGAAGTAGATCTAGGTTTCCTTGAAATGGTCATCAATAAAGGTGAAAAAATATTTGGCCCCACTGAGATTGCTAGTAGACATCGAGCCACAAATATTTGAGTGTATGAGCCCTAACACACCCTCTACTCTATTGTCACTTCTTGGGAATGTTGCCTTAGCATATTTCCCAAGCACACACCCTCTACACACAACATTGTGTCTTGTGCCATGTTCTAGAGCTCCTGTTAATGTCCCATTCTCCTATGCCATAGCTTAATCAGTTCCTTGCCACTGCTACTGTTAGTGCCTATCAGTGCCATTGGAGAGTCGAGCTACAACCAGTATAACTTGTTCCTTCGAACTCTAATCTGTCTTACCCTCTTCCATCTTGGGTGTTTGACAAACACCTCTTTCCCTACAAAGTGGACATCATATCCCTTATCTTGTAGCTGGGATATTGAAATCAGGTTCATACCCAATCCTGGATATGCAGTACATTTGTAGCACTGGTACTTGCTCTTGACTCCCTCTGAAAATCAATGGTACCTCTCCCTACTAGAGTACATTTCGTTTTGTTTCCCAATGTAATCTGGAAATCCATCTGCTCCTCATTGTAGCTAGAGAAATATTCTCTAACCCCTGTAATATGAGTTGACGCTCCACTGTCTATATACCATACTATTGATCAGTGGTTGTCATTGATGTCAACCTAAGGAGCACTAGGGGCTACCCCGATCTTGCATGGGCATTTTGACTTGACAACTTACTCTATTTTGAGTCAAGGATCTTCTAGATGGATTCTACTCGTCGAGATGTTTCCGTTGATATATGGCACACCAAGTAATTCTTCACGGTTTGAGAGATATTCATGTTTGAAGTTAGTAACCCCAGTTAGTGGGCTAAAACCCTATGGGGTTGTGGCATGGCACTCATAATTGGTTGTGGTCATTGAATAGTCAATAATTAATATTTTTTTGCTCCTAAAATCCCTCCAACTTTCACTTTTTGAGGACCCTCTCAACTCAAGACATTCATATAAATAATGACCCTCATATCCTCCTCTAGTAGGGATTTTGTGGCTTCAAACAGGTCATCGTGACATTTTCGCTATAACTTTTTTTCTGTGAAGCTTCAAAAGCTGAAATTAAAACCCATTTGAGCTGAAATCTTGATGAACCTCGTGACTGAATTTCAGATCTTGGTTCGCTATATTTTCGGAGATATGATCCGAGGAAATTAGGGTTTTTGCAGGCTCCCGCATTCCATGTCAAACAGGTGACGTTGGGAAAATCGTCATAACTTTATCTCTGAGCATTGGATTCAAATTTCATAAATAGTCACAGAAAGAGGACGGACTGTATTTTTTTTAGTAGCATTTTCAGGGTCGAAGGTCGCAACAGTGACACGTGGCACTTCATACAAGTTCGCTCTACTGAACCAGTCTATAATCAGGTCATCGTGGGAGATTGGGCATAACTCTTTCTTGAAGAATCCAATCTTGATCAGACCTGTGGGATTGGAAAGAGGACTCAGAGGGCTACCACAGGACAAAATTTCAGACCCTGGAGATCCGAAATTACATAGATACAACAGATTCAATATCAAGTTCCTAGAAGACAAGAAAAAGCATGCATTCAAGGATCACTGCAGTAAGGACCACACATCAACAGTCAAGGGTAAGTCTCCTACAGCGAGGTATGTATGATTAGTGTTTACATTTTAAATATGAGTATCATCTC
This sequence comes from Pinus tabuliformis, assembly GCA_031772625.1. Taxonomy (NCBI): domain Eukaryota; kingdom Viridiplantae; phylum Streptophyta; class Pinopsida; order Pinales; family Pinaceae; genus Pinus; species Pinus tabuliformis. Next base: position 805,513,094 of record CM062817.1, on the reverse strand, counting down.
TGACATATGTTTTTGCATGACAAAGTAAGTATATACAGGGTCTCGGTTATATCTCTATGTCTCTATATGTCACAGTTAGTTTTGATACCACATTTGGATGTCCTATTCTTGATACTACACACTTGGTGCTACATATTCTTGATGCTACACCAAGCCTGCTAAATCTATATGATGTTGTAAGTTCATGTTACTTGTCTTTTCATAGTTGATAGAATGGTCTCTGTTGTTGTACTTAGAACTTGGTCCATCACAAGTCTAGGGTCTGTGATTAGTTTTTATTGTATATATCTTTAGGTTAGTTATGGATACAGTCTTGCATAAAGTCCAAGCATATATCAAGAGTGGAAGTCTTTGCCTACTACTATAGCAAGTCAACGACAAAAGTGACAAGCACACTTCAAGTACACATTGTAATTTTTAATTTGTATTTATTCATTATTATGCACTTACATGTGTTTTGCAGGTAGAGGTAAGTTGAAGGGTATTTTGTTTTTTTTTTGGGATTGGTTTCGTCGGGAAAATTTTGCATGCAAGGAGAAGAAGAATCAAGTACAACTTCAAGCAAGAATTCAAGAGCAGAAGTATCAAAACAAAGGAAGCATTGCAGCAGGACATCCTCTGTAGACATGACAACCGTCCGTATATTATGAAGAAGTGTCAAGGCCAAGAGTCACCATTGCAAAGTTGTAAAAGAGTGATTTGTAAAAGTGTCAACATTGGAAGAGTCATTATTGTAAAAGAGTCAATCTGCCTAGAGTCGAAAAGGCATTATTGGGAGGTATAGGAGTCTCTATAGGGATAATGTCATGGTTGGGTTGCAGGTCATAGTGTGATTGAGTGTTCGTCAAAATCATTGTAAATCATATTGTATCGTGGATCGTTGTCACTGGTACAGGAATCCACACTCTTGTCTTATTTCGGTCATTATAGGGTGGCAGGGAGGTGCTAGGAAGGTGCATGAAGTTGCCTACAGGTTGGAACCTGTGAACACTTCAGGGTGGTAGGTTGGTCTAGGATGTTGGGGCATCCATTTAATTGACTACTGAAGAAACCAGGGCGTTGGGGCGTCCTTCTAGTGGGAGCTGGAGAAGAATGCTTTTCTAGAATTCTAGGAAGTTGTTGCCTTCATTTCAGTTGGGGGCTGATGATTAAAGAATTTATTAGAAAAGCGTTCGGTGATTTTCGACCCAGAGGCAGTTTTCCACCTAAAATTCTTATGTCTATTGTGTTCTTTTATTTACTGTTATTACTGCATAAACATTAATAATAATTGAAGATTAATTAATGCTCTAAAAAGATTTAAAAGTGCTAATTGCTAAGGAATATTGATTTACCCCCCCTCTCTCTGTATTTCCAACACATACACCCTGTGAAGTTGAACCTGATAGGCAAGCAAATTCGTCCTCTAACCTGGAAGACAAGTCTGAAGCTTCCTAAATATCAAATCGATCCATCGCCATACTGGAGAATTCTTCAGTGTGCTATTTCTCTTCCACCCAACATAGATTTTGCTTTAGCAATCTGCTACAAAACGCTTTGTGTCCAACCAAGGATTCTGGTCAGCGAATATTTGAGTTGTTGCTGCTCACTCTGCTTGCTGGAATTACTCAATCTAGAAAGTCAAATTTTTCTACCACTCTACACTGAAAAATCGAACTTCCCCTAAGCAATTTTTTCTGTTGTTGCTCCCTCTGAACAGCGAAATTTTCTTCTTCCACTTCTGAGCTTCCCTGTTGATCAATCACTTTGCTCTGATACCATGTGAAAATTTCAAATCTAAAATCCTATTGCAGCAACTGGAAAATATTTTTCTAATTGTTAATTAATTTAACATTTTATTTGCTACGGCAAATACCAAATAATTCACACTACAACCTTCACAAAGAAAACAATGGAAAATAATTGTTGGGAATCACAATTGTTGTTAAACCAAAACCAGCATGTGTTAGTTAACGATCACATCGCCAGAGATAAGGATCCACGAGAAGCGGTTAGTCCATGTCGCAAAACACACGGGGAGCGTTGGTTTATCCAATGTCCAACAATATCCCCCCCAACATGAGTTGCGTGTGTATCGAACTCGTGACCTACGCTCTGATACCACTTGTTGGGAATCACAAATGTCGTTAAACCAAAACCCACAGGCGTTAGTTAACGATCGCATTGCCAGAGATAAGGATCCACGAGAGGCAGTTAGTCCATGTCGCGAAACACACGAGGAGCATTGGTTTATCCAATGTCCAACAATAATAGCACTGGAAACTAAGAAATATGCTAGCACATACACACAAAAATTGACAATTATTTTTGGACAAATGTCCCCAAAAAAACCCAATGCGGGAAAACCATTGGAGCAGATGAGGGTTTTATTATTATTCTTCAGCAGCAAATCTGAGTACAATAATTTGGATGTTAAACTGACAATCCAATCTGAGAGAATCACTGGAAAAATTCTTGTGAAGATTTTTTCCTCACCCCATCGCTGATTTCAGCTCCCAAAACTAGTCCCACTACAATTTGCAATTCCTTCTGCGTCAGCCTCTGTCCAGTGCTTGTGTAGGCCTTGTTGTTGTTGCCTCTGGAAGCTCCTAAAATCTGCAGCTTTGCTTCTCTCTAATTTTGGAACTAATTCACTGGTGCTCCTGATCAAAATCCTGGCCACCAGCTACTGAATCAACTGTTCCTCCAGCTAGATCAAACTTCTCTGTTGTTATTGCCTGCGCAGTCCCTCTAAGCAAAATCGCACTCCCTCTTACTGACTCTTTCTGGAACTAGAAGACTCCCTCCGAAAATGCTACTGACCTCCTCTACCACTTGCTACTCACCCTCTGGCTTAATCTTCTCTATTGTAACTTTACTACTGAGAAAATTGAACTACTTGAGCAACTGAGTATCTGCACTGGTGTGTCTCCATCTACCCATCGACCTCCTCTTATAATCCTCTGTTGGAGCACCAACGACCAAGATTAAAACTTAATCAAGGGCCCAGATTAATTCTTAGTCGATTCGTGTGAGTTTCTAGAGAATTCTCACCTTATCTCAATTAATTCTGATTAATTAACTCCTGTTCCTAAATTTAGACTTAGAAAATAATTAAAAATAGGCTAATAATCTAATTAAGACACTTCTAGGTGGAATTTCCAGAAACGATTTCTGGTTTATGGAGATTTCAGGTGTTTTAGCCTCTCCAAAAAGTTTCGAGACTAGAACACCTCCGATGCTACAAAAACTAACAACATGATGATGCAAAAAGAAGTCTATGCAGTTACTACTACTATAACCTCCACTGGAAGAACAAAGTAGTTGTTGTTGGACGGATCTCCCTAGTTAAGAGGGAGCGTGGTTATATTCCCTTTTGTATATCCTCCCTGGTAAAGAAGGAGTGATGACGGACATACTTCATGTGTCATGCACTAGGCCAGGACTAACAACCGTACGTCTGGTGAAGGCCATGAGGAAAGAATGGGTTCTGGAATATTTGGTAAGCATTTGAGATTGTTACTCCTTAGGGATGGATATTACTAGAGGTGTTGGCAAAATCATGGTGACAAGCTTTTGTACTTTAGGTTGAATAACCCGTATGATGGTACTGTTAGGGTTGGTTTCATGGTAGGTAGCCTAGACGATACCTAGATCCCTATTAGGGTTGGTGTCTCGGCAGATAGCCTAGATGACACCTAGATCCATGTTGGTATCTTGGCAAGTAGCTTACTTGATACCTAGATTTTTGTTGTGTTGGTACCTTGGCAAGTAGCCTAGATGGTACCTAAATCCCTGTTGGTGTCTTGGAAGGTAGCCTAGATGACACATGGATCCCTGTTGAGTTGGTGTCTTGGCAGGTAGCCTAGATGACACCTGGATCCTTGTTGAGTTGGTGTCTTGGCAGGTAGCCTAGATGACACTTGGATCCCTATTGAGTTGGTGTCTTAGCAAGTAGCCTAGATGACACCTGGATCCTTGTTGAGTTGGTACCTTGGCAAATAGCCTAGATGGTACTTAGATCCCTTGATGGGTTGATACCTTGGCAGTTAGCCTAGATGGTATCAAGATCTCTAGAAAGAAGAAAAAGGAAATTATTTCTAAGCATGGATTTCATGCTCCATTTATATGGTCTTCTAGGTCAACCATCCATTTGATGCTCCTAGGTTTTGTCAAAGTCAAGAAAATATTTCTTTGAGTCAAGAAGGTCCTAGTCATATGTAAAAGACCCTTTCGGGAAATTTGTAACCAAGAAAATTATTATTTTTATGTTTAAAGAGTGTCTAGAGGCCTCCAAGACCAAGTCGGCCCAGCCAGTCAAAGTTGGCCCAGTTGTGGCCATTCAAACCACAAAAAAGTGTATAAATAAGCATTCGACCTCATTTGAGATAAGCATATATCTCTGAATTCAATCTGCAATTGGAAGAGAATACGAAGATCATGAAAAGCAAAAGACACCCTAGCAAAGAAGGGAGAAGCCCTTGAGAGCTCAGATCTCTAAAATTGTGTTTGCTACAACTTACACATGCAAAAGACCTAGGGTTTCTGGGCATATCTCAGGTCCACAAATTGCAAAAGAAATAATAGTTCTTTCTTAAGAGGCCAAAAGGGTAGAAGAACCCTATTTTGAAGAAGATTTTGCTTCGCTGCTCTTGAAGATATTATCTTGCATCAAAGAAGGAAGTTTTGGTTGGCTAGCTTGGTTCCTGGTGACATCTCTGTTTAGGTCTTTGGTCACGGAAATCTCAGTTTGAATTGGCTCTATAAGAAGAAGAGATTTTTGTCTGGGTTTTCCCCTAGAAAAGGGGTTTTGCCCTCGCTGAGTGCCTACATCTTGAATTCATTGCTTTGTGATCTTCATGTCTTCGTTGGCAATTGTTTGATGATAAGAACATAATAATAATAAAGAAACAAACATAATATCACAAATAATTGTCACATAAAGAGAAATCAATGAACATGCTGCACTAATGGATTTCTCAACACCTTGTCCCTTGATAATCAATGTTTGTCAATAAAGATTAAGGTTGTTGTTCACTATTATTTGATAGTTGTTGCCAATCTTTTTGCTTTACTGATTGCGTCATATGCTGGTTGGTTTGATAAAAAACTTAATGGGTTTATCATATAGTTCTTTGCATCAATGTGGTTGAGTTAATAGGTGACGTTCATGTATAACATAACATGCTAATTTCTCTTTCATATCACAAACTTCTTCATCAAATAATGCTTTGACTCCATTTTCCCAATGGACAAGCCACTCAGTCGTACTTGTCTTCTCACACTTTATTTAAAGATCATTAAACAAACAAATCACTAATCTGATTTTCAGATTTGTGCTAATAGACAAATCAGTGATTTGGTCTTAGGGAATTCCCCCCTTGTGCAGGAGGAGAGGCTCCCTAAGTGAAGAGAATCTTTATTGATGTGACAACAGGCAGAACTAATGTTGAAAATATTGGTATAGGGAATATATCACCGAGGTTCTAGAAACAAACTTATTGGAAATATAAAGGAAAATGTCAGAATTATAGGAAAATATCTGCACACATAAATTTGGACATAAAAACTCATAAATATTAGAGACATTGACAACATGAAAAACTCAGAAAAAATGGAAATATCAAAGGAAACCAGAGATATTTGCAACAATAAGTACAACTTCCAAGAGTTGCCCAAACGGTTTGTACCTAGCAGATTGAACTTGTTAGCAATCCAATTAATAATGTTGCTAAGGTCCTGGCAACCTGCTAGATAAGCACACACAAGGTAGGGGTCCACTGTCACCTTGGCCCTACCCCCCACTATTTAGACCCAACAACATCCTAAAATACCAAGGGAGGAGTCCCAAATATAACCCGAATGACCCCAAATAAAATCAATGCTTTATATGGAATCAACTAGAGTGGAGGTGTTCATTTTTCAAAATTGTCTAGCTGTAAAATATATGACTATTGCAACACAAAACTAAACAACAAATTTAGTAGCACCAAAACATCAAAGATATATTATGTGACCTATGGATTTTGTTCTAAAGGAAAAATCCTAACCAGATGTGATTATTTTATGATTTGGGCTACTGGTTGGAAAGTTATAGGTCAAAACACCTTGCTGTATTGTGTAGCAGGCTGTAAAATATGCAAAAAAGGCAAAGACAACAGTCTAATTTGCCTATAACAGCCACCATACAACTGTCGTAGCACTTCCAGATTGTTAGTCTAGGGGTGGAAATGGTCTGAGGGTTAATATTGAGGATTTTAGGGCCTCACATCAACCTAAATTGACTGAAAAATTGGATTTATCACTTTTCATATTGCTAGTTGAAACCCTCCTGCGAAATTCACCTAGAAACAAATTTAAATTAAAGCTTTAAAAGTGGTGGAAATTGTGCAAAAATTACTCTAAATACAAGAAAATATAGATTTTAGGCACTATAGAGTAATGGAAAGTGGTTTGATGAGGGATTTACATGAATGTTTGAAAACCTCTGGAAGTTGTAAAACCCACCTTGTACAACAATGTAATATTTAGATTTGCAAGGTCAAAATACTAGATACAAGTGTAAAATAACCTTGAAATAGAACTTGCACCTATCCTTGGTTAAATTTAACAATATGCTCAACTTTCCCCAAGGAATTGCTTGTTAGAATGATAAACAATAAAAAATTAGCCAGTGAAATCAACTAAACTAATCACAGAAAATGAAAAGTTTTTGGATTTTTGAATAGAAAATGGTTTTTGGATATACTTGTGCCCTTTAAATACCTAACCCTTGCCAGAGTGCAAAGTTGACACCCTCTTAAGTCAATACAACTAGTCGAACTCAAGGGAATGGGTTTGGCCTTGGAAAAAAATCGTCCCCACTATTAACTTGGCCTTGGACAAAAACCCAAAGTGGGAAAACCAGTGCAGCAGCTAAGGGCTTTTATTATTATACAGCAATGAAATTCTGAGTACAAAATATGGATGCCCAACTGGCTATCCAATCTAAGAGAAATACTAGCAAAATCAACTAAGGGAAATTACCCTCTTCTCCAAGCAATCCCGACACAAATTGACAACTCCAAGTAAGTTGTCCAAACCCTCTGTGCAGGCTTCTACGTAGCCTATCACACGCCCAGCCCGAAACTACTGCTACTCAAGTCGTTCTGCCTGTTGCTGCTCTAGAAATGATTCTCCTGGCCTTTTGGAAATCTTCCTGGCTTTTGGCAACTAAATCCACCTCCAACTCAGCTAAATCGAATTGCCTTTATGAGGCTTTGCGCATCCTCATGAATAAATAAATTCGGCCTTCTCTCTTTGCCTCTCTAGAACTGGAAACTTCCTCTCGATCACTATCTCTGCCCCTCTCCAACCCTGCGTCCCCTCTTTGGCTCGAACTCTGCAGCTAGCTAGCTTGAACTGCCCAAGGAACTCACACTGTTGGCTCTCTCCTGTGTGTCTCTCCATCTACCCATAGACCTCTTCTTATAATCTCCAGTTGAGTCGTCAACTATTGAAGTTTCTAAGTTTACTTAATTTAGAAACCCTTCATGAACTTTTCCTGATTTCTTCCTACCTACTTGTTAATTTTTCTTTAACTTACAAAGTAAATACTAAAAATAAACACCAGTGCATGCTCAACATATTATAGATCAGTAACTAAAAGAAACAAGAACAAACACACCACATGACACCATTATTTTTGGACCAATGTCCCCAGAAAAACCCAATGCGGGAAAACCGGTGCAGCTATCTGAGGGTTTTTCTTATTAAGAAATATTAGAGTACAATCTGGGTGCCGATCTAGCCTACCCAACAGAGGATTTCCTTAGCAATTGTACCTCACAGTTTGAGAGAAATCTCTTGGTTAAAACCCCAGAAAACCCTTCCGGTAGCTCCTCAGCACAAAACTGCTCCTGCAACCCCAGCGTCTACCCAATCTGGACTACGTCAGCCCCTCTCTGTCTCACGCTGACCCTGCGTCAGCCTTTCTTGGCCCGCGTCAGCCCCAAGAGGCTCTGCGTCAGCTCTGGGAGCCTTTGCATCAGCTACGTTGGCCCCTCTGGTGCTCTGCGCAACACTTGGCTACCTTTGCATGACCCTGCGTGAGCCCTTGTTGGCTCTGCGTCACCCTCCTTGGCTGTTGCGCTGCTCTCCCAGCACAATCTCTGCCTTCTTTGTTCCTCTGTACTCAATTCCCCTTAGCTACTCTCCCAATCACTGATTCTATCTCTCTTAGCAAACCCCGCTCTAGAGAATAGAATGACTGATCATCTGGTGTGCTCTCCAAGTGACCCTCAAGCCTCCTCTTATACTTTTCCTATTGATGATTCAACAGCCAAGATTAAGTCCCTAATCAACGGCTAAGATTAGATCTGGCTTGATGCATGTCTTTTGGACCACTCTAACACAGATTCATATTAATACACATTAATATTTTATTTTCCCTAAGTTTAGACTTGGGGACTCCATTAAAAATATTAATTATTTTAATATCTCCTGATCTGTTTAGAATCTCCCCAAACCCTTTCTGGGTATTGGAGATCTCATGTGCCCCAACCTCTCCACCAAATTTCGTGGCTAGAGCACATCCAATGCTACCCCAAATCAAGACTCCCTCTTAGCGAGGATTGTGCTCTCGCAATACTCCTTACTGAGTATTACTATGATCATCCGCCATCAGTACCTGTGCTGATGCCAGGCCTTCCTACCCAACATCCTTTGCACTGTTGCATCTTGTACTGCTGCCCATGGTTCTGCCACTGCCACTATTGCATCTGTACGACAGCTCCCTCTGCATCCACGCTGCTGCTGGTCCTTTCTCCCAACACTGCATCCGCACTACACCTCCCTCATCATTTTGCATCGTGCTACCTACTACTGCACTGCAACTCAGTTATTGAGAAGTAAGTAACTAATCCTCCAACTAACCTCCCTGTTGGGCTAGAAACACCCATTGATGTTGAAGCTCCCTCTGTCACTGACAAGTGCTCCCTCTCTCTGACCTCTGCACTGCAACAACTCCCAGCATCTCGCACTGTTGTGCACCTCGCGTGCCTTCCTGCACTGGTGCAACACCCTTGTGCCTCTTGAACTGCTGCAACCTGCTAGCGTCCGTTGTCTCGGGACTCTTGCACTGTACCTCTCTCTGCCACTCCATCTGCATCCATCTCTACCCACTCAGCTAGTCCTGCTACTCCTCGTTGGGGCTCCCGTAGCAAGGTCTAATCCAAGAGGCTTGGTACCTCAAGGATCTTGCCCCTCATCGCCTGTAGTCCATCTAACTATAGCTCGATGTCTCCCCAATTCTGCTCAAGTGGTTCATCTGCACTCATGGCACAATCATTGTCTGTCAAAACTTCCTTCTCTGCCCGTGCTGGCACTGCCTTAGTCTCGGAAGACTCTCCCTTACTCTTATTCCTTGGGCACTGGGTCGCATAATGACCCATCTCCCCACAGTGGAAGCACTTGATCTTTGAGAGATCTTTCTTCTTTCGCTTCTCCTGCTTTCCCTCAAATGCTAGGGCCACATCCTCCTCCTCCTGCTTGACCTTGATCCCTTTGTCGCTGTGACCTATCTTTGACTGCTGTCTAATCTCCTCCTGGTGAAGAGCTGTCCACATCTCGTCCCAAGGTAAGAGAGTCCCTCTGCCCAGGATGCTCTTGACAAACACTTCCCACTCTTTTGAGACAGCATTCAGGGTTGTCCTTACCATAAGCTCCTAATCCGGTGTCGCTCCTATAGCAGTCAACTGATCTTGGATCTCATTCAGTCCTCCGAGGAAGGAGTCAATCGTTTGACCCTTCTTCATCTAATACGACCTCATCTGGTTCTCGAGCAGCGTTCTTCTCTGCATAGCAGTATGCTGGTACAGGTTCTTGAGAGACTCCCACATCTCAATTGTCGTTTCCTTCTCGGCTATATGTGGTACCACATGATCCTTGACCCCGTCAAGAATAATGCACTTGGCCCTCGCCATCGCCTTCTCGTACTTGTCATTATCATTGGGGTCGACTGGGATAGCTATCGTCTTCAAGGCGAAGTTCTTGACACGATTCCTGTCAAGCACTGATAAGATTCTAGCCTTCCAGACTATGAAGTTCGATGCTCTATCCAGTCTATCCTGGTCTCTTACCCTGTGAAGTGCCATGACACTCCTTTACTTCCCTCCTGGAAGTTCTCTGTTCAATTCCTCTGAGTCTCTGCTTCCCATCTGGAAGTTCTCTTCTGGACTCCCTCTGAGTCCTGATTTCCCTCCTGGAAATCCTTCTTCTGCTTGTTGAGATGCCCCTTACTTTGATCGTCTTGTGCAACTGCACCGCTGATCCGGGTTCCTCGGCTAGAAACCCTCGGTAACAACTCCTCTGGCCCTGCTCTATGAGGTATTGTTCTGACTACAGTACCTCACCAGCTCCACTCTGCAATATTCTTACAGCCTTCTAGACCCCAGAAATTGCCTCTCTGTGAACTACATCAGCCCCTCTCTGCTGCACGTTGTCTCCGCGTCACCCCGGATGGGTCTGCGTCAGCCCTATGGCCCTCTACGTCAACAACGTTGGCCTCTCTGAAGCTTTGCGCAGTTCTCGACTTCTTCTGCATGGCTCTGGCTGGCTCTGCGTCACACTTCCTTGGCTTCTGCGCTACTAGAAACAGCTTTTGTCACCTCGGGACAGCTGTTTTCTGCTGCTATTGCTCTGCTCAGCTGATGTCTTTTAGTCCTCCTGTGATCTGCAATCACGCTCTGATACCATGTTGAAGTTTCTAAATTTACTTAATTTAGAAACCCTTTATGCACTTTTTCTTATTTATTCCTACCTACTTGTTAATTTTTATTTAACAAGTTATTTACAAAGTAAATACTGAAAATAAACACCAGTGCATGCTCAACATATTACAAATCAGCGACTAAAAGAAACAAGAACAAACACACCACATGACACCATTATTTTTGGACCAATGTCCCCATAAAAACCCAATGCGAGAAAATCAGTGCAGCTATCTGAGGGTTTTTCTTATTAAGCAATATCAGAGTACAATCTGGGTGCCGAAACTGGCCTACACAACAGAGAATTTCCTTAGCAGTTGTACCTCACAGTTTGAGAGAAATCTCCTGGCTGAAACCCCGGAAACCTTTCTGGCAGCTCCTCAGCACAAAACTGCTCCTGCAACCCCAGCGTCTGCCCAATCTGGACTGTGTCAGCCCCTCTCTTTCTCACGATGGCCCTGCGTCAGCCTTTCTTCGCCTGCGTCAGCTATGCTGGCCCCTCTGGTGCTCTACATAGCACTTGGTTGCCTCTGCATGGCCCTGCGTGAGCCCTTGCTGGCTCTGCGTCACCCTCCTTGGCTGCTGCGCTGCTCTCCCGGCACAATCTCTGCCTTCTCTGTTCCTCTATATTCAATGCCCCTCAATTGCTCTCCCGATCACTGACTCTACCTCTCTTAGCAAACCCCACTCTAGAAAATAGAATGACTGATCATCTAGTGTGACCCTCAAGCCTCCTCTTATACTTTTCCTGTTGACGATTCAATGGCCAAGATTAAGTCCCTAATCAATGGCTAAGATTAGATCTGGCTTGATCCATGTCTTTTGGACCACTCTAACACAGATTCATATTAATACACATTCCATTAAAAATATTAATTATTTTAATATCTCTTGATCTGTTTAGAATCTGCCCAAACCCTTTCTGGGTATTGGAGATCTCATGTGCCCCAACCTCTCCACCAAATTTCGTGACTAGAGCACATCCGATGCTACCCCAAATCAACATCAACGGCCAAGATTAAAACTTAATCAATGGATGAGATCATTTCCAAGTCGATCCATGTGAATTTCTAGAGAATTCTCACCTTTCTCAATTAATTACTATTAATTAACCAGTTTTCCTAAGTTAGACTTAGGAAAAATTTAAATGATGGTCAATTAATTTAATTGAGTTATCTCTAGGTGGAATTTCCATAAATGATTTATGGGTTTTGGAGAACTCCTGTGTTTTAGCCTCTCCACAAAGTTTTGAGACTAGAACACCATCTAATGCTACAAAAACTAACATTCCCTCTTAGCAAGGAAGGTGTTCTCCAACTATCTCCATAACATCCTTGATGCACATTGTTGATGTCTAACCATTGTAGTTATCTGCTACTGTCCACAAAACCACTACACTAACTCTGATTCATCTGCCGCTGACTGTAGCTGAACCATGCTACATCTGTGTTGCTACTAACACCGCATTGTACATCTTGTACTGCTACCAACTCTGCATCTGCACTGCAACCCAACTAATACTCCCTCTTACTGTTGTTGCCACTATTGCAACTAAGAAGCATCCAAAAGACTCTGTCAACTATCTCTATGCTGCAACTATCTCTAGAGTCTCTGGCTGCTACTAGCCTCTGCACTGTCCACTGGGAAATCTATGTTGTTGATTTTGCACTGTGCCTCCTACACTACTATCAACATTGTTTTGCACTCCTCAACATCTGTCTACAACTAGTCTGCAACTGTCGCTCTGGAACTCACTACACCAACTAACATTGATCCTCCTGGTACTGAATACTGTGGGCCCTTGTAGCAAAGGTAATGATCCATGAGGAAACACCATCTGATGCTCACCTCAATGGACCCTTCCCAAATCTCTGCGCAACTCTAGGACTAAAGCTCCATATCGCCCCACCTCTCTCCTGGAGGTATAGTTGCATACATGGTGAAATATTCCTCTAGTTTAGAGGACACCTAGTCTATCTCTATGAATGTTGTCGTCTGATTTTGTTTCTTCTTTTTGTCCTTCTTCCTGTGAGGACACTCAGTACTGTAGTGGCCAAACTTGCCACACCAGAAGCACTTGACCTTGGACAGATCCTTCTTCTTCTTCCCTCCTTGCAAGCCTTGTCCTGGACTGAGACGTTTTGCCTTCCCTTTCGATGCGAGGGCCACATTGTCTTCCTCCTTCACACCCTTCGATCCCTTGTTGCTATTGTCGTTGATGGAGCTCTTTACTGGAGCTTGCCTCATTTCCTCTTGTGCGAGATCATCCCACATCCTATCCTACCCAAGTAATGTATCTCGTCCCAAAATGCCTTGGACGAAATTCTCCCAATCCTCAGTGACACTGTTGAGGGCCAACCTCACCATTTCTACAGGTGGAGGTGTCTCTCCTACCGCTGCAAGCTCATCCTAGATATCCTGAAGTATGGTGAGAAAGGGGTTGATGCCTTCACCATTCTACATCCTAGTATTCCTCAACTTTTCCTTCAAGAACATCTTTCGTTGCTCCGAAGGATTCTGGTACGATCCTGCAAGAGCATCCCACATTCCTTTGGCCGTATTCTTGGCCAATATGTGTGAGACTATATGATCTCAAACTCCGTCAAGAATCATCCGCTTGGCCATCACCATCTCCTTTCTGTAATTCTCTAGCTTATCTGGGTCTGTTAGTATGGAAACAACATTTTTTGCATACATCTTCAAACTAAATTCATCTAATTGTTGAATTGAGGCTTTTCTGATCCATAACAAGTATATGATGGGGGTTTTGGCGTAAATCACAACATCAATCATTTGTCGACGTGTTTCGAACCAACAAGTGTGGTTCATCATCGGGACAAGTTGAAGAATCAGATCAAGGCTACATGTTAAATAGAGAGAGAGAAGCTCATCCAACAGCTAAATTTGACTAGGAAACAGCTATAATAGACTTGGAAACGGCTATATTTGACTGGACTAAACCAAGGGACAGGGACAATGGCTATATTTGACTTGACTGGACCAAGGGATAGGGACAGGGAAAAAATAGTTTCATTAATTCATAAGTTAGTTATGTTATATTTATTACTATAATTGACTAATATTAATTTATTGTATTTAATTACTAATTGTATATAGATAAAAAGTTATAATAGAATATAAAAATTAATAAAGGTTTATTAAAAGAATAACTAATTTAGTTCATAATCATTTCTACTAATTACAACCCCTAGGAGAAAGAATATATTGGTTACTAATAAGATAATATTACTAGTTAAGTTAATATTTATAATTAACTTTATTTTATTGAAAGGCGTAAATATTAATATTATAATATTAATAGTATATGGAACAATAAAATTAAATAATAGTTTATTACAAGTATAACTAATGTAGTTAGTTAAATAATCCAATTTATCTAATTACCACCCCTAAGAGAAAGAGTATATTGGTTACTAATAAGATAATATTATTAGTTAAGTTAATGTTTATAAATAACTTTATTATATTTAAAGGCGTCAATATTAATATTATAATATTTATAGTTTATTAGAAGTATAACTAATGTAGTTAAATATAGAAAATGTAACAATTTAGAATCACTAGGAAAATAAATTCAAGTTATTGAAAAATTATCTAGTTGTTTCTAGTTAGTTGGTTCAAAACTAACTTAATTATATGTAACGGGATAAATTAGTTCCCATCCTTTGAACTACCTACATTTATGTTTAGGCGAAAAGATTTTATTATGTTAATTAAAAAAAAAATAATACTTATTCAAACCGAACCATTCTACTCTTATTTCTAATCTAGAAGAGAACTAGAAAAATTAAATTACTAAAAAACCGTTGAGCAATCGAAGAGCAGAGATGGAATAGAAAACGAGGAGGAAAAAACAGAGACGAACTCACTAAAAGGACAACACAAGGGGCGGGGATAGGTGGCGTTAAGATGAAAGGGCAGGGATCCAACAGCTGCTAATTTTCCAGTTGTCATCCCTATTGAGATTGCTCGGCCTCTTTTCAATTTCTATGGCCTCCCTAAATTTTAGGTGATGAAAACGGGCAATCTTGGCAATAACACAGGCCTCCTCAATACATATGTGATGCTTAGTCTTTTCCGCGTGTTCTGCCAAGGCGGAAGAACGGATCCTCCCATGTTTTATGTCAGCTGAGTGCTCGTGAATCCTTTGATTAATGGAGCGCCCTGTCTCACCAACGTAGGGGGTCCCATAGGAACAAGGACTAACGTAGATCCCTCTTTTCAATTTCTATGGCCTCCCTAAATTTTTGGTGATGAAAACGGGCAATCTTGGCAATAACACAGGCCTCCTCAATACATATGTGATGCTTAGTCTTTTCCGCGTGTTCTGCCAAGGCGGAAGAACGGATCCTCCCATGTTTTATGTCAGCTGAGTGCTCGTGAATCCTTTGATTAATGGAGCGCCCTGTATGTTAGTCCTTGTCCCTGTGGGACCCCCTACGTTGGTGAGACAGGGCCTGTACGTTAGTCCTTGTCCCTGTGGGACCCCCTACGTTGGTGAGACAGGGCGCTCCATTAATCAAAGGATTCACGAGCACTCAGCTGACATAAAACATGGGAGGATCCATTCTTCCGCCTTGGCAGAACACGGGGAAAA
The DNA here is from genome assembly GCA_031772625.1 of Pinus tabuliformis. Lineage (NCBI taxonomy): Eukaryota > Viridiplantae > Streptophyta > Pinopsida > Pinales > Pinaceae > Pinus > Pinus tabuliformis. Next base: position 805,497,749 of record CM062817.1, on the reverse strand, counting down.
GACTAAGCATCACATATGTATTGAGGAGGCCTGTGTTATTGCCAAGATTGCCCATTTTCATCACCGAAAATTTAGGGAGGCCATAGAAATTGAAAAGAGGCTGAGCAATCTCAATAGGGATGACGGCAGGAAAATTAGCAGCTGTTGGATCCCTACCCTTTCATCTTAACCCCCCCCACCCTCCCCCCCTCCGTCCCCACCCCTTGTGTCGTCCTTTTAGTGAGTTCGTCTCTATTTTTTCCTCCTCGTCTTCTATTCCGTCTCTGCTCTTCGATTTCTCGATGGTTTTTTAGTAATTTAATTTAATTTTTCTAGTTCTCTTCTAGATTAGAAATAAGAGCAGAATGGTTCGGTTTGAATAAGTATTACAAATCTTTTTAATTAACATAATAAAATCTTTTCCCCTAAACATAAATGTAGGTAGTTCAAAGGATGGGAACTAATTTATCTCGTTACATATAATTAAGTTAGTTTCGAACCAACTAACTAGAAACAACTAGATAATTTTTCAATAACTTGAATCTATTTTCTTAGTGATTTTAAATTGTTACATTTTCTATATTTAACTACATTAGTTATACTTCTAATAAACTATTAATATTATAATATTAATACTGACACCTTTAAATATAATAAATTTAATTATAAACGTTAACTTAACTAATAATATTATCTTATAGTAACCAATATACTCTTTCTCCTAGGGGTGGTAATTAGATAGATTGGATTATTTAACTAACTACATTAGTTATACTTCTAATAGACTATTATTTAGTTTTATTGTTCCATATACTATTAATATTATAATATTAATATTTACGCCTTTAAATAAAATAAAGTTAATTATAAATATTAACTTAACTAGTAATATTATCTTATTAGTAACCAATATATTCTTTCTCCTAGGGGTTGTAATTAGTAGAAATAACTTTTTATCTATATACAATTAGTAATTAAATACAATAAATTAATATTAGTCAATTATAGTAATAAATATAACATAACTAACTTATGAATTAACGAAACTATTTTTTCCCTGTCCGTATCCCTTGGTCCAGTGAAGTCAAATATAGTCGTTGTCCCTGTCCCTTGGTCTTGTCTAGCCAAATATAGTCGTTTCCGAGTCTACTATAGTCATTTCCTAGTCAAATTTATCGTTGGATGATCTTCTCTCTCTCTCTATTTAACATGCAGCCTTGATCTGGTTCTTCAACTTGTCCTGACGGTGAACCACACTTGTTGATTCGAAGCGCATCGACAAATGATTGATGATGTGATTTACGCCGAAACCTTTATCATATACATATTCATCTAGCTAAACGGACATCCTAGCCTTCCAAATAATATAGTTGGATGCACCATCCAATCCGTCCTAATCTCTAAGCCCTATTGAGGCCATTTCAGCAAAAACTCGATTGGGGGCCAAAATCTCCCTCTTTCACCTGCTTAGTCGCTAGCACTGCTATTCGCACTCCTTGGAGTGAGAAAATTTGCCTAGTGCAACTGGAAATTTTGAATTTCTAAAGCTAGAAACCCTATAAGAGAAATTCCCTTTGTGTGTGCAATTTCTCTTCCACCTGGCACTGAATCTGCTCTAGCAAACAGCTGCAAACCCTCTATGCCCAGACTAAGAGTTTGCTTTGTGAAAATATTGAGCTTCTTCTCCCTCTACCTGCTGGAATCGCTTCTCTGGACAAATCAAACTTTCCTGCCACCGGAAAATCGAACGTTGTTGAGCAATTTGCACTGCTTGGCTAGGCACTGGGCAGCCTCTAGAAATTTCGTCTTGTTGCTCCCTCTGAACAATGGAATTTTCTTCCTTTGATTCTAAGCCTCTTGTCTGTAAAATATGCTCTAATCCCATGTGAAAATTCCTTGAAATGCAACAATTGGAAATTATCCTTCTAACTGTAAATTAATTTTGCAGTTTATTTGCTACGATAAACAAGAAATAATTCACACTGCAATTTCTTCACCATAAAAAGAAAATACTGCGAAATCAAAAATAGGAACTAAGAAATGCTAGCACACACACATAAAAAAGACACAATTATTTTTGGACAATTATCCCCGAAAAAACCCAATATGGGAAAATTGGTACAACAACTAAGGGCTTTTATTATTACGCAGTAGTGAAATTTTGAGTACAATATATGGACGCCCAACTGGCTATCCAATCTAAGAGAAATATTGGCAAAATCAACTGAGAGAAATTACCCTCTTCTCCAAGCAATCCCACCACAAACTAAAAACTCCAAGTAAGTCGTCCAAACCCTCTGCATAGGCTTCTGCATCACCTTTGCACAACTTGTCACACGCTCAAGTCATCCTACTTGTTGCTGCTTTGGAATCGATCCTCCTGGCCTTCTGGAAATCTTCTCGGCCTCTGGCAACTGAATCCACCTCTAGCTCAGCCAAATCGAACTGCATCTATGAGGCTCTATGCAGGCCCTGCACAACCTCCTAAAGAAATAAATTCGACCTTCTCTCTTTCCCTCTTCGGAACTGGAAAACTTCCTCCGGATCATTGTCTCTGCCCCTCTCTAGCTTTGTGTCCCCTCTCTAGCTCGAACTCTGCTACTGGCTAGCTCGAACTGCCCGAGGAACTTGCACTGCTAACTCTCTCCTCTATGTCTCTCCATTTATCCATCGACCTCTTCCTATAATTTCCAATTGAGTCTTCAACGGCCAAGATTAAAACTTAATCAATGGTTGAGATCATCTCCAAGTCGATTTGTGTGAGTTTCTAGAGAATTCTCACTTTTCTAAATTAATTACTATTAATTAACCAATTTTCATAAGTTAGACTTAGAAAAACTTTAAATGATGGTTTTTAATTTAATTGAGCTATATCTAGGTGAAATTTCCAGAAACAATTTCTGGGTTTTGGAGAACTCCTATGTTTTAGCCTCTCCACAAAGTTTCGAGACTAGGACACCATCTGATGCTACAAAACTAACACTATCTGTGTTGAAAGGGCTTTGAAGTTTGAACTACTCATTCTTACTAGACTTAAATCTACTGGTGATTGGTGTTATCCGTAGTTGGAAACTCTGCATTTTGAAGGAAAAATATATGTTAAAACTCTATTGAAATTTTTAATACATTGTTGGTGGTATTTTGGTTTGATATTTCCATCTACAACTCATACATCCTTTTATTTCACTATGGTATCACTATTCCCCATTATTGCTAGCTGAAAACCTCAGGACTGATTCATATCACTACTGGAGGAGGTTGTCAACAAGCAAAGATGAGTTTACAATAAGTTATGTCTAGTGTTTTGGTTCAACATGGTTCAATGTTTTAGTGAATAGAATGGTACATGTCACTTTTAGTGGGCATTATAATCCCAAACTTATATTGCAAGTCTCTTCTCATCCTATGGCTAATATATGTGGAGCAATCTCCTAAACGAAGTTCCAGGAGGTTGACATCATTCATCACGTGGGCCATGTATCATTCACTGCTAAGCATGGATACTATTGAGAGATTATTATCCTTGTGGGTCAAGTTAGCACAAGGGATGTGTGTGAAGAGAAATTGCATATTAGTCTAGTACCCATGAACTTTCTTGTTGGTTGTGCACATATTTAGTGCTTATTTGGAGGTTATATCAGTGGGTTATCGCACAGTACCATTGGGAACATCCACTATTGAAAATCACATTGGAAGTCGGTCAGAATACTGAAGAACATTTGTTGTATACCCGGTTCCTCTACTTGTCTACCTCTGTTGTTTTCATTTGAATTAGTGCCATATTTCCATGTATGCTATAGTTTCTATTTCATTGATGTGTTACAATGGTACTAGCATGACTAAATTATCATGTGTTGACTGAGCTAAAAGACCATTGTTTGACGTTTTATATAGAGTGGGGGTTTGATATATTGTTGATAAGTCAAAGTGTTGGAGGTACCACTAGTTTTTCATGATGTATTGTTGATAAAGACTTGTGTCAAATATGTATGGTAGAGTTATGGGTCTCAAGGTGTCAAATTGTCATAGTACCATGTAAGCAAAATCTATGGAGTCAAGTGTGGTACAACCTTGCATTATGCCATGTATTTGTCAATGCTAGTTGTTAGTTGTTATGAATACCTTTGTAAAGTATTGAGTTGTAAGAGTTTGTCAGTCAAAGTCATGCATAAAACAACTTGTTGTAGTTGTCATTCTTCAGCGAAAACATGGATCAAATCTTTAGAAATTCTCTTAATAAATTAGCCGCAACAAACAACAAACGGGATGCATACTCTTCTTCAACAAGAGCGGCCACAGGAAGAGCATGAGATGGGATACAAACTTCTTGCACTTGGGACAGACTTGAGATTCATGGGGTTTACAATAAAATCCCTTCTCAAACTATAAGAACTTGCTTCACTCCTCTCCAAGGTGGATCACTCAGATGGGAAGAGCTTGATTTGGGTTCTAAAACCAGCCATGCTTACCTTAGTACAACACAAGTATTTGGAGCACCCTTGTGAAGGGGTCAAACTTCCAATTGCATCTTGTCTTAGTAGTATCATGATGTTGATTGCACCTATACCCCCTTACAATGATGACACTACAAGGAGAGTCTTTAGACTGATAGTAGGGGCCTTTTAGGATTTGGATAACAGTAAAGGCCCTACCTATGGGAAGAAGCTGGAAATTTTAGAAATCATGGACATGGTTAGAACCTATGACATCATGCTTGATCTAGAGTGTGATGACCTGATTCTCTAAATGTTCCAATGCTTCTTCAACATTAGGAAACACCATCCTAACATGGTCAAAACCAACATGTTGTCCATTTTGTCGTTAATCATGGGAGGTCATGATGTCATTTGTAGGAGGTTGTAGTCCAAGTTGTGGGACATATGGAGGAAGGAACAGTTTCTCTCACCTGCTACTTTTGAACTAGACGAAAGGTCAGTTGAGCAGAACATAAAATTGTTCAAGAGATGATTGACCTAGGCAGAGTTCAGGAGAATTTGTGGTGACCAACCATGCAACAAGAATGAGCTGAGGAGGAAGGGTATTTGCTTCATTTGCAAGGAACCTTAGGGACCTAACCACTCATGCTTGAGTGACATGGAGGAGATGGCAGAGGTAGATCAGGAGGAGGTTCCTTCTGACTTTCCGGATGAGGATTCTACTTTTATGGTTGAGTCCATGGGTTCATACGAGGATGCCTCTAAGGAGAATGAACAATCATATGGAGTTGTTGACAGCTTGTCGAATATATATTCCAGTATGTATGAGGGGTATTCGGTAGACCTCATGGGAGACATTCAGGGAGATGAGCCACCAATGACGATTTAGCATGAGTAGCATACGGTGGGGCATGAGTCAGATGAGGAGGATGATATGCATAGTGTGCGTGATGGGCCATTTTTGGAGGGTTAGCTAGTGGCTCATGTTGAGCCCATGATTGAGGAGGATGGGCAACCGTCCTTTGGGCTAGCGATTAGCGAGGGGCAGACATATGTACAAGAAGCTAGTAGGGTTATAGTACTTGCAGACACTGGTTATCAAGAGGTGTTGGAGCCTAACAGGATAGTTTTGCAGGAGCATGGGGTTTCCTATCAAACAGGGGAGGATATTTTGGAGATGGTGGTGCATCCATCTTTGGGTCTACCCATTGATGATATGCAAACAAATGCAGTGGTACCTAGCAAAGCTACAACATTTTCAGGCAACAACCCTCTCTGGGAGTACATAGACAGGGCTCGCAACACGACTTGTCCACTTTTGCCCATTATAGAGAGAGGGGTGGGATTTCTTAGACAAATCTTGTTGAATAATCGGGAGCAACATGAGTTGAGCATGGACCAACATCGACATAATAGACTTGTTCCATATACAGGTGTCCATGCATTACATTGGTCAGATATCATGAGTTGGTATCTTGTTGATGGTGCAATTTTCTTAGTCAGGGGCATAGTACAGTGGGGACCACTAGGTGTGAGGGGTACTTCATGTTCTAGTTCACAGCAGGATGTAGGCCATCCACTCACCAACATTCCAATACAACATCAGCATAGTGGGATTGACCTTGGTTTATGCCAAGGAGGAGATGATTTGGTATTCTATTGGTAGAGTAGCATCTACGACCAAAGACAGAGCACAGTTAGAGCTATGGGGTATGGATGATGATTATTGGCCATGTTGGCTTTGGGATCCAGTAAGATCCATTGTTGGTAGGTTAAGTCGAAGATGGGTTTGGGATCCAGGTATTGAGGGATCCATTCATGTTTGGTTAGTGTGGAGGCATGGCGTAGCGTAGTGGTTCATATGGGATCCTAGTATCAATTTGCAGATGCCTCTGCAATGGACAAATACAGATTGCTTGAGGGCAAGCAATCTTAGGGTGGGAGGATTTGTTTTCCTCTATAGTACAACCAGGGTGGATTTCCAGCGTATGGGATGGCCAGGTCACAGGAGCAGGATTATGACATTAGTAAGACACTTCTAGAAGATTGGAGATCTATCTATTGGATCTTTAAAAAGGAGGAGGAGGAGATCATTTGGGATATCTTGGAGTCTTGTATTTTTCTTGAGGAGAGGTTTGGAGACCCTGGAGTTCCCAACTTCAGTTGTAGCCCCAGGACATAAACCCTTGGGTGTGTTAGTGAGAGTGGTGGAGAACCCATCTCTCCCCTTGGTGAATTCATTCAGAATTCACATGTGTGTCCACTAATTCCATTTCTATTTTGGAGGCCGATCCAACATTGTAGTAGATCTTCTTGTGGCCCTTCTGCAACTATTTCCTATGGAGAGCTTGGATGTAATCTTCCTTGGTAAATAAATAAAGATGCATTATTTATATCTCTTACGTTATTTCTAGGTTTTACTGCAAATTCTACTTGTTGTGCTGCTAATTTTAAGGCGTAAGCGTGAAATTTAACTGGGTTTGAAGAGGAAAGTTTATGGCCGTAAATTTTAGTTGCAAAATCCCGAGAATTTTCTAAAAGTGATATTACACCATGGATATAAATAGGAAAACCAAATATTCTCAAATGACCAACTTGTGGTTTCTGTCCGATGAACACTTCTTTAGGAGTCTTGTCTTCCAAACTTCAATGAGGACTTATGTTTTGAATGTAAACAACTGTCATATATGCTTCATTCCATAGAAACATAGGCAAGTCTTGATCATGCATCATTTCCTTATCGGATTCTTCAATAGATCTGTTCTTTCTTTCCACAACTCCATTTTGTTGTATATTGTAAGGGACTATCAACTCCTCCTTAATCCCATCTTCTTTACAAAAGGCAACAAGCTCCTTGGAGGTGTATTCTACTCCATTATCAAATCTCAAGATCTTGATTTTCTAGCACTTCAAGTTCTCCACTTTTCTAAAACTTGTCAAAGACTTATTCTGTCTTCATGAAGTAAATCCATGTCTTGCGAGAGAAGTCATCAATAAATGTTACATAGTACAAGGAGCCTCCAAGAGATTTTACCAAACATCGAACCATATACATTAGAATGGACTAGATCTAAGATTTCTTTAGATCTACTTTCGCTGCTTGGAAAAGGCTTCTTGACATTCTTCCTAAGTGCACATTCTTTACATACTCCTTCATGTTCTACCAGCAACTTTGGAAACCTATAGGCTACAACCATCTGCTTTAAGGCTTGCGAAGCTCTATAGTGAATGTGAGCATATATTCTATGCCAAAGCTCACATGGATTAATATCATTATGTACAAGTTCTTGGGTAGGTTGTTTCAAAAGTCTATACAACCTTCCTTCACAAACTCCAATCACCCTAGCGAAATCTATACTAGAGCCTTTGAACCAAACAAGAACTTTGCCATCAACAAATGCTACTCTATCTCCTTTATCTTCCAAGTATGAAATAGAAACCAAATTCTTCTTCAAACCCAATACATATAATATGTTGCCAAGATGAACATTAACACCTAATTCTAGCTCAATGGATGTTTTCCAAATGCCTTTAACTGCATAACTATTGTTGTCTCCAAGTTCCACCTTTTGTGATAATCTTCTTTCCATTAGAATTGTGAGGTTGTCTCGATCTCCCATCATATGCCTTGAGGCACCACCATCTACTGGCCACAAGTCTTCATTATCTGCAACCAAACTAGCAAGAGCAGAAAAATAGAATTATTTATTACCTAAATCTTCATTCTTAGGCTTCTTTGGAAGTTCATCCAAGTCTGTCGTGGTAGCATGATGGTTTCCTTTTCTCTTTCTATCATTCGATCTTTCAGGACAATCACTTCTATAATGACCAAATTTGTGACAATGATAGCATTGAACCTTTGACATGTCTCTCTTTCCTTGAGGAGCAGATCTTCTTTCTTCAGGTCTTCTTCCTTCATTTCTTCTTCCTCCATTTCTTCTTTGAAAGCCAAACTTCTTTCTTCCTCCACCTTTCTTGAAACGTGTTGCATAAGCTTGAGAGTCACCTTCTTCGGATTTTTGAATCTTCCCTCTTGATATGAGCCTTGATTCTTTTTTAGTACATGCGGTCCATAGTTCATCAAACTTTGGAGCTTATTTCCTCGCACATATTCCTACTGCAAATGAATACCAAGATTCAGGTAAACCATTAAGCGTTGTAGTCACTAGTTCCTTTTCAAGAATGATTTCATCAATCGCTTGAAGTTGATCTCTCAATTGAGAAATCCTCATAAAATATGAGGCTATAGTATCATTCCTTGTCATTCTAACATCACGAAGCTCATTCTTCAAACTCATTGCTTGACCAATATTGTTGATAGTGTACAATCTAATTAGGACATACATTTTCTTTGAAGAGTCAAGATTTGCAATATATGGGATCAAATGATCTTTGACAGAGTCTACAATGATACTTCTAGTTGTAATATCATCTTTCTCAAATTTTAATTTCTCATCTTTTTCTGGTTCAGTGACCTTGCCTTTCACAATACCCAAGAGATCCTCCTTTGCAAGAAGAAGATCAATCCTTGTTTTCCAAGCCCTAAAGTTTGTAGCTCCTTCTAATTTGTTTTTTGCCTTCATATGGGAACCCATAGTCATGGACAAGAAAATAAATTGTAGATATAGGGTTTTCCTCAAGAGTGGTCTCTTACCAAAGCTTCTTCAAGAGTGATCTCAATGTCCTTTTCGTCACCAAAGCTCTGATACCATGTTGAGTTTTCAAGTGCAATAGATACAAGCACAATATTTCTGAAATACTGATAATTACTTCTAATGATATAGATATTCTTTTAACAATTCCAGTTTATCATTAAGCAATTACACTTCAAAAATTCAACCATAAAACCATAAGGACAGTAGAGATCACAATGCACAAAGAGAACACAAGATTTACCCTGGGAAAACCCACTTAGGGGAAAAACCCAACAACCTTTTTCTTAGAGAAATTATTTAATTCAACAAGAGATACATCTAATGCTACTAGTCAACTATGAGGTCAAACTAACCAACAATGATTATAGTCAAACCTGGTCAACAACCCTCACGTCAAACCTCCCAATTTTCCCCGCAACTTGACCTGATCTGATCTGCCTCCTAGTAACTGTCCAGAAACCCAGAAATTCAGCCTCCAAGTCTGCCCAGAAATTTGGCCGCCCCGAATATGCTGCGTATAAAACTGCCCAAAAACACACGTGCGAGCTAGGAGAGAGAGATGCAAGTAAGAGAGAGAAAGAAAGATGATCTTCGCCCTTCTTTTTGTCCTTCTTCTTCTTCTTTTCCTTCGCTTGGATGTCCAGAAACTATATTTCTCGTGAGAGGTCGAATGGTGCCTTTGTGGAGGAGTTCAAATGCCTTTATATAGTGTTTTGCCTGTCCAGAATGAGTGTGTCCCTTCACTGAACCAACTTGACTTGAAAGAGGGCCGACTTGACTATTTTGGAGCCAAATCTTCAAAATTCAAAATTCTCTTTTAAATCCGACATGAAGAACATGTCTTATATAATTCTTTCAAGGGCTAAATAATCAAAACGACATGAAGAACATGTCTTACAAATTCTTTATACATTACAAGAGTTAAAGTATAAATTATGAAGACCGGCCATAGCTACAAAATTCAACATACCATCCAAAGAATGGAGATGGATAAATGAGAGAAATGGAAAGTGCTAAGTATGGTTTACCTTGGACACGCTACATCAATCAGAGCTTCCTCATTAGTGCCCTTCCTAAACCCTAAGACTTCAAAGGAGGTCCCATTGGACTAGAGTCAAAGACTAACTTCCCAAGTTTAGGAAGAATGATATAGTTGAGATCAGTCCATCGACCAGTTTGCCCGTGATCCATATTAATGTGCCCATAACATTAAATGAAAGTGCATGATTGCAAGAATGTTTAGAGTACCTACTGAGAAATGACCCACCTTCCTTTGAGGAGCATCCCAGATGGGAGAAAGATCTGACCAGAGCAATGGGTGGAGAACTATAACATAGTGTTATGTGCTGACCATCATGGGGCTGCTAGCTGGCTAGCTGTCAACTGAGAAAAAAAAATCCCCATGGGTTGCCCACTTTTCGTGGGTTAACAGTTCCAACTGCTCAAACTTTGTGTACTTGCATAATTGAATTTCAACTTATGCTATCTTCAGGATTGAGTAGATTCTAGTGCTTGTTATTCATGCTGATTTGACATAGCATAGGACAGAATTGTTAAGCAATTTAACAAACATCTAAAAGCTAAAGGGGTAGATTTATTGTGGCTGGGTAGTTATTAGCCCAAGGTTAAAGTCTATAGGAATCAATTTCAACAGCAATTTAAAAACTCATAGTTCCAGTTTGTTCCAATCCTGTAGCGGCATAGGCACAGGCAACAGAGGAAGTAGCATAATAGCAAGAAGCAGTTCTTAGAGTCAATTTTATCTACGCTGGAGGTTCTTAGAGGATCAATCATCAAGTAAAATACCATGTTGATTAGGTAAAATCACCAGCTATAAGGACATGTTCACTACGTATAAATTACAAATATGCTAGGTTCTCTGTATCAATGACCAATATGCAGGGGTTGTGACAGAAATTGTCTTCTGTAATAAGTCATTTTCAAATCCATAATTTGCGTGGAAAGTGTGCCCTAAGCGTTGAAACTTTGTTGCACTAAAATACATTTGATTGCTAGTTGAATTGAGGCTTCTATAATCCATAATACTTGAAAGAATAACTTCGGCGAAAATCACATGTAGACAGACATTTGTCGACGCGTTTCGAACCAACTAGTGTGGTTCATCGTCAGGACAAGTTGAAGAAACAGATCCAGCTTAGCATGATAAATAGTCTGAGCAGAGTCTCCAACGGCTAAATTGACTAACGGCTAGTTTTGACCTTAGGACCCAGGTCAACTTATTATTTATTAATTTAATATTATTATTAATTTTATTATTATTATTTTTTTATGGAAATAAGTTAAATTAGGTAAAAATGGTTGGTTTTTAAAAAAGGAATTTATTTATTTATTTAAATTAAAATTAATATATATATATATATATATATATATATATAGATATAGATATAGATATAGATATATATATATATATATATATATATATATATATAATATTAGGTTATTAAGATAAAAGTTAGGATTAATAATTTCAATGGTTAGTTTGAAAAGATAATCTATTTATTTATTCAAATTATTTAATAATTATTATTGATATATTTTAATTAAAATCATAATATTAGGTTGTTAAGTGACAAGTATTTTATTCAATAATAATTTAATGGTTAGTTTATTTTTATTATTATTATTTATGGAAAAAATAAAATAATTTTAATGGTAGGTTAAAGAAGTAATTTATTTATTTATTTAAATTATATGTATATATATATATATGTTTAATTAAAGTTATAATATTAAGTTATTAAGATAAAAGTTAGGATTAATAAATAAAATAATTTCACTGGTTAGATTAAAAAGATAATTTATTTATTTAGTAGAGTTTAGGCTTCTGTGATCCATATCAAGTTTACAAAAATTCTTCGGCGAAGATCACATGAGACATCATTTGTCGACGCGTTTCGAACCAACTAGTGTGGTTCATCGTCAGGACAAGTTGAAGAAGCAGATCCAGCTTAGCATGATAAATAGTCCGAGCAGAGTCTCCAACGGCTAAATTGACTAACGGCTAATTTTGACCTTAGGACCCAGGTCAAATTCTTATTTATTAATTTAATATTATTATTATAATTATTAATGTTAAAATTAATAAAATAATTTTAAGGTTAAAGATGTAATTATTTATTTATTTTAATTAAAATATATATATGTATAATACCAATAATAATTATTTAATAAATAAATAAATTTCGTTTCAAACCAACCATTGTATATATATATATATATTAATTTAAATTAATAAATAAATTCCCTTTTAAAACCATTTTACCTAATTTAAATTATTTCCATAAGAAAAACATTAATAATTATAATAATAATACTAAATTAATAAATAAGAATTTGACCTGGGTCCTAAGGTCAAAATTAGCCGTTAGTCAATTTCGCCGTTGGAGACTCTGCTCGGACTATTTATCATGCTAAGCTAGATCTGCTTCTTCAACTTGTCCTGACGATGAACCACACTAGTTGGTTTGAAACGCGTCGACAAATGATGTCGCATGTGATCTTCGCCGAAGAATTTTTGTAAATTTATTTATTTATTTAAATTATTTAATAATTATTATTAATATTATATATATATATATATATATATATAAACTAATCCTAATATTAGGTTGAGAATAATAATTGTTAATGGTTAGTTTTAAAAAAGTAATTTCATAATTTACTTATTAATAATCATATATATATATATATATATATATATTTTAAGGTTAGGATAAAACAAATAAATTAATCTATGGTTAGTTTAAAAAGGTAATTTATTTATTTAATTAAATTATTTATTAAATATTGTTAATATTATATATATATTATAATATTAGGATGTTAAAAAAAAAAGAGAGAATAATAATAATAATAATAATTCTATATATATAAAAAGAGCACAAAAAACAAGGAGGGGGCAGAAAAACCGACTAAGAAGAGAGTGCTGGAATCCAGCACCTACTGATTTTCCAACCATCATCTCTATTGAGATTGCTCGGCCTCTTCTCAATCTCAATAGCTTCCCTCAATTTACGATGGTGGAACTGAGCAACTTTGGCAACAACCTTGGCCTCCTCAATGCACACCTGATGCTTGGTCTTTTCCACATGCTCAGCTAATGCTGAAGACTTGGATCTCCCATGTCTTAGGTCGGCCGCATGTTCGCAGATCCTTTGATGGATGGAGCGTCCTGTTTCCCCAATATAGGGGGTCCCACAAGAACAAGGGATCAAGTAGACACCCTTCATATCCTTAGGGTTAACGGGATCTTTCACTGATCGGAGGGAATTGCGAATGGTGTTGAGGGGCCTAAAGGTTGAGGGAATATCATACCTTTTAAGGATCCGAGCAATCTTGTCCGTGGTTCCTTGAACATAGGGAAGATGGACCCCTAGACGACGCTCTTTTGGCTCTTTCTTAATTAACGCGTTTTTTGAGGCTTTCTGGAAATCCTTTCATTTGATTGCTATTTATCTTCTTGAGCTGTTTTCTGAATTGGGTAGAATGGACGTGAAGTATTTGTTGCTGTAAGTTAAGATTTTAGATTTAGTGTTGAGGCTGAAAGTTCACAGGAAACAGATCTAGGAAACCTCAAGGTTGAGGCAAAATTTCTGAATTTGCAATAAAAGTCAGATTCTCAAAATTTCAACAAGCAGCAGATGGGGGAGATGGGTTGTAACTCCTACATAGGTGGAATCTATGGAATGTACCACAGAAGCATGCAATTTTTTCACGGATATATACTTTAGCATACTCTAATGTTTATTACTTTGCTTCAAGGTTATAGTTAGCATAAATATTTACCTTCCAAAGATGGTTTGAGCACTCTCTCATTGGTTGTCTCAATATGCTTATATATCTGTCAGGACGAATGGATGCTTTTGGTTTCTAGAAAATAATAAAACGTTAATTTTAAATTCTGTTTCTAGGAACTAGTTGCACTGAGTTTATTCTCTTACAGTTTGAAGAATATATTCAGTTACAGTTTGCCATTCAAATATATTTCAGTTCTACATTAGGACAGACTATAAATATAGTGGAGTCACACCTAGATCTAGTTTTGTGGATTAAGCATAGGATGAAGTTTTTTCTGTATTAAGGGTACTCGAGCTTGAAATCACACTAAAATGAAATGCTTCTTGATTTTCCTAATCACAGGTTATGTGAGTTGACTTTGCTCAACAGAGGTTGATATTAGCATTTGTTTTTAACTTTACCTCGTAAACCTCAATTTTCTGTCATCACCCATGATGGGAACAGGAAACCACTTGAAATGAAAATCTAATGCTATACATGTTAAAATATAGTCAACAAATTTGAGATCATGAACCCAATTGTAGTCATAGTTCGGAATTTAGAACTAAGGCATCATTTTTTCCAATCTCCGTCTTCCTTAATAACTTGGACCAAAAATATCTGGAAACTGCAAAATAATTTGATTGCTCATTCTTTACGTTCGGAAAAGGAACTTCCTAATCTGTTCATTTACTAGCAAGAATGGTATCCCCAGAAGCAGTAAAACATTTAGTAAAATGGTGATTTGAACTTGACTCAAACAAATAACTAGTCTGCAATAAAAAAATAATATTCCTAGTGCTGCCATTTAAATAGTTTGTAGACAATGTAATAACCATACCATCTGAAATGCAGCTCTGAATGCATGTACTTCAAAATTCTCTATTGCAGCTTCGGGCGTGAGGCTTCTCCATCTTTCTGCACTCTGATGGAAAAGAATAGAATCGGGAGCATGATATCCTTTAAAAGTCCTCTAGAATAATTCAGAAAATTCTCTGAAATCTTGAAAGTATTAGCACATGATGATGGAAACTAGTTATTTCCTTAGTATGAAGAATTTTTTATCTGACATCAAATACAATGGAATCACCTTAATCAGTTTCCAAAGAATTAAATTCTTTAAGTTCCCTACTCTATGTTTACTGTAAAAGAAATAACCTTTTAGAGAGAAATTTTAGTGACTATACTGTCAGTGTGCGACATGAATGTGCCATATATTTAAGTGGTATATCTTAATTCCTGCAAAGCTAAAATAATCTGGGACAAGAATATATAGGAAAGCTCAAGACCAGCTATAGGAGGTTATCCATGGCATGATAATTGAATCAAGTTATAAGGAAGAGAACTTTCCAAATGAAATTGATGACAAGAATGGGTGGAATGCATCATGAAATAACTTTGTACATTTTTTTACAAAAATAAAATTCTTATATCCACAAAGATATATTTACAAATAAAAACATAATGTTAAGGTGTATATACAATGGTATGTATGTCCTCTTCCATAAAGCAGTAAGAACAGCAATAAAATCTGAATAGGCACCAACGCCTAATGACTAGGCATCTTTGATCAGCAACAATTATTTTCCAGCAACTGTGGACATACCATTTCTCTCCTCATATGACAAAGACAAAGGGCTAGCCTCCTCAAAAACATATTTGCACTGAAGCTTCCATAGAACAAACAATGCTGAACTTCTCAAGCAGTGCCATGTTACCACTTATATATGTAGAAGACTTTGAGTGCTCAATTTAGAGGAGGATGATCTTCCATGCAGGACTGTTGTTGAGGCATTCATTACAGTCATAGCAAAAGGTCATACACTTGGCATCAAGAGAACAATATGGTTTAGGAGCCCACTTGTGGGAGGTGCTTCACTTTCTAAAGGGTGTCATTATTATATGTGGTAGAGAATAGAGTTATCCAAAGAGCGTGCACTTCTCCACAAGGCATGGTCAAGACTATTTTGATTAGTCAAAGGGTCAAAAGGAGAATTGTTATGTGGCAGATTTTACTATTGCATATTTCTCAACAATGTCACATGGTTCTTGTTCGAATTCGAATTCGATTACAATTAAGTTCGATTCGAGTTCGAATTTTTCGATGAGGTTCATATGAGGTTCGCCATTAGGTTCGTTCACGTATATAATTTTAAATTACATAAATCTTTTATATTCATTTATAATTAATATATATTTATAGTTTTTTATCATATACTATATCAATAAATTTATAATTTTCCATAAATTAAGTTATATTAATTTATAATATTTAAAACTATGTTGCAGGAAAAGTGGGGGGGGGGGGGGGGGGGGCCGTTTCCGGCTGGAAACTAGGACGAAACACGGAAACGCGTTTGGTACGGCCAGGAAACGCGTTTCCGGCCGTACTGCCACGTTTCCCGAAACGGAAACGTGGCAGTACGGCCGGAAACGCGTTTCCCGGCCGTACAGCTCGCGTTTCCCAATTGAATTGTGTTTTTTCTAATTTTTTTTTTTCAAATTTGTTTTTTAATTTTCTAGATGGGTGTCTAAAGTTATAAAAGTGAATTTTTTCCCTAGTGTTGATATGCAGTTCATGGTAATGTTAATTTCTTAAAGTAAAAGTGATATTCTCCTTTA
Source organism: Pinus tabuliformis (assembly GCA_031772625.1). NCBI lineage: Eukaryota > Viridiplantae > Streptophyta > Pinopsida > Pinales > Pinaceae > Pinus > Pinus tabuliformis. Next base: position 805,481,260 of record CM062817.1, on the reverse strand, counting down.
TTTTTCATTTTCATCCTTTTACTTAAATTTTTAACATTACCATGAAATGACTCAGGATGTTTGAGAGTGGTTTTGCCCTCATTGGATTTCATATGGAGAAAGTAGAATTTTAGATCTCACTCAAAATCCAGCAGACTTATTTGTTTTTCAGGATTTCAGGATTGGGGGATTGCAATGTTTCCATTGGATTTTATCATGTACTAGGGTATGGAACTTGTATTTAATCAAGAAAACCAAGCCCTCTATGCAGGGGAAACTCCCAATAATCAAGATCATGTAGGGTACTAGGGTATGAAACGTGTATTTAATCAAGAGCACTAAGGTCGTTCGACTATGTAGGAGGAGACTCCCAATACAACAGTGGTCCTTCTAAAGAATGGGATGTGGATGCAGAAAATCCTGATTTGGATCTCTCTCTTGCAGCCTTATAGTCTTTATTGTACTTGCAGCCTCATATATTAATATAAATAAAGGCTGATTTTGAGATTTGGATATCTAATAAAGGTTGCTTTTGGATATTCCGATATTTTTATTTTCATTATGTGATCATTCATGAGTAAATGTGATGTAAATTAAATCTTAATGTTTAAGTGTAATAAATTATAATGTATCATTTATGCTTTATGATTGCACACACACACACACACACACACACATATATATATTTAAATATTTTCTATATATATATATATATATATATATATATATTCGCGTTTCCCCGTTTCCAAAATTTGGGGAGGTCGCGTTTCGTATCGCTTCCCGTTTCGAAAACTCGTACCCGTTTCCTCGTTTCATGCAACTTAGATTTAAAATAACAATACCCTAATTTCGTTAATGTAATATAATTTAAAATATATTAAAAATAATTCTTGTAAAAATATATAATTTTTAAATTATGTTAACTTATCTTTGCACATAGTAATTTTATAATTATGATATGGTAATATTTGAACTGTTCATAGCATTATTACTTATAAATTATAAATTTAACCCTGCCTATAATTTTATACATGTAACCTCATTTTAACATTTCAACTAAGTCTACCAAATCGGGACTTTGAAGAAAAGGTATTTTTGTGAGTATTGACAGGAGAATCTGAAAACACTTTTTGAAACGTTATTGGCGTTACTTATTAATCATTCTGAACACCACTGCGCAAGTTCGGGACGTTTCCGCAATGAAATGTGCACAATCAGCGTTGTTGTCGTTGCTGCCAGAGATGGAAATCATTTGACCCGATCATTACACCCGTGTATTTGAAATTTCCAAACACAGAAATAAACAAAGTCATCCCCCCTGCAAGAGACGAAGGTAATTTGCCCCGACACTTACACCCATTTATCTGTCATTCGTTGTTATGTAACCTCAATGCAACAGGAATTTCGGACCTCAACGTTTAGGTTCGACAAACCCTGTGACACTGTTTCTCAAGCTCACCCCAATTTTAAGGAAATTGCTAGAAGATCTTTCAAAAAGAAAGCCTTACCTTGATAATGATTCTAGAACTTATTGCATGATAGATCCTAATCTTCTAGAGTGTTCTTTATGATATTCTATTAGAAGGTTGATCAAAGAAGCTTCTAAACGAAGCATGTAATGTCCTCTCCCAATTGATTGGCTAAGGGAGGATGAAATAGCCTATCCAACCCCGTAGGCTATAGTCTTGATAAAGGGGTAAAACCCAATTTTTCCAATGTTGGGGCAACATTGTGTAAAAGTTGGGTCAACTAGGGCAAAAAACCCAAAATTAGGGGTTGCATTCACAACCCTCACATTTGGGAGCCCATGAAGGAATCTATAAATAGAGGAGAGTTGGAATCAAATTAGCATCATCGATTTGGATCAAATACATCTGTTTTCTTGAGTTGTGGCTCTAAGGGTTTTAAGACCCCTTTTTCTCTACTAATTTCGGTGGTGAAAGATTCCACCCTAGTTAGTAAATTTCTCTTTTATCTTTTGTTCTGGTCTGGAAATAGGTAATTCGCCTAATTCGAGGACAACGAGGTTCAATGGTAAGTCTGAGGCAAGAACTCGAATTCTTTCTGAAGTTGTGAGGGTATATTCTAAGATAAATTTTCGGTGGACTTTCCTTGAGGCTGTTCGACTTTCTTGAGGTGGAGTTCATGACTTTTTTTCCTGACGCAGAGTTCGTGACTTTTTCCTGAGGCGAAGTTCATGACTATTTCTTGAGGCAGTTCAGCCTTACTGAGGCAAAGTTTGTGACCTTTTCTTGAGACAACTCGAATCTTCCTAAGACAGAGTTTGGTCATGTCCTGAGGCAAAATTCGGTGAAATTTCCCTTGAGGCAGTTCAATCACTTTCCTGAGATAATGTCTAGTAATGCTTCCTAAAGCAACTCGATCATCCCTAAGACAGAGTCCGATAATTTTCCTGAGATAGCTCGGCCATTTTTTTGAAGTGGAATTCCATGGGTTTTATTTCGCTTATGAAGCAAGATCGGATGGTTTTCCTGAGGACTTTCATGACATCTCTAAGGCAGTAAGACCAGACCATGTGGGGTAGACAAAAACTAGTGATAGATTCTCTAAATTCTAATATAGTACTATTTTACTAAATTGTTGGCTTACAAACTACAATGATTTGATTGTTGGTTGAATATAAGTACAATGGGTAGTAAGCCCTAGAGCAGTGCTATTTTCATTGAAGGATTATATTGATATTGGATCTCATATTCATTTTTCCATATAAGATTTTACTCTTTAGGTCTATTGTTGTTTGTTAACCGGAACCCTAGCTAGAAATAAAACCCTAAATTGCCCTAGGATAGTACAATGGTATTAGAGTTGTGCATCTTGCTAGCTTGCGAATGCATGAGCCTTTATGCTTTCAGAAGATACTAGCAATGTTACAGTAAGAAAAAAAAGGAACACCCATCATTCAACTATGGGAGATAAAGTAGAGGAAGGAGGACAATAGCTTGGTGATCTCTTGTAGGCAATAATTTTGGAGCAGTAACAAATGACTAATATGCTCGTACAAGGGCAACAACAGATTTCCCAAGGGCGACAACAAATGATGCAACTCATTGTCCAGGCTATAAATGGTTTAGGTAAGAATGGTTTGAATGTTGGTAATAGGATTGATGTTGAAGGGAGCAACAACCACAATCTTGGCTCTTCCAATGATGTTGTTCAAGCAAACAATGGGGTGACTAGTGGAGGAAGTCATAGACCCTTACATCCCGAATTTTCAAATAATCAAACAATGACAACCCAAGGAGTGGCAAAACATAATGGAATCTTTGATGTATACTTTCAGGAATATGCAACACTAGAAGAAAACACATGGGCAGCTATATCTTTCCAAGAATTCAACAACATCAAATACAAAAATAGACCCAAGGGGCAACAGAATTCTGATCTAATGCGCAAGGTAAGAAGAATTCGGTGAAATTTCCTGGGTCCACAAAATCCCGGGTTGCTAGCTCAAAACTAGCTGAAAAAGTCCACAGTCGTTGGCATGCCTTGCTGTGGGAGCGACTGGAAGGCCTCAATCACATGCATGCCTTGTCATGGGAGTGGCTGAGGGTCCAGATTAGTCAAATGTCACGTTGTCTCAGGGGTTGGTCACCTTGAAGGGTTGGTTGGCTCCTGAAGGTCCTATAGCATGTGTGGAGGGTCAGAATGGTTGTGTTTTGTCGGTTCCACTTCCTTAACTGTACATGGGGAGTTGAATCACATCATAGTAGCCTCTCGTCACATGCTTACCCTAGCAGACAGGTTAACTTGGGTAAATGTGGGAGGAGAGTGTTACATGAAGCAATTGACCTTCGATAGATCTTTCTTCTTCTGCTCTACTTTAGAGTTTTGTCCCTAGCTGGGAACCTTCTTTACTTTTCCCTTCCCTGCAAGAGTGATGTTTTCCTCCTCCTTCTCTACCTTCGACCCGTTGCCATTATTGTTGGTACTTGGTAGTACCATCGATGAGACTGAGCCTCAGCTCCTCCTGAGTGAAGTCACTCCACAGGGGTTGCCAATTTGGTAGCCTATCTCCTCCAGTGATCACCTAAATGAAGGTTCACCATTCCTTGTTAAACCTATTTAGAGTTGTACACACAAGCTCATCATCAACTGGCTTCTCTCCAACTATTGCAAGTTCATCTTTGACACCCTAAATCCTAGTGAGATAGGATGTAACATTCTCGCCCTTCTACATTTTGACCATTCTCAGCTTCTCCTTGAGAATCATCTTCCGACTCTCAGAAGGATACTAGTACAGCTTGTTGATGGCATCCCACATCTCCTTTGCAGTTCCCTTCTCTACAATATGCAATACAATAAGATCTCGAACTCCATCAAGGACCATCCTCTTGGCCATGTCCTTCTTGTAATCATGCTATTGGTATAACAACAATTGTTGTCACAAACTCCTTCAGACCATGCTCATCCAAAAGGAATAGCATTTTGGCCTTCCAGATGCCAAAGTTGGAGGCTCCATCCAACCTGTCCTGATCTCTAAGTCTTGTCGTGGCCATCTCTGCGAAACTCAAGAACTGGAGATCTCAATAAGCTGGGAAGTCTCCTTCTCCTTCCAGTAAGGAGTTAACTCGACCTTCTCCCTACACTCGCACTCCTCGCTAGACTGTGTAGATCTTCTCTGGGTCTCTCACACTTGCCTCTAGAATCTCTCCCCGAAACTTGCACTACCTGCTACTCCTCTGGGCAACTCACTCTACCTGTGAAACCTGTTTCAGTGTTGGCACACACACTGTTGACCCTAAAGTACGCTTTGCCTCAACTAGAAAGCTCACATTGGTAAAATGCTTGGGCTACTACGACCTTCTCTCACTAGAAATCACAGCCTCCTTTCCTACTACTAGAAAACTAAAAACCCTCTAAGAATTTCTGGAAATTCCCTCCCTATGTGCTTTCTCTTCCTTGCCCTATGCTAGATCTGCTCTGTGAATCTTTGATCTGCTCACCAGAAATACTTTTCGGCAATCCTCACTGCCTGTTGTTGTTGCTCTGAGACAAATCGAACTTCTTCCTCCGACTTGGATTGGAAATCGAATTTTTCCCTCATTGCAATTTGCATTGCCTGGATAAGCCTGCACAGATCTGGTATTGTGCTTCAGATCTCCCTCTGAACTTCACAACCCTCATTTCCTTCGCTCTAGAGCCTCTAATATGATCTTCTTTACTCTGATACCATGTGAAAATTCCTTGAATGCAATCAACTAGAGATTTATCTTCTAATCGTTAGTAGTTTATTTGTCTTCTAAATTATTATTCGACAAATAATGATAAATTCATTATTGAATTCTTCACAATAAAAATGTCGTGGAATATAAAAACTGGAACCAACAAAATATACATACACACACACAAAAATATAACACAGTTGTTTTTGGACAATTGTCCCTGGAAAATCCCCGAAGGGAAAACCAACGCAATAGATGAGGGTTTTATTATTATTCTTCAACAATTCAAGAGTACAATGATTTGCTTGTCAATTTGGCAAATCTTTGACAATGTTCTACTGGCGAAATAATCTAGAAGACACCCTTGTCTCCCTCTGCAATTGAACTAGCCTCTCCTAGCCACTCGCACTCCCTTCCTGGAATTAACACTCCCTGTTAGAATGTGCAGATATGACTAATAAGATATCATACAGTGCCAGAATCACCTCCAAGTAAGTTGTCCTTCCTCCCTCTGCATGTGAAACCAATTCGCTCTACATCTAGGACACTGATCCGGCAACTGACAACCAAAACGTGGCACCTCTGACAACCCGCAAAGGGAAATATGGCTAACTTGCATTGTTGTATTCGGCATCCTCTACAGATGTATCCGACCTCCTCCTTCTTGTCACCCAAACACTAGAAATATTGAGGAAAATTCCTCCAGACTCTTGCTCTCAAATCTCTACTGAAACCCTTGCTCTAATGCCTTCCCTAGCTTCAACTAGCCCTTGCTGAATACCTGCAACTGGGTAGTCGAACTACTCAACTCATTAATTGTGTCTTCTCCAATCCCTTCGACCTACTCTTATAATCTCTTATTGGAGTCTCAACAGCCATGATTACATCTCAACCGATGGCTAAGATCAATTTGACTTCATCAATAGAAGCCTCTAGAGAAAAATTAAACTTCCTTAATTAATTCCCTTTAATTAACCAATTTTCCTAAGTTAGACTTAGGAACTTTTTAATTATTGGCTAATTAATTTAATTAAGGCGTCTCCAAGTCTTTTCTCGTGAAACCTTTTCTGGGTTTTGGAGATCTCATGTTCCTTAGCCTCTTAGACACAATCTGAGACTAGAACACTTGTCCACTGCTACCATATCTAAAAACTAACAATTTTGTTGTTGGATGGATGCCCAAATGAGATGATTCGATTGCCAATATATACTTGCCCAATTGGAGGGCTTTTGACCAAGGGTCAAACCTATTCATGAGGAGGGGCTGACTTGTCAACCTGTGGCCAACTTGGACAGCTAGAAATCAATTAATTTCTCCTTTAATTTTGCTAATGAAAGCACTGACCACAGCTACAATTTCTCAACAAAAGAAAAATAAAAGAAAAGGTTGAGGGGTAAAGAGCAAAGAAAAAATGAAAGAAAACACTGTACGACTTCCATTAGAAGGCCCACCCCCTAAATTCCTTGAGCTGAATGCCTATTTAAATGAAAAAAATAGTAGAAATTAAAGAAAAAATAATTAAAAAGGGAAAGAAAAGATGGTGAAATAGCAAAACTAAATAAAAGGTTCCATATCAAAGGTTTGCAACAAACGCCCAAAGGGGTTGGAACTGTTGACCACTACGTGTCAACTTCCCATAGCAGTACACCCCCTTTTCTTCGCAAATGGGATAGCGCTTGATTGACGTGTCCGTGCCATTCGACAGTCATCGTCAACTTGATCAATTTATGTTGTAAACCCAGTCTGCATGTGTGAATTGTAAATAATCTTAGCAGAGTTGAGTCATGTATGTAAATTGCCTAGGTGGACCTAATTTTCTAGTGATAATCTACGTTCCGGAAGGTTTTTTGTCTCACCGATCCATGATCGGCAGAGTTTTCCTTCAGCCTAACCCCAAAGCCGGAATGAATTTTGTCATTAGAATCTTAGAGGAATCCTAGTGTGTTGATCTGCTAGATTATATTTGGTCGCAGAACTGGGTGGTCTATGAGGGTCTATGTCAAATGGGTTTTCCCCTTTGAGATGTAAAATTGTAAAAGTCATGATGTAAAGTGTCTTGAGGGTTAAGAAATGTTTTAATCCCCTCATAGGTCCTAAGTCCTAAGTCCTAAGTCCTAGGTCCTAGGTGATTTTTCCAAAGGCTAAGTTCGAGGATCCATTTAAAAATAAAAAACAATAAAAAATAAAAGATATAAATAATTTAAAAAATTTAAAAATTAGAAAAAAAAAAAAAAGAATTAAAAATTTTGAAATTTTAAAAATAAACAAAAATAATAATAAAATTTAAAAAATAATTAAAAAATAAAATAAAATAAAAATTTTAAAAATAATAAAATAATAAAAAGTCAAATTTTTGAGTAAATAAATGCAGAATTTTAATTGTTTAATATATTAAAATGCATTTAAAAATTCGACGGATGAGATTAAAAGAAATCTTGATCCTCATCGACGGTCGAGATTAGTTTGACATGGATCACTCGAACTAGCTGTTGGGAATTTTTCCTTTAAATAGGGTGCTAGGGGTCATTTGAGATAAGATTGGATCTGAGAGTCTGGTGCTAAAGAAAGCTCTCTTGTAGTCATTTTTTGTGCAATAAAGAAAGACTTTGGGGTTAAAAATCTTGCTGGTGTTACTCTTCTGAAAGTGTTGTAAGATGATTTATTTTTCTGCATAATTTTATTTTCAGCCATTGATTTTAGCTTGATGAAGATTGATTTAAGCACAGGTATCTTGTCTAATCTTTGGGGTTTGAATGACAGTTTAGATTCTGAAATATGATGGCAAGTATCTCCATTTGATCAGGATTTCACTATCGTTTTTTCCCTCTATGTTAATGGTTGATTGTAAGCTGTGCAGAAAATCCTTTTTTTAGATTACTGGGCGTTAGGGGAAGTTCTCGGCTGAACCAGCCAACTCCCCAGTTGTGTTTTCTGAAAGAGCCCAGCCAATGCTTGATCCCAGGCTTATCATTTGAAATTTTTTATGAATGCATGCAGGGTTTTCCGAAGTATCTCACATTAAATTTAAATTCTGAAATATATTACTGTGGATTATTGACAAATCTGGCTATTTTAGAGCCTTTAAGCTGTAATTATTGTAATTACTTAGTTGGTTTTAGGGTTTTTAGGTTTTGTCTCTAGCATATTTGATTTCTGGGTTTTCTGTTATTGCAGGTTGTTGGTATAGGTTTCGAAAAAAAAAAAATTGGGGTTTTCATTAAACAAATCTGAAGCAGGGTGATTTACGATTTACTGGAGAATTTGGAGGGTTTTCTGGTCCCTTTTTTTGCTGCTGCCTGGAGTCTTCAATTTTTGGAGAAATTTCGAAATTTTTTAAAGGGTGTTCACTGTCCAAACCCTCACGCAGTTGCACGTTGTTTTCATTTCTCTACGTTGCCTCCTCATTGCCTACATACGAAATCCATCCAACCCTCAATCCCTCCATACTCTGCGTATTGGCCAGCCCTCTCTCATTACCAGCAGTTCTCATTTTTCACGCTGATTGCCTTACGCTGGCCATTCCAGCTTCCACACACCATCCACGTTGCCTTCAATACCTCAATCAGACGCATTGCCTGCATGTTTCGTCCATTTTTCACGCATTCCACATTGTTAATCTGCGCAAAGAAACCCAAATCTATCAACCCCTCAGCTATCACTCGACCTGCACTGTCCGATTTCCTCTATCCAGCTTTTGTTCCTGCCCCACCGTCAAACGCCCTCAAATCTGTATCAAATCTCTGCCTGCATGCTGGTTGCTCCATACTTCTGCCACAAAGCATTGCCATAGCTCCCTGCGTGCATTTCTCTTTCACGTGCTGCTCACCTTCGAATGCCAGAGCTCCACATCCATAGTCCATCGATCCACCTCACGTTCCCTTCCTGCTATCCACGCTCTTGCCGTCAAACATTCCTACCCCTCCGTCCACCTGCAAAACACGTTAAAAAAAAAAGGCATCTGCACGTCCCTCCTCATCAACGAAACCCATCTGCAACTTAATCCGTACCCTTCATCCCTTGCTGCCATAGGTTATCGCTTCCCTGCCTGCGTCTTTTTCTTCCTGCGCGGTCAAATCCCTTGCAGCCGCCGTCCTACAGAGACAAACGCATGTTTCGACTTTCATATGCGTAGGCAGAAAATTCGATTTTTTGGTTTTGAAATGGCATAAAGTTTAACGTAGGTAGTATTTAGGGTTTTAGTTTTAAGTTTTAGTTTCATTTAAATTTTGTTTATTTTGAAAAATTAAAAAAATATGTATAGTTTAGTTTTAGTTTGAATCGTAAAGTTTGTCTTAGCTTTTTAGACTTAGTTCATTTCATTTTTTTTTGTCTTATTTAAATTTTTTAATAACAATTGAAATTAAAAAATTTGATTTTTCTTCTTTATGTTACTTAGCATAGTTTAAGTTCCTTTTTTTTAAATTAGATATGTTCAGTTTCATTCAAAAAACCATAAAAATTAAAAAAAATTAATAAAGTCATAAAAAAGTTATTTTTAGATTCTAAATTAGACTTTAGTTTTAGGTTTTGATTAAGTTTAGTTTAGATTTAATTTTGTTTAAAAAAAAAAAAAACATAACAAATAAAAAATTAAAATTAAAATTAAAAATTAAAATATTTTGGAAATATTTTGCAAATTCAGTCTTGGCTCAAGGCTTCTTCATTTTTACGATATATCTTTGCTGTTGAGGCTAAAATTTTGATTATATGGTTAAACATGCTTAAATGTTCATTTGAAGATTAACTGCATGAATGTGATCTCTGGTTAGCATTTTGCGTGGTTGTTTAAGGTATTTTATCTGTCGAAATTTTAATTGCTAGAGTATCATTAAGCCATTGAGCATTTATTGATTATCTCACATTTGGTAAAAGTTAATTTTTGTTTGAGTTATTTGATGGTAAACGATTGTTAATGAGTTCATATTTCTGCAGCATCTGATAAATAATCGTTTAATCATTCATTTCATAAGGCACTGGTCCATTAAATTAATAAAATCAATTAAGTGCTTGTTGCCCCTCGTGTCTCCCAAACCGAACTGGTCCCCAGTTGGTCATCATAATCCCATAGGGTCTACCCCCCTTAGCCGCGGGAGACAGGCTTAAACGGAGAGATCGGGGATCAGGGTGACAGCCCCCGGTCTGAGCGTTGTTGTGACAATCTGTGTGACAACAGGAACCAATGGTGGAAAGCGAGAAGTTTTTCATGACTGGACAAGGTTCAGTTCCCATGAGGGCCTGGCCTAGAGCCATGGGGGCACCTTGAGGTTGTTGCTGAATGTGTGGTTGCACCCAGAGAGATTATATTAAAATGGTCTCATGATCCGTCCAAACATAAGTGGACCAAAGCCCACCCCCATCTCCTCCTTTCAAAAATCCCAAAACAATTGGATCCAATGGTGGAAAGTAAGGAGTTTTTCACCACTGGGAAAGGTTTAATTCCTATGAGGGCCTAACCCGAAACACAAAGAAACATGACTATGCCCCGAAAGAATAATCGCAAATGTTAAACAAAAATTGAGAGAGAGGAAAGAAGAAGTGAAGTGAACAACGCATTTTTGCATGACATAAGAACCGTAAAAGGAAAAATCTACGCTTTGCAGAGTATGAGTACATGAAGAAGAAGATAAAAACTCATGGAGGCACGAGAAGAAATGCAAAGCAAACCCTGCCTAGAAAAATGCAGAGAATTTATCTGTAAGAAAACTAGAAGAATCGGGGAAGCAAATGCCTAGAAGGAGCGCAAAACAACTCCTGAGAAGCAAACATATAGAAAGGCCTACCCAATAACAAAAGAAGAAAACACACAATAGCAAAACACAAACTGAAACACTCATGTAGGAAGAAGAGAAAAATGTATGAACCACAGAGGAAGCAGCTAACATACGCAAAGAAAATCAATGCCCTCAGAGTAGATTTGAGAAGACAAATTGTTGTACAAAAAAAAATTATTACAAGCAGCAGCATGAGGAAACATGTGGTGGCTTGAGGTAGATCTGGGCATCAAGAAGCAGTCAACAAGTGTGCAAACATGGCAAATGAAAATGGGAAAAGAAGAAAACCTAGATATTTTAGAAAGATGAAGCCATGAGAGAATGTCCCCAAGAGAAGTAAGATGTCAAGATACCCTAGATAGGAACATTTGTGGCAGAAGCAACCCAGAGTATACGTACAGGGCAGTTGTGAAAAAAGTAGCCCTATATGAACATGGAGGGTAGAACAACGAAAAGTCTGACAGAAATGCCCATAGATTGCAGTTCAACGTATGCAAATTCAAAGCATTACTAAAGTAACTTGTCTTTTGAAGTCCAAAATGTTTGATTTGGTTACAAGGTGAATATTTTTTTAGTTTCGTCCGGTTAGGAAAATTAGCTATGGAAGAGTTGGGCTAGACATCATATCACTAGAGACAATTGTCTTTCTGGAACAGGTCATTCCAATAATAGGGAAAAAGAATGAAAGAAAAATAAAACAAAACAGGGATATGAAACCAAAAACAGGACACATAAAGAGAAAGAAAGATAGCCAGTGGACACCCTTTATGAAATAAAATTAAAATCCCAAAGATAGGGGGAGATTAAAACTCATGTGATCAGAGGAAGACCCAAACAAGACATATGGTGGAGATGAGCAATGGATATCCATACACAACAAGTAGTCTCTAGATAGACTCATAGAGGCACTGCGAGTATATTGATGATCATCTAATGAACATCAAAAGGATATTTTTGCTGGATCTGACAAGGAAAAGTTTCCAAGGCAGTCATAAAGCTATGAATTTGACTGGCTAGAAGTTGTCAAGGCAGCTATAAAGATTGAAAATTTGATGGCAAGTAGAAGTTGCTAGGGAAGCCATAGCCTTGGAGACTGGAGGTGAGCATACATTCTAAGAGGCAGCCACAATGTTGAATTGTTTGCTATAAGGTGTTTTCTAGCCAGAAGGAATTACACCAAGGTATCATCATTATCTAATGAACAAGAAAGAGCTGTGGTTCTACCTTTGGGTTGAGATGATGGCAAACTACGATTTAGATAAGCATTTAAAAACACAACATTATGGGATCTTTGAATTTAGTTGTAAACATTATGTCATCTATAGATATTTCGCTCATATTTAATTCTTAAGAGATTCAACAAAAATAGCCATTCCCCTGAAAATATCCCATGGAGTTCCCGAGATAGAAATGACAATCCACAAGAATCCTTTATTGTTAAAATATAACATATCAGGTGTTAAGTAAAACACTTATTAAGTGACATATGATTGATGCTATATTACAAAGTTATCTTAGAGTTGGGTGGCCTAATCACCTTAACCAACATAGGGATGCTATGTATTGATGTTATGAGAGGTGATTAGATGAAAAGGCAGTACATGTAATTGCTGAATAGCCCATCTCAGGCTCCCAAGCATATACTTGTTAGTTGTTATAGCATGATTATGATTATATGTAACATTTATTATTCTTTCCACATAATGTGTGTTATTGTAAAATATGAATGTGTGCATATATGAAATTTAACATTTATAACAATGAAACAAATGGAGTGCCCATTAAGGTAAAGGAAGAGGTTATTTCACAAATGGACCACATTGTCTTAAAACAATGCTCACAACTGAAATAAATTTCCTGTCAGCATCACCTTCATGGAACAATATTTCCTATGTTTAAATGATATTACTAAATTACTTGTTACTTGTATATCTTGCAATGCAACATAGTACAAAAAGCAATAAAAACATTTTGAATGAAGAAAGCTACAAGTACAGACCATAAAATTCCTTGGAAAAGAACTACGGTACCAAAAAATGTAAACACATAGTACATAGGCAAGCACGATAACTAAAATAAGCAAATTTACCTGACAGGCAAGATCACGGCCATTCCTCCCCACATGTATACCTAAGCTTGTAACACCGTTGCTCAGGGGGAATCCATAACAATCATGTTTGTTATCATTGCAATCTTCGGATAATAGATTGTAACAACATCCAATACTAATGAGTGCTTTCACCTCTTTGCATTCCAAAAATGTTCTGTCATAAACATCCATGCATACCTTGGGTTAATAGGTTAATGAGAAATGACCATGCATTGTTGTAACAATATATTGAGGCTATGTGTAAAAATTGGCAAATTAAAAAGGCAGTACCAGAGAAGAAAATTGTGAGGGAATTCAAAGTGAAACAACCCTTGAATTATGTTAAATATATAGCATGAACCACATCTAGGAGGTAAGTCAGCCTAAGCTGCATGTGTACCAACCTGGCCATTGTTACTGAAAGGTCCCCACAAGCATGAAGCCCAGCAAGAACCAATGAGGCCACTAATCCTTCTGTGTCACATGATGCAGTTTGTCCATTGTTCCTTGTTGCAAAGTCTTCTACTGGACATAAACCTTCAGACCCATTTGTTCTATCCCCTCCTAGTGTTTGTTGTCTGTTATTTTCTGCCCTCATAAAAAGAGATGAACTTAGCACTTTACTCAAGCTAGCTAATGAATCATCAGAACAAATGTGGTGGGTAATAGTCTGAGGCATATTTATGTCATGATGACCTGCCATATCAATCAGAAAATTAATAACATTTACATAGTATGCAACCCTAGAAAATATTTTCTTTAGCAAAAGAATCTTGGTATAAATTGAACCCTAAAAATTCCTCACCCATATGTGACTTCCGCATTCTAGCTTGGTAGTGTTTCTTGATTCGCTGTGCCCGTTGATTTGTAACAGTTGCATGATGAGCAGAAGCATCCAGAGCTATCACAGAAAGTTGATACTCAAATGATAAAACTTGTGCAAGATACCCCTAATATTTCAATATTAAAATAGTAAGTCTCAAAGCAATAGCCTCTAATAGGTGAGGGACAAACGTTAGAAATGCAAAACTCTTAGAGAAGAATAGATAATTAGGAGTAATGACCAGATCAAACTAAGATATTGCTAGCATTTGAACATTATAAAAACAATCATGCAAGGATCAATCACAAGCATACTTGGCCAGCTCCCACATCAATGATATCATGTGCCTCAACTTCATTTGCAATTCTCTGAATTACTGCAGAAAGTACTTCCACCTGCCATGTAGCACATACAAGATTATCCTTTTCCTATTCATTGGCAGAGTCCTTTCATATTCTCTTTCTGTCATAATATAGTTGCACATCAGTAAAAAGTTTAAAATTTTATTTTGGAAAGAAAGCAGTCACGGTTTTAAAGCGAATTGGTCTCTAGCTGCTAATAGTGGTCTCTAAAGTGCTTACTTTTCATGTCTGGAACTCCAAAATCACTGAGAATGGAATGAAAAATAAATTCTCTGATAATGCAAGTAACATACCTCATGTATCTTCTTAAAATCCATGCCTTGAGTCAAAACCTTGCCAAGAGAGGGTGTGCACAAACCGGGAAAGTGCTGCAAAAAATATCCAGAGTGAAAGCAGTTATCCATCTAGGCTATCCAAAAATTTTGTCAATGTTGTTTGCAAGAACCATAACTTTGGGAATTTAACTCAGCAAGATGTTTAGAGTTATAACACTATGATTAGAAGCTAATTAGCATTCTGTTTTGATTACCATGATAAATAGTAAAGCTAAAGATAAACACAACTGATATGAGTATAACAAGGTAAGAAAATATGGATGATCTAACTGCAACAGAGAAGGAAGACCTGCTCAAGAGAATGCATAAATTGCATTGAAACAAGAAAACCAACTTTATAATATACAAAAGTAGTGGTCCTATGTAGAGAAAAGGCATGTTATAAGTGAATGAGACTTCCAACTTTAAGAATGGGAATATTCCATCATAGATAAGATTAGACAATGTTTTAGTGTCCAACAGATGACCACAAAAGTAGGTCAATGGGACTGCTAAGTGTACATGCATCAATACAAAGTGGGAACACAGAAGCAGCTATTATATGAGAAAAAAGGCAGATGCAAAGAGATAAAATGGTACAACCCTAATCTAAGATCTAAACAGTGCTCTAAGAGCTCAGAACAGATTGGGAGAGATGGACCCAGAATCTGAAATACAAAGAGTGAGAACCAACTACGCTACGCTAATGACCACTCCCCTAACATCCAAAGCTGAATGGAGGAAGCTTCGAAAAGAATGCTGTTTGGAACAGAATCTGGAAGAATCTGTGGACTGTGTGCTGTGCTGCTGTTTGGACAATGTTACCTGCCTCTAGAGTTTGGGAACCTCTCCCAAACGCTGATGCAGGGCCTGGACCAGCCATGTCAATGGAGTTGTTGAAAGGTGGTAATATTCTCATGAGCTTGCACTGATCTTGAATCAGGGGCCATACTACTACTAATTGGTTTCTTGTTACCCCCGGTAGATGGGAGCACCAGAAAGGACGTTATCCTCTGGCAGTGTACTAACCTAGTGGGTAACCTAGGACCTCCTGTGTGTAAAGAGCCAAGCAACCTAGTCGGGGTTACTAAAGAATCTAGAAAGGCAGTGAAACCACTCACTGATTTTGTAGTAGAGAGGACAACAAAAGATGAAATGCCCCTCATGTCTCAACCTCCTAGAGATGGCATAATTGTAAAATCCAATATGACTGGTCAATATAGTGAATGGTCTCTACCCAAAGCCTATGGAAGCGAAGAGTGTATATTCAACGAAGGGTGCATGGAGGTCGAACAAGAAGTCCAACTCTGAACTCCAAGAAATGCTCTACATAAGGGGCCATCTTTGGCAATGTTAACCCTCATATAGCAGGAGGCCTTTTCTAAGTTGAAGATCCCAGCCACGTGGTTGTATTCAGAGGTTAAATGTTGTTAGTGGGCATATGTTAGTTTGGTGCATGTGAAACATCACCTTATGACATCATTATTTATTTTGGAGGCTTGTATCTAGCACGTGGAGGAGTTTCATAAGTGTGTCGCCTAGCATAGCACACATTTGATTGACCCTTTGTGCATTCATGAAGAGGGAAACCCATCAACTTAGGGTCTCCCTAAGTTCCATTTCTTATTAGTTTCTCATTGGCACATTGGCAATGGTTTAATACAATGTTGAAAAAATCAGCGATAAATCATCAATATCTAAAAAAATCGCGATCTTTTCAGCAAAATGAGAAATCACCCCTTAAAAATCATGACTTTTTTCCAATTTATTGCTACCAGACAGAAAAAATCGCCAAGCCAGCATGAAGGGCAAATTAAAGAGCCCGATTTGTCTTTTTTCTCACTCATTTTTTTCTAAGTTGTTCGAGAAGGGAGGAGAAGGTTTTGTGGGCATCGAATGTCGATGCCATTTCCTTAAACAATATCAATGTATTGTCTTAGTGCAGGCACCTGGATGGTTAGAGGAGGGGCAGCAAAACAACAGGAGGAGCAAGAGGAGGAGGAGGAGGATGACGAGGGGGAGGAGCAGGAGGAGGAGGAGGAGCGAGAGGAGGATGTGGCAGTGTCAGCACCACCTTTTAGAGAAACTGATGAGCCTAGTTTTACACCCACCAGTCACCATCAAACACTTGTTGCAGTGCCAAGGCCTTATGTTGTAGGGGCAGGCCTGATAAATAGCCCATCATCTTTTCTCGTAAAGGGGGGAGGGCATTAGCTAGCTGCTAGTTTTGTTTTTTTTGTCATTGCACATCTACCTCATTATGATGAGATACATTTATATATGTCATGTCATTTTGTATTGGTTCTCTATTTTTGAGTCCTTGATTGGACAACTATTAGACTTCAAAATTTAGCATCAACTATGATGGATCATTTTCGAATTGGCATCCACTACATACATACATATATATCAATGCTTTCTCCATATTTTGTGCCAATGTGTTTATATGATGTTGTTGTTGCTTTATATGTTTAAAATTGGGAAAAATATATATATATATATTATGTATTTTTTAATGTTTGATGAATTTTTCCAATTTTTTCGCCGACTTTTCCAAAACAACGTTTTTTGGACCCTGGTTGGTTTTTTGTCGATTCCTATTTATTCAACATTGGTTTAAGATGATAAATTATAATATGTTTCTTTTCATGCGCTGGTGTGCTCGTATCCTTCTTGTACACACTTACCTAGGGGGCACATGCCTTGAGGATAGATGACTACACTTTGGATGGTGGAGTTTTGATTGGCTTGTGCACATGCTTCGAGGTCACTCTTATCGTATGCCCATGGTTTTAACAATTATATTGATAGTATTGCACATCATTTCTCCTTATAATAACAGGTTTTGATTTTTGTATTAGGAGAATATCCCCTTAATGCATGTTATCACAAAATCTAGCACCTTCATGCAAATCCTTCAAGTTTATTTTCATGTGTTAACAATAGATGTATGCATAGTTCCATTCCTCTCTGTTGATTCATAGCAGCACATGCTTTCCAATGATTAATGAATGAGTTATTGCTAATTTGATTAAAGGATAAATTAAGTTATGTAATTTGTGCTCTGATTTACATTGTTGGGTTTGAATGATTGAAATTGAGTTTGATTTAATTGATGATGTTTGATTGTATATTTTTTCTTGATCTGCATCAGCAATTTTAGGTGCTATAGAGAGATGAGCTATCTACTCCATAGCCTTCGCTGCTAAGTGCTGAGAGAGAAGAGAGATTTGGAATTGTGTGTGGTTTTCATGCACTAAAGTATCATTCTGCATATATTTTGCATTGCACCTCGCAAGGTTACGATTACCCCTGGTTGATAATTAATGTGTGTCAAATTAAAAGTGTATAATTTGCCCCAACATTTTGGTGCCGTTGCTGGGGAGGTGCTAAGGGATGATACTGAAAGTGCTTTAGTATGATTTCTTTTTGTTTAAGTTTTTCAGGACAGGGGAGTCGAAGTGGTAAGACGTGGGGTAAGGCCTACGCACCTGCGGAGATCAGAATTCGCCAAAGCCACGTCTTGATTGTTTGGTAAGTAGAAGTTTTGAATTTTTCTGTATAATGCATGAATAGGAATAAGGGCCAATATACTAGGACTAGATTTCCAAGTGTTTCTAGTGGTGATGTGAGCACCACCTCGTTCACTAATAAGCTAGTAGGGAAATTGGATAAAGGGAAGTCTGCAAGGAACAATGCAAAGAAGAAAGGGGAATCTAAACCAAAGACTGACAGTTCTGAACAAGGGTCGATTGCTGATCCTAAGCAGATCAATACCCCCACAGCAAAGAAGGATCCTTCTGTCAGAGAATCTTTTGTTGTTGTTCATCAAGAATATCCTCTTACTAGGGGGACAACATCTTTGCTTAGTGGTCAGCCTGAAGAGGAATTCCTCTTCAATCCTATTCAAGAACCAGAGTTCCAGACAGCTGACTCTGAAGGATCTGCAACTCACGAGGGTCCCACTCTCTTCTAGTTCGATATGGCTCATCTAGAGGGTACTGGTACTACTACAGATGGGGACTATCATGAGAAGGAAGAGGAACCAGTTACATTCAAATTTCCTATCAAAGATTTTGTTGGAGCCAGTCAGATGAAAAACATTCCTCCCTCTACCTGTACCTCTAGTGAAGATCCTGATGCATTCTTATTTGAGTTTGATGTATTGTGCAGGAGCTACAATTATTCTTCAAATGCTCAAAAGTTGAAGTTGTTTCCTGCCACATTAAAAGATGCAGCCCTCAAGTGGTTTATGGGATTGAGTGCAAACTCCATTTCAACATGGGATGACATGAAGAAGGTATTCTTGAGAAAGTATCAAGATTACTGTAAAACCAGGGACATCAGAGAAGAAATCTTTGGCATGACCCAAAAGGAGGAGGAAAGCCTAGAGGACTTCCTGGAAAGATTCCAGTACAATTTGCAAAGATCCAAGATGAACCAGCTGAACAAAGAAACCTTGAGAACAATTTTGCTAAGGGCCATAAGACCAGAATCTCTGGAGGTTTTGAACCTGATGGGAGCAGGTGATGTATCAAAATTGAGTTATGATGATGTGTGCGAGTTGTGTCGACGATATTCGAGGGGAAATTCTAAGGTTGGGAGAGGATCAAGAGATACTTCTTCCAAGTTCATCAGACGAGTTGCAGGGGCTGGAGTAACCAAAGCTTAAATGAGTAACTTATTTGAAGATTTTAAAACAAATATTTTAGTACTTTGACCTCACAATTGGATGTTTTGCAGGCTAAGAAGAAGCAGGAGGAAGTGGAAAAAGCCCTGGCTGTGTTCTGCTCCAAGTGTAGGAAGAAACAACCTTTGAGGGAGTGTCCTACAGCGAACATAGAGGTATGTCAAATCTATGACGCTGATCATTCTACTGATAAATGTCCTTCTCTTCCAAAGGTTAAAGCAACATACTTAGCAGATCAAGAAGTTGTCAATGCACTTTATGCAATGGCACCTCAAAGGCCATGGCCACCATGTCCTGCAAGTATGTCACAGCAGCGTTTTCAATTTCCCTATACCCAGAATCCGATGTGGAATATTCCAATGCCCTGGCAGCCTTGGCCCCCATAACAACCTTGGCAGGGGAATTTTCCTTACCTTGCTGCACCAAACTACCCCCCTCAAAACTTTTATTCACCACAACCCATGCCACAACAAATGGTTCAACCTCAACAACAACAACTTCAGTTGCCTACCCCACCAAATCAACCATGTCCCACACAACTTCGTGCCCAACCAGTATCCAACCCCAACAATAAAATCGTCCAACCTACTCACAATATTAGATTGGCCACTTATCCTACTTATCCCACTTATCCTACTATTGTGGGGACTACAACCACCCACCAAAATTTTGCCTTAGCCTCGTTTTGGAGCCTCCCTTCCAACCTTCACAGCAGCTTGCCTTGCTTCGTCAAGTTCACAAGCTTCAGTGTCTTTCTTGCACAAAGGTAGCCTATCGGTCATAGCTTGATCCATTCCCCTCACAGGTTGTTCACCCGGACTTGGTCCAGTTGTAGGCTGAGCAGCTTCCCCTTGAAAATTGCGCATTTGTGGAGGGCAACAAGCCTTCCCTCCTGAAATTGCGCAATCCTGCCTTTTAACACTCCCAACAGGAATTGCGCAATTTTCCCCAACAGGGGTGCTTAGCCCAGAATTTGCGCAAATCTGGGTAGCAGTCAACTACTCTGCCTAGAAATGGCGAAAATCTCAAAGGCAATCAGCCCAGCTCCCAGCCAGAAATGCGCATTTCCTTCAAGCAATCGAACAACCTCTTGCATGTCCAGCTGAGTTGCCCGATTCCCTCCACGACTTAGCAAAAGACTTGCATGCATAGGCTGCTTCTCCTAACGCAACATGCAAAGGCATCCCTTGTCTCAGGGATCTATGTTTAGCAGTGGGAGGTTACATGCAAGGAGCAATTCAAAAACCTCCCACCAAGTGTCGCTTCCCCTAGATTTGTGGCATGCGCGTCACAACCTCGATGTTATCAAAACTCGTCAACTGGATGCTGCAGAGCTCATTCTTCACATCAACCTTGCGGCTCTGACATCCCACATCACATCTAGGAGCAGTTGACACATTCAACTCAGTTGCTTTGGGGTAAGCCCGCTTCCCATGCCTTGTGTTGCATTTATGTCACTTTTTGTGTCTTCGCTTGTATGAGTACTATTTGCTTGATTTCTTTGAATGTCTGTTGTCATTTACATGTATATTAGCTTCTCCTAGCTCTGTTTCAGTTTTCGTTGCTATCTCACTGTTGTCGCATGCATGAAATTGTTTTGGACGAACGCTCACCCAACCAGCGAATTGCCTCACCCACATGCATGTTGATCTGTTTGTCGAATCTTTCATTCATGTTCTGCATGCACTATTAATCACTTCTGCTATCACTCAGTATCAGCATGCATTCATTGTCTTATTTGCTTTTAGTTGCCCATCGGCGAGTCGGGCCAACCTTGGCCCTGACTCTGCCTTCACCAAGGCTGCATTGCGCAATCTGGGGAAGGAAGGCTCTGCCTTCCCCTCTAGAAATGAGCATTTTTGCCCAGCACTGACCTCCAGGACTGTTTTGCGCATTTCTGGAGGACAGTGACTGCTTGGCCTAGGAAATTGCGCAAATCAATCCCTAGGCCTACAGTCCTTCCCAATTGGAATTGCGCATTGCGCAATCCCAGCAGCCAGCAACCAGACTAGACTGTGCATTGCGTAGTTCCAGCAGCCCAGACTGTGCCTTGTACAGTCTTGGCAGTCGGTCTCCCGACCTCCCGGCCGAAATTGTGCAACCTTCATGATCATTCACCCAGGTATTTTGCAAGTCAGTTCTCATGTTCATTTTGGTTTTTGACTGACAGATTGCTTGCCATGAGTGTTGCCATGTCTCCAGGTATCGCAAGTGTTCATCTGCCTCTCATCAATATAGGTACAATGGTTTCCAGGAGAGCAGAGACGAAGACACCATTCAGAGCACGCTTGGGGATGCAGTCGATCAAGTCTCCATGGACTTGCCTACCCATGAACACATCAAGTTGTTTGTAGACAAGGACATCAACATATGATAGCAGCAGCATCATGAATAGCAGTTGAAGACAGCATACCAAATGCAACGAACGCAAGAGGAGGGTTGTTGACAACACGGAGGCGGAACAAGGTTGCAAGCTCAAGCAGATCCATTGATGATGAAAGCAACTTTGGAGACTCAAGCTATGAGGTGACGGCACGACATGAAGATCGCGTGAAGACAGAGAATGGAACAAAGAAGGAGTTGCATATGTTGAAGCATCAACTCAGGAAGGACATGAAGCTGCACAAACAAACGAATGAGTTGCAGCAGGAACATGAACAGTAGTGGGCGCAACATGCACTCACAAATGAAACTACGCCTGTACAAGTTAAAGACCCATCCCAGCAGCTGACACGGAGCAGGCATGGTGAGTAGTGTTTTTGACCGCATGCAAGGGATTCAGTAGCATGCATGTCGTTGAGCGCACGCATGCACTCCAATCCATTCAACACACTCACCAAGGCGAAGAAAAGAAGCAAGTCTAACTAGGGTTGAACATGTACTTCGGCAAGTTGATACGCGTAGCCACCAACACACACTTGAAGATTAGCACGAACACCATGCATCAGTGTGTTGTTGGTTCAGCCGCACCCAAGAAGACCATGTGCATGTTAGCAGACGAGTTGGATGAAGGAGCCGAACCAATGCATCGTTGCAACGAACGCAAGAGTTCGCTTCAACAAGATGTCACCATGAGGTGCATGCACACCATCACGGACGACCAAGCTTGGCATCAGCTCACCACTTTCACCATCACAAACATGTCAAAAGAGTTGGTCTCATCACAGCGGACCAAGTGTCAGTGATGTCTTGCAAGGCTTGCTCAAGCCATGTTGTCTCACATGAGTACATGTGCATTGTAATGTTGAGTCATGTCAAGTGTAAGTCAAGCATCAATAGTTGGATGTAACAGTCATAGAGTAGGTGAAGAGTCATGAGGGTAGTTGAACTGTCACAAAGGGGAATGTCAAAGGTCACCCCACTCTTTGCTATAAATAGTCCCTCATAACTCATTGTAGAGGCTTTTGGTTAGCCAAGCTTCTGATAAGGCTATCTTGGAAAGAGCTTGGACAGTATTGTAATGCGCCTTGGCTTCTCGACTACACGGAGCTAGTTCATCTCTTTGGAGGAGCAAGCGGATGTGGCTGTAACATTCCACTGATGGGGCTAGCAGGTTTACATGGATGTATTGTATGATGGTAACTTACACTTCTTTATATAATAAGAGCTAGCACATTTTCATGCATATGTTGTTATTGTAATTGGATTGTTCCGGTTGCCTTAATGATATATGTTGTTTAACTTATGTATTTGTGTATGAACTGAATTGTATGCAATTATATGAATCTTGTTGTTAATGTTGTCCTGTCTGTGTCGACTGCTATGTCAGACACCAGGTAGATCTTTCACATCAACCTTGTTGTAACAACCGTTGCACTCGTTTGGACTGATCCGGAGTGTTGTACGTGTTATCTTACCTTGTATGATGTGACTGCCACATCCGAGTGGACTGCTCCACCGGAAGCTGTGCATGTCCTTTGGTGTTGTGTGTTCCTAGCTGAGTTGGGACTGATCCCTTTCAACCTGGAACTCATCTTCACCCTCATCTCCCCCTTATGTGTTAGAACCTTTCATACACCTTCCTTGACTCATTGCATCAGTCACACCCTTGCTACTGACAGAGTTATCTTACTTGCCTCTGTGCGACATTGCAGTCAAAGCATTACCTTACGACCCACTACTGGTACTCCTACACCAAACGGTCTAAGGTATTATTGGGACTTCTTACTGGGGAAATCCCCTTACATGTTGGTAGGTCCAACACCGTCAACATTTTGGCGCTAGAAGGAGGGCCAGATGACAAGCTGAGTCCTCACATCTGTTCTGAATCTCTACACATCTATCATGGTTCACAACCGAGTTGCTCTTCCGGAATGTACGTCTTATGGAAACGATTTCATCATCTCGGAACAGCTCTCAGATAACTTGTCTCATAAAACTTTTGATGGTGGAGGCTACGTTGCCTTGGTAAGGCACGCAGTTGGCGTTGTAGGCTGATGCGAAAGACATGGATTCTTTGAAGAATACATGAGCTGCGCACTGTTTATCTACACGCTTCGAGGGCACCTAATGCACTGGTGTGCCACGCTGCCCGAAAAATCTATTCATTCTCTTGCTCATCTGGTTGCAGAGATAGACCGTGCTTTCAATCACTATGACCGTAAAGCACTCAACAAAGAAATTCTGAAATTACGAAAAGCACTCGATGAATCCGTTGAACAGTTTCACACACGCTTTTGTAATCTTGCATACCGATTCCTGGAAGATGATATTGATTGGGAATTTCTTGATGGAAGATTTGAGTATCTTCTTCACATATCTGAACCCCACTCAACACACTTCGGTGATGGAGCTGCGCAATCACAGGCAGGCACAGTTGCTGTCACAAGTGACTATCCGCCTTCACCTCATCAAATAGCTTCACCACCGCGGAGCAATGTTTTAAAACTCCGACTCGGTCGAGGGTCGACTCTGACTCCGACTCTAACTCGGCCAGCTCGATTTCAATGACTCTGTCGTTGTAAAAAATACATTAAATATTTATTTTTTATAAAAACACATAATTTTAAAGATTTTCATTCATGTTTCCAAACACACAGCATTAGAATATAGATAGAAGACAACATATGATCAAAGTAGGCTCATGAATATATCCATTATATCAAAATGGCACCCAGTGCACTGTCCAATACATACGCGATAATGATATAAAGATCAAAACAAAAACACATAACCAAGGAGGCTATAAATGGCCTCTAAAACAAAAGTCTGTGACCAGTACCACTGGCTACTGCTAGAGTTGCCAACATCATCTGGCTCAGTGTTACTTGGGAGCGGGAGCGAAAGTGGGGAGCGAGAGCGAAAACAGGAGCGGGAGCGAAAGTGGGGAGCGAGAGCGAAAACAGGAGCGGGAGCGACATTTTCAAAAGCTCCTGGTTTGGGAGCGAATCCCAGAGGAGTTCGACAACCAATGTCACTAACATCAAGGTACATAGAGGGATTGGTGCTCTTGATTAAATACAAGTTCCATACCCTAATACATGACAAAATTCAATGGAAACATTGCAATCCTCCAATCCTGAAATCCTAAAAAACTGATAAGTCTGCTGGATTTTGAATGAAATCTAAAATTCTACTTTCCCCATATGAAATTCAATGAGGCCGGAACCACTCTCAAACATCCCGAGTCATTTCATGGTAATGTTAAAAATTTAAGTAAAAGGATGAAAATGAATATTAAGGAGAATGTCACTTTTACTTTAAGAATTTAACATTACCATGAAATTTGAATAGCATATCAATACTAGGAGAGGGGAATGGACTCCAAATAGCATTTAACTAATTTAGAAAACACCTTGGAGTCCCCAACACTCAGCTAACAGTTAAAAATCTTTAAAAAAATATGAAAAATCACATTTTTTTGGGGGTTACAGGCCGCATTCATTGACTCGGCCGAGTTATTGCAGAACCGGTTGGGTTCACCAAGTCATGCAATAACTCGGCCGAGTCAGTCATGACTCAGCCTCCCATTCCGTTTTTTCTGCCAGGTCAAAAAAAAACCCAACAACTCGGATCAACTCGGCCGTTTCGAATTCGATTCGGCCGTTTTTTAAAACATTGCCGCGGAGTGATATGGGAGATCATGCACACAACTCGGTTGAACTGTCACACTCTCCCACCCCACCTGCTCTTGATATTTGCGTAGATTTGGCTAGCAAGTCTGTTGGTTGTCACGTGAACTCGTTCCCTCGACCTCCGTCCTCACATTCTGTTGATCCTCCGAAGTGTACTATTGATTTGGGGTAGCATCGGATGTGCTCTAGCCACGAAATTTGGTGGAGAGGTTGGGGCACATGAGATATCCAATACCCAGAAAGGGTTTGGGCAGATTCTAAACAAATCAGGAGATATTAAAATAATTAATATTTTTAATGGAGTCCCTAAGTCTAAACTTAGGGAAAATAAAATATTAATGTCTATTAATATGAATCTGTGTTAGAATGGTCCAAAAGACATGGATCAAGCCAGATCTAATCTTAGCCGTTAAATAGCGACTTAATCTCGGTCATTGAGATGTCAACAGAAAAAGTATAAGAGGAGGCTTGAGGGGCACATAGAGAACATACCGAGGGAGACAAGTCAGTACAATTTCTAGAGTGGGGTTTGCTGAGAAATTGAACCAGTGGTCTAGAAAGTAGTCGGAGGCAGCAAGTACGAAACAGAGAGACAGGAGATCAGTACAGAAGAGGCAGACGCAGAGCCAAAGGAAGCCACGCAGAGGCAGCAGAGATTGCACAGAGCCAGAAGGGCCTGCGTCATCCACGCAGAGGTTTTAGGAGTGACGCAGAAGCCTAGAGAGGTTGTGCAGAGCCTCGGTAGGCTGATGCAGAGGGTTTCAGGCTGTAGCAGAGGTCAATAGGGCCTATGTTGGGTTTAGGAAAGTGTTGGAAGTTTGTCTATCTGTGGGTAACCCAGATTGGCACCCTGTTGTACAAGAAAATTGTTGAGTAATAAAATCCTCTCTTGCTGCACCGGTTTTCCCACATTGGGTTTTTCTGGGGACATTAGTCCAAAATAACTATGTCAATGTGTGCATATTTTTGGTTCTGTATTACGATGTTATATCTGCAGCAATGTTTATTTTAATGTTTGTTGAATTAATTTCATGAATAACTTTTGATGAAATAAGTAGGAAAAGTAAATCAGTTGCTGCAGTGGTAGAATTTTCACATGGTATCAGAGCAAGTAATCAGAGACAAAATGGAAAATCAGTTATGGGTCGAGACCACGATACAGAGGCATCCACCTTAGGGGACTCATGCAGATTTTCAGAAGATTGCACAAGAGAGAGATTTCGATTTCTCTATGTTGGCTTCCAGGTTGGAAGAAGAAGTGGTGTGCATGACTAGTGCTGCATCATCAGAAGTATGATATAGACAGTGGAGCCTCGTGGCATATGACGGGAATTAAGGAGTGTTTCTCAGAATATCGAGAAGAGAAGATGAACTTTCAGATCACCATGGGGAACAAGGAAAAGTTTACTCCAGTAGAAAAGGGTACCATAGTTTTTCAGATAGAATCGGGAGAGCGGTTTCATGCCACAAATGCGCTGCATGTGCCAGGATTGGGGATGAACTTACTTTCCGTGTCACAACTACAAGGCAAAGGCTATGATGTCTACTTCATCAAGGAAAAGGTATACATCAAACACCTGAGCTGGAAAAAAAAGTGCAGATCAGGATCAAAAGTAACCGGTTGTACAGATTACAACTAGAATCTCCAATGGCACTAATAGGCAGTCATGGGGACAAAGACTTGAACGAACTATGGCACAGAAGGATGGGTCACTTGCACCATGGAGCTCTGAGAATTCTCAGGAGCACTATAACCGGAGTTCCGGATCTGAGTACAGAACGAGATGATGTATGCAGTGGATGCGCTCTAGGAAAGTATGCCAAGGTGGCATTTACTAGGAGCAACCACAGGGCCAAGAGTACTAGGATTGATACACTCAAATATCTACGGACCTATGTCCGACAAAGCTCTTAGCGGTGCCAAGTATTTCCTTACTTTCAATGATGACCACTCGAGGAAATCTTGGATCTATTTTTTGAAAACCAAGGATGAGGCTTTGTATCAATTCAAGGAGTTCAAGGCTCTAGTGGAGAATCTGACAGGTAAGAAAATAAAAGTCTTGCGCTCAGATAATGGTGGAGAATATGTCGATAAGGACTTCACTGATTTTTGAACTATGGAGGGTATCAGAAGAGAGTGGACAGCTCTCTACAATCCGGAGCAGAATGGGGTGGCAAAAAGGAAAAACAAAACTTTTGTAGAAGCAGCTAGGGCCATGCTGTATGATCAGGATATGCCAAAATTCCTGTGGGCAGAAGCATGCAACACAGCTATCTACATTCAAAACAGGACTCCTCATCGGGCATTGGGCAAGATTACTCCAGAGAAAGTCTTCACTGGGAAGACACCTGAAGTCAGTCATTTCAGAATATTTGGGAGTTTGGCATATTGTCGCATACCCGAAGAAAAGAGGAAGAAGCTGGATCAGACTGCAGAAAAGGGGTATCTAGCAAGATATAGCGAGAACGCTAAGGCATACAAGATCTATCTTCCAGGGAGCAGGAAGGTAGTAGTACAACAAGATGTAAAGTTCATGGAGAATAAAGCTTTCAGAAGATCTCGCGAAATGCCTTCCAAGGAGCAGTTGAAAGAGGATCCGTTGGTCATGCCTCTTCAACCAATGGAAGTGAAGAATCCTTCCTCAGATCAGGAAGATTCTCAGGATGACGAAGAGGAGCAAACAGAAGCACCTGTTGGCAGAGGAAGAACCAGCAAGGAGCTTTGTCAGATTCTGCGTGATGCAGAGAACTTAATCAGAGAGCCAAGAAACAGTAAAAGGGAGCAAAAACAGCCAGACTGGTATCAGGCGTTAATAGCTCAAGATGGAGAGCCTGCCAGCTTCAAGGAGGCAGCTCAGCATCAAGTCTGGCTAGATGCAATGGTGGAGGAGTATAACTCCATAATGGTAAACGATGTCTGGGAGGTGGTATCAAGGCCTCAAGACAGACCTCTGGTAGGTTCAAGATTTATCTACAAGATCAAATATGTTGCGGACGACAGTATTGAAAAATACAAGGCCAGGTTTGTGGCTAAGGGGTATGCTCAAAAGGAAGGGATTGACTATGAGGAAACCTTCACACCGGTAGCCAGGTATACATCTATTAGGACTGTGATATCTCTTGCAGCCCAGATGGGATGGGAGATCCATTAGATGGATGTCAAGACGACATTTCTGAATGGGGCAATAAGGGCTTTGAAACTCATGAGAAGAAGTCTCATGTATGCAGACTGAAGAAAGCCTTGTATGGGCTTAAGCAAGCACCAAGAGCATGATATGGTCAAATAGATGGCTACTTGCAGAAGATGGGGTTTGTCAAGAGTGACACGGATCCGAATCTCTACTATCTGGTCGTAGAGAGCGAGCCAATTATCTCTTCCTGACAGGATCATCCAGACTCATTGAAGACTGCAAGAAGAATCAAGCCACAGAGCTCGATATGAAGGATCTGGGTTAAATGCACTATTTTCTAGGGTTGGAAGTTTGGCAACAGAAAGGAGAAATCTTCCTTGGGCAAAGAACGTATGCTACAAAAATTCTAAAAAGGTTCGGGATGGGAGACTGTAGACCTATGGCTACGCCAATGATCACCAACTGGAAGAAGATTGATGCATCAGAAGACAAGGATGTCGATCCCACCCTATACCGACAGCTCATAGGGTCCCTGATGTATCTAGTCAATACCAAGCCAGATATTTGCTACACTGTCAACACCCTCAGTCAGTTCATGATGGAACCAAAGAGGGCTCACTGGGCAGCAGTCAAGCACGTTCTCAAGTATTTATAGGCAACAGTTGATTATGGGCTCTTGTACAACAAGGGGAAGGATATCAGGTTGAGTGGATTTACTGATGCAGATTGGGCAGGAAGTTCAGTGGATCGGAAAAGTACCTCTGGGTACTGTTTCAACATTGGATCAGGAATAACCTCCTGGTGCAGTAGGAAACAGAAGTCCGTGGCTCTGAGCTCGTCTGAGGCAGAATATATGGCAGCAAGCACAGCTTCGTGTGAGGCCATATGGCTTAGAAAATTGTTGGTAAACCTATTCAGAAGAAATATGGAGGCGACCAGGATCATGTGTGATAATCAGAGTTGCATCAAACTCTCTAAGAATCCAGTATTTCATG
This sequence comes from Pinus tabuliformis, assembly GCA_031772625.1. NCBI lineage: Eukaryota > Viridiplantae > Streptophyta > Pinopsida > Pinales > Pinaceae > Pinus > Pinus tabuliformis. The sequence goes on along the minus strand of CM062817.1, from coordinate 805,451,848 downwards.
ATAAGTCAAATCATATTGATATTCGTTGTCACTTTGTCAGAGATTGTGTCCAACGTGGAACCATACAGTTGAGCTACACTCCTACAAGGGAACAAGTGGCAGATATCCTCACCAAGGCCCTTGGAAAGTCAAAATTTGACTACTTCAGAGAAAAGATGGGGATGGTAAAGAACCCCTTTCAGAAGTAGTGTGTTAACAGCACGAATGAAGAGGGAGTTGCAGTGCAGATGCAATGTTGGGAAAAAGGACCAACAGCAACACAGATGCAAAGGGAGTTGCAGTGTTGGGAGAAAGGACCAACAACAGCACAAATGCAGAGGAAGGTGCAGTGCGGATGTAGTGCTGGGAAAAAGGACCAGCAGTAGCATGGATGCAGAGGGAGTTGTCGTACAGATGCAGCAGTGGCAGTAGCAGAACCATGTGTAGTAGTACAGGATATAGCAGTACAGAGGATGTTGGGCAGGGAGGCCTAGCATCAGCACAGGTACTGATGCCGGATGATCAGAGTAATGCACAATGAGGAGTATTGCTAGAGCACAGTCCTCGCTAAGAGGGAGTGTTGATTTGGGGTAGCATCAGATGTGCTCTAGCCACGAAATTTGGTGGAGAGGTTGGGGCACATGAGATCTCCAATACCCAAAAAGTATTTGGGCAGATTCTAAACAAATCAGGAGATATTAAAATAATTAATATTTTTAATGGAGTCCTTAAGTCTAAACTTAGGGAAAATAAAATATTAATGTGTATTAATATGAATTTGTGTTAGAATGGTCCAAAAGACATGGATCAAGCCAGATCTAATCTTAGCTGTTGATTAGGGACTTAATCTTGGTCGTTAAGATGTCAACAGAAAAAGTATAAGAGGAGGCTTGAGGGGCACTTAGAAAACATACTGAGGGAGACCAGTCAGTTCAGTTTCTGAAGCGAGGTTCACTGAGAAATTGAACCAATGGTCTGGAGAGCAGTCAAGAGGCAGCAAGTACGAAACAGAGAAACGGGAGATCAGCGCAAAAGAGGCAGACGCAAAGCCAGAGAAAGCCACGCAGAGGCAGCACAGACTGCGCAGAGCCAGAAGGGTCTGCATCATCCACATAGAGGTTGCAGGAGTGACACAGAAGCCCAGACAGGCTGCGCAACGCCTCAGTAGGCTGATGCAGAGGGTTTCAGGCTATAGCAGAGGGTTTCAGGCTATAGTAGAGGTCAATAGGGCCTACGTTGGGTTTAGGAAAGTGCTGGAAGTTTGTCTATCTGTGGGTAAGCCAATTTGACACCCTGTTGTACAAGAAAATTGTTGAATAAAAAAATCCTCCCTTGCTGCACTGGTTTTCCCACATTGGGTTTTGCTGGGGACATTAGTCCAAAATAACTGTCTCAATGTGTGCATATTTCTGGTTCTATATTACGATGTGATATCTGCAGCAGTATTTATTTTAATGTTTGTTGAAGTAATTTCATGAATAACTTATAATGAAATAAGTAGGAAAAGTAAATCAGTTGCTACAGTGGTAGAATTTTCACATGTACTGTCTTATGTTCTCCCGTTCCGAACTCCTCACTTGTAGTGAACGAGGATCAAGTTGTTGACGGAGTTGGTGTTATGCAACCAACCTACACCATCATTCATGATGAGTGTGTGCAGGAATCTAAAGAAGAGCCAGCGGTGAAGGATGACTCCCTTCCAGCTGCACCTCATCCGCTTCATCCTGACATCCCTTGTGATTCTGCGACTGTTGATTTCTCCTGTGAAAACTCATTTCCAGATGCTTCTACTTCCAATCATTCACAGGGTACGTCGAATGTTAGTCTATCATTACAGTGCAAAGAGGACACATCTTCCTCGGCAAATCTGTCCAATCTATCATCTATCTTTCCTGAAAATACAGAGGGTGAACATCTTTGCTTCCCATCTACCCCTCTGCCTGATTCATCAAATCATGAGGATGTCGACAAATATCTCGAATTTTTGATCTTGGTTGTCATGATCTATTCACTTCCTCATCCAATCACAATGTTGATTCAATCGTTGTTAATCTGTCCAAGACATTGGTCTACAATGATCTATCTATCAACAAGGTCGAAACCCGCCAGACTGTCGAGGCACTTCAGCCAAAGCTGATAGTTATGTCAAGCCCTCGTTGTCCTAAGGTTGGTTTCACCATCGGTCAAGAAATTGTTGAAACACTCGAGGCTCCTCATCACTCTCTGCTTTCCATTGAAGATCAACCAGACACCCAGATTTCACTTCCTCCACTCAAACTATACGTTCCCATCACTCATGCATTGGAGGAAACTTATACCGCAAGCACACATGCACATCACAAGTGGTCTACCTTTCTCACATTTGCTTGCATGTCACAATCAAGAGAATGCATACACTCAACATCTGAACACAGTGTAGCACAACATCATGGCAGCACCACAGAATGCATGTCATGCACTTTCACTCATCTGTGTTTTGAGGTCACTTGTAAGCTCGAAGTGTGTTTGTCTTCACTGTTATATCTTTCTTGTCTGTTGGTTCACACAGCTATCTTATTCGGGAACCATGCCTTCACCAACATGTGTCTACCAATGCGCCGGTGGCTGCATTGGAAGTATCACTTCACGTGATCAGGCCCATGCACCATTAGTGTAGGTGTTTGCTTTCAGTGGTTTACTTGCATGCGTGTTTGCTTACACGTTTTGTTTACTTGTTTGTTTGCTTGCTTGTTTGTTTACTTGCTTCACTTTCACTTTTCTTCCGCTCTTGCTTTTCTTTGTTGTTTGTTAGTTCGCTTGTTTCGTTCGTAGGTCAGTTTTGCATGAAACCATGTATGACTCTTGGAAAGAGCTGGGTAAAGTACAAGAGGGCTTGTACAGCTATCACTACTTGGTTATCTGTCATCTTGCCTATGTATGATGAGCTTGTTACTCTTAGTCCATGATACGTCGAAGGAAAATACATACTGTTCGAAGTGAACCTTGGTGAAAACACAACGCTTGCGCGCTAACTAGTGTCACCTTCTCTAGTCGGTTGTTTTTGGGTTAACCCTTGTCAGCTCAATCAAGTAGAGTAAGGTGAGGGGGAAAACCTTAATAGGCACGTCAGAGATACAATAAACTACTTCTCTGCTAGAACAACCTCTTCTGCTCTCAATAAGTCGGGATCCCTCTTCCACCTTTGAAATGAATAAGTGCTATGCACAGTGAAAAATGAAAAAATGAAAAGTCAAAAAATTCAAAATGAAAATGAATAAGGCAAAAGAAGAGAAAGGCTTCCTGCGCAGGGAGGTGATGCAAGTAACTCCGCCGGGGTACTGACCAGGGCCTTGGCAGCGGAGCCATGCCTGTGTTCCTATGTGACTCCATCGGGGTATTGTCCAGGCCTGCTGGCAGTGGAGCAACACCAGAGATGAAACTAAGACTTTGACGACTATACTGCTTGTGCACCTATATACCCTCAACCCCAATCAAAACAACCTCGATGTTATCAAAACCCGTCAATTAGACGCTGCAGAGCTCATTCCTCACATCAACCTTGTAGCTCTGACATCCCACATCACATCTAAGAGCAGTCGACACATTCAGCGCAGCTGCTTTGGGATAAGCTCGCTTCCCATGCCTTGTGTTGCATTTCTGTCGCTTTTTGTGTCTTCGCTTGTATGAGTACTGTTTTCTTGATTTCTTTGAACACCTGTTGTCGTTTACATGTATATTAGCTTGTCCTAGCTCTGTTTCAATTTTCATTGCTATCTCACTGCTGTCGCATGCATGAAATTATTTTGCATGGACGTTCGCCAACCCGGCGAACTGCCTCACCCACATGCATGTTGATCTGTTTGTCGAATCTTTCATTCATGTTCTACATGCATTGTTAATCACTCCTGCTATCACTCAGTATCAGCATGCATTCACTGTCTTATTTGCTTTCAGTTGCCCCTCGGCGAGTGGGGCCAACCATGGCCTTGACTTTGCCTTCACCAAGGCTGCATTGTGCAATCTAAGGAAGGAAGGCTCTGCCTTCCTCTCTAGAAATGCGCATTTTTGCCCAGCACTGGCCTCCAAAACTGTTTTGTGCATTTCTGGAGGACAGTGACTGCTTGGCGCAAGAAATTGCGCAAAACAGTCCCTGGGCCTGCAGTCCTTCCCAGCTAGAACTGTGCATTGCGCAATGCTAACAGCTAGCAACCAGACTGGATTGTGCATTGCGCAGTTCCAGCAACCCAGACTGTGCCTTGTGCAGTCTTGGCAACCAGTCTCCTGACCTCCCGACTGAAATTGCACAACCTTCATGATCATTCACCCAAGTATGTTGCAAGTCAGTTCTCATGTTCATTTTGGTTTTCGACTGACAGATTGTTTGCCATGAGTGATGCCATGTCTCCAGGTATCACAAGTACTCATCTGCCTCTCAGCAGTATAGGTACAATGTTTTCCAAGAGAGCAGAGACGAAGACACCGTTCGAAGCACGCTTGGGGATGCAGTCGATCAAGTGTCCATGGACTTGCATACCCACGAAGACATCAAGTTGTTCGTACACAAGGACATCAACATATGATAGCAGCAGCATCACAGCAAGCAACATCATGAACAGCAGCTGAAGACAGCATACCAAATGCAACGAACACAAGAGGAGGGTTGTTGACAACATGGAGGCGGAACAAGGTTGCAAACTCAAGCAGTTCCATTGATGATGAAAGCAACTTTGGAGACTTAGGCTATGAGGTGACAGCGCGACATGAAGATCGCGCGAAGACAAAGAATGGAGCAAAGAAGGAGTTGCATATGTTGAAGCAGCAACTTAGGAAGGACATGAAGCTACACAGACAAACGAATGAGTTGCAGTAGGAACAGGAACAACAGTGGGCACAACATGCACTCGCAGATGAAACTGCGCCAGTACAAGTTAAAGATCCATCCCAACAGCTGACACGGAGCAGACATGGTGAGCAGTGTTGTTGATCACATGCAAGGGATTCAGCAGCATGCATGTCGTTGAGCGCACGCATGCAATCCAACCCATTCAACACACTCACCAAGGCGAAGATAAGAAGCAAGTCTAACTGGGGCTGAACATGTACTTCAACAAGTTGATGCACATGACCACCAACACACACTTGAGGATCAGCGAGGACACCATGCATCAATGTGTTGCCAGTTCAGCCGCACCCAAAAAGACCATGCGCATGTTCGCAGAGGAGTTGGATGAAGGAGTCGAACCAATGCATCGGCTGCAACGAAAGCAAGAGTTCGCTTCAGCAAGATGTCACCATGAGGTGCATGCACGCCATCACGAACGACCAACCTTGGCATCAGCTCACCACCTTCACCTTCACCATCAAAAGCATGTCAAAAGAGTTGGTCTCATCACAGTGGACCGAGTGTCAGTGATGTCTTGCAAGGCTTTCTCAAGCCATGTTGTCTCACATGAGTACATGTGCATTGTAATGTTGAGTCATGTCAAGTGTAAGTCAAGCGTCAATAGTTGGATGTAACAGTCATAGAGTAGGTGAAGAGTCATGAGCATAGTTGAACTGTCACAAAGGGGAATGTTAAGGGTCACCCCGCCCTTTGTTATAAATAGTCCCCCATAACTCATTGTAGAGGCTTTTGGTCAACCAAGCTTCTAATAAGACTATCTTGGAAAGAGTTTGGACAGTATTGTAACACGCCTTGGCTTGTCCACTGCACGGAGCTAGTTCATCTCTTTGGAAGAGCAGGCGGATGTGGCTGTAACATTCCACTGATGTGGCTAGCAGGTTTACATGGATGTATTGTATGATGGGGACTTATACTTCTTTATATAATAAGAGCCAACACATTTTCATACATATGTTGTTATTGTAGTTGGACTGTTACGGTTGCCTTAATGATATATGTTGTTTAACTTACGTATTTGTGTATGAATTGATTTGTATGCAATTATATGAATATTTTTTGTAATGTGTTGTATATGTTGTTAATGCTGTTAATACTATCCCGTCCATGTCAATTGCTCTGCCAGACACCAGACAGATCTTTTACATGAACCATGTTGCAACAACCATTGCACTCGTTCAAACTGATCCATGAGTGTTGTACGTGTTATCTTACCTTGTATGGTGTGACTTCCGCATCTGAGTGGACTGCGCCACCAGAAGCTGTGCATGTCCTGTGGTGTTGTGTGTTCCTAGCCAAGTTGGGATTGATCCCTTTCAAGCTAGAACTCATCTTCACCCTCATCTCCCCCTTATGTGTTAGAACCTTTCATACACCTTCCATGACTCACTGCATCAGTCACACCCTTGCTACTGAGAGAGTTATCTTACTTGCCTCTATGCGACATTGCGGTCAAGGCATTACCTTACCACCCACTGCTGGGACTCCTACACCAAACGGTTTGAGGTCTAATTGGGACTTCTTACCGGGGATATCCCCTTACATGTTGGCGGGTCCAGCACCGTCAACACCTACCTATTACATCGCACCTCAACCTCTGCAAGAAATTTTTGCACCTTTGTTGCAGGAATTTCCTGCGTCTTTGCAGGAAATCAAACTAAGGTCAGGAAAAATGGTGACCCAACCAGGGAAGATTGAAGAGATTATAGAGAAAGATACCCCTGATACACCCGAAACAGAAAACATACCAAAAATAGCAGAACAAAACATTTTAAATCACAAGAACCTTCCTCATCTCAAATTGTCCAGCCTCCTTTCCCAGAGAGGTTGGAGATGAAAGAAATAACGAAACAGCCCGACTTTGATCTAGTGTCAAAACTAAGAAATGTATGCATCAAGATTCCTTTACTGCAAGCAATCAAGGACATCCCAATTTACGCCAAAACAGTTAGGGAAATATGCACCAAAAATCCAGGGAGACAAAAGAAAGAACCCTCTACAGTCCAAGTAGGTGGAAAACTTGCAAGCCTTACGTCTACCAGATTTGCCACTGAAAAATATGCAAACCTAGAATCCCTATGGGTACCACCTTCATCAATGGATACCCAATAAGAAATACTTTAATTGATTTCGGTGCAGCCATTAATGTAATGACAATGGAAGCACTGTCCCATATAGGATCCTTTGACTTGCTTCCTACCCCTACTATGTTAGAACTAGCAGACAGATCTAAGGTCGAGCCAGAGGGTGTATTGGAAGACATTGTCATTTCATTGAACTCCTAGGAATATCCTACAGATTTTTATGTTCTTCAGCCTAAGACTAGTTTGGGAGGGCACACTTTGATCTTGGGAAGACCTTGGTTGCCCACAGCAGATGTCCTTCTTAAGTTTTGGACATCTCCTTTTGTAGTGTCCATATTCTTGGCATCCAGAGCATTGGATTTTGGACATACCTCTATTGTTTGTTCTTCGTGGATCAAATTTGCCAAATTTTCCCTTTTTCTTGGCCATGGTTGCAAATGCTTGCTCCTTTGATCCCACATCCTCTTTTGCTTTGAGTCTAGTTTCCTCTATCTTGCATAGAGACCATAATTCACTTAGTGGGGTAGCTTCCTTCTTTGCATATATGCTTGATGTGAAGTTGCCCCAATCCTCAGGTAGAGCATTGAGTACTACGGTTGTCATTTCTCTGTCAGACATGACTTCTCCTAGCTCTTGAAGTTGATCCCTCATCTCAGAGATCTTCATGAAGTATGGAGCTATTCCTTCCTTTGATATCTTCATCTTATACAAATCATTTCGAAGAGATATCACTTCTCCAGCTGTGCTTACTGAGAATAGCTCTATTAGCTTGTCATAGATTTCTTTTGATGTTTCAAGTTTGGAGACATAACGAATGAGAGTCTTTGATGGATTCTATTAGAATCCTTTGTTCTCTTGTCCCATCCTTATTGTATTTGGCTAAGGCCTGAGTTTGTTCTTTAGCAGGTGTTGACCACTACGTGTCAACTACCCATAGCAGTACACCCCCTTTTTCGCAAAAGGGATAGCGCTTGATTGACGTGTCCGTGCCATTCGACTATCATCATCAGCCCAATCATGTTATGTTGTAAACCCAGTCTGCATGTGTAAATTGTAAATAATCTTAGCAGATCTGAGTCATGTATGTAAACTGCCTAGGCAAACCTAATTTTCTAGTGATAATCTACGTTCCGGAAGGTTTTTTGTCTCACCAATCCATGATCAGCAGAGTTTTCCTTCAGCCTAACCCCAAAGCCGGAATGAATTTTGTCATTAGAATCTTAGGGGAATCCTAGTGTGCTTCGAGTCTATGTAAAAGTAATTTGGAAATAATTCTAACTATTTGGTTAGGTTATTACAAATTGCTTGATCTGCTAGATTATATTTGTGTCGCAGAGCTGGGTGGTCTATGAGGGTCTATGTCAAATGGGTTTTCTCCCTTCAGAGGTGAAATTATAAAAGTCATGATGTATAGTGTCTTGAGGGTTAGAAAATAATTAATCCCCTCATAGGTCCTAGGTCCTAGGTAAAATTCCCAAAGGCTAAGTTCGAGGGTCCAAACATTAAAAAATTAAAAACTAAAAAATAAAAATAATAAAAAATTAAAAAATAACTAAAAAATAAAAAAATATTAAAATAAAATTTAAAAGTAAATTAAAAAATAAATAAAAAATTTTGAAAAATAAAATAAAATAATAAAATGATAATAAGTCAAAAGTTTTGAGGAAATAAATGCAAAATTTAAATTTTTAATATATTAAAATGCATTTAAAAATTTCGATGGATGAGATTAAAAGGGATTTTGATCCTCATTAACGGTCGAGATTAGTTTGACATGGATCACTCGAACTAGCCGTTGGGAATTTTTTCCTTTAAATAGGGTGTCAGGGATCATTTGAGATCACTGGATGTTAAAATTGGCAACCAAGGCAAAACTTTATGTGGGTCATCTTATTCATGGCTGATAATATTTTTATTAGATTCCTCTCGTCGAGAGGTGTAGGATTGATATAAAGATCATCCGATTCCGATAAGTATTCATGGAGATATGAATTTATTTTGATTATGGAATTATTATCAAGCCGACCTACAACTCATGTAGGCTTAGAAGCTCAACAGTCGCATCTATTCACCCACCAACATTGTGTATAAATATAAGAGGACTTTTCCTCATTTGGACTCACTCATCTCAACACATCTCTCTCTCTACTGCGCAGATATGAGTCTCTTCTCTACTGCGCTGAAATGGGTCTCTCTCTCTCTCACACATGTGAAGCCGGAAGCTGTTGAATTTGAAGCTGCAACTGCAGAAGTAAAAATTGACTTGCGTGGCCTAGAAGATCTCCTCTTTGGAACTGCGTTGTAGGTTCATCTGAACTTCCTTTGAAAGCCGCAACTTTTGGTGGTGGAATAAAGTCAATCCGACGAACGGTTTGCAAGATATCGACTGCCCTAGTTTGAAGCCGGAAACTGCTGAAACTGAAGCTGTAACTGTAGAAGTAAAGATTGACTTGCGTGGCCTAAAAGATCTCCTCTTTGGAACTGCGTTGTAGGTTCATCTGAACCTCCTTTGAAAGCCGCAACTTTTGGTGGTGGAATGAAGTCAATCCGACGAACGGTTTGCAAGATATCAACTGCCCTAGTTTGAAGCCGGAAACTACTGAAACTGAAGCTGCAACTGCAGAAGTAAAGATTGACTTGCATGGCCTAGAAGATCTCCTCTTTGGAACTGCGTTGTAGGTTCATCTGAACCTCCTTTGAAAGCCGCAACTTTTGGTGGTGGAATGAAGTCAATCCGACGAACGGTTAGCAAGATATCGACTGCCCTAGTTTGAAGCCGGAAACTGCTGAAACTGAAGCTGCAACTGCAGAAGTAAAGATTGACTTGCGTGGCCTAGAAGATCTCCTCATTGAACTGCGTTGTAGGTTCATCTGAAGCTCCTCTGGAAGCCGAAACTTTTGGTGGTGGAATGAAGTCAATCCGACTGTCGGTTTGTGAGATATGGTCTGCCCTAGTTTGATAATGAAGCCGCTAATGCTGATACTACTGATCTAGGGTTTGCTACTGCTGACATGAATCAGATTTATTGTACTAATTCTCTCTGCTGAATTATCGAAGATAAAAGAAGATTTGATCAAAGGGTTTCCCCACACATTGTGGGGTTTGTCCCTGGTTAGCCGCCACATCTTGTGTCTCTTGTCTTGGCTTGTTTTCTGTCGATCGTTTAATGTTCTATCTGCACTTTACTTTATGTACATGTGATTGCTAATCGGTGGAATATAATAAGAAAAATAAGTAAACTGTTATAAGCATAGAACATACCATAACTTAACATGGTATCAGAGCTGAGGTGAAGACAAAGCCCGAGCAAGAGCAAGAGCAATCATTGAAGAGAAGATTGGCAGGGCTATCCTAAAAGAACTATGGGGTCCTCAACACTCTTTCCTGCCGAAGACAAGCTCCGTGAGAAAGTTGACTATCACGGATGGAAGATGTCTATCGATCTAACCCTTGAAGAATCAAGGAGTGTTGTATCATGTGAGAGGCAATATTGTTGAGCCTCCATCAAATGCATCTGCTGCTGCCTGGAACAAATGAAAAAATGGAGAAGTCAAAACAATAGAAGATCATCCGGGACTCTATTGACAAGCGCTTGGTGGCCTACATCTCTGATCTAGACACCTCCAAGGAAATCTACGACAGACTGGTGAGTTTATTTAAAGTTAATGATGCAAATCAAGTTTTGTTTCTTAGAAATAAGTTGAGGGAAATCAAGAAGGGTAAAGATGAAAGTATGCAAGCATACTTCTTAAGAATCACCGAGATCAAGAACGATCTCCTATCTATTGGGGAAACTATCACTGACTAAATCAAAAGGAAAGGCTGGACCTAAGGCTAGAAGAAAATGACGATGTTACATTTGCGATAAAGCAAGTCACTATGTATGAGATCATGAGCATCATGATGAATGAGATCATGGACATAAAGGGCAACATGAGATCATGGACATATAGGATAGCATGATGATGATGCACACTAGTTTGAGCAGCATTATGATGGATAAAATCATGGACATGGGCAGCATTATGATAATCATGATTAGAGAAGCATGGTACAGTATGCAGTGGTGCAACTCGAAATCCCTCTGATGGCAATCAAAGGAATGACAAATTCAACAACAAAGGTAAGAGGAGAGCTGGGAATCAAGGAAGAGGACGAGCATTCAAGAAGGCTAGAAATTCTAGGATGTACTAAATGCACCTAACCTCAAAAGGAACCTAGTGTCCATCTTGGCAATGGAAGACAGAGGCTACAAGGTAACCTTCAGCAATGGCAAGGTATGTATATGGAAAAATAATGTTAAAGATGCCTTTACTCTTGGGTTTAGTGTTGATTCATTATATCAGGTTGATGGAAGTCCGCTAGGTGTCATGTCTTGTGACACAACTCTTTAGTCCGAACTTTGGCATCGGAGGTTTGCCCACCTTCATTACAAAGCTCTACCCGATGTAAGACAGATGGTAACAAGGATGCCCGAATTCCAAGTAGAGAAAGAAGGTGTATGTCCGGGATGTGCCAAAGGAAAGCTCAAAAGGGGACCATTTCCCTCAAGCCAAAGCAAGACCTCCGATATATTACAATTGGTTTACTCAGGAATACCTGAGGTTGGCATTAAGAGGGAGACTACTACACCACATACTCCTAAGCAGAATGGTGTGGTGGGAAGGAAGAACCACACGATGTGGAAGCTGTCCGGGCCATGCTACATGATCAAAGACTTCCAAAGTTTCTATGGGCTGAAACTACAATCACCGCCGTATATGTACAAAATCGATGCCCTCATCAAGCATTGGGTTCCTAAACTCCTAAAGAAATGTTCACCACCGGTCAAAGGGAAGTCGTGATTAGTCATGATGTCACCTTTGACGAAGATATGGCTCTCAGCAAGGTGATCAATCTTCCGACTTTGAGGAGCTCTCAAGAAGCCGACACCAAGGAACCGAAAGAAAAGGATGATGAATCAATGCCTGATGTAGAAGAACCCATGGATCCGATTGATCCTCCTCCATATGAGCCTTCCTCTTCTAGGAAGAGGCCTTCATGGCTTAAGGGGTTACTTGATGATGCTGAAGGACATGCTGCACCCCGAGGAACCTTTCTTGAAAGTAAGAAACCTAATAGATATCAAGGATACCTGACCATCATGAGCACAATCATACAAAATGAGCCTTCGTCATTCTCAGATGCCGTCAAGCATCATGGAAGGATGCTATGACCGAAGAATATGAGTCTATCATAAAGAATGATGTTTGGGAAGTAGTTCCCAGACCCCAGGACAAGACTGTTGTTACTTCCAAATGGCTTTACAAGATAAAACATGCAGCAGATGGAAGCACGGAAAAGTATAAGGCTCGTTTTGTTGCTCGAGGTTTCTCCCAAAAGGAAGGTATAGACTATGATGAGATATTTGCACCTGTTGCCAGATATACGACCATCCGCTCGATCATAGCCCTTGCCGCTTCACAAGGATGGAGCCTACATCAGATGGATGTCAAGACTGCGTTCTTGCATGGCTCGATCAAAGAAGAGGTCTACATGGAGCAACCCGAAGGATTTGAGATTTATGATCGAAAATCTCATGTATGCAGGTTGAAGAAAGCTCTCTATGGGCTGAAGCAAGCTCCCTGAGCATGGTATGAGAGGATCGATAGCTACTTAATGAAGCTGGGATTCACTAGGAGTGAAGTCGATCCTAACCTTTACTTTAAGGTTGAAGATGACAAGCCTCTCATACTGGTGTTGTATGTGGATGACCTCTTTCTAACAGGTGCAGACCCTCTCATTCACAAATGTAAGAGGGAGCTGGCCTCTGAATTTGAAATGAAAGACCTAGGACTGATGCACTACTTCCTAGGACTTGAAGTGTGGCAAAATCCAGGAGAAATTTTCCTAACTCAAGGAAAATATGTGGTGAAGATATTGGAAAGATTCGGAATGGTGGACTGCAAGCATGTAACTACTCTGATGGAGCTTGACTTCAAGAAGTTAAGCGGTAGTGCTGCTGGACCTGTTTTACGAAATGCTACCGAGTATCGGCAACTCGTCGGAGCATTAATGTTCTTAGTGAACTGTCGTCCAGATATATGCTTTGCAGTCAACACGTTGAGCCAGCGTATGGTTGAACCCCACCACATACACTGGATTGGTGCCAAGAATCTGCTGAGATATCTTCGTGGCACTATCACTTATGGGTTAAGATACATTGCCAGAGATGTGAGACTATTTGGATACACAGATGCTGACTGGGCAGGCAATGTGGAGGACCGTAAGAGCACTTCCGGGTGTTGTTTCTCCTTGGGATCTGCTTCGATATCATGGATGAGCAGGAAACAAAAGTCGGTGGCTTTGAACACCGCCGAAGCAGAGTATATTGCTGCTAGCATGGCTTCTTGTGAGGCAGTTTGGTTGCGAAAGCTCTTCAGTGAGTTGTTTGGATTCACATTGGATACCACTGTGATCCTTTGTGACAACCAAAGTGGGATTCGTTTGTCAAAGAATCTCGTATTCCATGATCGCTCCAAGCATATTGATATCAAATACCATTATATTCGAGATATGGTGCAACAGGGAGCTATAAGGCTCCATCATATCGGTACAGATGAACAGGTCGCCGACATTCTGACAAAACCCCTTGGGAAAGTAAAATTTCTAACTTTCCGTGAAGAACTTGGAGTTGTTCAAAGACCCTCCAATGAGGGTCATGTATGATGCATTGAGCTCTGAGAGCTCCGGGGGGTGCGGGGTGCTTCTTGGAGCAACATATGACCACAGGATTATTCACTATCCCCTGGTGGTATACAAGTACACCCCGTGGCGACATTGTAGCAGGATTGATGTGTTCTCCTGTGAGGCCTGGATTGATGTGTTCTCCATGGCAGCCTAGATTGATGTGTTCTCCATGGCAATTGTAGCAGGATTGATGTGTTCTCCTGTGAGGCCTGGATTGATGTGTTCTCCATGGCAATTGTAGCAGGATTGATGTGTTCTCCTATGAGGACAAGATTGATTAGTTCTCCTGTCAAGGCATCCTACCCATGCAGTCTAGGACTCATGGGAAGTACCTCTCATCTGATCAATGAGCAGGGAAATGAAGTTAGGGACCATAGTAGTACCGATGGACGCATCGTTGTAACTACCGTACTCCCTATGCTAGGATGACCTCCATTGATCTGGGATCAATGATACTGGTCTGGGACCAGTGGTAGGAGTTGTACCATACTATGAAGCTGACTTCGGGTCGGCTGAGACTGGTCTGGGACCAGTGGTACGCACTCTGAGACTGACTTTGAGTCAGTGGAGGATGATACTGGTCTGGGACCAGTGGAGTTGTACTCACTATGACACTAACTTCGGGTTGGTTGAGACTGGTCTGGGACCAGTGGTACATACTCTGAGACTGACTTTGAGTCAGTATGATACATCCTCGATCATTTCTTCTTCTTCATAATTCGGAAAAAAGCAGAGCAGAACAAAACAATGCAAGAACAGAGCAAAACAGTACAGATCAGTGCAGGGCAGAACAAGACAAAGCAGAACAGGCAGAATAGAGCAGAGCAAGGCAAGGGTCAGGTTGTACAGGGCAGTGCATTTGATGGATGAATAGTAACGACCGATAGACAGATTGCAGATGAAGTTCTCCATGGTTGAGAGGGAGTGTTAAAATTGGCAACCAGGGCAAAACTTCATGTGGGTCATCTTATTCATGGCTGATAATATTTTTATTAGATTCCTCTCATCGAGAGGTGTAGGATTGATATAAAGATCATCCGATTCCGATAAGTATTCATTGAGATATGAATTTATTTTGATTATGGAATTATTATCAAGCCGACCTACAACTCATGTAGGCTCAGAAGCTCAACAGTCGCATCTATTCACCCACCAACATTGTGTATAAATATAAGAGGACTTTTCCTCATTTGGACTCACTCATCTCAACACATCTCTCTCTCTCTACTGCGCAGATATGAGTCTCTTCTCTACTGCGCTGAAATGGGTCTCTCTCTCTCTCTCACATGTGAAGCCGGACGCTGTTGAATTTGAAGCTGCAACTGCAGAAGTAAAGATTGACTTGCGTGGCCTAGAAGATCTCCTCTTTGGAACTGCGCTGTAGGTTCATCTGAACCTCCTTTGAAAGCCGGAACTTTAGGTGGTGGAATGAAGTCAATCCGACGAACGGTTTGCAAGATATCGACTGCCCTAGTTTGAAGCTGGAAACTACTGAAACTGAAGCTGCAATTGCAGAAGTAAAGATTGACTTGCGTGGCCTACAAGATCTCCTCTTTGGAACTGCGCTGTAGGTTCATCTGAACCTCCTTTGAAAGCCGCAACTTTTGGTGGTGGAATGAAGTCAATCCGACGAACGGTTTGCAAGATATCGACTGCCCTAGTTTGAAGCCGGAAACTGCTGAAACTGAAGCTGCAACTGCAGAAGTAAAGATTGACTTGCGTGGCCTAGAAGATCTCCTCTTTGGAACTGCGTTGCAGGTTCATCTGAACCTCCTTTGAAAACCGCAACTTTTGGTGGTGGAATGAAGTCAATCCGACGAATGGTTTGCAAGATATCGACTGCCCTAGTTTGAAGCCGGAAACTGCTGAAACTGAAGCTGCAACTGCAGAAGTAAAGATTGACTTGCGTGGCCTAGAAGATCTCCTCATCTGAACTGCGCTGTAGGTTCATCTGAACCTCCTTTGGAAGCCGAAACTTTTGGTGGTGGAATGAAGTCAATCCGACTGTCGGTTTGTGAGATATGGTCTGCCCTAGTTTGATAATGAAGCCGCTAATACTGATAGTACTGATCTAGGGTTTGCTACTGCTGACATGAATCAGATTTATTGTACTATTTCTCTCTGCTGAATTATTGAAGATAAAAGAAGATTTGATCAAAGAGTTTCCCCACACATTGTGGGGCTTGTCCCTGGCTAGCCGCCACATCTTGTGTCTCTTGTCTTGGCTTGTTTTCTGTCGATCGTTTAATGTTCTATCTGCACTTTACTTTATGTACATGTGATTGCTAATCGGTGGAATATAATAAGAAAAAGAAGTAAATTGTTATAAGCATAGAACATACAATGACTTAACATTGGATCTGTGAGTCTTGTACTAAAGAAAGCTCTCTTGTAGTCATTTTTTGTGCAATAAAGAAAGACTTTGGGGTTGAAAATCTTGCTGGTGTTACTCTTCTGGAAATGCTGTAAGATGTTTTATTTTTCTGCATAATTTTATTTTCAGTTGTTGATGATAGCTTGATGAAGATTAATTTAGGCACAGGTATCTTGTGTGATCTCTAGGTTTTGAATGATAGTTTAATTTTTGAACATAATGGCAGGTATCTCCATTTGATCTTAATTTCACTGTCGTTTTCTCCCTCTATGTTAATGGTTTATTTAAAGTTGTGCAAGATATCCTTAATTTTGAGTTAGGGGAAATTCTTGGCTGAACCAGCCAACTCCCGGATTGCGTTTTCTGAAAGAGCTCAGCGAATTTTAATCCCGGGCTTATCATTAGAATTTTTGTTGCAGAAGCATGAAGGGTTTTCTGAAGCACCTCATATTAAATTTAAAATTCTGAAAATATTTCTGTGCCATACCGACAGATCTGGCTATTTAGAGCCTTTAATCTGTAATTACTGTAATTATTTAGCTGGTTTTCTGTTAGGGTTTTAGATTTCTTCCTTGCACATTTATTTATGGGTGTTCTGTTTTTTTTTGCCATCGCAGGTTGCAGGTACAGATTTTGAAAAATTTTCAAGGTTTTCATCAGGTAATCTAAAGCGGATTGATTTAAAATTTTTTACAATTTCTAAGGAAATTCAAGGGTTTTCTGTTGCTGCCTGGAGGGTTTCTTTTTCGCAGAAGGATTTCGAAATTTGTTTCAGGTGTGCACTGTTCAAACCTCCAGATCTGCATCCTTCAAGCTGCAGCACTGGCCATCAAATCTTTCATTCTCATGTTGCCATTTTCTTCTGGCATTCTCAGCCACCACACAAATCTCAATCAGCTGCCCATTCACGCGCAGTCAGCTATTAACCTCAGCCATCCTTCCACGCTGCTCTTCAAAACCCTTGCTACATCGTTCTCCGTCTTCACCTGCAAATCACATCAAATGTCGTTGTGGCTATCTACCTTCTCACCGCAACCTCCACCTTTCTGCTGCCAAAACTCTCATGCTGTGGCACGCAGTCTCCATCCTTGCGTTTTCCTCACTAATCCTGCGTGCCAAACCCCAGCTCCACGATGCCTGTATGTCCCTAAAACCTACAATCTCAAACCATTCCGCCGCTGCTTCACGCTACCAATGCATTGTCCATCTGCGTGCTACCTCCTCCACGTGAGCTGCCTCTCCACAGTTCGATCCACCTGCGTATTCTTCTTCCTGCACAGTCATATCCCTTGCCAGCTCCCTTTCTCCTCTGCGCTTCTCCATCCATCCTCTCTACGTCCAACCAGCGTGCTACCCCTGCCATACCTGCAAAAAAAAAAAACTCGTGTTTTCCTTCTTCCGCCATCAAGTTCAGACCTGCACACACGTAACAATAAAAAAGAGAAATACGCTCAGTCTTTTGCTTCTATGCGTTGTAGAATTTAGCATTTCGATTTTAGGTTTCATAGGTTTTAACTTAGGGTTAATGTTATTTAGCTTTAGAAATAAATTTTTCTTAATAGATTTGATTTTATTTTTTGTATAGTTTTGAACTTTATAAAATTTTGTTAAAGATCCGTTTCATTTAAATTTTAATTAGATTTAGATTTTCACTTTTTCTATAATTTAGAATTTTAAAATCATTATAACAAAAAAAAAATTAATATTGAATTTTAGATTTTAATGGTTTCATCTTTTTTTTTTAGATTTATTTGATTTTACAATTTAGTTTAGTTTAGTTCTAAAATAAATCAGATCATAAAAATAAAAAAATGCATAAAGGTTTTTTTTTTGTTTTCTTTTATTTAGTTTTAGAATTAAATTTTAGTTAAGATTATTATTTAGATTTAAGTTTAGATTAAATTTTATTTATTTAGACTTAAGTTTTTGCTTTTATTTTTAGAATCTCAAAAATCAAAAAAACAAAAGAAGAAGGAAAAAAAATATATATATATATATATAAAATATTTAAAAATCAAAAATTTTGAAAAAACACTGATTGACAATTCATTTTTTAGTGTCTCTTGTGGTATCTATGTTCCACTTCTCTGTAGTTAAATGCACTTAAATGTTTATTTAAAGTTAGCTATATGAAAGTGGTAACTGGTCAGCATTTAAATTCATTTGATTTTTCTTGAAGTTTAATTGCTGGAACATTATTAAAGCATTGTGCATTTATCAAACATATTGCATCGCTTGGGTTATTTGATGATAAATGATTGTTTTACATGGTTTATATTTCTACAACATTTAAGAAATAATCATTTAATCATTAACTCCATAAGGCACTGGTACATTAATTCCTAAAATCAATCAAGTACTGGTATCACCTTGCTATGTCTCCCAACCCAACTGGTCCACAGTTGGTCTTCCTTCATCCCATAGGGCCTATCCCTCTTAGCCTCGAGAGACGGCTTAAACGGAGGGATCGGGGATCAGGGTGACAGCCCCCGGTCTAAGCGTTGTCGCGCTGCCCAGACAATATGTGCGACAACAGCATGGATAGTAATATTCCCTTTGATGTGTTCCAGAAGTTCATTCTCCTTGAGAAGTAAATCAATCCTCTTCTTCCATGCAAGAAATTTATTGGTACCTACCAATTTGCTGCTTTCCTTGCAAAAATGCATTGATATGTATTCAGAAGGGGACATATACTTACTTGATAGATTTTGAGATGTAGTGGACTTGCTTTCTCCTTGAAGACTTGATGGCTTGCCTTCCTTAGATCTTGATGATGTAGGTCCTTCTTTGATTTTCTCTTCTTGTAGGTGCCTTTATATAAGGCTCTTCTTCTTGCTTTGTAGTCTTCCTTGATGAATGATAGATGGTAGACCTTCTTGTCCTTGAAGTGATTGAGACTTCTTGGCTTGATGCTTCAACTTTTGTAGATGTCCTTTCTTGTTTTTGAGATGTCCTTTCTTGTTCTTGAGATGCCCTTTTCTTGATGAGTCACTTTACCTCTGATTCCATGTTGAAGAATCTAGGGCAATTAGGTCTAGTGTGATTCTTCTTGACTTGATAATAATTTGTGAAGTCTTTTTACAATTTGTCTTGTTAGCTTAATCTTCTTCTTCTTCTTCTTATTAATGCATGTGTGTGTACTTCATCAAACTACTACCAAAAACATAAGAACAAGAACACAAGATGTTGGCTCTCTGCCAGGGCCAAAACCTCTCTTCTCTTGAGAGGAAAACCCTTCAGTAAATTTCTCTTATTGAAGCTTCTTATTGATCAATGCCAAACCCTAGACCCTTGACCAGAGTATCCTCCAAGCACAAGTCAAGTCCTTCCTCCTTTCTGCACTTTGTCTTCCCGACACTTTGTCCTTCTCCTTCTGGCACTTCGTTACCCGGCACTTCGTCCTCCTTCCGGCACTACATTCTTCTTTCAACTGTTTATAGACATTGTTGCACTTGCTCTAGAAGAGACACCTTTTGATGAGTTGCTTTCCTTGTGATGATCCCTTCCTTCTTCTTGACTAAATGAGCCCTTTTTTCAAGGTGTAGGTGCAGACTTGATATGATTGTCTTGCAGCCCTAAATTCTCACACGTGTGGGAGGTTTACTTGATGTTATAGGCTCTTTTCTCCTTCGCTTGAGTGCCCTTCTTCTTCGCTTGAGTAGGAGGCCTTATAGGCCTAGTTTACTAGCCCAAATGGTGAGATATGTTAACTGTGAGTTTCTATTGTTATGACCGCAGGCAGCCCTCCTTTTTCTCGCACGTGTGACTGCAGCTTGCCCTAGAAACAGTCCTTGTTTACTTCGGTTTGTGTCTCTCCTTCTTCGCTGCACTAGAGGCTCCTTCTTCATCCTTTGTTCACCCTTTTCTTGGCTTCCTTTACTTCGTTGATTTCAGAGATGAGTTCATGACGTTATGAGGGAGTGGACAACCTCTATATATAGAGGATTGTCCCTCCTTTAGGTCGACTAGCTGACTATAGGCCGACTTGACTTCTTTGCTTCGGATGGCTTCTTTTGATGGTGCCATTGCTTGGAGGAGACTTGACTTTGCTTGGAGGTGTATTCTTTGACTCTAATACATAAGTATACATAGTGTAACATGCCCTTAAGATCTTCAACATTTCTTTTGACTCTTTGACTCACCTATAGCACTTTAACATGTGCTAGACCTATTTCAATGAGAGAGAAACTCATTGACAAATCTAATAAAGATAATATTTATTATCTTGAATAAATACAAATATCAAAAGTACATTTATGAAGACCGAACCTAGTTACATTTCCTTCAACAGAGAAGGAGAGCATATTATGACAATCATAATGAATACCTTGAAGTAAGAATGAAACTGAATGAATGAAAGTGCTATAGATGAATGTTCGTGATTCATGAAGTTATAAACAAAAGACTTGAGAGGTACTGAGACTATATTTGGTGTTGCTGAAGAAATGGAAAAGGAAAACTTTGAATAAGATTGAAGATGATATAAGCAGCATCAGAATGATTAAGGACGCCGAAGGTTTGTGTTTATTTGTATAGATACATCTGAAATTTTGTTATTGATTGGGGTTGCGATTGTGCAGGATCTCTCCATAAAAGATTGAACGTTTGAAGCACGCTTGGATTGGTGGATATATCTGATTTAGTTGACTAGGAGAGATGAAGCATCTTATGGCAAAATGCTTGGGAGGACATTTGGTCGACCTATGTGTTGATGTCTAGATCCCGAAGTAGGGAGGGTGGTGTTGGTCATGGAGCTCCGACCTTGGATACGCACCTAGATCCCTGGGTTGGTGGTAGAGCTTAAAAGCTTGATGGTACCTATAGTGGCTAAAGCTTGAGTCCACCTTAGTCCCACCCGATTAGAGTACCCTAGTCAAGTATCTAATTTGTAGCACTGCGTGTGTTGTGACTCTTCATAGAGTATATCATTTGAGATCTTCCATGTACCTTTGTATATATGTAATTGTGAATACCTCCCTAGTTAATTGGGAGTGTTGAAGAATGTAACTAGTGTTGGTCTTCATAATTGTATTTGAGTCATGATGTAATGTATTTGTCAAAAGAAAGATAAAGAAATTTTATTATAAAATAAATTGACTTATTGAAGCATGGATTTCATGCTTGGGTCAAAGGTTCTTAGGTCAAAGCCTCCATTGTAGGCTTCTAGGGTTTATGTCAAGTGTCCTTGTCCATGTCATAATGTAAAATACTCTTCTTGGGCTTTATCTATCATGAAAGAAATTTATTTTAATGTAAAATAATTATTTTAGGTCTCCCCCACCAAGTCGGCCTCAAGAAGGACAAGTCGACCTCATCAAGGGAATTCGACCTCACACAAACACTATATAAAGGCAGCAATTTGTCTCATTTGGAGCACACTCACTCAACAAGTTCGATCTGTAGTTGTTGGAGGTAGAAAAAGATAGCGAAGTTGTTGGAGAAGGATTGAAGAAGCTGGAAGACCAAAATCGAGTTATTTAGGCATGGGCATTACCTGCTCTTCTACCTTTGTTTGTTCTTGAATGCATCTAGCCATTAATTCCTCGAAACCAGGAATTACATTATAGTTCAAAAGAGTAGTCCTGAACACATACCATTCAAATGGCAATCCTCCAAGAGTTGTGAGTGCCATTTCTCTGTCAGTAATAGTTTCCCCAATAGATAGGAGATCGTTCTTGATCTCGGTGATTCTTAAGAAGTATGCTTGCATACTTTCATCTTTACCCTTCTTGATTTCCCTCATCTTATTTCTAAGAAACAAAACTTGATCTACATCATTAACTTTAAATAAACTCACCAATCTATCGTAGATTTCCTTGGAGGTGTCCAGTTCAGAGATGTAGGCCACCAAGTGCTTGTCGATAGAGTCCCGGATGATCTTCTATTGTTTTGACTTCTCCATTTTTTCATTTGATCCAAGCAGCAGCGGATGCATTTGATGGAGGCTCAACAATATTGCCTCTCACATGATCCAACACTCCTTGATTCTCAAGGGTTAGATCGATAGACATCTTCCATCCGTGATAGTCAGCTTTCTCACGAAGCTTGTCTTCAGCAGGAAAGAGTGTTGAGGACCCTATAATTCTTTTAGGATAGCCTTGCCAATATTCTCTTCGATGATTGCTCTTGCTCTTGCTCGGGCTTTGTCTTCACCTCAGCTCTGATACCATGTTAAGTTATGGTATGTTCTATGCTTATAACAGTTTACTTCTTTTTCTTATTATATTCCACCGATTAGCAATCACATGTACATAAAGTAAAGTGCAGATAGAACATTAAACGATCGACAGAAAACAATCCAAGACAAGAGACACAAGATGTGGCGGCTAGCCAGGGACAAACCCCACAATGTGTGGGGAAACCCTTTGATCAAATCTTCTTTTATCTTCAATAAATCTGATTCATATCAGCAGTAGCAAACCCTAGATCAGCAGCATCAGCATTAGCGGCTTCATTATCAAACTAGGGCAGACCATATCTCACAAACCGACCATCGGATTGACTTCATTCCACCACCAAAAGTTTCGGCTTCTAAAGGAGGTTCAGATGAACCTACAGCGCAGTTCAGATGAGGAGATCTTCTAGGCCACACAAGTCAATCTTTACTTCTGTAGTTGCAGCTTCAGTTTCAGCAGTTTCCGGCTTCAAACTAGGGCAGTCGATATCTTGCAAACCGTTCGTCGGATTGACTTCATTCCACCACCAAAAGTTGCGGCTTTCAAAGGAGGTTCAGATGAACCTACAGCGCAGTTCCAAAGAGGAGATCTTCTAGGCCACGCAAGTCAATCTTTACTTCTGCAGTTGCAGCTTCAAATTCAATAGCTTCCGGCTTCACATGTGTGAGAGAGAGAGACCCATTTCAGCGCAGTAGAGAAGAGACTCATATCTGCGCAGTAGAGAGAGAGAGATGTGATGAGATGAGCGAGTCCAAATGAGGAAAAGTCCTCTTATATTTATACACAACGTTGGTGGGTGAATAGATGCGACTGTTGGGCTTCTGAGCCTACATGAGTTGTAGGTCGGCTTGATAATAACTCCATAATCAAAATAAATTCATATCTCCATGAATACTTATCGGAATCGGATGATATTTATATCAATCTTACACCTCTCGACGAGAGGAATCTAATAAAAATATTATCAGCCATGAATAAGATGACCCACATGAAGTTTTGCCCTGGTTGCCAATTTTAACAATATTTAAGTCCAAGCCTTTTCATTATACTTAAGGGCACGATGTGGACTAGGGTTCCAAAATTCGAAATATAATTCATTAAGATGTGACCATTGATATTTAGGGCTATGTAGAAAGGGTCCTGCATATCCAAAGCTAGCCGAGCGGAAGGCTTAAGGTAGTGTGAGTGGAGGTCTTTCCTTGTACTTATTTCTTTTTCCTTTGTTAGTTTTGGGTAACGTTTTGTCTTTGTAAAGTGATGAGTCTTCACTTTCCGCAGGAATGTCAGGGTCATTGTTTTGCACCATGTTAATGGCAGACTCTTTCACGGTTTGGTCGAGGTCAAACAGAATATTTTGAGCTGGAAGAAGGTCGACAGGTTTCTTATTCCTAACATCAAAATATATCAGTAAGGGCATTGAAATATGCAGCCATGACCACTTCCTTTGGAGGACTTAGTTCTTGGGGGATTAAGTGGATCATTGTGTTAAATCTTTGGTTGAATTCTCCAATGGATTCATTCCCGTCCATTTTACTAGAAAGGAAACCCGTGTACAATTCAACCACATCGCTTTCACGAAACCATTTCCTTTTGAATGCATTAGCAAAATCATCCCAGGAGGAGATAGAGGACGATAGTAAGGATTGATACCATATGTGGGCATTGCCTTGAAGAGTCATGGCAAATGAGATCATGTGGATGTCTTCACTATAGGATGTATCACATACTTGATACTCAAAATTTGTGAGGTGTTCCTGGGGATCTTCTTCTCCGATAAATATTGGTCTATCTAGGTCTTCTGAGGGAGGACGTGTTGAAATATGTAACTAGATTTGGTCTTCATAATGGCATATGTAATCATGATTTTATGTATTTGATGTAATGAGAAAAATAAATTTATTATTGTTATTCTTGAGGCATGGGTTTCATACTCAAGGGAAATTTATTTTTAGGTCAAGCCCCCATTGAGTGCTTTTAGGGCTTGTCATTAAGTCTACAAGTAAATTGAGTCATTGTCATGTATGAAAGACCCTTTTGGGCATGTTACATATTGTAAAGAAAATTTATTTGAGTCAAAAGAAAGTCAAAAGACCCTCCAAGACCTCGTCATGTCGCAAAGATCAAGTCGGCCTACATGAAGGGACAAGTCGGCCTAAAGATAGCAATTCACATCCCTCAAAAGCTTATAAATAAGAAGGAACTCGACCTCATTTGGACACATTCTCAAGCAAGTTCGATCTTCTCAAGAAAGTAGCTGGAAAAAGGACGAAAAAGAAGAGCAAGATCAATATTTTGGGCCTCTCTCTCTCTCTCTCTCTCTCTCTCTCTCTCTCTCTCTCGTGCTAGGGTTTCTACAGTGGTTGGGCAAATCGAAGTAATAGGAAGTTGTTGGACAAATCAAAGTTTCAGAAAGTTGTTGGGCAAGTCTAAGTACAGAAAAGTTGATGGGCAAGTCAAAGTGTTGTTTGACAAGTTGAAGTGCTAGGAAGAAACTGTTGGGTCGAAGTTCCAGAAGAATTTGTTGGGTCGGTTGAAGTTCCAAAAGAATTTGCTGGGCAGGTTGAAGTTGCAAAAGAAACTGTTGAGCAGGTCGAAGTTACAGAAGAATATGTTGGGCAGGCCGAAGTTGCAGAAGAATCTGTTGGGAAGTCAAAATTGCAAAGTTGTTGGAAGGAAAGCTTGTTAAAGAAGAAAGGTTTTGACATGGTCTTGGAGGGTCTTGGTCAAGGGTCGTAGGTCTTGGAATTCGTCAATTGAAGATTTTATAAGAAGAGAAGAATTCTTGTGGGTTTTCCTCTCAGTTCGAGAGGTTTTGACCCTGTTGATCGCCTATATCTTTTGTCCTTTGTCTCATTATTCTTTATGGTTTGGTAGTTGTTTGATGAAGAGAATACTAATAATAATCAAGTGAAAGACGAAGATAATCAAGCTAAGTAAACACACATCACAAGCAATTATCAAAGAAGAGAAATCACCTAATCTAGCTGCCCCTAGATTTCTCAACATGGTTTCAAGGCTAAGGTGACTAAATCAAGGAAAGGCAACTTAAAGAAGGACACTCAAGGGCTGAAGCACTAGAAGATCTTCGAGAGCATCAATTATCAAGAAGGATCATTCATCTCAAGGATCACAACATCCCAAAGAAAGAAGACCTCAAAACCCTAGCTCATCCAAAGAAGGGTTATATACTTGAAGCAATCTTGAAAATCTCACATCATCATCGCAAAGAAAAGATCTACAGAACCCTACCTCCACTTAAACTCATTGAAGCATCTTGAAGTCTATACATCCAAGGGAAGCAAGAAGAAGCGTAGTCATCATCATCAAAGAATCAAGGTGATCTCCCTCTCTTTGAAGGATCACTTTTGAAGGAAGACATCTTCTATTATCAACATCATCATCTAAATCAAGAAGGCATCAAGTTGAAGATATTGTCATCAAGGAGCATCTTCACTTGACAAGTACCTCTATATTTATGACTGAATTTGCTATCAAAATGACTTCATTTTGCAAGGAAAGCAACAAATTGGTTGGGTCATCAAACTTTCTTGCATGGAAGAAGAGGACAGATTTGATCCTCATAGAAAATGAAGTCGTTGAACATGTTAAGGGTACAATCACTAAACCTCCAAAGGAAGAAGCTCAAACTCTTGCAAAGTATATGAAAGGGGAAGTAAGGGCTCAAAGGATTCTCATAGAATCCATCAAGGACCCCTCATACCTTATGTATCAAAGCTAGAGACATCAAAAGAAATGTATGACAAGTTAATAGAATTATTCTCTGTAAGTGTTGCAGGAGAAGTGATATCTTTAAGGAACGAGTTGTAGAAAATGAAGATCTCAAAGGAAGATGGAATAGCCTCATATTTTATGAGGGTATCAGAAATAAGAGACCAACTACAAGAGTTGGTAGAAAGAAGGAGGCCACCCCATTCAATGAACTTTGGTCATTGTGTAAAATTGAAGAAACCAGGTTGAAGGCAAAAAGCGATGTAGGATCAAACAAGCAAGTCCAAGCATTTGTTGCCATGGCTATGAAGAAAGGAAAGTTTGGAAGGTTTGGTCCTTAGAAAAAGAACAAGCGGAATATGTCTAAGTCCAATGTTATGGTTGTCATGAATATGGGCACTACAAGAGAGATCGTCTGAAACTCATGAAGGACAACAACAAAAGAGGAAGGGAAGAAGCCCAGGTCACAAAAGAAGTGGAAGAACCTGAAAAGAAGAAATCAAAGATGGAGGAAGTGAGAGATCTCTACTATGACTGAGATAGTCTCCTTCACTAAATTCTTTTTAGTTTTGTAAATAATAGCTATCATGATAGAAAGCGTTGCAAGTATGATAGGATGCATCATATCAGGGGATGGCGTCATGGTAGAAGCATATGATTGAAGCAAGAGCTCACTGTAGAAGCTTGAAAAGGATAGCTGAAGTAGAAGTCTACATGGATGTAGCAATCATCATATAAAGGAAGTAGCTTGTGGTAACCTCATTTAATGCATGTGTAGTGCATATGGCTGAAAGAAAGTCATCTAGCATGATAGAAGGAATTCATCATACATCATCATCATGAGAAAGGAGCTTCTGTCGGATGAGGATAATCTAGATCCTCTGTTGGAATCTTCATTAGAAGGTTCACCTCTACTTGGAAGAAGGAAGTGTCTCGCTGATCATTCCACCTTGTGTGGGATACATTGTTTAGAAGGATGATGGTATGGTGACAAAGGAGTGCAGCACGACAAGTTGATTGAAGTACTCTCAATCAAGGAAACGAAGTTGTCAAAGGAAGTCTAGATGACCAAAAGGACGAATGAGGTGTGTATACATTTGCTAGATTAAGTCATTTCATCATATAGTTGCAGATAGCATGAGAAAATGCTCTATCCCATGACCATGGTCAAAGAAAAGGGGTCTCTTCCTTGGAAATATGCATGAAGGCATGATTCACATATTGATAAGATAAAATCAACATAATATGTCCTCATATGGAATATGAGGTAGTTGACAAAGATAAAGGAACTATGAGTTCCTGGGAAGCAATGCGTGAAGAAAGAAAGAAGAGATTGTTAAAGATGCAACTACATTCACAAAAAGCCAACATCCGACTACTTGAAGAATTGATCATGACATCTCCATAGAGAAGAAGACCGTGATAAGGTTTGTAAAGAAAGGAGACCCTTGACATATGAAGTCATGGAGATGTGTTTATGAATGTGCAGGATGATGCAGTCAAGCAAGAAGTCATGATGAATGACCATCACAAAAGGTAACTAAGATTTGATTGTTGATTTGAACATCTGATGGGTTGATACAAGGCTACCAAAAGAGGGTTGTAGATGTCACCTACAGCTGGCACTCATGTGGTTGGACAAAAGATCCAAAAGGAAACATGACTTGGAAGAGGTAGCAGTATGAAGAAAAGCTAGATGTGGACTAGAATATCACTTTCCCATGTAGAGAAGGATGACATCACTGACATTGTTCGTGAAGGAAAGAGATGGATGGTTGATGCCCTATGAACTGATGAAGGCTCCATAAGGAAAAGGATGAACTTCATGACATCAAAAGGAGGACACCCACAAGTAGTTGATAATCCCATGATCTCCACCTAGAGCAGAAAGTTGTTGGAAGCAAGTCCCTGGTTAAGAGGGAGTTTGGACAAGTCCTTAAACAAGAGAGAGCTTGGGTACATTCCTTTATAGGAATGGGTACATTCCATTATAGGAATGGGTATATCCTCCCTAGTTGAGAGGGAGAGATAGACACATCATTCTTGTCTTCACTTTGGGAAGAAAGAATGGAGAATTGGGTAAGCATTTGGCATCCAATACTCTTTTTTTTAACCACATGGTGAATCAGTAACTGCCAGGCCTAATCTATGGGAGACCTAGGATCAAACCTCATAGTTGCCACTACAACACCAAGAGCATAACCAACCACTTGCAAGTCGGGTATACTAAGTTCCTATGATTTTAGCAAGAGCAGACTCACGAGAAAGGGGAATCCGCCCCTCTAGCCACCACCACAGCAAGTCATTGTACTCAATGAGATTTGAACTTCGATCTCCCCGAGCTTCGCCCATGTGACTTACCATCAAACCACACATCACTGTACAGCATTACTCTTTAAGGATAAGGTAGGGCATCCAAGATAAGAGTAATCGAAGAGGACCGATATTCTTTAAGGACTGGGAATCCAAGATAAGAATAGTCTTGGAAGGACATACTTTGTGAACACCCGAGTGGGGTATGTACCTTGAGAGACAATGATGATGGTGTCTATAAGTCATTGGTCTCGCTAGCATTGTGCTCTGATCTTGTGGAGAGATAGAGTTGTTAGTGAAGGCCTTGCTATGTGACAATGTTAGATGATATGATGCTATACAGATGGGTTACCAATCCAACTCTTCTTATGAGAATTCTTCAGATTGAGAATGTCCAAGTACCTTTTATGGATTATGAATACCTCCCTAGTTAAGAGAGAGTGTTGAAATATGTAACTAGGTTCGGTCTTCATAATGACATATGTAATCATGATTTTATGTATTTGATGTAATGAAAAAAATAAATTTATTATTGTTATTCTTGAGGCATGGGTTTCATGCTCAAGGGAAATTTATTTTTAGGTCAAGCACCCATTGAGTGCTTCTAGGGCTTGTCATTAAGTCTACAAGTCAATTGAGTCATTGTCATGTATGAAAGACCCTTTTGGGCATGTTACATATTGTAAAGAAAATTTATTTGAGTCAAAATAAAGTCAAAAGACCCTCCAAGACCTCGTCATGGTGCAAAGATCAAGTCAGCCTACATGAAGGGACAAGTTGGCCTAAAGATAGCAATTCGTACCCCTCAAAAGCCTATAAATAAGAAGGAACTCGACCTCATTTGGACACACTCTCAAGCAAGTTCGATCTCCTCAAGAAAGTAGCTAGAAAAGGACGAAAAAGAAGAAGAAGAGCAAGATCAAAGTTTTGGGCCTCTCTCTCTCTCTCTCTCTCTCTCTTCTCTCGTGCTAGGGTTTCTACAATTGTTGGGCAAATCGAACCACTGGAAAGATGTTGGACAAATCAAAGTGTCGGAAAGTTGTTGGGTAAGTCGAAGTACTGGAAAGCTGCTAGGCAAGTCAAAGTGTTGTTGGGCAAGTTGAAGTGCTAGGAAGAAACTGTTGGGTTGAAGTTCCAAAAGAATTTGTTGGGCGGGTCGAAGTTGCAGAAGAAACTGTTGGGCAAGTCGAAGTTACAAAAGAAACTACTCGGCAAGTTGAAGTTGCGGAAGAATTTACTGGGAGGTCAAAATTGCAGAAGGTGTTGGAAGAAAAGCTCGTTAAGGAAGAAAGGTTTTGACTTGGTCTTGGAGGGTCTTGGTCAAGGTTCATAGATCTTGGAATTCATCAAATGAAGATTCTATAAGAAGAGAAGAATTTTTGTGGGTTTTCCTCTCAGTTGGAGAGGTTTTGACCCTGGATTATCACCTATATCTTGTGACCTTTGTCTCATTATTCTTTATGGTTTGGTAGTTGTTTGATGAAGACAATACTAATAATAATCAAGTGAAAGAAGAAAATAATCAAGTTAAGTAAACATGCATCACAAGCAGTTATCAAAGAAGAGAAATCACCTAATCTAGTTTCCCTTAGATTTCTCAACAGGACGATGAAGGGCCCCAAGAATATTGGAAAAATCGAAAGGAGTGAAAAAACCATAATTATGGTTCTTTCGATTGAGTACCCTGTCAAAAGGAGTAAGAGGTGACTCATCACCTCTTCGATGATAAGCCAAGATTTCAGGGCTCTCCATTCTAAGAAGGGCATTGTGGAGTCACTAGAGGAATACTTATATTGTCGTTAATGAATCAATTCCTCAATGATTCACTAGGGAAGTGGACCTGCTTCCTCCACGGAAACAGTGCCAAAATGTTACCGCTCAAACTAGCAGGGGTCCTAGGAGAAGTTCCTATAGAGCAACTACTAGGTCAAGTGGCAAAAAAGGAGCAATAGCCCATTGTCACCTCAGTTAAAGCTCCCTACTCTTTACAAACTTTCACCAATGGGAGAAGTCCTAGTATTAGGGAAATGACTAGGAGAAATATATCAATGGTGCGTAGGTAGTGATTCTAATAGACTACTCAAAGGAGAGACTTTAATGATAAGGATTGCTTTCTTTTAGAAGCAAGATGAATGGCTCTCCAAGAAGGGCTAGGAGGAGACCCAAACCTATGTTTGAGTATTTCTTGATGTGAGGTGCCCTAGACCAAAGAATCCTAGAACAATAGGGTTTCCAAGCAATCCTTGTGAAATTGGAGTGACACGGTTACGAGACGACAAAGAAGCCCTAGTGGACCCAAACGAGGTCAAGTGTATGGGATGAAACTTCAAACAAAGGGGTTTTGACCAAGTAGGGGAGAAGAAAGGGATCAAGGAAATGAAATTTGACTTTAATTTTCAATACAATGATCCTTGAAGAAGCCACTAACCAAAAGGAAACCTAGGGAGGATGGTTTAAGAGCTAGGGCTTGGTAAAATTTCAGTTTCCACCGTCGGAATGGCTTGAAAACTAGAGGACCTCTGAAGGACATACCAGCGCAGTTCTAAACCAAATTTCATCAATTTTGGATGGCTACAATGGATTTCTTGTCATGCCCTGGGAAGCCTACTAGGGTTAGGACTTGGAAAGAGAAAAGGAGGTGAGGAAAATCTTCGTTTTGGTGATCACCTAGGACTAGACCAATGCCTAGCCTATTGGGAGAATGCAGTTAATGAGATTAAATGTTTAGAGATCCTTATACCCAATCAAGGAGTTCCCCAGCAAATTCGCATGGCCCTAGAGGCAGCTACTAGGTTACTAGGAAAGTTTATACTTCTTTGATGCTGCAATTGATGACTTATTAAGGTAATTATGCACAATCATACACCCCTAGGACATTCATTCACTATACTTTGCATTAAATATAGCAAAAACCCTCACAAAGACAAGATTCAATAAATTCACATTCATTAAGGCAATTACTGCAGCTTCATGAGCGAAAATTCCCATATAATACACATGTGACAGAAATATGAAATAAATCATAAAAGAGACACAAGTATAGCGAACTTTTCCTGTTGACCACTACGTGTCAGCGACCCATAGCAGTACACCGCTTTTTTTCGCAAAAGGGATAGCGCATGATCGATGTGTTCATGTCGTCCAACTATTATCATCAGCTTAATCATCATCTTGTAATGTAAATCCATTCTGCATGTGTATAATGTAAATAATCTCAGCAGATCCGTGTCGTGTATGTAATTACCTAGGTAAACCTAATTTTCTGGTGACGATCTACATTCCGAGAGGTTTTTGTCTCACCAATCCATTCTCGGATGGTCGGCAGAGTTTTCCTCCAGCCTTACTCCAAAGCCGAAATAGATTTTTGTCATTGGGATTTTAGGGGAGTCCTAGTGTTCTAGATCGAGTCTATGTAAAAGTAATTTGGGAATAATCCTAACTATTTGGTTAGGTTATTTTATTACAAATTGCTTGGTCTGCTGGATTATATTTGTGTCGCAGAATTGGATAGTCTGTGAGGGTCTTTTGCAAATGGGTTTTCCCCCTTGAAATGTAAAAAATGTAAAAATCATGATGTAAAGTGTCTTGAGGGTTGGAAAAATAATTTATCCCCTCATGGATTAATTAATTAAATTTTCTGGCCAAAATTAGTTAAAATCCTAAGCCAGAAATTTAATTAATTCTAGGTCCTAAGTGAATTTAAATTTTCCGAAGGCAAAATTCGTTGGTCCTTAAAAACTAAATTTTAAGAGGTCCAGGTACTAAGGTAAATTAATTATTTTGCTAAATTTTAAGCCTTTGGTCCCTAGGGTTAAGTCAAAGTCAAAATTTTGAGGAAATTAATTCAAAATTTTAATTTTTGAATTAATTAAAATGCATTTAATTGAAAAATTCGAATTACCTCAAGAATTTTAAATTTCAACGGATGAGATTAAAAGAAATTTTGATCCTCGTCAATGGTCGAGATTGCTTTAACAAGGATCACTTGAACTAGCCGTTGGAGGATTTATCTTTAAATAAGAGATCATTTGTCAGTCAATTCATCCGACCAGTGAGTCGTGTGCTAAGCTAAAAGCTCTCGTGTAATCCTTTTTTTGGACAAATAAAGAAAGACTTTGGGGTTAATTTTCGTCAGTGTTACTCTTCATGGAAGTACTGTAAGATGTATCATTTTTCATGCGTAAATTTTTTTTTAGCAATTGATAATAGCTTCTAAAGAGTGATTTGAGTACAAGTGTCTTGCTCAGTCGTTGGGGTTTAAATGATAATTTAAGTTTTGAATATAAAAGCAAGTATCTCTATTTATTTGAATTTTATTATTGTTTTCTTGCTCTATTTTGATGGCTGAATTGAGTTTTGCAGGAAGATCTTGATTTTTAGATCATCGGGCGTTCGGGGAAGTTTTTAGTTGAACCAGCCAACTCCCGGTCTGTGTTTTCAGAAGAGCCTAGCTTAATTTGATCCCGGGCTTATCATAAGATTTTTAGTGGTGATGCATGAAGGGTTTCGAGCTCAGCACCTCCTTTAAAATTCAAAAAATTCAATTTTTATGTGCTAAGTTGAAAAATCTGCCTTTTAAGAGCTTTAGATTGTCATATCTGGGAGCGGAGTTGGACTCACACTCCCTAGATCTGATAGATCTGCCATTCTAAATTTATTTTTTCCTTTTTTTGGTTTTATGACTTGGGTTTCTGGGGTTTTACTTTCTTTTTACCATTGTATATATCGTTTGGGTGTTTTCTTGTTGTCATGCAGCTACAGATCTGAAGAAAAAAACCATGTAGAGTCCATATCTAGGCCCTGCAGGGTAAGATCTGGATCTAAGTAGAAGTATAGCATTTCAATCTTTGAATTTTTCTTCAATTTTTTGGCTACCTGTCTGCTGCCTGGGGTTTTTAGGTTTTTATTTTCTTTGTTGCGGAAAATATTCAATTTTTTTGGGCAAATCTGCTTAAAACCCTTGCTGTCATCTCCATCGACCTGCAGCCTCCCTCTACGTTTTCTTCACTCCCTAGACCTGCAAACGCACACAGCAATCTGCAAATCCATGCGTCCATTCCTCTGTGGCATCTCAATACAGTCAACATCCTGCTCCCTTTCTCGCTATACCTTCTAGCCCTCAATCTATTCGCATCCTCCATTCATGTCTTTACCACCAAACCCTGTCATCGTTGCTCCATTACGCCTCTCCTATCCGCAGCTTTCCGTATCCCTTTGATCTTTGTTGTTCATCCATCAAACCTGCATATCTCCATTCCGCTGCCAGCATACCCTCACCTTTCCCGCGGCTCCCTCCATCGTTTCTTTGCCATTTTCCTTGCCCATCCTCCGCAGACCTGCAAGCTACAACAGTGTCCATCACCCATAGCTCCTCCCTCGCTACTCCATCCATCTCTGCCCAGCTCTCTCATTATCTGCGGCTTTGTCCAAGTCTTTCCCGTCAACCTGCACTGCCCTCCTCGCTGCCTTCGAACTCTCCCGCCGCTGTCTAACCTACAAACAAAACCATCAAACCCTTCGACCTCTTCATTTTCCTTTTGTTTTGGTTTTTCCTAAGTTTCTTTTTTAGGGTTAGGATTTTCGCTTTGTAACAATCCGATCTCAATTTTTATTTTTTTACTTTACTTTAGTTACATTCATTTTTTATATATTTTGTTTTGACTTTGTCTATTTATTTTTTGATTTGATTTTAAGTTTATTTTACATTTTTTTTATTTGTGTTTCATCTTTTTTTTCTTTTTTTTAATTTTGATTTTCTTATATTTTTTTTTATTTTTCATTTGAAAAGCATTTCAAAAAGCACAAGAAAGTTCTAAAACTTTAAAATTAAAAAAATAAAATAATAATAAATAAATAAATCTAAAATCTAAAACATTTAAAAAAAACAATTAAAAAAGTTTTTTTTTTCTTTTTTCTTTATGACATTTGATTTTAAAATTTTATTGTTTATTTTTTACAAAATTCAAAAAATATAAAAATTTTGAAAAGTCTTAAAAATTTTAAAAATTAAAAAATAATTTTAAATTTTGGTGTCGTGAAAATTAAGAATGAAATAAATTAAAGAATTTGTGCTTAAACATTAAAAAAATTTAATGTGGCCTATGGCCCATTAAAAATTCGATTTATTAACCCGTTGATTTGTTTTACTTCTTTATATTTTGCCTAAGGAATATTTGAAGCGCTAATCTAAAGTTCCTTTGTGTTATCTGGTGATTAAATGCATTTTCATGATTTTTCTATGGTCAAAGTGCGACTAGTGTTTTAAAATTTATATTGGCCATATTAAACCTAGATCTGGGCAGTTAATGAAAATCATTTTAAATCTAGGATATCTTGCATGGTAAAGTTTTGGGCATTTTACATCTAATTGTTCATGATCGCCACTTTGCCACATCTATAGTCTTCTTTATTTAGTCTATGGTTAATTCAAATATTAAAGGCATTGGTCTGTAGTCATTTATATCTTGCGATTGTGTCTTAGTTTAATCTATCCATCTTAATTGACCGAGACTTGCTTTAGATTCATCAAGTTGTCCATCATTATAATTTCCTAGAGTCTGTGTTTCATAGGCTATCCTCATCCATTTACCTTAGGGACTACCCCCCTTGACTTGTCTAGGAGAGAGTCTAAACAAAGTGAGAAAGGATTAAGAGTGACAGCCCTTACTCTGAGCGTTGTCGCGGTGCCTAGACACTTTGTGCGACAACACTTCCAATCATCAAAAAGAAACAAAAATCAAAGCTCCAAGATTAAAGACAAGCCTTTCCAAACATTGAAATGCATCAAGATTCCAATTTGTCCATCAATAGGTCTAGTGAAATTATCAATAAGAGATAATGATCCAAATCCAAGTGATGATCAAATGAAATGATCATCACATCAATATATATCCTCCATAAGGGGTTCGATTTGCCTAATAAGGCCTAATAATGCCCCAACTAATAAAATAATGTGCAAAAATAACATTCCTTGGCGACAAGCCCACTAAGATACCTCCATTAAACAAAAATACGTAGCCCGAGAGGGCAAAATAATAGATACAATAGGTCAAAAGGCCATTGAGGAGGCCTAGTGGAGTCCAATGTGTGCCAAGATGAATGAATGAGCTCCAAACATAGTGATAAAGGGGTTGGCCCCTTGATATCGAAGCAAATGACATGTAGTGCCCCCAAGTGGCTATGGGGGCACAAAACATCCTCATGGGCCTCTAAATGGATCGAACAAGCATGTATCCCATCTGTAAGGTTTAGAAGAACGATGCAAGCCCTCCCATTGTCTCCTATGGCGAAACACACCCTCATCTAGGCCCTGGATCAACTGCCAAGTGAGTGGTGCAGGAGTGGAGTCCACTGGGCAAGGTGGTCCAAGTGTATCATCATCGTCCAATAGACAGAACACAAGCAAGCAATAAGTGGAACTGAAGGATCCCATGAAGTTGCAATCTACTCTCTGGTATGGTGGAGACTTGTGGCTCTCAACGCTCACCCTACAAATGCCAATATGACCCTCTAGAGGGCTTGGACCCCATATAGGGAGACCAAACCCTAGACGAAGACCCACCTACAATCTTGTATAAGATCCAATGCATCCCCTCACCTTCCAGTGCAACCAAACATTAGTGCAATTGAGTAAATGAGCTTACAAATCATGGAACCAAGTGGACACTTCATAGTGGCATGCCCTTCCATAATGGGCTTCAAAACGTACAAGTGTCTCCAAGTTCAAGAAAAAGGTTAACCAAGGACCCTATCAGGTGATTTCAGCCTCTAAGGGGGTGACATTTCCATGGTACATCCATCAAATGGCAGGTGGTGAACGATATAATAATGGAATGGAGTGGGGCATCAAGGGAAGGCTCTAAGCCACATGCCACAGTACAAGAGTAGCTAAAATAAGGGAAGCCCACACTTGGGTATATGAATGTAGGAGGAAGCAATCATGGTATATGATTTACCCCAAACATTGTTTTTCCATCCTTCATATGCTGCCTTCCTTTTATTTATTTTTCCTTTGAAACTGCTCGGGGCTCTAGGGGATAGGAGCATGATGCATAAGATATAGCAGTGAATACCCCATTAAGGTGGGGCATTTCATCGCCCACCAGGGGTTGGGACAATCATGGGTACCTTAATAATGTAAGGGGCCAATATGAGGCGCCTTGGGAACTAGGGTGATGGTCATGATGATAGGTGTCAAGCTCATGTTGAGCTTTTGCCCACGTGCTAAATTTGTATGTCCCAACCGTCTTTTGCATTTTATGGTACATTTCCTGTTGAGTGTGGCCAAATTATGCTTTTTCTTTTCTTTTATAGCTGCATCAACCTCTGGGGCATCGTTCCAGGCTTGACCCAAAGTGTGGGCAAGGGGAAAGGGAGGCCAACTCCTTGTGGACCCAATGGGCAAATGTGGACCCGGATGGGAAATATGGTGAAAGGGGTTATAATGGACGTAAGGGAGTGATGTATATGGTGTCAAGAAGCAGGACCATGCAACCAAAATTGGGGTTTCCCATGTAGTGCCATTCCTAAAGCTAGTAGCCAATAGAGGAGACACCACGAGACTAGGATACAAGGTTAACCATCAAATTGGACAAAGGAGACAAGAGTACAAACCAAGCCAACTCTTTCCGCCAAATCCCCCAACTAATCCATGTCGAAAAGTGTTGATTTGGGGTAACATCGAATGTGCTCTAGCCACGAAAATTGGTGGAAAGGCTAAGGTACATAAGATCTCCAATACCCAGAAAGGGTTTGGGCAGATTCTAAACAGTTTTGGGACATATTAAAATAATTAATATTTTCAATGGAGTCCCTAAGTCTAAACTTAGAGAAAATAAAATATTGATGTGAATTAATATAAAACTGTGTTAGTGGTCCAAAAGTCGTAGATCAAGCCAGACCTAATCTTAGTCGTTGATTAGGGACTTAATCTCGGTCGTTGAATTGTCAACGAGAAAAGTATAAGAGGAGGCTTGAGGGTCACCTGGAGAACACACTAAGAGATAAAGATTTCAACTTTCTGAGGCTGGGTTTGCTGAGAAAGTTGAGAGAGTGATCAAAGTTGCAGCTGAGGAACAATGAATACAAAAGCAGAGAGGCAGAGATAGTATCAAGAGAATCAGCGTAGTAGCTGGAGAGAGGGACGCAGAAATAGCCGGGGAATTGTCAGAACAGCTAGGAAAGCTGATGCAGAGGGCAGAAGCCGAAACTACCGAGAACAGCCAGAACTGCTAGGAACTGTCAGAACAGCTGGGAAAGCTGACGCAGAGGGCAAAAGCCAAAACTGTCAGGAACAACTGGAACTGTCGGGAACTGCAGGAACAGTCGGGAAAGTTGACGCAAAGGGCAAAAGTCGGAACTACAGGGAACAGCCGGAACTGCCAAGAGAGCTGACGTTGGGGTTTCGTGGGGCAGATTGGAGCTGTGGAGCTGCCAGAGTGTTTATCCAAGGTTTTAGCCAGAATATCTGCTTCCGAGTAGAGAGGTGCTACTGCCGAGATTTTTCTCTATTGGGTGAGCTGGATTTGGCACCCAGATTGTATTCTGAAACTGCTTAATAAATCAAACCCTCAGATAGTTGCACCGGTTTTCCCGTATTGGGTTTTTCCGGAGATATTAGCCCAAAAACAACGGTGTCACTTGTGTGCTTGTTTTTATTTCCTTCAGTTGATGATATGTAATTTGTTGAGCATGTACTTGTATTTATTTGCAGTATTTACATGGTAAATAACTTGTTAATTAACAGAACAAGTAGGTAGGAATAAATCAGTAAAGTGCATGAAGGGTTTCTAACGTGTCAGACTTAGAAATTCCAACAAAAAGAGTGCATGATAAGTAAACAAAATACCCAACTACATAATGAAAAGCCATACCTTAAGGCCCACCTTCAAACATACGATCATGACAGACGGGTGAGGGAGCATATGGCTGGCTCAAGTGGCGGAGACAGTGGCACATCAAGTTATCTAGTGGATGAAAGCGGTTACTCGCTGCCGGCTGAGGACCATCTATGTTAAAATTGGCAACTAGGGCCAAACTCCATGTGGGTCACCTTATTCATGGCTGATAATATTTTTCCTAGATTCCTCTCGTCGAGAGGTGTAGGATTGATCTAAAGATCATCCGATCCTGATAAGTATTTATGGAGATATGAATTAATTTTGATTATGGAATAATTATCAAGCCAACCAACAACTCATGTAGGCTCAAAAGCCCAACAGACACATCTATTCATCATCAACATTTGTATATAAATACAGGTGGTCTTTTCCTCATTTGGACACACACTGATCATCACATCTCTCTCTCTCTCTGGTGTGCGGTGAAATCTTGCACTGGTGCGCGACGAAATCTTGCACTGGTGCGCGGCGAAATCTTGCACAGGTGCGCAGCAAAATCTTGGACTGGTGTGCGGCGAATCTTGGACTAGTGTACGGCGAAATCTTGGGCTGGTGCACGGTGAACGACTCACTGGTGGAATCTTGACAAGTTTGATCTAGGGCCTGCTGCCCTAATTTAGGGTTGATCTGGGGTTTGCTGCTGCTGATATAAATCAGATATTTGTGCTATTTCTCTCTGCTAAATTATTGAAAATAAAAGAAGATTTGATCAAAGGGTTTCCCCATAGTGGGGTTTGTCCCTAGCTAGCCACCACATCTTGTGTCTCTTGTCTTGGCTTGTTTTCTGTCAATCGTTTAATGTTCTATCTGCACTTTACATAATGTACATGTGATTGCTAATCTGTGGATAATAATAAGAAAAAGAAGTAAACTTCTCTAAGCATAGAACATACCATAACTTGACATGGTATCAAAGCTGAGGTGAAGACAAAGCCCTAGCAAGAGCAAGAGCAATCACCAAAGAGAAGATTGGTAGGGTATCCAAAAAGAATTCATGGGGTCCTCGACACACTTCCCTGCTGAAGACAAGCTCCATGAGAAGTCTGACTACCATGGATGGAAGATGTCTCTCAATCTAACATTAGAAAAACAAGAAGTGTTGGACCATGTGAAAGGCGGAACTGTTGAGCCTCCACCAAATGCATCTGTTGCTGCTAGGAACAAATAGACCTAAGGGTGGAAGAAAAGGACGATGTTACATTTGCGATAAAGCAGGTCACTATGCAAGGGAGTGCCCTAATAGAAGGGACTCACACCGGGACAATGATCAAAATCCCTCTCAGGCAATCAAAGGAATGGCAAATCTAATAACAGAGGTAAAAGAAGTGGTGGAAATCAAGGAAGAGGACAACCATTCAAGAAGGCTAGAAATTCTAGGCATGAATCTAACACTGTTTACAATAAACAGGATGAATATTATCTACCAGCTGCTCTATCTACCTCTACTCCTCCAAACTCGCTGGGAAATTGGCTTATTGATAGTGGTGCCTCAAGGCACTTCACTGGTTACAAAGAAGTTCTCCATAATTTGATAGAGAAAGAAACTAACCTGGAAATTGTCCTTGGAGATAATATGAAATATCCCGTGAAAGGTGTAGGCAATGTCTCTCTTAAATTGAATCAAGGCAATACGATCCACTTACAGGATGTATTATATGTACCTGACCTCAAAAAGAACCTAGTGTCCATTTCGGCTATGGAAGACAAAGGCTACAAGGTGGCTTTCAACAATGGCAAGGTACATGCATGGAAAAACAATATTAAAGATGCCTTCACTCTTGGGTTTCGAGTTGATTCATTATATCAGGCCGGAGGAAGTCCGCTAGTTGCATGTCATGTGACACATCTCAAGCCTTGATCAAGAATAAAACCGAAAAGAAGATCAAGATCTTAAGGACTGATAATGGGTCTGAATATGAATCTAACGAGTTTCATGACTTTTGTAAAGAGGTCGGCATTAAGAGGGAGACTACTACACCATATACTCCTGAACAGAATGGTGTGGCGGAAAGGAAAAACCATACAATTGTGGAAGTTGTCCGTGCCATGCTCCATGATCAAAGACTTCCAAATTTTCTATGGGCCGAAGCTGTAAACACCGCCGTATATGTACAAAACCGAAGCCCTCATCAAGCATTGGGTTCCAAGACTCCTGAAGAAATGTTCACAGGTAAGAAACCTGACGTATCTCATTTTAGAATTTTTGGAAGCCCTGTATATTTTCATGTGTCGAAAGAGAAAAGGAATAAATTGGGTGCATCTGGAAAGAAAGGAATCTTCATGGGCTATGGTGAAAATACTAAGGGCTATAGAATCTATGTAGCCGATCAAAGGGAAGTCGTGATTAGTCATGATGTCACCTTTGACAAAGATATGGCTCTCAGCAAGGTGAACAATCTTCCTACTTTAAGGAGCTCTCAAGAAGCTGACACCAGAGAACCAAAAGAAAAAGATGATGAAACAATGCCCGATGTGGATGAACCCATGGATCCTATTGATCCACCTAAGCCTTCCTCTTCTAGGAAGTGGCCCTCTTGGCTTAGGGGGCTACTCAATGATGCTGAAGGACACACTGCACCCCGAGGAACCTTCCGTGAAAGTAAGAAACCCAACAAGTATCAGGGATACTTGACCATCATGAGCACGATCATACAAAATGACCCTTCATCATTCTTAGATGTCGTCAAGCATCAAGTATGGAAGGATGCTATGACCGAAGACTATGAGTCTATTATGGAGAATGTTGTCTGGGAAGTAGTTCCCAGACCCCAAGACAAGATAGTTGTCACTTCTAAATGGCTTTACAAGATAAAGGATGCAGCTGATGGAAGTACGGGAAAGTATAAGGCTCGTTTTGTTACTCGTGGCTTCTCCCAAAAGGAAGGTATAGACTATGACGAGATATTTGCACCTGTTGCCAGATATACCACCATCCGCTCAATCATAGCCCTTGCGGCTTCACAAGGATGGAATCTACACCAAATGGATGTCAAGACCATGTTCTTGCATGGTTCGATCAAAGAAGAAGTCTACGTGGAGCAACCCAAAGGATTTGAGATTTATGATCGAAAATCTCATGTCTGCAGGTTGAAGAAGGCTCTCTATGGGCTGAAGCAAGCACCCCGAGCATGGCATGAGAAGATCGATAGCAACTTGATGAAGCTAGGATTCACTAGGAATGAAGCCGATCCTAACCTTTACTCTAAGGTTGAAGATGAAAAACCTCTCATATTGGTGTTGTATGTGGATGACCTCTTTCTAATAGGTGCAGACCTTCTCATTCACAAATGTAAGAGGGAGTTGGCTTCTGAATTTGAAATGGACCTAGGACTGATGCACTATTACCTAGGACTTGAAGTTTGGTAGAAGTCGGGGGAAATTTTCTTATCTCAAAGAAAATATGTGGTGATGATATTGGAAAGATTCGGTATGGTAGACTG
The DNA here is from genome assembly GCA_031772625.1 of Pinus tabuliformis. NCBI lineage: Eukaryota > Viridiplantae > Streptophyta > Pinopsida > Pinales > Pinaceae > Pinus > Pinus tabuliformis. Next base: position 805,410,245 of record CM062817.1, on the reverse strand, counting down.
CAAGCCTGTAACTACCCCGATGGAGCTTGACTTTAAGAAGTTAAGCGGTAGCGCTGCTGGACCTGTTTTACGAAATGCCACCGAGTATTCAACTCGTCGAAGCATTAATGTTCTTAGTGAACTCCCGTCCCGATATATGCTTTACAGTGAACACATTGAGTCAACATATGGATGAACTTCACCACATACATTGGATTGGTGCCAAGAATCTGTTAAGATATCTTCATGGTACAATTACATATGGGTTAAGATACGCTGCCAGAGATGTGAGACTACTTGGATACACTGATGCTGATTGGGCAGGCAGTGTGGTGGACAGTAAGAGCACTTCTGGGTGTTGTTTATCCTTGGGATCTGCGTCGCTATCCTGGATGAGCAGGAAGCAGAAGTCTGTAGCTTTGAGCACCGCCGAGGCATAGTATATTGCTGCTAGCATGGCCTCCTGTGAGGTAGTCTGGTTGCGAAAGCTCTTTAGTGAACTGTTTGGATTTACATTGGATACCACCGTGATCCTATGTGACAACTAGAGTGGGATTCGTTTGTCAGAGAATCCCGTATTTCATGATTGCTCCAAGCATATCAATATCAGGTACCACTATATTTGAGATATGGTGCAGCGAGGAGCAATAAGGCTCCAACATATCAGTACAGATGAGCAGGTCGCCGATATTCTGACAAAGCCCCTAAGGAAGGTCAAATTCCTGACTTTCTAAGAACGACTTGGTGTCGTTCAAATACCCTCTGATGAGGGTCCTGTATGATGTATGGAGCTCTTGTAGCTCCGGGGGGTGCGGGGTACTTCTTGGAGCGACATATGATCACAGGGTAAAAGAATCAAAACTTTCCATGTAACACCCCGTGGCGACTATGTAGCAAGATGATTAGTTCTCCTATGAGCTCTAGATGATGTGTTTTCCATGACGATTATGTAGCAGGATGATTAGTTCTCCTGTGGGGTCGGGATGATGTGTTCTCCATGACGATTATGTAGCAGGATGATTAGTTCTCCTGTGGGGTCTGGATGATGTGTTCTCCATGACGATTATGTAGCAGGATGATTAGTTCTCCTGTGGGGTCTGGATGATATGTTCTCCATGACAATTATGTAGCAGGATGATTAGTTCTCCTGTGGGGTCTGGATGATATGTTCTCCATGACAATTATGTAGCAGGATGATTAGTTCTCTTGTGAGGTCTAGATGAAGTGTTCTCCATGACGATTGTGTAGCAGGATGATTAGTTCTCCTGTGAGGACAGGATTGATTAGTTCTATTGTTGAGGCATCCTACCCATGTAGTCTAGGACTCATGGGAACTACCTCTCATCTAATCAATGAGCAGGGAAATGAGGATAGGGACCATAGTAGTACCGATGGACGCATCGCTGTATCTACCGTACTCCCTATGCTAGGATGACCTTCATTGACCTGGGATCAATGATACTGGTCTGGGACCAATGGTAGGAGTTGTACCCACTATGACGCTGACTTCGGGTCGGTTGAGACTGGTCTGGGACCAGTGGTACATACTCTGAGATTGACTTCGGGTCAGTGGAGCACTGGTCTGGGACCAGTGGTAGGAGTTGTACCCACTATGACGCTGACTTCAGGTCAGTTGAGACTGATCTGGGACCAGTGGTACACACTCTGAGACTGATTTTGAGTCAGTGGAGGATGATACTGGTCTGGGACCAGTTGTAGGAGTTGTACCCACTATGACACTGACTTCGGGTCGGTTGAGGACTGGTTTGGGACCAGTGGTACACACTCTGAGACTGACTTTGAGTCAGTATGATACATCCTCGATCATTTCATCTTCTTCATAATTCGGACGAAGCAAAGCAAAGCAAAACAAAGCAGATCAAAACAGGGCAGAATAGAGCAAAACAGAGCAGGGGTCAAGCTGTATAGGGCAGTGCATTTGATGGATGAATAGTAGCTACAGACAGACGAATTGTTGATGGAGTTCTCTCTAGTTGAGAGGGAGTGTTAAAATTGGCAACTAGAGCCAAACTCCATGTGGGTCACCTTATTCATGGCTGATAATATTTTTCCTAGATTCCTCTCGTCGAGAGGTATAGGATTGATCTAAAGATCATCCGATTCTGATAAGTATTTATGGAGATATGAATTTATTTTGATTATGGAATAATTATCAAGTCAACCAGCGACTCATGTAGACTCAAAAGCCCAACAAACACATCTATTCATCATCAACATTTGTATATAAATACAGGAGGCCTTTTCCTCATTTGGACACACACTGATCATCACATCTCTCTCTCTCTAGTGCGCAACGAAATCTTGCACTAGTGCGCGGCGAAATCTTGGACTGGTGTGCGGCGAATCTTGGACAGGTGCACAGCGAAGTCTTGGACTGGTGCACGGTGAACAACTCACTGGTGGAATCTTGACAAGTTCGATCTAGGGTCTGCTACCCTAGTTTAGGGTTGATCTGGGGTTTGCTGCTGCTAATATAAATCAGATCTTTGTACTATTTCTCTCTGCTGAATTATTGCAGATAAAAGAAAATTTGATCAAAGGGTTTCGCCATATTGGGGTTTGTCCCTGGCTAGCCGCCACATCTTGTGTCTCTTGTCTTGGCTTGTTTTCTGTCGATCGTTTAATGTTATATGTGCACTTTACTTAATGTATATGTGATCACTAATCTGTGGATAATAATAAGAAAAAGAAGTAAACTGCTCTAAGCATAGAACATACCATAACTTGACAATCTAGGAGAAAAAATTTCTCTTATGGATACTACCCACAGGTTGTGAGTAACATCTAGCTCCAACTGGGACATGATCTCTCAGAAGAGTGCACAAACGTACCCGAATGGGGGGTCATGAGAACACCAGCAATCTCTTAGGACCGCAAACCTGTTACATGCACATATCAAAGAAAAAGCACACGAGGCAACATGTTTTTGTGGTGTCTTATGATCACCCATGCTTAATATTAGGTCATAAAATCAACAAAAAAATTAAATTACTCTAAATGTGATTTCAATCTAAATGTAGCTAATCTAGCATGACAATATCGCATCATGGTAGTTCTGATGAGAAAAATCAACATGCAATGCATCCTACCCTAACATGCATATAGTACAAAGTCAAGTGCCCTCAGGGTAGTACTCTTCAAGGAGCTTCCCTTTCACAGGAAGGGGAACAGACTCTCCATCAAGAGTTTCTAAATGGTAAGAATTTATACTAGCTATGTCAGTTAACTTGAAGGGACCTCTCCACAGGTTATCCCACTTCTTATGCATGCCAGGTTTTTCCCTTCTTTTATCCCACAAGAGCACTAAGTCTCTAGGTTTAAAGGCCTTATTTTGGACTTGTTTGTCAAAAGCAACTTTCATTTTCTCATGACTACGGCCAAGCTGGTCAAAGGCTTTCCTTCTATATTCATCGGCCTCAATAAGTTGGTCAATACAGGTTTGAAATGCGTCTTGTTGGTCGAGGAAGGCCTTTAAGCATTCAAGAGCGGGTAATTGAAGTTCGATAGGTAATTTGGCTTTAGCACCGTAAACTAATTGAAATGGGCTTTATCTTGTTGATGCTTTTACGATTGTTCAAACATCAGTCGGCCCATAAAGCATACTTAATCTTGATAACCCAATTTCGTCAGTTTTCCCCAACTATTCGCTTGATTATTTATACGAGGTTTTTATCGCTTGACTCAGCTTGGCCATTTCCTTGAGGATAATAGTTAGATGAATGCAACAATATTATACCCTATGTTGCAGGAAACGTGGGGGGGAGGTGCGTTTCCGGCCGGAAACGGGGGCGAAACGCGGAAACGCGTTTGGTACGGCCGTGAAACGCGTTTCCGGCCATATTGCCATGTTTCCCGAAACGGAAACGTGGCCAGTACGGCCGGAAATGCGTTTCACAGTCGTACAGCCCACGTTTCCCCAAAAACTTGTGTTTTTTTTTATTTTTTTTATTTTATTTTTTTTAGGTTGTCTAGTGAGTTCTAGAAGCCTGTCTAAACTTATAAAAGAGAAGTTTGTCTCATTCTCTCATCACACTATTCAGCAAGTCGTTTCTCTTGGAGACTGGCAGTTGTTTAAGCTAGGGTGTTTTGAGCAGTGAGCAAAGTAGATTTCAGCAGCAGGAGAAAGAGATTTCAGCAGCAAGAGAAAGAGATTTCAGCAGCAGATTTCAGCAGCCACAGATTTGGCTCAGCTACAGCCATATTTCTCCTCTTTTCTGGCATTTTGGGGTAGTTTCAGCCACAGAAAATTAATTTGGGTAAGCCACATTCATTTTGTTAGTTTTTTCTTACTATTTCTTCAATTTTTCTAGGGTTTATGCAGCCAGAAATATGAAAAACGTTTTTTATTTATGGATTTGTTTTTTAAATTTATTTTTGCAGCAGATTTGGCTCAGCTACAGCCATATTTCTCCTCTTTTCTGGCATTTTAGGGTAGTTTCAGCCACAGAAAATTAATTTGGGTAAGCCACATTCATTTTGTTAGTTTTTTCTTACTATTTCTTCAATTTTTCTAGGGTTTATGCAGCCAGAAATATGAAAGACGTTTTTTATTTATAGATTTGTTTTTTAAATTTATTTTTGCAGCAATGGCTTCCAGCCAAAGTGCAGCTGCAAGTTCAAGCCCTAGGGCCAACCCAAGGGCTGAATATTATCCTCTTTGGAGGCATGTGACGAAGCTTCAAAGATGTGGAGGTGGTGGCTCATGGGAATGGCGATGCAATCTTTGCAATAATACGTACAAGGGCTCCTACCCAAGAGTGAAGGCACATCTATTGCATGGAGGAGGACAGGGGGTTTCAGGTTGCACAAAAACAGCAGATCCATTGGCAAGGAGGGCATATCAAAGAGAGCAAGATGAGGCAGATGGTACTAAGAGAAGGCATGATGACCTTACTCAAGCTCCATCTAACATTGAGCCAAGGATTGTAGCTGAAGCAAGAAAGAGGAGAGTTGGTCACACTCAACAACATGAACAACCAGCACCCAAAAATACCAGAGGCCCAGGGGCATCCCCTTCAGTTCAGGATAGCAGAATTGCTAGATTGGTGAATGTGCAAGCAAGAGAAGAAACTGATTCCAGAGTGGCTAGGTGCATTTATGCATGTGGTATCCCATTCAATGTTGTTCGCTCTCCTTACTGGCAAGATATGATAAGGGCAGTTAACAAAGCTCCTCAAGGGTACAAGGGGCCCAACTATGAGAAAGTCAGAACCCAGCTTCTTAAAAATGAGAAGGACCTTGTGGAGGAAATTTTAGCTCCAATTCGTTCTTCCTGGAGTAGCTCTGGGGTTACCATAGTCTCAGATGGTTGGACAGATATAAGGCGCAGACCATTGATAAATATCATTGCCACTTCCCCCAAAGGAGCAATGTTTATCAAGGCAGAAGATTGCTCAGGAGAGGTGAAAGATGCACAGTTCATTGCTGATGTTATTATAAAAGCTATTGAACAAATAGGGCCTAACAAGGTGGTGCAAGTTATCACGGATAATGCACCAGTTTGCAAAGCTACAGGTTTAATTATTGAGGGGAGGTATGACCACATCTTTTGGACACCATGCATTGTCCATAATCTGAATCTGATCTTAGAGGAGATCGACAACAAAGTTTCCTGGATAAAGGAACTCACAGGGGAAGCAAGGGAGATTATCAAATTCATCACCAACCACCACCAGTCTCAGGCCATATTTCGAGAGTACTCCAAATTGGAGTTGTTAAAAGTTTCTGAGACAAGATATGCCTCAAACTTGATGTTGCGCCGCCTTGTTGAGGTTAAGCATGCATTAGTTTCTATGGTGGTGAGTCAACTTTGGATTGAGTGGAGACAAGCAGATTCAGAGCGGGGATCTATGGTGCGTAGATTGTGCCTTGATGAGGATTGGTGGAGCAAGGTAGATTTCTTGCTAAAGTTCACAACCCCTGCATTTGAGCTTCTCCGGAGTGCTGATACTGACCAACCTTTCTTGGGAGAGGTATATGATGGCATGGATTCCATGGTTGAGAAAACTATGGAAATCATTTCGCAAGAGTCTCCACAACTTTTGTTTGTTGATGATCATTTTGCTGGTTTGATCAAGAAAATCATTGTTGATAGGTGGAACAATTTCAATACTCCATCGCACACTTTAGCACATGCTTTGAACCCCAAATTTTATGATGAGGAGCTTATCGCTCAAAGCAATGGGAAGAGGAAGGCACCCCATAAGGATAGAGAGGTGGCTAATGGGGTGAAAAAGGCCCTTATGAGAATGTTTCCTTCTCATCTACATAGGGAGGTAAAGGAGGAATTTGCCAGTTTTGCTGCAGGAATAGATGATTATGCAGATATATCAGCTTTGGAGGAGAGAAGCACCATGAATCCAGTTAGGTGGTGGATTTGTCATGGAGCAAATGGTGTACATTTGCAAAACCTTGCCATTCGTATTCTTTCACAAGTGGCAAGCTCTTCATCAACAGAAAGGAATTGGAGCACTTATGGTTTTATTCATTTTGTGAAGCGCAATAGGTTGGGCTCACAGAAAACAGAGGATCTTGTTTATGTGCACTCCAACTTTCGCCTTGCATCTCGTACGGTTCCAAAATACAACAGTGGTCCTTCTAAAGAATGGGATGTGGATGCAGAAAATCCTGATTTGGAGCTCTCTCTTGCTGCCCTGAATATTGAGGCCGAATCTGGAAGTGGAATTGGTGCATCATCTTCTTCAGCACCACCATCCAATGTTGAGCATTGTGCTGCTTCTATTTTTGATGAGGATTGTTATGATGAGGATTAGTCTTTTGTCTCTATAGTTCTTGCAGCCTTATAGTCTTTGTTGTACTTGCAGCCTCATATACTAATATAAATAAAGGCTGATTTTGAGATTTTGCCCTTGGATATATAATAAAGGTTGCTTTGGGATTTTCCTATATTTTTATTTTCATTATGTGATCATTCATGACTCATGAGTAAATGTGATGTAAAGTTAATCTTAATGTTTAAATGTAATAAATTATAATGTATCATTAATGCTTTATGATTGCACATATATATAATAACTTTTAAATATTTTTAATATATATATATATATATATATATATATATTCGCGTTTCCCCGTTTCCTAAATTTGGGGAGGTCGCGTTTCGTATCGCTTCCCGTTTCGGAAACTCGTTTCAGTTTCCCCGTTTCGTGCAACTTAGATTATACCATATTTATTACACAGGGATGTGAAAGCCATGGAATCAAATGATTTAGCATTGTCTGTAATAATCTTGGTAAGAACACCAAATCTGGTAATAATTTTGTCCTCAAGGAAATCCATGACTACTTAATCAGTGGCTTTCTTGGTTGGTATAGCCTCAACCCATTTTGTGAAATAACAAGTGGTCATGAGAATCCATTTATGCCCATTGCTCGAGTTATCTTTGAATTCACCAATGAAATCAAGACCCCATTGTTGGAAAGGTGCATCTATAAAAACATTTCTTAAGGGCATAGCAGTGAGTTGTTGTTTTCTAGAAAATAATTGGCATGGTTGACACTATTTTACAAAGTTCAATGTATCAACGAAGATGGTTGGCCAATTATAACCAGCCCTTAGGATTTTGTGCACGGTAGTTTTAGCAGCATAATGTCCTCCACAAAATCCTACATGGAATTCTTTCATTAGCTTCTCAAATTCTTCTTTGCTGACACATCAAAGGATTACTCCGTCAGGGCTCATCCAACCAAAGCCATCTTGGGTCGAACAGAACTTAGCTGTCTTTAATCTTAGGGCTCTCCTTTTGTGGTCAACAAGGTGAAGGGGAGCTAACAAGTTGCGCAAGTAGTAGATTATGTCTGCATACCAATCATCATTTTCAAGTTCAATAGAGGTGGCACATACTTGCTCCTTTTCTCCTTCTTGAATGACTTTGTTATTGCTTTCAGTCAACATTTCAGCCAAGCCTTGACCTTTGATGATTTTCTTGGGGTGGATATCTAAGTATTATTCTTCTATTTTTGCTACCCACTTCCCCCTAGATCCAAGGCAATCAATTTGTGATAACACATCTCTCACAGTAGGGTAAGGAACATATTCATATATCTTGTTGTACACCACATACGCTCTAAAATACTTGAGAGATTTAACAAGGGCATAATCTTGCTTTTCAGTGAAAGTGTACCTTTACTCAGCATCTAAAAGCGGCTTACTCATGAAGGTTATTGGTTCGTCTCTTCCCTCATCATCCTTCTGCATGAGTATACCAGTGATAATATCTTTAGAGGCAAGTGAATTGGAGTCTCAAGGAAAACATCAAACATTCCTCAGACGGAGAGATGAGGACAATACCAACCCCAAATCCTGATTTATAGTGAGCCCCGTCAAAATACCTTATCCAAATCCCCTAAGAAGGCGGAGCTTTAATGGGCTCATTTTTTTAAATCCTCCATTCCCCAAGCTCAGCATTTTCTTCATTTAGGTCTTCATCGAGATCTTCTAAATAGGTAATCATGGGGGCCGAAAATTCATGCCTACGGATGGATGCGTAAGAATTTTCAGTCATATGGAGATATGCACTAGACTTATTTTCATCGACAGACATTTTCATATCCTCTATCAATTGCTTGGATAAAATCATTCCCCGTGTTGGATTCATTTCTACTATGATTATGCTCATGGTCACTTCCTTCTCAGGATACCCATGGAAACAGACTTTTTCTTCCTCCACCATTCCATGCACCTTGACTTCCTCGAAATTTAAAATCAACTTATTATTGCATTCTCTGGAAAATTTAAGTCCAACCTTTTCATTGTAGTTAAGGGCATGATGTGGACTGGGCTTCCAAAATTCATAATACAATTCCTTAAGATGTGACCATTGATACGTAGGGCTATGTAGAAAGGGTCCTGCATATCCAAAGCTAGCCTGAGAGGAAGGCTTAAGGTAGTGTGATCTGAAGGTCTTTCCTTGTACTTCTTTCTTTTTCCTTTTTTAGATTTGGGCAACGTTTTGTCTTTGTAAAGTGATGAGTCTTCACTTTCCGCAGGAATGTCAGGGACATTGATTTGCACCATGTTAATGGCAGTCTCTTTCATGGTTTGGTTAAGGTCAAAGGTAATGTTTTGAGCTGGAAGAAGTTCAGCAGGCTTCTTATTCCTGACATCAAAAGCTAATTTCCCAGTAAGGGCATTGAAATATGCAGCTAGGACCACTCCCTTTAGGGGCCTTAGTTCCTGAGGGATTAAGTTGATCATTATGTTGAATCTTTGGTTGAACTCTCTGATAGATTCATTCCCATCCCTTTTACTAGAAAGGAAACCCTTGTACAATTCAACCACATCCCTTTCATGAAACCATTTCCTTTCGAATGCATTAGAAAAATCATCCCAGGAGGAGATAGATGATAGGGGTAAGGATTGATACCAAATGTGAGCATTGCCTCAAAGAGTCATGGCAAATGAGATCATGCGGATGTCTTCACTATAGGATGTATCACATACTTGATACTCAAAATTTGTGAGGTGTTCGTAGGGATCTTCTTCTCCGGTAAATATTGGTCTATCTAGGTCTTATGAGGGAGGATGAAGAAGGGCCCCAAGGATATTGGAAAAATCAAAAGGAGCGAAAAATCCATGATTATGGTTCTTTCAATTGAGTACCCTGTCAAAGAAAGGAGTATGAGGTGAGTTGGTGACTCATCACCTCATCAATGATAAGCCAAGATTGCAGGGCTCTCCATTTTACGAAGGGCATTGTGGAGTCGCTAGAGGAATACTTATATTGTTGTTAATGAATCAATTCCTCAATGATTCACTAGGGAGGTGGACCTACTTCCTCCCAGACAACAGCGCCAAAATGTTATTGCTCAAACTAGCAGGGGTCCTAGGAGAGGTTCCTATAGAGCAAATACTAGGACAAGTGGCAACAATGGAGCAATAGCCCCTTGTCACCTCAGCTAAAGCTCCCTACTCTTTACAAACTTTCACCGATAGGAGTCTCAGTATTAGGGAAATGACTAGGGGAAATATATCAATGGTGTGTAGTGTTGAAGTTTCTAAGTCTAATAGTTAGAAACCCTCCATGTACTTTCTGATTTATTCCTTCCTACTTGTTCTGATTAATTAACAAGTTATTTACCATTAAATACTGAAAATAAACACAAGTACATGCTCAACACATTACAGATCATCAACTAAAGGAAACAGAAGCAAGCACACAAATGACACCATTATTTTTGGACTAATGTCCCCGGAAAAACCCAATGCGGGAAAACCGATGCAGTTATCTGAGGGTTTGATTTATTAAGTAGTTTCAGAATACAATCTGGGTGCCAAATCCGGCTCACCCAACAGAGAAAAATCTCAGCAGTAGTACCTCTCCTTCGGAGACAGATGCTTCAGCTGAAACCCCGGATAAACACTCCAAAAACTCCTCAGCTCTAATTTGCCCCACGAAAAACCCCAACGTCAGCCTATAGGGACTGCGTCAGCCTCTTCTTCCCTCTGCGTCAGCTTTCCCGACAGTTCCGGTTGTTCCCGACAGTTCCGGCTTCTGCCCTCTACATCAGCGTTCCCGGCAGTTTTGCCTATTCCCGACAGTTCCGGCTTCAACCCTCTGCGTCAGCTTTCCCGGTAGTTTCCGGCAGTTCCGGCTGTTCCCAGCAATTCCCAACAGTTCCAGCTGTTCCCGGCAGTTCTAGCTATTCCCGGCAGTTATGACTTCTGCCCTCTACGTCAGCTTTCTCGGCAGTTCTGGAAATTCCCAGCAATTCTGGTTGTTCCCAGCAGTTCCAGCTTCTACCCTCTACGTCAACTTTCCCGGCTATTTCAACAGTTCCAGTTGTTCCTGGCAGTTTCGGATTTTGCCCCCTGCATCAGCTTTCCCAGTTGCTGCGCTGATCCTCTCAGCACTATCTCTGCCTCTCTACTTCTGTATTCATTGCCCCTCAATTGCAACTCTAGATCACTCTCTCAACTTTCTCAGCAAACCCAGCCCCAGAAAGTCGAAATCTTGATCTCTTGGTGTGTTCTCCAAGTGACCCTCAAGCCTCCTCTTATACTTTTCTCGTTGACAGATCAATGGCCAAGATTAACTCCCTAATCAACAGCTAAGATTAGATTTGGCTTGATCCATGACTTTTGGACCATTCTAACACAGTTTTATATTAATTCACATTAATATTTTAATTTCCCTAAGTTTAGACTTAGGGACTCCATTAAAAATATTAATTGTTTTAATATCTCTCAAATTGTTGAGAATCTGCCCAAACCCTTTCTGGGTATTGGAGATCTCATGTGCCTTAGCCTCTCCACCAAATTCGTGGCTAGAGCACATTCGATGCTACCCCTACCCCGAATCAACACTCCCTCTTAGCGAGGACAGTGCTCTGGCAATACTCCTCACTAAGTATTACTTTGATCATCTGGCATCAGTCCCTGATGCTAGGCCTGCTGCCCATCATCTGTACTGCTGCATCCCGTACTGCCACCCATGGCTTTGCCACTGCCACTACTGATTCTGTACGACAGCTCCCTTTGCATCTGTGTTGCTACCCCTGGCCCTGCGACTGCCACTGTTGCGTCTGCACTGCATCCCCTCTCATCATGCTACATCGTGCTTCCCATAGCACCGCCACTGCTAACTGCTGCACTGCAACTCAGTTACTGAGAAGTAAGTAACTGATCTCCCAACTCTAACATCTCTGTCAAGCTAGAGACACTCCCGATGCTGAAGCTCCCTCTGTCGCTGACAAGTGCTCCCTCTCTAACCTCTGCGCTGCTGCAACAACTCCCTGCATCTCGCACCATTGCACACCTCTCTGTGCCATCCTGCACTAGTGCAACACTCTCGTGCCTCTCGCACTGTTGCAGCCTGCTAGCCTCGCGTTGTCCTGGGAATCTTGCACTGTAGCTCTCTCTACTGCTCCATCCTCATCCGTCTCTACCGACATCCGCCAGTCCTGCTACTCCTCTTCGGGGCTCCCGTAGCCAGGTATAATCCAAGAGGTTGGGTACCTCGAGGATCCTACCCCTCATCTTTTGTAGTCCTCTTGACTACAGCTCGATGTCTCCCCACTTTCGCTCAAGTGGTGTGTGTGCACTCATGGCACAGTCATCGTCTGTCTCCACTTCCTTCTCTGCCCTTGCTGGCATTGCCTTGGTCTCGAAAGCCTCTCCCTTGCTCTTCTTCCTTGAACACTGGGTCGCATAATGACCCAGCTCCCCACAGTGGAAGCATTTGACCTTGGAGAGGTCCTTCTTCTGCTTTTCTTGCTTACCCTCAAATGCTAGGGAAACATCCACCTCCTCCTCCTTCTTGATTCTGATCCCCTTGCTGCTGCTTCCCGTCTTGGTCACCCTCCTAATCTCTTCTTGGCGAAGAGCCGCCCACATTTCCTCCCAATCTGGAAGGGTCGCCCTGCCCAGTATGCTCTGGACAAACACCTCCCAGTCTTCTGAGACTGCATTCAGGGTTGTTCTCACCATCAACTCTGGATCTGGTGTGGCCCCTATGGAAGTCAGTTGATCTCAGATCTCCTTCAATCGACCGAGGAAGGTGTTGATCTGTTCTCCCTTCTGCATCTGGTATGACCACAGTTGATTTTCTAGGAGCATCTTCCTCTGCACGGAAGTATGCTGATATAACTTGGTCAGGGCCTCCCACATATCTCGTGTCGTATTCTTCTTGGCAATATGTGGTACTATATGATCCTTGACCCCATCAAGAATGATACTCTTGGCCTTCACCATTGCTTCCTCATACCTGTCATTGTCAGCTGGGTCAACTGGGACCGCTATCATCTTCATGGCGAAGTGCTTGACACGATTTCTATCAAGTACAGATAATATTCTGGCCTTCCAGACTACGAATTTTGAGGCTCCGTCCAGTCTATCCTGGTCTCTTACTCCATGTAGTGCCATTCCGCTACTCTTCTACTTCCCTCCTGTAAGTTCTCGATGTGACTCCCTCTGAACCTCGATTTCCCTCTTGGAAATCCTTCTGCTGATGTCGAGATGCCCCCTACTCTAATCGTTTGTGCAACCGCACCACTGATCCAGATTTCTCGGCTAGAAACCCTCGGTAGCAACTCCCTCCTCCTTGGCCTTGCGATGTTAGGTATTGTTCTGACAATAGTACCCCACCAGCTCCACTCTACAACTTATCCACAGCCTCCTAAACCCTAGCAACCTGAAGGTGAGAGCTCCTAGGCTCTACGCAGTCCCAGCACCGGCAAACTAGCTCCCTAAGCCAACTGCGTCAGCCCTCCTAGGCTCTACGTGAGCCTGTCTTTGCCTCCCTCAGCCTCTGCGCAGCCTCTTCTTGGCCTGAACTTGATGACGCAGGCACTGTGTCACCCCTTCCTTATTGTTTTGCTGCTAGGAACAGCTTTTGTCACTCAGGATAGCTGTTTTTTGCTGTTGCTGCTCTGCTCGGCTGATGTCCTCAGTTCTCTTGTGATCTGCAACCACGCTCTGATACCATGTTGAAGTTTCTAAGTCTAACAATTAGAAACCCTCCATGTACTTTCTGATTTATTCCTTCCTACTTGTTCTGATTAATTAACAAGTTAATTACCATGTAAATACTGAAAATAAACACAAGTACATGCTCAACACATTACAGGTCATCAACTGAAGGAAACAGAAACAAGCACACAAATGACACCGTTATTTTTGGACTAATGTCCCCCGGCAAAACCTAATGCGGGAAAACCGATGTAGCTATCTGAGGGTTTGATTTATTAAATAGTTTCAAAAAACAATCTGGGTGCCAAATCCGGCTCACCCAACAGAGAAAAATCTCAGCAGTAGTACCTCTCCTTCAGAGACAGATGCTCTGGCTGGATAAACACTCTGGCAACTCCTCAGCTCCAATCTGCCCCACGAAAAACTCCAGCGTCAGCCTCTAGGGACTGCGTCAGCCTCTTCTGCCCTCTGCGTCAGCTTTCCCGACAGTTCCAGCTATTCCCGGTACATCCATCAAATGGCAGGTGGCGCATGACATAATAATTGAATGGAGTGGGGCATCAAGGGAAGGCTCCATGGCACATGCCACAGTACAAGGATAGCTAAAATAAGGGAAGCCCACACTTAGGTATATGAATGTAGGAGGGAGCAATCATGGTACATGAGTTACCCCAACCATTGTTTTTCCTCCCTTCTTCATACGCTTTTTGTCTTTTATTGATTTTTCCTTTGAAACTGCTCGAAGCTCTAGGGGATGAGAGCATGATGTGTAAGATATAAAAGTGAATACCCCCTTGAGGTGGGGCAGTTCATCGCCCACGAAGGGTTGGGACAATCATGGGTTCCTTAATGATGTAAAGGGCCAATATGAGGAGCCCTAGGAACCAGAGTGATGGCCATGATGATAGGAGTAGAGCTCATGTTTGGCTTTTTCCCACATGCTAAATTTGTATGTCTCAGCCATCTTTTACATTTTATGATACATTTCCTATTAAGAGTGGCCAAATTATGCTTTTTCTTTTCTTTTTAGCTGCATCAACCTCTGTGGCATTGTTTCAGGCATGACCCAAAGTGTGGACAAGGGGAAGGGGAGGCTATCTCCTTGTGGACCCAACTGGACAAATGTGTACCCAGATGGGAAATATGGTGAATGGGGTTATAATGAGCAGAGGGGAGTGATGTATATGGTGTCAGGAAGCAGGACCACGCAACCAAAAGCAAGGTTTCCCATGCAGTGCCACCCCTAAAGCTAGTAGCCAATATAGGAGATGCCACGGGACTAGGATACAAGGTTAACCATCAAATTGGACAAAGGAGACAAGAGTACAAACCAAGCCAACTCTTTCTGCTGAATCCCCCCACTAAATCATGCGCAAAAGTGTCCATGATAAGTAAACAAAATACCCAACTACACAATGAAAAGCCATACCTTCGGGGTCGAAAGGCCCACCTTCAAACATACGATCATGATAGATGGGCGAGAGAGCATATGGTTGGCTCAGTTGGCGGAGATAATGGCACATCGAGCTATCTGGTGGCTGCAAGGGGTTGTTGGTTGTCAATTGAGGACTATTGTTGCATAGATTGACACGACAACGCTCAGACCGGGGGCCGTCACTCTGATCCCCGATCTCTCCGTTTAAGCCTGTCTCCCGCGGCTAAGGGGGGTAGACCCTATGAGATGATGAAGACCAACTGTCAACCAGTTGGGTTGGGAGACATGAAAGGAAACCAGCACTTAATTGATCTAGAAGTTAATGGACCAGTGCCTTGTGGAGTAAATGTTTAATCGATTAATTATCAGACACTGCAGCAATATAAACCATGAAGAGCAATCATTTATCATGAAAAGCTTAACTTTTGCCAGATACAAGATAATCAATAAAGGCTTCAATAGCTTAGCAATTAAAAATTTTAAAAGGTAAATGCTTTAAACAACCACCAGAGATCATATTTATGCAGTTAATCTTCAAATGAACATTTAAGCACGATAAACATTAATTCCCACGTCAAAATTTTAGCCTTAGCATAAAAGATGAAACCTAAAAATTCCCGAGCCAAGACTGAAAATGCAAAATTTATTTTTTAAAAAATTAAAGACTAAGGGAAACTTTAATTAAATCTAAACCACAAGAAAAGAAACTCTTCTTTTTTTTTTTTTAATAAAATCTAAAAATAAAAAAATCTAAAGTCTAATGCTTACAACGAAATGAAAATATACAAAAAAACCTAGATCTAAAATAGACCAACGCATACAACCGTAAGCCAAAAATAAAGAAACTAATGCAAATGACACTGCAAATATCGCTCTTGCTCAGGCGGCTACGAGATATCGAAAACAGATCTACGATAAAAACCTGAGGAAAACGGGACCACAGTTGAGATTACCGGAGGGTTGCTGGCTGGAACGATTCGATTGAAACCGGATTTCTTACCTGGAGCGAAATGGTTCACGCCGGAAAGCTTTCAAGCAACCTGGCATCACACGCAGTCATGCCCACGCATAGAAAAATGAAAATCGATGCCTCACGTCAACTGGTTTTTGCGTAGACCTGAAGCGTGCAACCTCCAGCAACCAGGCGGCGGTGAGAAAAACGCGTGGGTATTTTTTCAAGTTTGACGTCCGACGGGCTGACCAAATCGTAATGCCTCTGAAGCTTATGATATGCTCAGGTGATGGTGGAACGCACGACAGGCCTGCGGGCTGATCCCGATTCCCCCTGCGAAATACTGCGGTTGCCTCACGTTAAACACCTAATCAACGACAACGCTCTGAGAGTATATCAACCAATGTGTGCACATGAAATTCGGCTCTGCGTCCTCGCTGTTTTGTGCAGGCGGAATATTGTATTTGCAATGCGATGACCAGTATATACCCCAGAAGTGTTGGAAATAATACTGAGAGGAGGGGGTGAATCAGTATTATCAGATCAATAAAACTTTTTCATTTTCATACTTCAGAATCATATATGCTACTTCAGTTAATATACCCGCGTATATACGCTACTGTGTCTATTGCAACTAGCATATAACCATTAAACTCATGATTCAGTAATGTGATCTTCAATGGATGCATCAGAACATTATTAGCCATATTAACAGTCAACAGTAACAGTAAAACAGATAGATCAACACACATAAGCAACACACATGAACACCATGATATAAGGTGGAAACCCAATGTGGGTGAAAACCACCTGCTGCAATTCGTTTCTATCTTCCTTTATTAAGAAACTTCTTTTACAATGTACTGGTGCAGTCCTTTACCAGCACGCAGGCTACAACCTGCAGAAGGCTACAACCTTCTCTCGTTCTCCAGACTCTCCTGGAAGGGAGCTACAACCCCCTTTTGCTCTAGTACTAGCTAAGATACTAGTACGTAGGCTCTGACCTACAATCTTCTCTCCTCCAGGTACCACATTTCATAAATTTTCAGACTAGATACTCCTGAAGCACAACACTACAATCTGAAGGCCACGTTTCATCAAATTTTCATACTGGACCCATAAATATCATTGAAGCACAAAACAATCAATACTAGCATCATCAATCTCTGAATCACTGAAACACTGAAACCCTGTCAACAACACAGTCACCAGAACACAGAGCAGAACTCTGCAATAACAATCAGATCCAACTGTACCATCTAAATTATGCATCAGAGTGCATACGCTACTTGGAAGTGCCGAACCTGCGTGTATACGCAACTTCATCAAGATGAACCTGCGTATATGTCATTAATCACTTATTCATAACTTTGTTGCACTTCCTGACTTCAGACATAACTAGATTATGACATATACAAGGATAATATATGCGTTAGCACCCAGATCTAGTCCATCAGATCTCATAAATATGAGTCATTATGATCCTGATCCAATATTAGTTCTCATCCATCACAATCACCCAAACAATATATACAGAATACTGACACCTTTAAACTGTCATCAGAACCCTTTAACAACGAGAACCACCTGTAACTTCAAATATCATAGCTCAAAAGGTATACGCTACTACAATGAACTCAACCTGCGTACATACGCGCTTACACCAAATCCAACCCGCGTACAGATCTATAAATATTCAATCATGACTTGCAGCTATTACAAACTTAAGTTATACCCAGTTCAGATCATTGCATGCATCAGTATTCAGATCTAGAATAAACATAATCAATCATAAAGAAATAGTTCATTTCAAACCATTTGATCCCGATGTATCCTTAGATCTTGTTCTCCATCCACCGGTGAGATCCCTCCTTAGCTCAGATCAAGCAATACATCATCAACCCATAACCTGCATACTGGATCTCATACTTCCTCAGATATTCAAGACTTTTCGGATACCCTTGCCTAATGATCTTCTTCTCCTTTTATAGTCTTAGCCCTTGCTCAATACCACAGTCCAAAACCATAATAAATCAATACCAAGAGCCCAATACTTGGGATCAACACACTTGTCGAGATACCATGGTCCAAAACCATAGGTTCAAATACCGAGGACTAACTACCACGGACCAAAAGTAAGCTTTCTGACATGTACGCGCTTTTCCGTGCATAAAACTGCGTGTATACCCTACTTGGTATATAGCGAACCTGCGTATACGCGACTTGGTATATAGTGAACCTGCGTGTATACCCTACTTGGTATATAGTGAACCTGCGTATATACTCTTCTTTCTTCATTCTTTGTAGTCTGATCATCAATTCTTTGCTACTGACCTGCTGCACTATAATCTGTCATTTTGCCATCAAGGACAACACTTGTCTCATAATGCCAACAATCTCCCCCTTTGGACTTGATGGCAACAACACCAAATCACTCTCCCCCTTTGACATCAAGGGCAAAGGGTGGACCAAGATATTCTCTTTCCTTGATAAACATTCTGTTGTCCATACTCCCCCTGAGTACCTGCTGAAATTTCTGAATGAGCTCCCCCTTTGTATATGCCAAGGTGTACCAATCTGTCCATGCTCCCCCTGAGTACATGCTGAGTCTCTGCACTGCTGAAGTGTGCTATTCATGCTCCCACTGACTGTAGGCAAGATCTGCAAAAATATGTTCTACAAGAAGAACATGACTCTATCATAAATGACCTTCCTATCACCAAAGACTCATACATACATCCATCTCTCAACCAAGTGAGGATATACAAAAAAATTGACTCATCCACCCAACCAAGTGGGGATACATCAAAAGTTTACACATGATAAAACAAGAACATTACATCTTCATCCCAAGCATAGTGGGGAAACCAATATAGGCCGTTACATGACCTTGACACCATAAAAGAGATACATGACATAGAGACGAAATATCTAGAGCAAGACTTATGAAAGTCACCAATAACTGATAGCAGCAGCATCTGTCAAACACTTTTCAGATCAGCAACCATGATCTCCTTCTGTTCTCCATCTGCCTCTGTTCCACCTGAAACCAACAACAGCTGTGAACTAGAACCAAACGCTTCTAAGGTAATGCCAACAATGCATTATTAGAAGTTAATCTGCTTCCCCTGAACCTGTGCCAGATGGTCTCTGTCAGACCCATATCAGACTCTTCTCACCCAGAGTCTGGCCCACTGATTTTATTCAAATCAGCATATACGCGACTGTATCCAGATAAACTAGCGTATATACGCGGATACTCCTTGTGAAACTCGCGTACAACCAATTCCAGATCGGCAACCTATCATCATAAGAACTCATCATCATGTCTCCAACAAGGCAACTTTGAGTAGTCATCCATGTTTCAGCACTATGTATCTTGAGCTCAAGCTCTTTTGACAAAACTTCTTGATATCATCAACAGCAACAATCCTTATCCACATGAGTGCCTACATCATAACTGTATGATCTTTATGCATATGACAACAGCAGTATATGAGTGACTCATCATCAAGTGAGGAAGATGTGTATTCAAGCTTTGTACTTTTCCTTATCCTTATGAAGATCACCATGTAAACACCATATATGCATCATCAAAGAATCAACCATAAATCTGATCTGAATATCTACTATGTAACCCCAAGCATCATATGAGATTTTATCATAGACAACTCACAACCACATCATAGCAAGATATATCATTTAGCCATATAAGCATCATCACCAAGGACTATTAACCATAATGCCAACAATGAATTATTAAAGGCATATGCTCCCCCTCAACCTGTGCCATCTGTTAGATCTGATCATGCATATATCAGCAATAAGCATCAAGACATCAGCATCATCAAGTTAGGATCAAAACACTTCTAGACATCTTACAAGTATCAAAACATTTCCACACATCCTCAGCAGACTGTAACTGTTAACCAATAGAGCAGATAATAGACTGAATCATATCAGGTCCTTTTTCTGAGCCAGTCTCCACTGCTTTTCCTCAGACTGACATATACGTGACTTTGCAGTGTCTAACTCACGTATATACGAGACTTCCCTTTATGGAACTTGCGTATGAGATTCAGGATACTGAAGTTTTACACTTTCAGCTCCCTCTGAGTCTGTTATGTCTGTGCTGTGTTGTATCTGAGTACATTGTGCTGTGCCACATCTTTCTGACTGTACTTCCTTCTTCTTCCATATCTTCAAGTGTGATGATGTTTTCTCCTTTTGGTGTGATGTTCGTCCTTTGTTCCTGCATTCCTTTGCTATATGTCCAAGCTTGTTACATGCATAACATCTTACATGTTTCATATTCCTCCTGTAGCAATCAGCAGCTTTGTGACCAAACATATTGCAAGAAAAGCAATATCCATTGAAGTACCTTGAATGTGATGATCTTTCTACATAATGGTCTTGAACTCTTCTTCTTCTACATCTGGCTGAAACATGTCCAAGATTATGACATACATAACATTCAACATTATTCATAGAAGTAAAAGATTTTCTTTGAAGAATTTCTTTCCTTGGTTGATGATGAGATTGACCTTTCATCTCCTTGTTGATCATTTTGGATTTCTCTTTATAGTTCCTTGCCTCACCTTGTGAACTAGATTCACCTTCAACAGATTCATGAAAACCAAGACCAGTCTTGATAGCAGGAGACCTTTTACTATTAAGAATATCATCCGAGGCTTTAGTACTATCTTGAAATCGCAACAGTTTATCCTTTTCTTCTAATTTACTTTTCAAGATATTTACCTCAACTTGAAGTTGTTCTTCCTTTTCAAGATATTTACCTCAACTTGAAGTTGTTCTTCCTTTTCAAGATATTGCTTCTTCATGTCTTCTTCAGCTTTCCTTCCTTCTTCCAACTGATGCCTTAGTTTGAGAATCTCCTTTTCTTGTTCTTCATTCAGATCCTGCTGCATTTGACGAATTCTGAAGGCACATTCTAGCTGAGATTTTAAGCTGACAACTTCGTTTACCTGTTTTTCATTAGCTTGGAGTAAATCCTTATTCTGCTTCTTTGATTCTTCAAGATCTTCCTTTAGCGAGCGGATCGTGGCTTCAAGACTTTCATAGTAACTTGATCTATCTCTGAGTTTCTTGATGGTTGTGCTCCTTTCATTGACTTCATCTCTTAGAGATGTTACTTCATTCTGCAACTTTTGATATTTGTCCTTGAATAACTCTCGTTGAGCCTTTAGTCTAGTAACAGCTTCTTTGAGGGCACCACTCTTTACGTTCAGAAGTCTTTCTTGTTCACTAATTTTGTTTGTCAGCCTGTTAAATTCTGCCTCTATTTGATATCCTTCTTCCTCACCCATAAGAGCACATTCAGTTGTTTTGTTATCACTTCCATCTTTTCCAAATGGATAGATAGCTGGAACATCAAAGGATAGCAAAGTCGTACCTGATAGTTCATCTTCATTTTGAAATGATTCTGAGTCTGATTCTGAATCTGAAGTGCTTCTGCATAATCCCCAATCAATACACCCACTGTCATAGTTCTTCTGAGATGCCTTCTTCTTCTTAGGTGCTTTCTTCTTAAGCTTCTTTCCCATAGCTCCACGGATCTCCTTCAAGCGATCAAGCTTCTACCAAAGGACCTGCTCTGATACCAATTGTTGGAAATAATACTGAGGGGGGGGGGTGAATCAGTATTATCAGATCAATAAAACTTTTTCATTTTCATACTTCAGAATCATATACGCTACTTCAGTTAAGTATACCCGCGTATATACGCTACTGTGTCTATTGCAACTAGCGTATAACCATTAAACTCATGATTCAGTTATGTGATCTTCAATGGATGCATCAGAACATTATTAGCCATATTAACAGTCAACAGTAGCAGTAAAACAGATAGATCAACACACATAAGCAACACACATGAACACCATGATATAAGGTGGAAACCCAATGTGGGTGAAAACCACCTGCTGCAATTCGTTTCTATCTTCCTTTATTAAGAAACTTCTTTTACAATGTACTGGTGCAGTTCTTTACCAGCACGCAGGCTACAACCTGCAGAAGGCTACAACCTTCTCTCGTTCTCCAAACTCTCCTGGAAGGGAGCTACAACCCCCTTTTGCTCTTGTACTAGCTAAGATACTAGTACGTAGGCTCCGACCTACAATCTTCTCTCCTCCAGGTACCACATTTCATAAATTTTCAGATTGGATACTCCTGAAGCACAACACTACAATCTGAAGGCCACGTTTCATCAAATTTTCATACTGGGCCCATAAATATCATTGAAGCACAAAACAATCAATACTAGCATCATCAATCTCTGAATCACTGAAACCCTGTCAACAACATAGTCACCAGAACACAGAGTAGAACTCTGCGATAACAATCAGATCCAACTGTACCATCTAAATTATGCATCAGAGTGCATACGCTACTTGGAAGTGCCGAACCTGCGTGTATACGCAACTTCATCAAGATGAACCAGCGTATATGTCATTAATCACTTATTCATAACTTTGCTGCACTTCCTGACTTCAGACATAACTAGATTATGACATATACAAGGATAATATATGCGTTAGCACCCAGATCTAGTCCATCAGATCTCATAAATATGAGTCATTATGATCCTGATCCAATATTAGTTCTCATCCATCACAATCACCCAAACAATATATACAGAATACTGACACCTTTAAACTGTCATCAGAACCCTTCAACAATGAGAACCACCTGTAACTTCAAATATCATAGCTCAAAAGGTATACGCTACTACAATGAACTCAACCTGCGTACATACGCGCTTACACCAAATCCAACCCGCGTACAGATCTATAAATATTCAATCATGACTTGCAGCGATTACAAACTTAAGTTATACCTAGTTCAGATCATTGCATGCATCAGTATTCAGATCTAGAATAAACATAATCAATCATAAAGAAATAGTTCATTTCAAACCATTTGATCCCGATCTATCCTTAGATCTTGTTCTCCATCCACCGGTGAGATCCCTCCTTAGCTCAGATCAAGCAATGCATCATCAACCCATAACCTGCATACTGGATCTCATACTTCCTCAGATATTCAAGACTTTTCGGATACCCTTGCCTAATGATCTTCTTCTCCTTTTATAGTCTTAGGCCTTGCTCAATACCACGGTCCAAAACCATAATAAATCAATACCAAGAGCCCAATACTTGGGATCAACACACTTGTCGAGATACCATGGTCCAAAACCATAGGTTCAAATACCGAGGACTAACTACCACGGACCAAAAGTAAGCTTTCCGACATGTACGCGCTTTTCCGTGCATAAAACTGCGTGTATACCCTACTTGGTATATAGCGAACCTGCGTATACGCGACTTGGTATATAGAGAACCTGTGTGTATACCCTACTTGGTATATAGTGAACCTGCGTATATACTCTTCTTTCTTCATTCTTTGTAGTCTGATCATCAATTCTTTGCTACTGACCTGCTGCACTATAATCTGTCATTTTGCCATCAAGGACAACACTTGTCTCATAATGCCAACAAGAAGAACGTGCTTCTTCGTGGCGGCAGACAGAAGGAAATTTGCAGGCGGGAAAAGGCACGATCTTTTGCAAAGAGCTTGGAAATTGAAGGACGTGATGGTAGGCAGAGGGGATCAATAGAATCGTTTATGGATGGCTGAGCTGGAGAGGAAGAGGGTTTGAATGGCAGATTTCGCAGCAAATGGGATAGACGTGAGGCAGTTGGCAGCCTGGTAGAGAGGCTCAGCTGCGCTGGTTTGAGTTTGCTGAATGATGATCTGACAGTGAGAACTCAGGAGCTGATTATCAAATGAAACTGATGTGAAAATTTTTCCAGATCTGAAAAACCCCTGGACAGCGAAACAGTGACCCTGCAAAACTTTCAAAACTTGTACCTGCAACCTACAATAACAGAAAACCCAGAAATAAAATATGCTAGAGACAAAACCCTAAAGCCAACTAAATAATTACAGTATTTACAGATCTAAGGCTCTTTAGTAGCCAGATTTATCAATAATCACAGTAATATTATCAGAATTTAATTTAAATGTAAAACGCTTCAGAAAACCCTGCATGCATTCATAAAAAATATTTCGAATGATAAGCCCGGGATCAAGAACTAGCTGGGCTCTTTCAGAAAACACAACCTGGGAGTTGGCTGGTTCAGCCGAGAACTTCCCCTAACGCCCGGTAATCTGAAAAAAGGATTTCCTGCACAGCTTAAATTCAACCATCAACATAGAAAGAGAAAACAATAGTGAAACCCCGATCAAATGGAGATACCTGCCAATATATTTCAGAATCTAAACTAGCATTCAAAAACCTCAAAGATCAGACAAGATACCTGTGCCTAGATCAATCTTCATTAATCTATCATTAATGGCTGAAAATAAAATCATGCAGAACAAATAGAACAATCTTACAGCATTTTCAGAAGAGTAACACCAGCAAGATTTTTAACCCCAAAGTCTTCTTTATTGCACCAAAAAAATGAACTACAAGAGAGCTTCTTCAGCACAAGACTCCCAGATCTTCTGATCTCAAATGACCCCTAGCACCCTATTTAAAGGAAATGATCCCAACGGCTAGTTCGATTGATCCATGTCGAAATGATCTCGACCGTCGATGAGGATCAAGACATCTCTTAATCTCATCCGTCGAATTTGTTAATTCATTAAAAAATGAAATTTTGCATGTATTTACTCAAAATATTATTATTTTATTATTTTTTAGGGTTTTTGCTTTATTTTATAATTTTTTATTATTTATTATTTATTATTATTACTTTTATTTTTTTATTTTTTTATTTTATTTTTCAGTTATTTATTTATTTATTTTTAATTTTTTAATTTTTAATTCATTTTTAAATGGATCCTCGAACTTAGCCTTTGGAAAAATCACCTAGGACCTAGGACTTAGGATTCATGAGGGGATTTAAAACATTTTCCAACCCTCAAGACACTTTACATCATGACTTTTACAATTTTACATCTTAAGGGGAAAAACCCATTTGACATAGACCCTCATAAACCACCCAGTTCTGCGACACAACTATAATCTAGCAGATTAACACACTAGGATTCTCCTAAGATTCTAATGACAAAATCCATCCCGGCTTTGGGGTTAGGCTGAAGGAAAACTCTGCCGATCATGGATCGGTGAGACGAAAAACCTTCCGGAACGTAGATTATCACTTAGAAAATTAGGTCCACCTAGGCAATTTACATACATGACTCATATCTGCTAAGATTATTTACAATTTATACATGCAGACTGGGTTTACAACATAGATTGATCAAGCTGTCGATGACTGCAGAATGGCACGGACATGTCGATCAAGCGCTACCCTTTTTGCAAAGAAAAGGGGGTGTACTGCTATGGGCAGTTGACCAGTAGTGGTCAACAAGGACCATCTAGGAGAAAAATTTTCTCCTATGGATACTACCCACAAGTAGTGTGTAACATGTCTATGAATACACCTACGATCACCAATCTAAAGAAGTTGAGTGCTTCAGATTCATAATAGGTGGATCACACATTGTACAGGCAATTGATTAGTTCCTTGCTATGAAACCGGCTTTGTTGAAAACCCCTGTCGTATCCTAAATCTGACGAATCAAACACGATTCGCTAGGATACGTGTCCTCGAAACGTGTCCAAGCTTGTCCCACGCGTGTCCGAGTGTGTCTGAGGAGCGTGCCCAGCGTGTCCCAATTTCGGGACACGTGTCCCCTGGAAATGCATGTCGCGCGGCCCATAAAGCCTGGTTTTTGCTCATTTCTCCTTCATTATTTTCTGTCTCTCTTGTTGTGGGTGTGTGGGAGTGACTAGCAAAGGGTTTGGGAGCATTTTGAAGGCGATTCAAGCAACAGGTAAGTGCATTTAGCTTCTATTTTTTTTGCATTATTATTACAATAGTTTGCATGTGCATTTTTTCTTTATTTTTTTACTGCATTCATGGCTCAATCAAGGGTAGCAGGGAAGGGGCAAAGGAAGGGTAAGAATGTCCCCATTGGAGATGCCCTTCCTGTTCCAATTTCATCAGGGTCTATAAGTGTTCCCTCTATTGGAAGTGGGGTTGCAAAAGCAGCTTCAAATGTTGAGGGAAGAATTAATTTAGAAAGACAACAAGCTCAAGAAAACAAATATCCCTTGTGGAAGTATGTCACAAGAGAGCAAGGGCCAGGCAACAAGTTGAAGGGAGGAGGCAATGTTGCTTGGAAATGCAACTATTGCAACAATCATTTCATGAGCACTTATTACCATGTGAAAGTTCATTTGTTGGCTTTACTAGGTTGTGGAGTTAGAGCATGTACACAGGTGTCTTTAGCTAAGAAGAAAGAAATGGAAAAAGAGGCCAATGCTCGTGTGGCAAAGGCGGTTGCATCATCTAAAAAAACAAGAATGATGATCCCCTTCCATTCTTGAGGAAAAGCAGCAACAAATTTCCATTTGACAGTTTTGGTGG
The DNA here is from genome assembly GCA_031772625.1 of Pinus tabuliformis. Classification (NCBI taxonomy): domain Eukaryota; kingdom Viridiplantae; phylum Streptophyta; class Pinopsida; order Pinales; family Pinaceae; genus Pinus; species Pinus tabuliformis. The sequence goes on along the minus strand of CM062817.1, from coordinate 805,383,967 downwards.
GGGACAAGTAGCAAAAAGAAAGGCAGTGGCACTTGGTCCAATGGGCAAGATTTTTCAGAAAGAGAAACGGGAAGAGCTTGATCTCACCATTGCATTATTTTTCTATCAGAACTTCATATCCTTTAATGTTGCACGTTCACCTTTATTTATTGAGATGTGTCAAGCTCTAACTCAAGGGGCTCCATCAAGGTATGTGCCTCCTGGGTCAGAGAAGCTTAGAACCACATTGTTGACTAAGGCAAAGAAAGAGGTGGACAAAATGCTTGAGCCTATTAAATCAACATGGCCAACATTTGGGGTTAGTATTGTTTCTGATGGATGGACAAATCCAGCATGCCACCCACTCATCAACATTATGGTGTCTTCCTTGAATGGTCCATTTTTCTTTAAATCAGTGGATGCACTTGGACAATACAAGGGTGCACAATATATGGGTGATTTGTTCATTAAAGTTATTGAAGATGTAGGTGTTGATTCTTGTGTGCAAATCATTACAGATAATGCACCTATTTGCAAGGTTGTTGGCATGATTGTGGAAGCTAAATATCCACAAGTATTTTGGACACCTTGCATTGTCCATTCCTTGAATTTAGCACTTAAATATATTTCTTCTGATGTGCTTTGGATTGGAAGTATTATTGAGGATGCACGGCATATCCGCAACTTTGTATAAAATCATACAAATGCCCTCACAATCTACAAGGAGTATACCAATCTGTTGTTGTTGAAGATTGTAGATACACAATTTGCCTCGTCATTCATCATGTTGAAGAGGTTGAGGGAGGTCAAGACCGCTCTTGGGGCATGGTTATTTCAGAGTTTCGGTCTTTTTGGAGGAAGACAGATCAAGCAGCCTCAAAAAGAGTGAAGGACATAGTGTTAGATGATGCTTGGTGGGAGAGGGTAGATCTACTTATTAAAATCATGGACCCTATCATTTCTTTGCTACGATTTGCAGACACAAAACAACCCATCCTAGGAGATGTTTATGAGAAATGGATTCCATGATTGAGTCTGTAAGGAGTATTATTTTACAGAGTGAGTGCCCCGAGTATGAGACGTCATCAAAGGCCTTCTTCACCACCATACAAGATATTCTTGTCAGCAAATGGGACAAGAATTGCACACCTTGCATTGTTTGGCTCACTCATTGAACCCAAAATACTACAGCCATGAGTGGTTGAATGGTGGACCTTCCCGCAAATTCCCTCCTCATATGGATGGTGAAATTTCATAGGGGAGGAAGGATGAATTGAGGAGGATTTTTCAGGATAGGGCATCCCTTGATGAGGTGGAGAATACCTTTGTAGAGTTTTCCATTGGCACTGATCGATTTGCAGGATATGATGTTATTAGAGACAGGGGGGCTAAGAAGCCCTATTCTTGTTGGGCAACTCATCGAGCAACAAGCCCTCCTCTACAACAATTAGCCATGAGGCTTATCTCTCAGGTGACTTCATCCTCTTGTTGCAAGAGGAATTGGAGCACATATAGGAAGGTGTATAGTGTCAAGAAGAGGAGGCTTGAGCAGTCCAGGGCAAAGACAATGGTGTATGTCCACACCAACCTTCGTCTTATTTATAGGTAGAGGGATGAGTGTTTGAAGGGAAAGACAAAGATGTGGGATGTCTTTCCTGATGATATGGGTTTGGACAGCAGTGTTGAGTTGGCATTGGCCAACTTGGATCTTAATGAGCCAGTGCTAGAGCCTGTCACTTTTGATGATGGTGATATTGTTGAGGGGTCATCCTCCACACCAGCAGATGCAGAGATGACATTGGATACAGAGGAGGAGGATGCAACAGAGGAGAGCAGTGGTGACCATGACAGTGATGTTGATTTTGATGATGATGATGATTGATGACTCATGAGCTACCTACTGCCTTGTACTTGTAGTTGTTTTGTATTTTCCATTGGCATTGCTACTACCTATGTAACACATTTTGATTTTGATGACTTAATGAGAAAACTACAGTTTCTAGTTTTCCTCCTATTGGGTCATTGATGAATTTGTCACACTTACAATTGTATTTGTATGCATAATGTTACTTTGTAAAACTTACAAATTTAAAATTTACAATGTAGAATCTAGATCTGTCTGAATTTGTATCATGAATGAGAATTTGTGTAAGAAATATCTAATATTTAATATATATATATATATATATATATATATATATATATATATAATGATATAATGTGTCCTGTTCCAAGGGGTCAACGTGCCCGTGTCGGACACTCGAATCTTCGTGTCCTGTGTGTCCATGTCACTGTGTCAAGTGACTTAGGTTCCTTGATGTATCTGGTAAACACTAAGCTGAATATTTGCTTTGTTGTAAACACCCTAAGTCAGTTCATTCTGCAACCAAGGCAGGTGCATTGGATTGCAATGAAGCATGTGCTCAGGTACTTGTGTGGTACAGTGGAGTATGGGCTGAGATATGTCAAGAGTGATAGAGTAACATTGCAAGGGTATACAAACTCAAATTGGGCAGGGCAGTGCATAGGAAAAGCACTCAGGGTGTTGCTTCAGCTTGGATTAATTACGATTTCATCGTTCAGCAAGAAGCAGGCTTCTGTGGCAGTTCATTCGGCAGAGGCACAGTGTATGGCAGCAAGTTTGGCGAGTTGTGAGGCTATTTAACTTCACAAGTTGCTGACAAGTTCATTTGATTAGGAGTTGGAGACCACTGTGATAGACTGTATAATCAATGTTGCATAAAAATCTCAAAGAATCTAGTGTTCCATGACGGGTCGAAGCATATTGAGATCATATACCACTTCATCAGAGACAGGGACCAGATAGGAGCAATCAAGTTTCAGGAAAGCTCCACAGATGAGCAGGTTGTAGATATTTTGACCAAGCCCTTGTTGAAGGGGAAGTTTGTCTTCTACAGAGATAAGCTAGGAGTGGTGTAACATACCTTCCTTTGCTAAGAGGCATTGTTGATGTTTGTAGCAGTGAACATACCTTCCTTTGCTAAGAGGCATTGTTGATGTTTGTAGCAGTGAACATGTATTTCTGCATTGGTTGTGTGTCAAGCATGCAGGAATTGTCCAAAGCCTGCTTAGGAAACTTGCTCAATTTATTAAGGTTTTTCTACAATTTAGCCTAATTCTAGCTTAGGAAAAGCACATTAATTAAGTTAGTTAATTAATGTCGGTTATTGAGCTAGGAAAACTAAGGAAATGTAATTTTAATTATATTAGTGAATTTGTTTTACTTTCAAACGTTGATCTCAAGTGGATTAGGATTTAATCTTAGCAATTCATCACATTGGAGATTAGGGTTAGGGATTTAGCTCAAAGAGAAATTATAAAAGCAGGCCTAAGGAGATGAGAAAGACACAATTTGAGAAAGTGGTTTTTCCAGTGAATGTGATACTTAAAACCAAGAGAGGAAAGCTGACAAGAGATATTTCTGCAGCAAGGAAATCACCCCAACACAGGTCATACAACTGATTTTGCAGGGCCATGTCACTCGTGGAAGGAGGTCAAGAAGCAGCCTCACACGTGCCACAGATCCAGCCATACTGTGTGCATGAGTTGAGCTTCAGTGCGCACAAGGAGCTGTATAGTTTCGTGGAGCAGGGTTGCTGGTTGGAGGATTGATCCAGGGATTTTCTTAGGGCCATATAGGCCATATGGGTGCCTAGTTTATTTCAAAAAACTTACTGTAGCTTATAATTTTCTTAGTGGGCCATTTTCCTGGTTAAGGAACCTTCAATGTTATAATAAATAAAAATGAAGATCAGTTGCAGGAGAATTTTCTGTGTGATCGATTTCCTATATTTTGCATTTGCTGTCTAAATTTTCTGAGTTAAAAATTCTAGTATATTTTATATTCAACAATTGCAGAAATATTTTCTGGGTTATAAAAATTACTAGGAATTAAGATCAGATCTCGAATGGAGAGTTGGCAAAGACTTTTTGGTGGCAAGGGGAAGACCCAAATCTGATTCATGTAGCTTAGCTTTTGTTCAAAGGAAAGGAAGCATGCTTTACAAAGGTGACCCTTATTTAAAAGGAGTAAAAGTGAAAAGAGTGCCTACACATTAAAACAAAAATGAAAATGAAAAGATTTTTTTCTACATTATGAAATTTTATTTTTTGTTTGTGGGGAGAATTCATTTTCCCAAGTTCATTTTTTGCAAAAAGGAAACAAATACATTTTTCTTTTTGCATTCTTGTGAGGGCCCTCTCATTATATGTGCCCAGCTCAAGCATTCTACAACCTATTGAGGGTCGCATTGAACTGCTCCTCTAGGAACATAGTGAAGAAGAATAATTGCCCTGGAAACACCATGATCAAGGAAAAGACATGCTCTGAAGACATCATGAGAAGAAGATTGATTCATTGTAGAATACTAATGCCAAGCATCATAAGGAAAACACTTTTCTGCACGATACATTACAGAGTACTAATTCAACACTTCAGTTATCCCAATTATCCATTACGACTCTGAAGTTTGGCCCTACAGTACCACTCATGAGGCTTGGAAATGGAATAAAATTGAGCAAATCCAAAAATGCTTTATAACCTACAGTTTAAAAAAAAAGGTAACATGCCTTAACCCGTTCTGTTGAATAAACTTGGATGTACTTCTGTGGAGTCTAAAGCCATGATTAGACATTTAAATTATAAACACAAATTTCTCAGGTTAAGGGAAGCTAGGGTCCCTGCCTTTATTTCTATTATGAGCTATAGCCACCACAGGCTTAAGAAAGTTTGAGCTAGAGATTTTGAAACTTGGCTGAACTATTGAAACATAAAAGAACATAATGAAATTTATCAGCTCTACAATATTAAATCTTACATCCTTATGCACTTTAAAGATAAAACATGAAATGGCAATGAGATCATTAATAAGAGTTAAAATACTACAAACAGTTTATAAATCCTACTTTGGTTGACCAAAACTATTTTTCCAACAATATGAGCTTAAGGAAGAAAATGAATGTTGGAAAAATCAAGACCACTTCTAATGAACTCCATAGTGAAACTGGTTGTTGGACCAACCGAAGATACGAAGGAAGTTTAGAATGAACACCATTTCCTTTTAACTTGCCCTACCCTTGATACTATAAGACATAACTTTACCTGGTTTCATAACTTAATTACATTTCAGGGCCTCCTCGCTTGTGAAAACCCTAATGATCTTGGTACTTGCATTTCCACCATGTTCAAATAAAGAAATGACATTCTCAAGAATATTTACTATGTTTCCCTTTATTTGTTAGTTAGACCATATTGGTCTTCAGAGATGATAAACATCATCATCGCTAATGACCCAGTCTCAAACTCCGACATGCATAGAGCCCTCTAGAACAATGTACACTAGATCAATTTGACACCTCCCCACATTGAAGTAGGGCCATGATAATGAGGTATTGGGGTTCATAACTCCCAACAAATCCAAAAAGTGTTTGTGTTACCCAAAAACAAATGTTCTTTACAAATATAACTTTATATGATTCATTCTTCTCTGTAACAAGAAATCATGTTAAACATTCAACACAGAATGTGATACCACTAACATAAAACCAATACACTTTTGTTTACCTTTTCGAAGGAAAGAAGTTAACTCTAGAAAGATTCAAGCCTAAGCTAAGCTACTACTCTTGATGAAGAACCTGACTGTCGTTCTGAAAAGAAGGTTTTGATGATGTGTACTATAGAAGGAAAAAGCATAATATTGTGCATTCAACCATAATCTTAAATTAGTTTCTCATCTTTCTTATATAAGGAATACTTTAAAATCCCATATTAAGTCTAAACATTGTAGTTTTCCCTAATTGTCAATTTCCATTGTATGCTCTCTTATGAATTCACACTTTGACTTCTCTAACATAAAGAGAACCACAATCCGTGAACAACTCCATCTTTTTGCTTATAAAAAATGGAAATCACTTTTTGGAACTTTATACAGTTTCACCACTGATTATCAAACATCCAATGCATGGAGTTGTACAAAATTTTGCAAGCAACTAATAACCTTCTAATCAAGTACTGAGCATTCAATCAAAAAGTATATTCACCACTGCCAAACTTGTCCTTGCATCTCGAGGAAGAGTGAGTGATTGCGCAGAATGAAGAAATTCCTTCAATGAAGTTGGCCAATTGTCCTTTCAAAAAAAAACAAAAATGTAAGGCAATAAAGTTCTTTAAATACCTACATTGTGTCTTACATTAAATCACATAACAAGAAGTAGAGAATATGTTTGGTTGCAAAGTCATTTATTTTTCAAAACCAATGTTTTCAATATGGTTTGTCATACTCTCAAAGTTGAACAATACAAACCATAGAGAAAAAATTAAAAGAGAGAGAACAAAGCCAAACACAAAAAAATCCTTCTTGTGTATACAGAAATCAAAATAAAGTTGAAACATCCACTCTTAAAACCCATCACATCCCCTCTATTTAACAAAGCTTCCATTATCCAAGAGTGAGAAAACGAGGAGCAAAGCCATTTCTTGTTTATTCTACTTTATAATTTCAAGAGGTTTAGATTGCCTTCTTGATGGTGCATTACTGGTGTACAAGAGAAAGCCTCACAAGCTGAAAGAAAGATTCATTGATATTGCATAGATGGTGTATAAGGCACAAGACCATGGTAGGCTACTAGGATTAATCATGACATGGCACCCTTATGAGAAATAGATAAAATGGTAAATGAAACACTAGTCCCTCCTTTCTAATTATTAACTAATTAAATATTTGTAAGTGATGATAACACCCTAAGTATTAGTTTATGCTAGGGTTTATAACTTTGTTTTACATATAACATAACAAGTGGTTGGCTTAAAAGTGTTAATGATGGACTCATATGCTTACTTAAGCATTCGCACTACCAATCAATAGACATCTTTGTTGTGTGTGCGCTTAGTTTTGAAGAAGTTACACATGGGATTCTGGCTAAGATAAGACTATATGGCAATTGTTGAACTAATTTTGATGGCACTCTTACTATGTTTTTCATTTTCTAATTTCTAATGTTTATTTGTGGAGTCTAACCATGTTGGAACAAAGTTTAATGAAAGAATGAGATATTTATTTCATAGTTTTATGTTGATATTTTTCTATGATTTATAACATATGTTTCTATCCTCTTCAGGACTATGGTTGTACCATTGTTGCATCTAAATCCAAGAGAAAATGCATGCCAACACTCATTGCCTTAAGACGTTATCCAAGTTAGAAAAGCATAGAAATGGATATCAAAGAATGCCCTCTTCATAGGGTAGCATTAATTGTTGATTTTGTAGCCTTGGAAGACCTTCTACATTGGCTGTGTCTTAGCATGTAGAAGATATTTGATTGCCTCTTTAGGTGCTTGCTTGGTGGAGTAAATGATTTTATGATTTCTTTCGTAAGGTTAACTTAGGAAAATTACATGTTATAGCTGCTACAACCCCCCTCCAAAATAATTTTTCCTATGCTTTGATTTTGGAGCCTCCCTTCTGTCTACAAGGAGCTTATCATTCATTGTCGTCAAGTATTCATGCCAATGTTGAAGACTTATCCTTCCATGTAGTGCTTGTGGTGTTTTGTTTTGACCTTGATCTGAAACTTTTCCAACACAAGTCACCTCTTGCCTTGAGCTTGCAATATTGTCGGCCTTCCCTCTTGGAACTGTGCAATCCACTGTCTCTAGAAATTGCGTTGAGCCTTGAGGATTTGAACTGCGCAATCATGGAAGGCAGACCAGCCTTGAGGATCTAAAATGCGCAATCATGGAAAGCAAGCCAATATTCAGCTCAGAAACTACACAAAAGATTCTCTTCCCCTTAGAAACTACGCAATTCACTGAGGCAAGGTATTGCACAAGCCCTTGAGCTTGGGAATTGTGCAATCCCATCTGCCAGTGTGAACGGGCAATTTCCCAAAAAAACAGAGTTGGCATCCCTAAAAATAGGAGTTTCCAATTAATGTCTGGTCAAGTCCACTAAGTTTCTAATTATGACTTTCAAACAAGTGGTACTTTTTCCTTGGTTTTAGGAATGTGCGTCACAAACCCTAACTCGCCTAGATCTATTTAATAGACACCCCTATAGCTCATTTGTACAGTCGATCTTGAAGCTCTAGCCTTCCTAAGGAGATCAAGGAACTTTCGACTAAGTTTGCGGTGCTTTTCCAAGAAAGTTTTGCACGTGTCGCTTTTGTTGCTTTTTTTGTTGCTTTTGCTTCTATGAGTGTTATTTTGCCTGTTTCTTTTCATAGTAGTCGGTGTTTTAACTTATATTAGCGTAAGTAACCGGATTCATCCTAAACCCCCCACGAGTCTGAATCCTGCGAATCAGACACGATTCGCTAGGAATTCGAATCCTAGAACAAGACACAACGTGTCCGTACGGTCCCGATTCTGGGATTCGAATCCCCTAAAATGAATCACATGCTATTGCATATACCTTTCTGCTTTTGTTTTCAGCTTTGTAAATATTTCTATGTTAATATAAGAGGTATTTATAAAAAACAATCTATGTTTCTTTGAGCTTAGCTGACTTCGTAAATTTTCATGTTTGATCTATCAAAGAACTCGGAGATGAAATTATTATGTCCACTTATAGAATTTCCAAACTCTAGAATCTGAGAAATACTAAGCATTTCTTAAGACAATAAAGTGAAGGAACAATAAGCAGTATTTGGTGAGATTTCCCTGGAGATACAGCATTACCTTAAATGAAAATCCAATAGTTTTGAAATAAGATGATACCAGCATAGCAGTTCAGATCATTGGAATCATGTTCTAGAGATAAAATATTGTTTTCCATTGGCAGAACTGATGTTAGTCTTGCTGGGAATCATCTGTTTGGAGCTTCCAAATATGGTATTAAGTGTGAAATATTTCCAAGTTCTATAAGCAGGCATTGTTGTGAGAGGTTAAAGATTTTAAGTAGTGAGGATAATAATTTTTCCTTATTGAAACTTGCTATGAAGTTTCCTAAAGGCAGAAGCCAAATTCTAGTGTAAAACTTATTGACCTGAAAACTCAAGTAGTAGGAGGAGGAGGATGCAGAGGAGAGCAGTGGTGACCATGATGATGAGGACATTGATGCTGATTCTGATGATGACTCTGAGGATTGATGACTACCTATTGCCTTGAGGCTTGTATACCTGTAGTTGTTTTATATTTTCTATTTCTATTTGCCATTGGCATTGCACCAGCACTACCTATGTAACACATTTTGATTTGATGACTTAATGAGAAAACTACAGCTGTCAGTGTCTTTATCTTACTATCTTGTAGTTGTAAGTTGTCTTTCATGTATGAATCATGATTTATGTGACCACGTCACCACTGACATGTCTTTGAATTTTGTATGTACTATGCATGCTATAGATGAAGATCTATGTTTGAAATCAATGAATTTGTATCATTAATTAGAATTTGTGTAAAAAATATCTAATTTTAATATATATATATATATATTTTAATAAAATAATATATAACGAATCCTACGTGTCCTGTTCTGGGGGTCAACATGCCTGAATCTGACACTCGAATCCCCATATCCTACGAATCTCGAATCCCCATGTCAAGTGACTTAGATATTAGCTTGCACAAGAGTTGGTTCAATCCATCGTTCACCTTTTCCAAGTGTCGCATTGATTTCTTGCTTTTTGCCCACCAACAGTTGGCACTGCTGGGACACTTGGTGCATGTTTGTTTTTCCTTTTGCATGCTTGTTTCTGGCACTCAATTTTCACTAATCTATCACCCCTTTGCCAAATCTACATTCTCTCGTGTTGTCACTGTTTTTTCTTTCCCAGGCAGATTTGCAGAATCATGGCCAGCAGTGGCCTTCTCTTACTGCGCATTTTGCATCTTCAAGAGGAAAGCTTCGAGCTTGGCCTTTGAGACGACGCAATGCATAGTCACTATGCTTGCACAACTGCGCATTGCGCAGTCCCAAGCCTCAGCCCTCACCCCTGGCCACTGAGACTGCAAAATGTGCAGTTCCTTCCCTTAGTCTGCCCAGTTGGGATTGCGCATTGTGCGCAATCTCAAGCCTCTAGCTGCCACCTTGTCTTTCAAGAGCCCAGTCGCCCACCTTCAGTCCAAGAATTGCGCAATATTTCCTCTCAGTGTGTGAGTTACTGCCTAGATCTTGTTGAATAGACTGTTTTGCTTGAGTTAAATTGTGTTTGCCATGAGTGCATCTTGTCAAACAAGTACTGCAGCTTTTTGAGGTTATTTCTCTCCATCAGTTGTTATCATCATGGCACCATAGAGATCCGCCTCAAACGACACCACAAAGAGCATCACCGGTGAAATAGTTGAGAGTGTTCTTGCCACTATGCCAGTTCTCTCAGACACTCAACAATTCAATGAGAAAGATTCAAACATTACATGGCACACAATGAAAGATGTTTTCACTGCAAACAGTTACAAAGTAGATCTTGAGTATAGACAAGTTTACATCAATGTCCAGAAGTCAAGGTTGCACAAGATTGCATGCAGGTTTCCGGCCCTTCCTTGCGCAGACATTGTCAACTGGATCCTGTCACACAAAGATGTAAAGAGCACGACCCTTAATAGTGCCAATGGACAAAGGCTTGCCTCTTTTATGGCACGTGATTTTCAGATTATGTATCATTTGTCGCTTCCAGAAGCCTACATGGATTCCCACTTCTATGCAGTCACCAGTTACCTGAGCACAAAAGATGTTGTCAAAGGTTGTGTGAAAGAGCCATCCAAATTCTGTCAGACACCTAGCAACACTTATAAGACCAAATCTCTCAGGAAGGCATTTCAGTACTTGATATTTCTATGTTGTCAGATCTATGGTCAAAAGAGTATAGAGACCTTTCCCGAAGGCTAGTCATTCTTGCTGCATCAGGTTGTGAAAGAAGGAAAACCATTTAACTGGTCGAACTTGTTGGCTCAACAATTGAAGATCCATGTGACTAATGCCAAGAACCCTCCTAAGGGTAAGCAAGCCAAGTTCTACATGTTTGCTTACTTGTTGGATGCAATATGTGCTCAGAACTCTTTTCCTGGCATGAGTTGGACTTGGTCACCAAAGGAACCTGTTGTGCACATTTACTGCAAGCTGCTTTCAGAGTGCAACTACAAAGGAGTCATGGAGAAGCTGACTAATCACTTCCTCATTCCATTGTATAAGATGAGCTTTGAGGAAAAGCCACCTTGCATGTCCCATAAGGCGATGGAAGCAGTGTCCAAATTCATTGATTGGTTTGTCTCATCGGATGGCACTTACCTCAGAGTGTTCGGCGGTCAAAAGTCTTCACATCTGCTACCGAGGTATGCCACTGACAAGTTGGTCATGCAGGAATTAGCTTACCATCTTTCCACAGGTTAGTCAAGGGTGTTGCTGTTGGAAATAATACTGAGAGGGGGGGGTGAATCAATATTATCAAGTCACTTATTTTCTTTTTCAAACCCAGATCATATACGCTACTTCAGTTAGATAAAACCGCGTATATATGCAACTACAGAGAAGGAAACCCGCGTATGCAATGCAGACTTATAATTTAATTTATCTTACTGATGTTGATCATTAATCTGTGTATTAGGATCAAATAAATAGTAACCAAAAACAGTAAAACAGATCTGAAGACAATCACACACACAAGAACACAAAATATAAAGTGGAAACCAAATGTGGGTGAAAACCACCTGCTGCAATTCGTATCTATCTTCTTTTAATTAGAAAATTATTTTTACAATGTATTGGTGCAGTCCTTTACCAGTACGCAAGATGCAACCTGCAGAGAGCTACAACCCTCTCTCGTTCTCCAGCTTCTCCTGGAAGGGAGCTAGAACCCCCTTAGCTCTTGCACTAGCCAAGATACTAGTACGTAGGTGCTGGCCTACAGAAGGCTACAACCTTCTCTTTCTTCTAGGGACCATGTTTCATAAATTTTCAGACTGGATCCATGAACATCAATCAATCATCAAGAATTTCTGCATCAAACAATCTCCTTTTCACCAATTAGAACTGAATCAAGTAGATACTTTTCTGACAGCTGTACCCAGAACACAGTGACAGTGACCACACACCAAATTCTGAACCCAGAACACTGCAGCAATAAACGGAAGCAGCTAGATCACAACTCAAAAGATATACGCTACTTCAATAACCTGAAACCTGCGTGCATACACTTTTGTGTTTGGAGAAACCTGCATATACGCTGTTTTTATTCACTGAACCAGCGTGTATATGCTCCCTCGCTTCACTGAACCTGCGTACAGATCTATAAAGGATAATTCACTCTTTCAAATATTCAGACATTAATTAACCCAGATTATCAGATTTATAGATCAAGCATGCGCCACATATAACAGATCAAAATCATGCAAAGATATTATCATTCAAGCCTAATGATTATGACCCATCAATAGAACTTATCATTTTCTTTGCGCTAAGGTTCCTCCTTCATTCAGATCCAGATCTGCACCATAACCTCAATCACCAATATTTCAGATCTAGCACTTATTAGATATTCAATTAATTCAGATGATCCTTTGCCAAATGATCTCCTTCCTCTTTTATAGTCTTAGGCCTTTCACAATACCACGGTCCAAAACCATAATAAAACAATACCATGGACCCAATACTTGGGATCAACACTTCTGACGAGATACCATGGTCCAAAACCATAGGTTCAAATACCAAGGACTAACTACCACGGACCAAAAGTAAGTTCTCCAACATATACGCGCTTTTCCTTGCGTGAAAGTGCGTGTATACGCATACGCGCCTTTGTAACGTCTAACCCGCGTGTATACGCGCCTTCGTCTAGGTGAACCTGCATATATATCTTTTTCCTTCATTCTGAGAGCCTGTACTGAGATCTGTCACCAAAGTGAGTTGCCATCAAGGACAACACCTATGCCATAGCTCTAAATCAGTGCCACAATGCCAACAGTTGCAAAGGAAGAAGAAAGCACCTTGGCCCACTCTTCCTTTGAAAATTGGATTGTACGAGGTCAAGGACAACACCTGTGCCATAGCTCTAAATCAGTGCCACAATGCCAACAATCTCCCCCTTTGGACTTGATGGCAACCTCAAGATCCTCAAAGTCATTCTCCCCCTTTGTCATCAAGGACAAAGGGTTGTGCTCCCCCTGAGTACATGCTGAAATCTCTGCCCTGCTGTGCTGACCATGCTCCCCCTGATTGTAGGCAAGATCTGCAAAAAGATGTTCTTCAAGAAGAACCATGACTTATACATCATAAAAGACCTTCCTATCACCAAAAGACTCAATACATACATCCATCACCCAACCAAGTGGGGATCATCCACCCAACCAAGTGGGGATACATCAGAAATTTACATATGTCAACCAAGTACATTACATCTTCATCCCAGGCATAATGGAGAAACCAAAATAGGCCGTTACATGACCTTGACACCATAAAAGACATACATGACATAGAGACGAAATATCTAGAGCAAGACTTATGAAAGTCACCAATAACTGATATCAGCAACATCTGACAATCACCATTCAACCATGTTTTCCTTCTGTTCTCCCTCTGCATTTGTTCTACCTGAAACCAACAACAGTTGTGAACTTGAACCAAAAGCTTCTAAGATAATGCCAACAATGCATCATTAGAAGTTTATCTGCTCCCCCTGAACCTGTGCCAGATGGTCTCTGTCAGACCCATATCAGACTATCTTCAACCAGAGCCTGTCCCTACTGATATCCATCAAGCCTCCATATATGCGACTGTCTCTGCACAAACCGGTGTATGTACGCGGATCCTCCTCAGGAAACTCGCGTACACCCATTTTTCTCTGAAACAGACAAGTTTTAACAGCAAGATGATGCATCAACTACTCCCAACTTCTGTCTGAGGTATTCAAAAGTTTCCCTGGGCAGTGGTTTGGTGAGTATATCAGCAACTTGTTCCTTAGAGGGAACATACTCCAGCTTGACCTTTTGTTCCAACACTTGTTCCCGAAGAAAATGATATTTGATAGGTATGTGCTTAGTCTTTGAATGCATGACAGGATTCTTTGAGATACTGATAGCACTTGTATTATCACATAAGATGGAGATAGGTGGAGTACAAGTGATTTGAAAATCCTGCAAAGTTTGCATCATCCAAAGGAGTTGTGTGCAACAAGATGCGGCAGCCACATATTCTGCTTCAGCTATAGATAGAGCAATCGAACTCTGTTTCTTGCTGAACCAAGATACTAATCTGGAACCCATAAAGAATGCACCACCAATTGTGCTCTTTCTGTCATCCATGCTTCCAGCCTAATCTGCATCTGTATAAGCACGAAGATAGAGATCTGTATCTCTAGGATACCATAAGCCATAGTTTTGAGTTCCTTGAAGATACTTGAAAATTCTCTTCACTGCCTGAAGATGAGTTTCCTTTGGATTTGCCTGAAATCTTCCAACTATTCCCACTGCATGCATGATGTCTGGTCGGGTACCTGTCAAATAAAGTAGACTTCCAATCATAGATCTATCGATTGGTTGATGCACTGCTGCTGATTCATCATTTGCACTGAGGTTGCATCCTGTAACCATAGGGGTACATACAGGTTTTGCGTCTTCCATGCCATATTTCTTCAAGATCTGCGTGAGATACTTGGTTTGAGACAAAAAGATACCGCCTTCATTTTGTTGGATTTGCAATCCAAGAAAATATGTCAGTTCTCCAAGCAAAGACATTTCGAATTCTTTCTACATCACCAAGGCAAAGCTTTGACTCATAGCTTCTTCATTGCTGCCAAAGATAATATCATCTACATACACAACAAGTATTAGCAATTTGTCATTTTCAATTTTTATATAAAGATTGCTATCTGCTGATCCTTTTGAAAAACCTTGTTGATGAAGATATTTGTCCAAACGGTAGTACCAAGCCCTTGGAGCCTGTTTAAGACCATAGAGAGCCTTTTTTAGTCTGCATACAAGATTTGGATCATTCCCAAGAATGAAACCATCTGGTTGCTCAATGTACACTTCTTCTTCTAAGTCTCCATTCAGAAAGGCTGATTTCACGTCCATTTGAAATACTTTGAACTTTTGAAAGCTAGAGAGAGCAAGGAACATTCTGATGGCCTCAAGTCTAGCAACAGGAGCAAAAGTTTCTTCAAAGTCTATTCCTTCTTGTTGAGCATACCCTTTACAGACAAGTCTGGCGTTGTTTCTAATCACTTCCCCATTTTCATTCAACTTGTTTTTAAAGATCCATTTTATCCCTATGACATTCTTATCTTTTGGTCTAGGAACCAACTCCCAAGTGTTATTCTTTTCGATCTGCTCAAGTTCTTCATCCATTGCCTTGACCCAGCATTCATCCTTGCATGCCTCTTTTACATTTTGTGGTTCAGTGGAGGAGAGCAAGGCCAAATAGCTTGAGGCTTCTGCAATTGTTCTTCTTGTTTGTATACCTGCCTCTTTCTGCCCCAAAATTTGAGATTCTGGATGATTCTTCTGAACGTACTTGGATGGAGTCTTCTCTTCTATTCTTATCTGTTCTTCTGGTGCCTCTTGAGCTTCTTCTTCATCACAGTTCTGATTTGATGTTGAAGGATAGTCCTCATCATCTTCGAAATCTTCGGAATTCACTTGCCTAGGAATGTTTCCTTCTTCATCAACCACTACATCAATGTTGTCAACAATTTTTCCAAGTCTTTTGTTGTAACACTTATATGCCTTGCTGTGAGGAGAATAACCAAGGAGAATGCCTTCATCTGCTCTAGGTTCAAACTTGCCAGGGTTTTCATCATTATTTTTAATATAGCATTTGCTTCCAAAAATTTTGAAATATTTTACCGAAGGAGTCTCACCATACCAGAGCTCATGAGGAGTTTGAGTGTTGTTCACCCGGACATTTGTCTTGTTGAGAATAACAACTGCAGCAAATGCGGCTTCACCCCAGAAAGTTGCGGGAGTTCCAGACTCATCAAGCATTGCACGAGCCATTTGTTGAACCGTTATGTTCATCCTTTCCACTACTCCATTTTGCTGAGGAGTCCTAGCTGTAGAGAATTCCCTTCTTATTCCATGTTCTTCACAAAAATCGAAAAATTCATTCAAGGTAAATTCTCCTCCTCGATCAAACCTAAGGCATTTGATTCTGAGATCTGATTCGTTCTCCACCAAGGCTTTCAATGATTTGAACTTTTCAAAGGCTTCGTCTTTGTGCTTCATAAGTCCTATCCAACACATCCTGGAATAGTCATCAATGAATAATATAAAGTATTCTTCTCCTCGAGGTGACATTTTCATAGTTGGACCACATACATCAGTATGGACAAATTCAAGCGGCCTGCTGGCTGATCCTTCCTTTTCAGGGAAGTTAGTTCTGGTTTGCTTACCAAACTGACATGATTTGCATATTGTATTGTCTGGGATTCTGATGTCTGGAAGACCACGAACTGCCTGGTATTTGCATGCTTTCCTTATCTGTGAGAAACTAAGATGCCCCAATCTTCTGTGCCATAGCCAGTGTTCATCATTCTTGCTCAGATAGCATTGATGTTGTCCTTCTTTGAATATGTATAAATTATTTGGAGTCCTTACGCCTTTGATCACTGTTTTCCTGTATCAAGATCACGAACACTCCATCCATTTGATCGAAATATTACCTCAGTTCATTGATCACACATCTGGCTGACACTTAATATATTATGCTTTAAGCCATCAACGTACATGACATTTCCAGCTTTGACCCTTTCTTTCAACTGAACAGAACCTTTACCTTTTATGAGAGCAGGGGTGTCATTTCCAAAAGAAACCTTCTTCTCCTTCTCTAAAGCACTATATGACTGAAGTTTTTCTTTATCACCTGTCATATGTTTCGGACATCCACTGTCGATGTACCATTGATTTTCCTGCCCTTCCACATATAAGGCTATGCCACATCTTTCTGGTTGGGGTTCTTTTATTCTCCATGATTTGGCACTTAAGGCTTTCTCTTTCTGAGATGTCTGCCGAAACCTGCTCCTGCATTCAGAATCTTCATGACCGAAATTGTTACAAATAGAACATTCTATTTCATTTTCAAGAGCAGAGAAGTTGTTGTAGGTCCTTTTCATGATCCCAGTCATATTCTTCTGTTTATGAGCTTCTCTAGTCATGATTGTCTTATAGGCAACATTGAGTTACTTTGTGACCAAAGTTATGACATGAAAAACATTGGCCATTGAAGAAACTCTTGTGATTATCAAATCTACTAGCCAAATGATTGTAGTTCCTATTGATATCCATTCTTGAGGCAAATTGAGAAAGTTTTACCTGTGGCTGGTTGTAGCTTTTGTTTGTCCTTAAAGTAGATTGCCCTCGATTTACCTGGTAGTCTTTGTTCATTCTTGAGGTAAATTGTCCCTGATTTACCTGGTGATTTCCATTGGGTCTTTGTTCACTTCTCCTTGCAGCGTCAAGATAACTCTTGGAGGTAGATGGTTTCTGCACTTGAGTGGTTTCTTCATTATATCCCAGACCTGTCTTGATTAGTGGAGAGCGCTGCACTTTGATAATCTCATTTAACTTGTCAGATCCTTTAACAAATCTAAGATTAAGAGCTTTTGTTTTCTCAATCTCTTTTATTAGTCCCACAATTTCACATTCTAACTTTTCATGATGTTTTTCCTTTTCAGCAAGTTGGAATTGTAGAGTATCTATGATCACATTCTTCTCTTCTAAACAAATTTTGAGTCTAGAAATCTCTTCATAAAGACTTTCTTCATCTATAGCATCCACGAAATCATCATCTTCAAAAGCCATTAAAAGTTTATATTTGTTACCTTGTTCATCTTCGTCACTATTTGAAAGTCCATCACTATCTTCATGAGTGTAATAGCTTTTCTTATTCTGTTTCTTGTTCCATCTAACAGGTTCCTTCCCCTTGTCAATCTTATCCTTATGAGGACATTTGGCAGCATAGTGACCGACTCTTCCACAAGCAAAGCATTTGAAAGGTAACTTACCTTGGAATATTCCAGCACCCCGTTGAAGGTTCTTGACAAAATTTGATTCTTCTTCTTCTTCTGACACGTGTCCTGACTCATAGTAATCTCCTTTGCCTGAAGCCTTGAATGTAGCTTCTCTCCTGTCTGATGGTCCTCCTTTCCTCATTTCATAAGCAGTCAGAATTCCGTGCAGCTGTGACATGGTAAGGTTTCGTAGATTCTCCTTTTCTTCTATTGCAAAAACTTTAGATTCAAACCTAGAGGACAAAGATCTTAGAACCTTTTCAACCACAACAGCCTCTTTTATTTCTTCACCCAAGTTTTTCATACAATTAACAATCTCATCTACACGAAGGAAATAGTTAGCCACACTTTCATCATTGTGCATTCTGAGATTTTCATACTGAATTCTGAGGGTTTGAAGTTTTGCTCGTTTTACCTGTTCATCTCCTTCATAGCTCAGAACAATCTTGTCCCATATTTCTTTTGCGGATTTATACTGCATAACCTTGACGAATTCTGATTGAGATAGACATCCTAATAGAGTATTGACCGCCTTTGCATTTGTTTCATATTGCTTCTTACCAGCCGGATCTGTAGGATTTGCTTAAGGAAAAGTGTACCCTGTATCTATGATATCCCAGACTTCAATACCTAGAGATTGAAGATAGGCTGTAAATCTTACCTTCCAATAGACGAAGTTGGTCCCATCAAAAATTGGTGGCCTGATTGATGCTTCTCTCTCGTAGTTGCTCATGATGATGGATTTTCCTTCAAGCGATCAAGCTTCTTCAGAAGGACCTGCTCTGATTCCAATTGTTGGAAATAATACTGAAAGGGGGGGTGAATCAGCATTATCAAGTCACTTATTTTCTTTTTCAAACCCAGATCATATACGCTACTTCAATTAGATAAAACCGTGTATATACGCAACTACAGAGAAGGAAACCCGGGTATGCAATGAAGACTTATAATTTAATTTATCCTACTGATGTTAATCATTAATCTGTGTATTAGGATCAAATAAACAGTAACCAAAAACAGTAAAACAGATCTGAAGACAATCACACACAAAAGAACACAAGATACAAGGTGGAAACCCAATGTGGGTGAAAACCACCTGCTGCAATTCGTCTCTATCTTCTTTTAATTAGAAACTTCTTTTTACAATGTACTGGTGCAGTCCTTTACCAGTACGCAGGCTGCAACCTGCAGAGAGCTACAACCCTCTCTCGTTCTCCAGCTTCTCCTGGAAGGGAGCTACAACCCCCTTAGCTCTTGCACTAGCCAAGATACTAGTACGTAGGTGCTGGCCTACAGAAGGCTACAACCTTCTCTTTCTTCCAGGGACCACGTTTCATAAATTTTCAGACTGGATCCATGAACATCAATCAATCATCAAGAATTTTTGCATCAAACAATCTCCTTTTCACCAATTAGAACTGAATCAAGTAGATACTTTTCTGACAGCTGTACCCAGAACACAGTAACAGTAACCACACACCAAATTCTGAACCCAGAACACTGCAGCAATAAACAGAAGCAGCTAGATCACAACTCAAAAGATATACGCAATTTCAATAACCTGAAACCTGCATGCATATGTTTCTGTGTTTGGAGAAACCTGCGTATACGTTGTTTTTATTCACTGAACCAGCGTGTATACGCTCCCTCGCTTCACTGAATTTGCGTACAGATCTATAAAGGATAATTCACTCTTTCAAATATTCAGACATTAATTAACCCAGATTATCAGATTTATAGATCAAGCATGTGCCACATATAACAGATCAAAATCATGCAAAGATACTATCATTCAAGCCTAAAGATTATGACCCATCAATAGAACTTATCATTTTCTTTGCGCTAAGGTTCCTTCTTCATTCAGATCCAGATCTGCACCATAACCCCAATCACCAATATTTCAAATCTAGCATTTATTAGATATTCAATTAATTCAGATGATCCTTTGCCAAATGATCTCCTTCCTCTTTTATAGTCTTAGGCCTTTCACAATACCACGGTCCAAAACCATAATAAAACAATACCATGGACCCAATACTTGGGATCAACACTTCTGACAAGATACCATGGTCCAAAACCATAGGTTCAAATACCAAGGACTAACTACCACGGACCAAAAGTAAGTTCTCCAACATATACGCGCTTTTCCTTGCGTGAAAGTGCGTGTATACGCATACGCGCCTTTGTAACGTCTAACACGCATGTATACGCGCCTTTGTCTAGGTGAACCTGCGTATATATCTTTTTCCTTCATTCTGAGAGCCTGTACTGAGATCTGTCACCAAAGTGAGTTGCCATCAAGGACAACACCTGTGCCATAGCTCTAAATCAGTGCCACAATGCCAACAGTTGCAAAGGAAGAAGAAAGCACCTTGGCCCACTCTTCCTTTGAAAATTGGATTGTACGAGATCAAGAATCTAAAGGCTGCTGAGACCGAGCGTAAAGAGATAGCGAAATTCGCATTTGATCGCATGGAATATCACCAATACAATCCTAGAAGTGTTTGCAAGCAACACTGTGCAAAGATACATTTCAATTTGCTGAGAGGGACTTATTCCAAACCCGAGGAAGAAAGGATAAAGAATTGTTACAATGCATCTAAGCCCCGCGAACCAATTAGCTTTGCAAGTACATCACAGGTTACTCCTCAGCAAGAAGCCACTCTAGAAGCAGAACCATCAGAGAGTCGCAACCCAGTGCACGATAAGGGCAAGAGGAAGGTTGTGCATAGCCAACAGAAGAGTGGAGCCGCAAATTCAAAGCAGATCCAATAATTTTAAAGGCGGCTATAATAGCAGAAAGAAAGAGGAAACAAAGGAAGCAGGAGGAAGAATTAAGGCACAAGGAAGAACCAGAACAAAAGGAATGAGAAGAGAGGGAGAAACAAGAAGAAGAAGAAAAGCGGAGAAAAGAAGGGGAAGAAGCAACACTGAAGCAAGTCGCAAAAGAGGAACAGAACCGATTACTTGAAGAAGAAAGCAAGCAGTTGCAAGATAAGGAACTTGCTCAAGAAATTGAAGACCTGATAGTGATCCAACATATGTAGGTAGAACCAGAGCAGTTAAACCAGGATGTTGATCTCATGCCTTGCACGCAGCAGATCACCTTTCAATCTCCTCCTCCTCCTACAGTAGAGCAAGCTCCAAGTGAAGAAGAGGAAATTGCTCCTCTTGATGAAGGTCCGGTGATGGATATATACAACTTGACCTATGATGAGCTACAGAAGATCATACAAGCAAGGAAGAAACATTTCTCGAACGACCTCGTGCATCCTGCTTTCATCAAAGAGAAAGTGATCGTGATGGACACTAGCAAGAATCCAGAAGCCATTACCGCAGCCAACTCAGCCTTCGCAGGAGCTTCCAAGTCAAATACAAAATATTTGATGGCCGAGAACAGACAAATGGCAAAGAACTTAGAGGTTGCAAGGCAACAAATTGAACAACTCCAGACAGAGGTCCAAAAAGCAGCTCCCGCACAGGTGTATCTAGAAGAACTCAAGGCAGCCATACTTGGTGAAGTATCGGCATTGGGAGAAACCATGAGGAACCTCTATGAGGAGCTTGTCACCGTGCACAAAGCAATTGTCTGCTTGCACGACATGCAGCAAAAGTGCAAAGACAATGCTAAAGCTCTCAAGGTTGTTCATACAACCATCGTTGTTGTGCATGAGTGGGGAATGCAGTACAGAGGTGCACCTCCTGAGTTGGTGAAGAAGATAAGACAACAAGCTGAGTTGGAGAAAGCAGAGGTTTGGATACTCATCCAAAGCAACAAATAGCTCGGCTCATTCATTGCCAACATTCAAGCCTCTTATGCACGATTATATAACAGCGTGGATTTCATGGTGAAGTCACACAAGATCCCTTTAGTTGGCTCACTCACCGAAGCTAAAGGCAGGAACAAGGTCAGACAAGAGGTTGATGAATACTTGGACCAGCTCAGGCAGATCGCTACCAAGGAAGATCTAGAGGTTAACAGGCATGATATGCAGAAGTATATTGGTGGCCCTGTCAAGATCAACACCATGTTGCTCTTGTTGAAGAAGGAAACTCAGACTGGCTCCAAGACCGTGTACCTGGATGCAATGGAGGCTAGAGTCCACTTCCAACCTGATCCCATCACAAAGTTTGGGGAAGTCATCACACAATATAAAGCTTGGCATCACTATGTAACCGAGAAGCTACAAGTTGAAGTGGTTGAGCTAGAGTTTCCCCAAACTCAAGCTTGACATGTTGTTTGTCTTATTAGGCTTGTCTAGTTGACTCTACCCAATTTTGTCTTATATGGGTATATGTAATTTTGTATTTAAAATATTTTTGTAAGTGGAAGTCCAAGTGTCAATTTTGGAATATGAAGAGTCATTATGTAAAAGAAGTCAAAAGGTCATGAGGGAAGTCAAAGAGTCACAAAGGGAGATGGATAGTCATCTCATTTGTTATAAATATACCCTCGTTATTCATGTAAAGGGCTTTTGGCCGAGCTTTTGGCTTAGGATTGAAAGCTAGGGAGTTTTGTTGAGAGCCTTGGCTTCTCCTTAGCATAGAGGGAGTATATTTCTTTGGAGGAGCAGGTGTTGGCTTCATGTTCCACTATTGCGACTAGTGGTTTGTCAATTGTATATGTATGTTTGGGACTTTCACTTTAATAAAAGCTCAGAGTCGACACGTTTTCATGCATATGTTGTGAATATAGTAGGACTATTCTTGTTATGTTTGCAATATATGTTATTTCATTTACGTTGACGCTTATGAACTATTTCGTTTGCATTAGTATGAATCTTGTTGAATGCGTGATGTTATGTATTTCAATCATGGTTATCTTATGAACTATTTTGCAGGCTAACTTATGATTCCTTTTATGCTCATGTGTTCCTTTCAAGCTGCATACTATTATAGGCTTCTAAGGGGCCCACTCACTTCCTTCTGTTAGTTTCAGTGGTAACAAATGTGTTCTAGCCACGAGATTTGGTGGAGTGGCTAGAATACATGTATTCTCCAATACCCAGAAATTGTTTCTGGAAATTTCACCTAAAGACGACTTAATTAGATTTATTAGTCATTTTTTAATATTTCCTAAGTCTAAAATTAGGAAATATGATTTAGTAATCAGAATTAATTAAGTCATGGTGAGAATGTTCTAGAAAATTACATGGATTATTTCTAGTTAATCCGAGCCATCGATTAAGATTTAATCGTGGTCGTTGAAGTCTCAACGGAGGATTATAAGAAGTCGATGGGGCTTGGAGAAGACACACCAAATCAGTTGAACATTCGATTTTGCTGGGAAATCGATCTCCAGAGTAGCAGCGTTCAATTTCCAGAGGTGATTCAGTGAGATCAAAGCAGTGAGAGGGGCAAAGATAGTGAGGTCGGAGGAAGCTTTTCCAATTTCGGCGAGTAAATTGCAGAGAGGCAGTGATTGCCATAGAGAGGCAGTGCAAAGCCCTCTTGGGGAGACTTTTGTTTTGTTGGGGAGAAGGAGAAATTCTGAGTCAAAAGCTAGGGAGAGGATCCGGAGGCAAAGAGTATCAGTTTCCCAGACAGCAGTTTACGAGATAGTGAGAGGAGACGCAGTTCCGAGCTTGTGGGACGCAGTGATCTCGCAGGCTGATGCAGTGACTGCACAGAGGGAGCAAGGAGCAGCTCAATTCGAGTTGAGGTCAGTGTTGGATCGCCTATGGAGTGAGAATTTTTTCTCACTAGTTATTTTTGCCAGTTATTTCTCAGTTTGGAATGCTAGTTTAAGCATCCATACATTGTACTCAGATTTTCAAAACCCTCAGCTACTGCACAAGTTTTCCCAAGTTGGGTTTTTTTGGGGACTTAGTCCAAAAATAACAGTGTATTTTGTGTGTGTGCATCTATTTCTTCCAAAGTTTTTTCCTTCCACAGTGTTTTATTTGTGAAGGTTGCAATGTATTTAATTCGATATTTGCCATACCACACAGCAAGTAAATTGTTTAATTGAATTAACATCAGTTGTTGCAATAGGATTCGAGGTTAGCCGAATTTTCACACCCTCTTGTTGTGATGGAACCTCTCATTCATTGCACTTGACTCTTCACAAAGTTATAAGCTTGTTTCACCAAAGTCACGAGTACATCATTCTACGCATCATCGCAGCCAAGGCATACCACTAAAACCCATTATTTCAGCAACCAGGTTATATTTCGGATGGGGCTCCTCTCCAAACAGTGTGAGGTCTAATTGGGACTTCATATCGGGGAGACTCCTTGAATGTTGGTGTGTCCAGCACCGTCAACAGTAAAATAATTAATTTAATTAATTAATGTGGACTATTAGGCCAAAGTTCTAAGGATAAACAATAAAATTATTTAAGTGACTTGGATATAATCTCAACCATTGATCTTCAGTGAGGCTTAGGATTTAATCCTAGCCACTTATCACTTACGAGATTAGGGTTAGGGATTTTGGCTTAATGAAATTATAAAATAAGCCTAAGGGAGAAGTGAAGACACACAACTGTGGAGGAAGTGATTTTCTCTAGAGCGAGAGGCTTGACTAGACTAAAGAGAAGTGAGGAGAAGTGCAGTAGGGAATTTCAAGAGAAATTCAAGGAGCTTGAGTTTAAGAAAGAGGGAGGCCAAGTTGCTGAAGAGTAGGGTCGAATTGTGGATAAGGCCAAAATATGTAGAGACGCTTATTTTCTCAAGTGCACAGGGACCGATTTGTTGGTGAGACCTGTCTAATTCTCCAGAGTTAAATTTCTTCAATAGGGTCGACTTCCAGAAGACGATTTCCTTGAGACCTATTTTCGCAATGGGGTCGAGTTTCCAGGTTCCCAATGTTAGTCTTTTGTAGCATCGGATGTGTTCTAGCCATGAAACTTTGTGGAGAGGCTAGAATACATGTATTCTCCAAAACCCAGAAAACATTTCTAGAAATTCCACCTAGAGACGACTTAATTAAAATAATTAATCTTTTTTAATGGCACCTAAGTCTAAACTTAGGAAAATTGATTAATTAAAGTGTATTAATTAAGTCATGGTGAGAATCTTCTAGAAGAAGACCTGGATAGATTTCTAGTTAATCTTAGCATCGATGATGTTTTAATCTTGGCCATTGATGCCTCAACGAGAGATTATAAGAAGAAATTCAATGGGGTTGGAGAAACACACTTGAAATACAAGGAATTAGATATCACTGGGAAATCGAACTCCAGAGTGGCAGCAGTCAGTTGTCGGAGGTGATTCAGTAATTTCGAAGCAGTGAGAGAGGGGCAGGGATAGTAAGGCCGGAAGGAAGTTTTTCCAGTCCGGCGAGTGCATAGCAAAGAGACAGAGAGTTCCACAGAGAGTTTGAGGCAGAGCAGAGAGGCAGCACAGAGCTTCAAAGGGAGATCTGTATTTTGTTGAGGAGAAGTCGAAATTCAATGCCAGAAGTTGGAGTGGGAGCCCGAAGGCCAGGAAAATCGATTTTTCAAAGTAGCAGATGATCAGTTAGCGAGAGAGACATTGGTCCGAGCTAGGTGACACAAAGGCAACAGAGAGAAGCTCATCTTGAGCCAAGTTCAGTGTAGGATCACTAGTGGAAGTGAGATTTTTCTCACTAGATCTCCTGTCAATTATTTCTCTATATGGAAAGCTAGATTTGAGCTTCCATAGATTTGTACTCTTATTTACTACTGCATAATAATCAAACCCTCAACTGTCGCACCGGTTTTCCAAAGTTGGGTTTTTCCGATGACTTTAGTCCAAAAATAATTGTGTATGTGTGTGTGTGCATCTATTCTTCAGTGTTATTTTTCTTCCGCAGTATTTTTATTTTGTAAAGGCTGCAGTGTATGTATTTCAATAGTTGTCGTAAAAAATTGCAAATAATTTGTTTAAGTAATTTAATAAATAGAAGAGGTATTATCAATTGTTGCAGTAGGATTCGGGGTTTTCCGAATTTTCACATGGTATCAGAGCATAGATAGAAGTCGGAGAGCTCAGTTGCAGAAGGAAGGATGAATTTCGAAATTATGCCTTGGCAGCAATTCGAAACCCTAAAGGGCAGCGCAGTTCCTTGGCCAGGAGGGTCAATTTTCGAGGAAATTTTATTTCTCTGAGAGAGTCAACATAGAATAAAATTTTCCAGATCGAATATTACTAGAGGCAGAGGGAGTAGCAGCGGTTTCCTTGTAGAGCAGATCTTCAACTGGGACGTAGATATTTTACAGCAGTTTGCTAGTGCAAAATAGTGTCAGGAGGAAGAAAGAACACACACTGAGGGAATTCCTTCCTCGGGGAACTTCTAGCCTAGAAGTTTGATTTTCTCCAGCAGAGCAACAGTAGCTGTGAGCAGATTTGACCACTCCAACGGGGAGTGCGTAGAGCCAGTCAGCAGCTGCACAGAAGGGAAGAGGAGGAATTTGACATTCTTCAGAAATGGCATCAACAGGGCTGAGAGATCAGGATCGGCTAGAGGGATCCTAAAACTATGTGACCTGGAGGGCAAGAATTTCCTGTCTTCTAGATGAAAACGATCTTAAAGCTTACATCGATAGCGTTGTAGTTGTACCCGCAGATGCGGATCCACTTAAGAAGTACAAGAAGGAGATGGCAAAAGCAAAGAAGTTGATTCTCGATGGGGTTCGAGATCACATGATGTCTCACATAGCTAGCAAAGATATTACCCGACAGATGTGGGAGGCACTTGCTACGCTATACGAGGGATCTCCCGAGCAGCGAAGATGTATCTTGAGTAGGAGTTGAGATGCACAAGGATGCAGAAAGGGGAGCGCATAGATCCCTTCCTTACTAGGCTTCAGAATATCCGAGATCAATTTTTTATAGTAGGGTCAATGCCTCAACCTACAGAATTGGTGTGATTAGCCCTCAACAGTGTTTCCGAAGAATGTCAAGTTTTCGTCCAGAGTATCCTAGGAAGAGAAAAATTGCCAAATTGAGTTCGAATGTGGGCTGATCTGCAACAAGAGGAGATGAGACGAGATTTGGTGAAGACCACCATCACTGGCAGTAGCAGCAGCAGTGGGACGAAGGAAGTAAAGGAAGAGGAGAACGTGGCCCTCGCATCAAAGAGGCAGCAGGAGTAGCACAGGAGGAAGAAGGACATTTCCAAGGTGAAATGCTTCAGATGTGGTGAGCTTGGCCACCACAGCACTCAATGTCCTCTCAGAAAGAAGGACAAGGAGGAGAAGCAGGATCAACAAGCTGCATCTGCATAGATCGACAAGTTGTCCTCCAGATTGGAGGAAGAGTTTGCCATGATAACTGATATACCTCCAGGAGTGAGGTAGAGTGATTTGGAGTTGTAGCCCCAGAGAGCTACAAGATGGGCAGGATTCTTGAGGAGGTACACTTCATGAATCAATACCTTGCTACAGGGCCCATAGCATGTAGTAGCAGGATGGAACAGTGGCAGTTGGGGCAGTCAAGTGCCAAAGTGATAGATGCAGTAGCTAGTAGCGGTCTGAGACTTAGCAGTGCAAAGCAGATTTGGCAGTAATGCAATAAGCACAGTGCAGAGTCAGCAACAGCATAGAGGCTTCAGTGACAGCACAGAGTCTAGCAGCAGTCAGGACTCAGGTGACAGATGCATCATACTGACTACAGTTGGTTCAGTGTTTTGGATGCTTTTCCGTTGCAGTTGTTGCAGTTGCAGCAACAGCAGTTCGAGAGGGAGTTGGAGTAGTTGACAACAGTTCAGCAAGGTCAACAGTAGCACAGATGCAACTCATATCAAAGGGAAACAGAGCCAGACATCAGCGGTGTGACATGAGGTGGTGCAGAGACAGGGTGTTGCTTCAGTGGGTTGCAGCACTATAACACATTCCTCACTAAGAGGGAGTGTTAGTTTTTTGTAGCATCTCATGTGTTCTAGCCACAAAATTTTGTGGAGAGACTAGAACACATGTATTCTCCAAAATCCAGAAAATGTTTCTGGAAATTCCACTTAGAGATGACTTAATTAAAATAATTAATCTTTTTTTAATGGCACCTAAGTCTAAACTTAGGAAAATTAATTAATTAAAGGGTATTAATTAAGTCATGATGAGAATTTTCTAGAAGAAGATTGGATCAATTTCTAGTTAATCTTAGTCATTGATTATGTTTTAATCTTGGTCGTTGATGCTTCAACGAGATATTATATGAAGAAATTCGATGGGGTTGGAGAAACACACCTGAGATACAAGGAATTTGATATTGCTGGGAAATCGAACTCCAAAGTAGCAGCAGTCAGCTGTCGAAGGTGATTCAGTAATTTCGAAGCAATGAGAGAGGGACAGGGATAGTAAGGCCGGAAGGAAGTTTTTTCAGTCCGGCAAGTGCATAGCAAAGAGATAAAAAGTTCCACAGAGAGAATGACGCAGAGCAGAGAGGCAGTGCAGAGCTTCAGAAGGAGATCCGTATTTTGCTGAGGAGAAGTCAAAATTCAGTGCCAGAAGCCAGAGTGGGAGCCCAAAGCCAAGAAGATCGATTTTTCAGAGTAGCAGCTGACCAGTTAGTGAGAGAAACGTTGGTCCGAGCTGGGTGACACAGATCTGCGTAGGGTGATGTAGAGGCAAAAGAGAGCAGCTCATCTTGAACCAAGGTCAGTGTCGTATCACCGGTGGAAATGAGATTTTTCTCACTAGATCTCCTGTCAATTATTTCTCTGTATGGAAAGCTAGATTTGAGCTTCGATAGATTTGTACTTAGATTTACTACTACATAATAATCAAACCCTCAATTGCTACACCAGTTTTCCCAATTTGGGTTTTTTCGGGGACTTTAGTCCAAAAATAACTATGTATATGTGTGTGTGCATCTATTCTTCAGCATTATTTTTCTTCCACGGTATTTTTATTTTGTGAAGGTTGCAATGTATGTATTTCAATATTTGTCGTAGAAAACTGCAAATAATTTGTTTAAGTAATTTAACAAATAGAAGAGATATTATCAATTGCTGCAGTAAGATTCGAGGTTTTTCGAATTTTCACACCCAGCAATTGTATTTTTTCTATGTATCTTTTGTGGGTTTATGCCCAGATTTTCTTGAGAAATTTAATATCAAGGAAGATTGTATTGGGTACAAAATTGTTGTTATAGTGTGATTGATCTCTCCATTTTATTTCCACTGCATTTTATTTTCTGATTTAATATACCAATTTGTTTATTTTATTAGCAATTTCAGAAATATTTGAGATAAATATTTTCTAGGTTTTTAATAAATTGTTGAATACAGTAAATCAGATTTGGTATAAAAAAAATCAATTGATTGGCAAAACTTTTGTTTCATAATGTCGTAGACTTGTAAGACATCGTATGGCCATTATGCCTAGATAATGATGAGATAATGTAGTCAACTAGGGCATCATGGTTGGCTGGGTTTTGCTTCCCTAAGTTAATTATGCAGGATTCAGTGATCTAGTCAATTGGCCATTGCTTCAAAGTTATTGTTGAATCTAACAACATTTATTACTTGATTTGTCCAGTAAGCCTTAAAAAGGACGACACAATATTTATTGATTTGTTTCACACGATATTCTCGAAGAAGGCTAGACCAATGTCAACCATAGTGTCTCCAAAAGTGATGTGAAAGTTTCTTTCAAAATTTTACCGAGAGGTCAAATCATTCTTGATAGTGAATTTTGTGTTCAGATGCATGTTGAAGAATATGTTGGTATTTGTAATGACCTAAAGAGTCACACCTTTTTACATTATTTTGTACGTTGTGTCCCCCTAAAGGTTGTCATTAAGACCTAGCTTAAAGAAGCTTATGTGCCATATGGTTGCATTTGCACGCACACTTGGAGCCTAACAAAAGGCTTTTTGAAGTTTTTTTTAGGGAGAGTAAGCATGTTGTTGAGGTTTTCATGTGTGGGCTTTTGTTCCATGATCACCCTTATCACATTGCACCTTTGGATTGATGTGTCGACCTAGGAATTGCCCTTCCCCTTAGGGTTGGAAGCAACTAATAAGGCCTTTGCATAGCCATCCAAAACATAAGTGTGGTAACTTGTTTATAAATCATCAACGACAAGGACATTTGAAGACAAGGCTTGTGTGAAGTACTTTTGCAACCTCTAGCATTAGATAGAGTCCACTATGATACTTTTATGGTTTCTTTACCTAATGATGTTGATCTCATTTGATCTTGAGGGTATGTCCTAGATGTTTATTTCCAGTTACATTAGATATCCCTTCAGGGATGGCTTGACATTTCTTCAACCCCTTGAAGAAGACATCTAGCTCAGCATGAGACCACTTGTGAACTTGTAGCCTCAACGTCGCCCCACAAAGATGAGTGTTGGTTATTAACAAAGCCCTGCACTAATGCCTAACACCTTCCACACCGCCAAGAGTTGAACATTGAGCACAAGCACTAAGGCGTTGCCAAGATTAATGATGTAACCCAAAGGACCTAAGACACCCCCAGCTAGCTTTGCACCTAGTTGATGGGCATTGCTCTATTCCATAACCCTAATGAGATGATGACTTGAGATTCTTTTGAGGGATGGCACATTCCTTCTTGTTGATGATATCATGCCCTAGGCTTGCAACATCATCCTTGCATGCACTAGATTAATGACATGAGGCTTCTTAATGATGACATATGGAGGAAGAGTTGTGGCTTAGAGATGCACCCTTTCATATTCATGAGAACGCTTTGAATGAGGAGCTTTCTTGGATCCTTCTTGCCACATTGGTTGATGGAGATACTCGAATTATGAGGTTGACATAATGTTGGAGAACTCCTTTTCCCACATGTGTGGAGAAAAAGGTGGTATTTTAATATGTTTTATCACTATGAGAGCTATCTTATAGGTCAACCAATGACCTATTGACCTTGTGAACAATTAAAGTCAATTTTTAGGAATTTTACTTGTAAATTAACCCAATTAGACTTGGTTACCCTTCTATAAATAGGGGAGTCGAATTGAGTGAATCATTGTCACACACACTCAAATATTTTTCTTGCAAAGAGTGCGCACTAGTTTCTCATCTTTCTCTTAGACACAATGGCTCATTAGTATAGTGAATTGTCTTAGGGAGGATATGTTTTGCATGGAGAGACTTTCATGGATTAATGAAGTGATGCTTGGATGAATAGTGTAAGTTTAATGTTATTTTCCTGCTATTTTGCTATAATTGTTGGAATTAGGGTTTATCTTGTGCAATATTAATAAATGTTATATCTATTATGAACACTTGTTTCTTCATATGTGAAATTTGTCATCAAGTATCCATCAAGGGAACTAGATTGCATTCCTTGACCTTAAATCTCCTTGAAGTGAAACTCGCTAGGGTTTGGTAGAGAGTTAGTGTCTCTCTCCCCCTATCTATCCAAGGTCCCCTTCCTTTGACCTCATCCTCTTTGTTGATTTGGGGTAGCATCGGATGTGCTCTAGCCATGAAATTTGGTGGAGAGGTTGGGGCACATGAGATCTCCAATACCCAGAAAGGGTTTGGGCAGATTCTAAACAAATAAGGAGATATTAAAATAATTAATATTTTTAATGGAGTCCCCAAGTCTAAACTTAGGGAAAATAAAATATTAATGTGTATTAATATTAATCTGTGTTAGAGTGGTCCAAACGACATGGATCAAGCCAGATCTAATCTTAGCTGTTGATTAGGGACTTAATCTCGACCGTTGAGATGTCAACAGAGAAAGTATAAGAGGAGGCTTGAGAGTCACTTGGAGAAGACACCTGATGATCAATCATTCTATTCTCTAGAGCGGGGTTTGCTAAGATAGATAGAATCAGTGATCGGGAGAGCAGCTGAGGGGCATTGAGTACAGAGAAACAGAGAAGTCAGAGATTGTGCCGAGAGAGCAGCGCAGCAGCCAAGGAGGGTGAGCCAGAGCCAGCAAGGGCTCACGCAGGGCCACGTAGAGGTAGCCAAGTGTTGCACAGAGCACCAGAGGGGCCAGCGCAGCTGACGCAGAGGCTCCCAGAGCTGACACAGGGCCTCCGGGGGTTGACGCAGGCCTAGAAAGGCTAACGCAGGGCCTCATAGGGCTGACGCAGGGCCAGTGTGAGACAGAGAGGGGCTGACGCAATCCAAATTGGGCAGATGCTGAGGTTGCAGAGCAGTTTTGTGCTGAGGAGCTGCCGGAAGGATTTTCTGGGGTTTCAGCCAGAAGATTTCTCTCAAAACTGTGAGGTATAGCTGCTAAGGAAATTCTCTGTTGGGTAGGCCAGTTTCGGCACCCAGATTGTACTCTGATATTGCTTAATAAGAAAACCCTCAGATAGCTACACTAGTTTTCCCGCATTGGGTTTTTCCAGGGACATTGGTCCAAAAATAATGGTGTGATGTGGTGTGTTTGTTCTTGTTTCTTTAGTTGTTGATCCGTAATATGTTGAGCATGCATTGGAGTTTATTTTCATTAATTACTTTGTAAATAACTTGTTAAAGAAAAATAACAAGTAGGTAGGAATAAATCAAAAAAAATGCATGAAGGGTTTCTAAACTAAGTAAACTTAGAAACTTCAACATGGTACCAGAGTGTGATTGCAAATCACAGGAGGACTAAAAGACATCAACCGAGAGGAGCAATAGCAGCAGAAAACAGTTGTCCCGAGGTGACAAGTTGTTTCTAGCAGCGTAGAAGCCAAGAAGTGTGACGCAGAGCCACGCAGAAGAAGCCGAGAGTTGCGCAGAGCCTCAGAGAGGCCAGCGTTGCTGACGCAAAGGGCCAGAGGGATGACGCAGACCCATCTGGGGTGACGTAGAGCCAGCGTGAGGAAGAGAGGGGCTGACGCAGTTCACAGAGAAGCAGTTGCTGGAGTCTAGAACGCTGCAGAAATATTGCAGAGTGGAACTGGTGAGGTACCGTAGTCAGAATAGTACCTGACAGAGCAGGGCCAGAGGAGTTGTTACCAAGGGTTTCTAGCTGAGGAACCTGGATCAGCAGTGTAGTTGCACAAGACGATCAGAGTAGGAGGCATCTCGACAAGCGGTAGAAGGATTTCCAGGAGGGAAATCAGGACTCAGAGGGAGTCCAGAAGAGAACTTCCAGATGGGAAGTAGAGACTCAGAGGAGTCGAACAAAGAACTTCCAGGAGGGAAGTAGAGGAGCATCATGGCACTACACGGGGTAAGAGACCAGGATAGACTGGACGGAGCATCGAACTTCGCAGTTTGGAAGGTCAAAATCTTATCAGTGATTGACAGGAATCGTGTCAAGAACTTCGCCTTGAAGGTTATAGCTATCCCAGTCGACCCCAATGATAACGACAAGTACGAAGAGGCGATGGTGAGGGCCAAGTGCATTATCCTTGACGAGGTCAAGGATCATGTGGTACCACATATAGCCGAGAAGGAAACGGCAATTGAGACGTGGGAGGCTCTCAAGAACCTGTACCGGCATACTTCTATGCAAAGAAGAATGTTGCTCAAGAACCAGATGAGGTCGTATCAGATGAAGAAGGGTCAATCGATTGACACCTTCCTCGGAGGACTGAATGAGATCCGAGACCAGTTGACTACTATAGGAGCGACACCGGATCAGGAACTTATGGTGAGGACAGCCCTGAATGCTGTCTCAGAATATTGGGAAGTGTTTGTCCAAAGTATCCTGGGCAGAGGGACTCTCCCACCTTGGGACGAGATGTGGGCAGCTCTTCACCAGGAAGAGATCAGACGGCAGTCGAAGACAGGTAGCAACAGCAAAGGGATCAAGGTCAAGTAGGAGGAGGAGGATGTGGCCCTAGCATCTGAGGGAAAGCAGGAGAAGTGGAAGAAGAAAGATCTCTCCAAGATCAAGTGCTTCCACTGTAGGGAGATGGGTCATTATGCGACCCAGTACCCAAGGAAGAAAGAGTAAGGGAGAGTCTTCTGAGACTAAGGCAGCGCCAGCACGGGCAGAGAAGGAAGTTTTGAGAGACGATGACTGTGCCATGAGTGCACATGCACCACTTGAGCGGAAGTGGGGAGACATCGAGCTGTAGTCAGACAAACTACAAGCGATGAGGGGCAGGATCCTCGAGGTACCCAGCCTCTTGGATTAGACCTTGCTACAGGAGCCTCGAAGAGGAGTAGCAGTACTGGCGATGTTAGTAGAGACGGATGCGGATGGAGCGACAGAGGGAGCTACAGTGCAGGATTCCCAGGACAGCGCGAGGCTAGCAGGCTGCAATAGTGTGAGAGGCACGGGAGTGTTGCACCAGTGCAGGATGGCACAAAGAGGTGTGCAACGGTGCGAGATGCATGGAGTTGTTGCAGCAGCGCAGAGGTCAGAGAGGGAGCACTTGTCAGTGACAGAGGGAGCTTCAACATCAGTGGGTGTTTCTAGCCCAACAGGGAGGTCAGTTGGGAGATCAGTTACTTACTTTTAGTAACTGAGTTGCAGTGTAGCAGTGGGCAACACGATGCAACATGATAAGAGGAGGTGCAGTGCAGATGCAGTGTTGGGAGGAAGGACCAGCAGCAGCATGGATGCAGAGGGAGTTGTCGTACAGATGGAGCAGTGGCAGTGGCAGAACCATGGGCAGCAGTACAAGATGCAGTAGTGCAGAGGATGTTGGGCAGGAAGGCCTAGCATCAGCACAGATACCGATGCCGGATGATCAAAGTAATACTCAGTGAGGAGTATTGCTAGAGCACAGTCATCGCTAAGAGGGAGTGTTGATTTGGGGTAGCATTGGATGTGCTCTAGCCACAAAATTTGGTGGAGAGGTTGAGGCACATGAGATCTCCAATACCCAGAAAGGGTTTGGGCAGATTCTAAACAGATCACGAGATATTAAAATAATTAATATTTTTAATGGAGTCCCCAAGTCTAAACTTAGGGAAAATAAAATATTAATGTGTATTAATATGAATTTGTGTTAGAGTGGTCCAAAAGACATGGATCAAGCTAGATCTAATCTTAGTCGTTGATTAGGGACTTAATCTCGGCCGTTGAGATGTCAACAGGAAAAGTATAAGAGGAGGCTTGAGGGTCACTTGAAGAAGACACCTGATAATCAGTTATTCTATTCTCTAGAGCGGGGTTTGTTAAGAGAGATAGAATCAGTGATTGGGAGAGCAGCTGAGGGGCATTGAGTACAGAGAAACAGAGAAGGCAGAGATTGTGCCGGGAGAGCAACGCAACAGCCAAAGAGGGTGAGGCAGAGCCAGCAAGGGCTCACGCAGAGGCAGCGAAGTGCTGCGCAGAGCACCAGAGGGGCCAGCGCAGTTGACGCAGAGGCTCCCAGAGCTGACGCAGGGCCTCCTGGGGCTGACGCATGCCTAGCAAGACTGACGCAAGGCCAGCGTGAGACAGAGAGGGACTGACGCAGTCTAGATTGGGCAAATGCTGGGGTTGCAGAGCAGTTTTGTGCTGAGGAGCTGCCAGAAGGATTTTCCGGGGTTTCAGCCAGGAGAGTTCTCTCAAACTGTGAGATATAGCTACTAAGGAAATTCTCCGTTGGGTAGGCCAGTTTCGGCACTCAGATTGTACTCTGATATTGCTTAATAAGAAAACCCTCAGATAGCTGCACCGGTTTTCCCGCATTGAGTTTTTCCGGGGACATTGGTCCAAAAATAATGGTGTCATGTGGTGTGTTTGTTCTTGTTTCTTTTAGTTGCTGATCTGTAATATGTTGAGCATGCACTGTTGTTTATTTTCAGTATTTACTTTGTAAATAACTTGTTAAAAAAAATAACAAGTAGGTAGGAATAAATCAGAAAAAGTCCATGAAGGGTTTCTAATCTAAGTAAACTTAGAAACTTCAACACTCTTGACTCCATATGCACAATTGATTTAAGGCACTAGCCCTTGTGTGTCAATCAGATTTAAATTTCCATTATTTTCTTTTTTATGGTAAACTAAGGTGATGGTTTGTCAAAATATGCATTTTATAGCTTAATTTTACCTATATGTCATTTCTTTAAATTTGGCATTGCACCTATTAATTTTAAAAATCCAAAACCTATCATTTCATTGTTAATGTTCCAATACCAAATCTGATTTAAATTTCGAGCAATTTATTTTATGCACAAAAAAAGTATTCACCCAATTAATTATTTTCCTGAAAAAATGTTCAATAAAAATACACAAGTATTTTAACTTGATTAATTTGTAGCGGAAACTTATACAGAAAATCAGTCACAGACACAGCAAAAGTTTTCATCCTCCAAATTTCTCCTTCACTTTATTACTTAGGAAAATTAAGGGTTCTCTTAACAGGGATAATGACCCTTAAAGAATACACAAAAAATACAGCTAATGGTACCTAGCAAAATTGACCTCCAAAAATTTGCCTCTCATTTTTGTTGGCCATCTCTCATAACTAAGACCCTATTGAAGTTGCTCGGCCCTCCACTTGTGCTGCCACAACCCTCTCGGCCTCCCCATAACTGCAACACACCTACTATAACTCAGCCTCAACCCTCTCGACTTCTACAAGCTCACTACACACTCCGACCTCAACCCCAGAAAATTTTGACCCTTCACTTGTGTGCTCCACCTACAAAAATCCTTGTGCTCACTTGAATCTCCAGCTACACATTTTTCTTCCTATCAAGTCTTGAATCTCTCACTCCTCTTGAGAAATCCACTCTCCCAATAGTTCAATGTGTCTCCCTCCTCCCCCTAGGCTTCTTTTATAATTTCTCATTGGGATAGATACCTACCTCTAGATCTCCTAAGTGATGAATGGTTAGAATTAAATCCTAAGCCTCACTTGAGATCAACAATAAAGATTAGATCTAACTCACTAAAGTAAATTAATTCACTTTTCCTTAGAAAACCTTAGCCCAATAGACAACATTAATTAATTAATTAATCAATGTGCTTTTTCTAAGTTAGACATATTAAAGATTCACTTAATAAATAAAGAAAGTACCTAAAGAGGCTTTTGGACATCTTTTGCGTCCTTGACACTTAGCCTATTATAGAAGCACCTGTCCGAGCTATCATCATCAACACTCTCTCCTAGCAAGAAAGGTATTTTGCACCACCCCCATCTTATCTCTATAGAAAACAAACTTGCCCTTCACCAAGGGCTTTGTGAGAATGTTTGCAATCTACTCATCTGTGGAAATATAATGGGGCTTCACAACCCCCCTTTGGACCCTATCTCTGATGAAATGATACTTGATCTCTATATGCTTGGATATGTTATGAAACACTAGATTCTCAAAGAGTACGATGTATGATGTAACTTTGATTATCGCAGCAAATCATTGTGCAAACCTTGCAAAGCCAAATGGCCTCACAACTCACCAAACTTGCTACCATGTACTCAACCTACACTAAACTAAGTGCCACGAAAAAGGCTTCTTACTAAAACACGAGATCATTGCTGACCCCAAGTTGAAGAAACACCCCGAGGTACTCTTCCTGTCCAGTCACTCCTAACCCAATCTCAGTTTGTGTAGCCCTGCAACTGCACTCCATCACTTCTAACATATCTTAGCCAACACTCCACTGTACCTTGTAGATACATGAGCACATGCTTTGTTGCAACCTAATGTACCCTTCTCGACTCCACTATAAATTGGCCCTGAGTATTCGCAGCAAAGCATATATATGGCCTAGTGTTGACCCAATACATCAAAGAATCAGTCAGCTACCTTTACAATGTAGGATCCACCAACTTTGACTCGAAAGCGTTTAGCTTCTTCAAGTTGGTAATCATGGGTGTAGACATAGGCCTGCAATACACCATCTTGAATCTCCTTAAGATAACTGCTACATATTTTCCCTATCCCGAGAAAAGGTCACATGTCTGCTACCACACCTCCAATCCCAAAAATAGTGCATGTCAATGTCCTTCATCTCAAACTCCGAAGAAAGAGCACACTTGCACGTCTTTATGAGCTTCTTGAACCATGTGTGAAAAGGTCATCCACATAAAGAACCAAGATGAGTGAATCATCACCAACTAGTACATAGTACAGGTTGGGATCTGCCTCACTCTTAGCGAAGCCCATTCCTAGCAGATACCCATCAATCCTCGAGTACAATGCCCTCGATGCCTACTTGCAAACATGAGAATCTCTCCCATGCACTTCAAAGCCCTGAGGTTGCTCAATGTACACCTCCTCAATCACTCCATTGAGGAAGGTTGTCTTCACATCCATCTGATGTATCCTTGACCCCATCTCTAAAGCAACAAATAAAACAACCATGATGGAAGTATACCTCGTGACTAGAGTGAATGTCTCCTCATAATCCATTCCCTCCTAGGAAAACTCTCTCACCACGAACCTCGCCTCATACTTTTCAAAAGCACCATCTGTAGCATGCTTGATCTTGAAGATCCATCTGAAGCTAACTATTGATTTTCCCTTAGGTTTGGGAAAAATGTCCCACACATCATTCTTCATGATGGAGGCATACTCCTCCAACATGGCAACCCTCCCAACCTGCTGGTCTGCAGCCTCCTCAAAACTGGAAGGCTCAGAATCATTGATGTCACTAACAAGTGTCATATAACTAGAAAACTTATGTGGTGGTTTTCTCTCTCTAAAAGTCCTCCTAGGAACCTCCACATGATCCTAAGCATCTCTCAGTGTTTGCGCAAGCCATTTTAGGCTCATGATAGAACTA
The DNA here is from genome assembly GCA_031772625.1 of Pinus tabuliformis. Classification (NCBI taxonomy): domain Eukaryota; kingdom Viridiplantae; phylum Streptophyta; class Pinopsida; order Pinales; family Pinaceae; genus Pinus; species Pinus tabuliformis. The sequence continues at coordinate 805,345,532 of CM062817.1, read as the reverse complement.
GAAGGAGCCTCCAACTCCCCATGATTTGAAGCCTTTGTCACAGTGGTTGGTGGTGTTGGTCTCTCCTCAATCTCCAGATCCTCTCCCTCTTTATCCTCTTCCACTATTGGAAGGGGTTCATGTGACTTCCTAAAGGCTTGACTCTCCTCGAACATAACATCCCTGCTCACCACAATTTTTTGTTGTGATAGAATGTATACTCTATATGCTTTTGAAGTTTTGTTTTAACCCACAAAGACACCCTTATGTGTTGAGGGTTCCAACTTTGTCCTCTTCTCTAGAGTTACATCAATATAAACTAAACACTCAAAGACCGTGTGAATGCCTCCTCTAGAGTCTTTTTCTCCAAGACCTTATGAGGACCACTGTTCTAAATGTATATTGCCATGTTGCATGCCTCTACCCAAAGAAACATGGGAAAATCCTAATTTGGCAACTCCAATGACGACGTTGTTTTTCCTCTCTGCAACCCCATTTCGTTGTGGGTTGTAAAGTATTGTCAACTCCTTGATTCCTACCCCCTTGCAAAAATTCTTGAAATCATTGGAGGTATACTTATCCCCATTGTCTGATCTTAGGACCCTGCTCTTCCTTCCAATCTGGGTCTCCACGATATCTTTAAACTCCTGTAAAATACCTGTTACCCAACATTTTGTGGGTGATATCCCTAGGAGATTTTTTTTCTCCAAGATGTTCCTTAGCCGACAGCCAGCAACCCCTTGTAGCCAACAGCTAGCTCATTGTGCCATTTCTCTGCCACCTGAGCTAGCCATGTGGTCCCTTGCCCATCTACCATGATCGTATGTTTGAAGGTGGGCCTCCAAAACCTAATGGTATGCCTTGTCATTTGGTAATTGAGTATTGTAGCTTGCTTATCATGGACACTTATGAGCATGGATTAATGGGGGGTATCAGGATTAGGTAGAAAGAATGGGCTAGGTCTGTGCTCTTGTCCCCTAGCCCCCTTTTGGATATTAACCTTGGATTCTAATCCCATGGAATCTCTTTTACTGACCATTTGGCTTTAGGGATGGCATTTCACAGGAAACCCTAATTTTGGTTGCATGGTCCTGCTCCCTTACCCACATATATTACCCCCCTTTCCACTCACTATTACATCATTCATCATTTCCCCCACCTGGGTCCACATTCCTCCACTAGGTCCGTATAGGGTTAGCTCACCCCCTTCCCCTTGCCCACACCTTTGGTTAGGCTTGGAATGATGCCCCAGAGGTTGATGCAACTAAAAAGAAAGATAAAAGCATATTTGGCCACATTGAACAGGAAAATGTACCACAAAATGCAAAAGATGGTTGGGACAAACACATCTAGCATGTGAGAAAAATCCAATACATGAGCTCTACCCCATCATCATGGCCATCACCCTAGTTCCTACAGGTTCTATGAGCCTCCTTCGTCACATAAGAAACCATGATTTTCCCAACCCCTGGTAGGCAATGAACCGCCCTACCTTTTAAAGGGGGTATTCACTGCTATATCTTATGCATCATGCTCTTACCCCTTGAGCCCCGAGTAGTTAATCAAAGAAAATCATAAAAGGAAAAAGGCATATAAAGAAGGGTGGAAAAATCAAGGTCGGGGCACCTCATGTACCACGATTGCTCCCTCCTATACATTATAAACCCAAGTGTGGGCTTCCCTTTTATTAACTACCCTTGTACCCCAGCATGTGGCCCAAGGTGGCCCCTTCTCATCCCCTACTTCATTCACCTATTTTTCACATGCCAACACCTTTTGGAGGATGTTCCTTGAACATATTATCTCCTTTAAAAGTAGAAACCACCTAATAGGATGCTTGGTTAACCCCATTTGGGGTTTAGGAGACATCGAGACATCCCGAAGCCCATTATGGAAGGGCAGGCCATTATGAAGTCCCCACCTGTGGTCCATGGTTGGTAAGCTCATTTACTCAATTTCCCTAATGACTTGTTGTACTGAAAGGCTAGGGGACGCATTGGATCTTATGCAAGATGGCAGATGGTCTCTGTTTTGGGTTTGGTCTCCCTATACAGGGTCCTAATCCTCCAGGGTGCTACATTGGCACATGTAGGGTGTGTGTAGAGAGCCATGGGCCTCCACAGCAGTAGACAACACTCCATGGATCCCCGAGGATGGTCAGAGATGCTCGAGATACTCCCATTGGACAAAGAAGATGCACCTGGTTCACCTTTGCCCAGTTGGCCCCACAGATGCACCATGCAATTGGCAGCTAACCCAGGACTTGTAGGATGATGTGGCATCCCCTACACCATCGTCAGAGCCCTTGCAGATGATCTATAGGCATCCTCAACTCATTTGGAGACCCATGAAGTTATTATTGTGCCCCCACACAATTGGGAGCACCACAAATTTATTGTTTGGAGAACAAGGGGCCAACCCCTTGTCCATCACTTTTGAGGGTTCTACTCTTCATTATGGCACCCATGGACCTCATCAAGCCTCTTAGAGGGCCCTACAACATGCACAGATTATTATTTGACCTCTCGAGAAGCTTATTCTTTCATTTGTGAGCTAGTTTGGTGGGCTTGTCACCAAAAGTTAGATTATTAGAACATTATTATATTTTTTGGGGCTTACGTAGGCCAAGGAGGCTAATTCAAACTCCTCAGTAGTGTATAAATACAAGTGAGATGAGTTCATTTGCTCATCATCACTTTGGATTGGATATCTTCTCTCTCTTGAGTATTTCGCACTTTTTCTTGGAAGATGAATTGGAGCTTTATGGATGAATTTTGATGTGTGGATTTGGTTTATCTTGTCTTGGAGCTTCTCTATTGTTAAATTGTGGATGGTTGGATATATTCTATTACATGTAAGTACACGCTTTTAATGCTATTCTTGTTTTACTTTGTCATAAGCATTGTACTGGGATTTTTGCTATTTTTAGGGCTCATTGTTGCATGCATTTACTGCTCAAACTGTGAAATTTTGTCTCTATATAGCATCTCTCAATGTATGAGCCATGTAATTTGAACGAAATCTCCTAGGGATAATTCTATCAACAAATTCATCTTGATAAGCCATCACTTTTTGCACATCAAAGTATAAAAGCTGAGAAATTACTTCTCTTTGACCTAGAAGGCTAGCGAAGTGGTCTTGAGGCCTCTTTGACCAAGAACCAAAAGTCCTCATTCATATTTATCATAGACTCTATTCTCCCAAGACTACGGCACTGATCTACCAAGAGGTGGTCACCCAAAATCAACTCTTTTTCACCTTTTCCTAGGTCTAGCCAAGTTGGGTTACCTAGGGCATCATTTTCCCCTCAAGATAGCCCTCCAAAAAGTTCAATCTCCTAGCTCCTCCTGCGTTGGTGTCTCCTCAAGGCCTCCTCCAATTTTGAAGCCATTTCGACAGTGGAATTGTGAGAAAATCCAAGCCCTAGCTTCGAGATCAAACTTTGCCCTAGTATCCCCAAGGCTAGTGCCTCATAGGATCAATACAACACCTTAGAGTGAATATTCTTTCTTTGATCCTTTCCCCCGCCTTGCCTAGGTTAAAAATATCATTGGTTGCTAAACTCTTACCTCTTACCCTAGGCTGGGTCCACTTGGTCCTATGTGGTCCCGTTCCTTTGAAAATACAATTCTTCAAGAACCATCCGGGATACCAATTTCAATAAGGATTTTAGGGATTGGGAAACTCTTTCACGAATCATATCCCCTAAACCTAACCCTCAAATCCTCTCATTCCTCTCCTAGAAGACATTGTACCTTGCTTAGAAAGCAAGAAAGCTCTATCCTTCAAACTCTTCTAGAAAGGGATCATTTGGGTCACTCCACATCCACTCATTGATTTATCCTTCATTAGTGACTCCATAATATACTGGGTCTCCTCCCATCGGTGAAAGTTCGTAAATAGTAGGGAGCCTTAGCTGAGGTGACAGTGGGCTAAGTCTCCATTTGTTTCCCTTGGTCTAGTATTTGCCCTTCAAGGATCCCCTTTAGGTCCCCTGCTAGTTTGAGTAGTAACAATACCCACACGGGATATCTTGGAAAAAAACCACGAAATTTATGAGTTTGTATGGGTTGATCCACTGTTGTATTTTAACAAATAGTTTGCATACAAGTGTTGTAGGTGACTTCTTGAGATTTGTTTTCAAATAACCATGTACAGTGCCCACATATGCTAAAATGAAACTTCAAATAATACGGACAATGCCACTCTCACACAATAGAAATGATTCAATTCAGCGGATAGTCACTTGCATTAAATATAAAAGCATATATACCACTAATAACACATACTAGAGCATTATGAAATGGACTAAGATCAGAAATACTAGTGAGCAATAGAAGAAAGAATGGTTGTAGATGATTGTGGCGACTTTAGGATACCACTAGCAACACAAGATAGTCTTCCCATAAAGGTAATACTATATGTGTGTGTGTGTGTGTTCATCCCCAAACACACAAAGGATAGCAAGGGAACATCATTAATAAACCAACAATCCACACATCAGGCATAAATAAGAAACTAGTGACTCTTTCCAGTATAAATAAGTGGTTTTTGAAAGAAGTTTGTTAGTTGCCTTTTCGCTGCCACTCTTTAGCTTTGATAAAATGAAGCTCAAATGTATAATACGCAACCAACAGAGAGGTGATTTCGGTCTATGTTTAGGTTCCCACCAGTAAGAAAAGAAGACAACCTAGGCTTCCAGTTAATACGCCCTCTCTCCTTCAACTCTTCAACCTAGTAACTAAGAGTAGAACTCGACCCACTAATAAGTATGAAACGCACCAACAACATATGTCTTCAACCCACAAATAAAGATGGCAACTCATGCTACAGGGACCACAAAACTCATCCCTTTTTTCTCTATCTCAAACTCAACCTTTAAAACAATCAACTCATCCAGCAGTATGAGGAAGAAACTCGGCCTTTCTTTAGCAGTAGTATCGTTCCTGGATTTGATTTGGAACTTTCACCTGAAAGAAGATATATAGACTACACAAAATCAAAAGATAAATTCAACTGATAACATTGTTACCTCCATTATCCTCCATAAATCTCCTTCTCCAGTTAAGCACAATGGCAAAATCTGAGTGATTCTACTCTCCAAGTCCCAACTAATGTATGGCCTCAATGTGAAAATTTCAACTATTGCAACAACCAGAAATTATTCTTCTAACTGATTTATTATTAAACAGTTGATTTGGTATGGCAAATAACGAATAAAATCACAAGTACAATTTTCACCATAAATAAATGTTGCGAAAAATAAGCTAGGAACTGAGAAATAATATGCACACACAAAATAAAATTTGACGCGGTTATTTTTGGACAATTGTCCCCGGAAAAAACCCAATGTGGGAAAACTGGTGCAGCAAATGAGGGTTTTATTATTATGCAGCAACAAAAATTCTGAGTACAATTTTGGATGCTTAATCTAGCAATCCAATCTGAGAGAAATACTGACAAAAGATCTGTGAGGCTAATACCTCAGTACCACAGTTGATTCTGCTCTGAAATCTGGCCAAACTGGGCCACACAAAATGCCCCTGCATTAGCCTCTACATTGCCTTTGCGCACGCTAATTTGCATTGCATCTAGAACACGCTTAATCCTGCAACTCTCCCTGTCTCTACCCCGGGAAGTGACTCACTTTGCCTCCTGGAATTTATCCCAGCACTCAGTTACTGAATTGACTATTCCTCGTGCTGAATCGAACTCTCCTCTGAAGCCCTTCTGCATAGCCCTTGCGCAGCTCCCTGAGGAAAATCCGTTCCTCTCTCAACTGACTCTTCTGGCACTGAGAATCTCCTCTGGAATCCTGTTACTGATCTCGCTCTTGCTCATGTGTCCTTCTAGCTCAAATTCTTCCAGCTGAATACTGCACTCTGGAAAATCGATCTGCCAAGGAAACTCGCTCTCCCTGTATCTTCTCCAACCCCATCGACCTCCTCTTATAATCTCTCGTTGCCTCACCAATGGCCATGATTAAATCCTCATCAACGACTAAGATCACCTCTAAGTCGATCCATGTGAGTTTCTAGAGAATTATCACCTTTATTAATTCATTCCTATTAATTAATCAATTTCTCTAAGTTAGACTTTAGGCATTTTTAATTATCGATCAATTAATTTAATTGAGGTGTCTATAGGTGGAATTTCCATAAATGACTTCTGGGTTTTGGAGATCTCATGTGTTTTAGTCTCTCCATAAAGTTTGAGACTAGAACACCATCGGATGCTATAAAAACTAACACAACACCGAAACTAGCAATTTGCAAGTAGAGTTTCCAAAACCCTAGACTCCTCTCTAAGAATTCTCCAAAATTTCTTTTTCTCAAATGGCAAAAGACTAGAATGATGAAAGAACCCCTCATTTCCCTTTTTTGTTAACTCATTTGCCACTTTTGCAACTATTTTACCTTATTCCTACAATTAAATAACAGAAGCACTTTTCCCTACTTTATTTAATAAAGTGACTTTTATTAACTAATTAAAGCCACTTTTAACCTTGGAAAATGTTTAACTCGTCTCCATGATCACACCGGCCACCCAAAGCCCATTTCCATCATCCCGCCCTGTAGATCTTTTTACCCCAATTCCAACTAGTTATTACACTAAGGTGTTTCTCCTAGTAATCAGCCCAAAACAACACATTAAATGTAATTAATTAAAATATGCCCATTAATAACTTTATTTTAAGGAAATCGTCAAAATGCAGTGGAACCAAGATCGAACTATGCATAACTGACCCTAATGATGAAAAATGGCAAGTGATCCCTGTCAGCCCCCATAAAACTCCTCAAAATCCTTTGGACCCACCAATAATATAATCCTGCTCCTATGACTTCACTGACGTAAGCTCTAGAAACCCCTCTTAATCTCACCACAAGGCAATCCAAAAATTGGGGACATTACAATCTCGCCTCCCCAAAATTGCTTGTCCTCAAGCAATGCCATCGCATGTTGCCGCTCCACAAGCTGGTCCAAATGAATTCCAAGGTCCTAAACCATCATGATCATCATGAAGCATTCCTCACTCCCCAACAAGGCATAGACACCAAAGGCCCTTTGCATATTGCCAATAAGTAGAGCATCACAAAAATGCGAAATTTCAACCAACTCCTCGAGAAGCTACTCTACCGGAAAACCAATCCCATGTACCTCAAGAGTGAACTCCTAAAAGTACAATCCAACTCCTACTGAAAAGGGTCCTCGCCCACATGAACTAACCACTGCCTCCTCCTCTAATACCATCAACAAATCATTGAGAAGTGAATGCCCTCCACCAAACTGAAGTCCAATGGAACATCTAAGTCATATTCCCCTGTAAATATCAGCTCATCCAAAATGGTAGTTGAGTTGTCAAGACCTGTAATGCCAAGGTCCCATGCTAATCTCAAAACGAGACTGTCATGTTGTCACTGCCCCACTCTAATCAAAACTAACTGCTACAGCGAAGTACTGTTAACTGTTGGAGCCCATTCGTGCCTCATCTCTGATCCCTGTATGCAACCAATGGACAAACACCATGTATCATGAATCAATCTTAACATATGCTAAACTACCCTACTCCCGCCAGATCACACAGCAGAGTCTGCTATCCCATCTACTAGTGATGTACCCAGTTACTGCCTGGAGCCTACACGCCCTCCTATAAAAGAGGTCTACCATTCACTGTGCCCCATGTTCGTACAATGCCTCGAAATGTCTTACTAAAGGTGTGTAATGCAACTCTCTCCTGATCATCTACCCAAGTGCATACTCAAGGGCAGAACATACGATGCCTCTATAGTAGGTCATGCCATCCCTATCTTATATCTGTCAACTCGTGCAGTGACCATATGCCTCAACTGGGAAGTCCTTCTCTTGATGCATTGTGTCCCACCTAACAGCCTCAGGTGAACCTCTCGCATCCCGCTACTCGTGATGAGAGCATCAAGGGACAACAACCAAATCCTATGTGGCTGTAAGCAATACGGAGGAGAGATAGGTGTGTGAGTCCCTACGGATATGATCAAGAGATGCTCATTTGTGCCCTCATCAATCTTGGGTAAGCTAAACCCAAAGGTATGAACGACATCCCTATCAGGAGATCTCTCTCAAGGTCACGCTCCAAAATCTTGTTGTGCAACATCATACTCTATTGCATACAGCCACGTATCCCTACACTCCTTTGCATGACACTATACTGTGTGGCATATCTCTGTGCACCACTGGGTACCACTACCTACTGTCATACCACACTGTATCGTCTGGTATCCCGCATGTGCTAATGTATCTGCCACATTGCTAGTGAACCCACCATGATGTGAGTCATATCTCCTCATCTATCCTGGTAGACCTGAGTAGCATAACTCCTCACATGCTAATGGGGATTGCACTGTTGTGCCAATCCTCAATGGCTCTTGTGCCTAGTACATCAATGGAAGTGCATCCTTTCCATACAATGCCTTGTCTGGTGGCACAGCAATGCCCTCCCATCCAAGTAACTCTTGCCCACAACCCCACACACAGACAATGTGCTAGGACATCTCCTAGAGTCTGCTCATAAACCAACCAACCACTAGTGCTGACAGGAACTCCCCTAAAGAATGTGTGTGCTTGGTCACTGGGTCAACCATGCCACCAACCCCATAGTCATCCTGCACATCTAGTATAAGATGGAAATCCCCACCTGGATCTTAATGACACCCCAGGTTTCCAGTATCCACTCCACTAGAGTCAATTGAACCTGGATCCCAAATGATGCATCCTTGTCTAAAATATATGTCTCCACATCCCATGGGTGCATAATCAGAAACCTTTGGGACATACCTCTCCACAAGTACCAATTCATCTGGGTGCTCCTCGTGCTCAATTATCAGAGGAGACTCCTCTATCAAATCATGAGTGCCCCTTGCCATAGTTAACTGACAGAATGATATGGAGGATGAAAAACGCACATAACTCAACTCCATACAAAGTTGCTCAACCTGCAACTCTGATTCTTGAAGGGCCATCTCGCTGCTCTTCAAGGACTCCTGGGTAGTCTCAAGCTCAAGTGTAAGCCTATCAACTCCCCCTCTATCCCTACTAGCGCATCATGATATATCTCAGCAAGTATGAGTAGGTGATCTCTATCTAAAAGGAGGTGTACGTAGTTAGATTTCATATCTACCAATGCCTTTCTAAGAGTCTGAAAATCTGCAAGTGAAGGCTCTCCTCCCAAACTGTCATGTGCCACTGCACTTCTCCAACAATAATCTGCCACCAATGCATGTGTATCATCATAATGCCTCATGGTTGCCATAATCTTGTCTACACTCATCTTCAATTGGTTTTCCAAGTTATGGGCATAAGTAGGCTTAGAAGCAACATCTACCTCATCAGTTGATGGCTCTAGGTTTGCACTGAAAACTACCTGTGTTATCATCTTTGTACACCTTCGGATTGAGAACAGGGGCAACATTGATCCCAGACAAAGGATCATCATCAACTGACATCCCAACAAAAGTCGCCTCATGATTTTCCTTGTACTCATCATCTAACTCCACAATCCTGCTAGGTGACGACACGCATTCCATAGCAATTTTTGAAACTCCATCATGTACAAATCTGCAACTTCAATTTTTCTTTGTCGTCCATGCTCCAATTTGCTCTATCATCTTTGTGAAATTCCTGTTATATTCATCCAATTTTTGAAGGGCTTCTGCAAATTCTTCCTGCGGCAACTTATTCTGAGGCATTTTTCTTGTAGTTTATTTGAAAATAATACACAGTACCAAATAGATGTTTATGGAAACGCTTCAAACCAGCTATAAAAACTTGTATTAAGTTCAGAATTAATACCTACCACTGATAAATGGTTGTTACAGCAATATTAGATGGATATGACAATAAATATCAGCAACTGTGCACACAATAGGACAGTGAAATAACCACCTCAGAATACAAGTTTGTAAATCAGCCACTTTAATGATAAAAATCAGTTTTCCAAAAATATGATGTTCTGATAAATGATTACAATTCCAATACTTCCAGACTCGTCCTTGTCAAGGGATAACTGCTATTATAAAATATCCCTTTAAACCCGACAGCTATCCAAGACCATGCTTTGATACCACTATAAGATACCCACCGGGGATATCTTGGAAAAAAACCACGAAATTTATGAATTTGTATGGGCTGGTTCACTGTTGTATTTTAACAAACAGTTTGCATACAAGTGATGTAGGTGATTTCTTGAGATTCGTTTTCAAATAAACATGTACAGTGCTCACATATGCCTAAATGAAACTTCAAATAATACAAACAGTGCCAATCTCACACAACAGAAATGATTCAATTCAACTGACAGTCACTTGCATTAAATATAAAAGCATATATACCACTGATAACACATACTTCAGCAATAAGAAATGGACTAAGATCAGAAATACCAGTGAGCAGTATAAGCGAGAATGGTTGTAGATGACTGTGGTGACTTTACAATACCACCAGCAATACAAGATAGTTTATCCATAGAGATAATGCAATAAACAAATATATATATGTTCAGCCCCAAACACACAGAGGACAGCACGGAAACATCATTAATAAACCAACAGTCCACATGTCTAACATAAAGAAGAAACTCGTTAGTCTTTCCAGTATAAAGAAGTGGTATTTCAAAGAAGTCTATTTACTGCCTTCTTGGTGCCACTCTTTAGCTTGATAAAATGAAGCTCAGATGTATAATACACAGCTAACAGAGAGGTGCGCAATATTCCTAATTAGCCATGGCTAATTGGAATATTCGATTTTGCTCAATTTTGCCTTCTATACTTATTTATAAATAAAAAGGTGAGGGAAAGGGGGACATAACTCACCTTTAGAATAAAGTCACTTCCTAGTAGCACAACGTTGTGACTTGAAGGGGAGCCAAGGGGGCCAAAGGACCACGCAGAGATGGGGCCCACGCAAACACTTGGAGGGACTGCGTAGATGGAAAGGAACACGTGGCAAAAAAGGGACTGCGTTGGAGGAGGTGGGCCTTGGGATTGAGAGAGGCCAACGCTATAAAGGAGAGGGGAGCCTCCTCATTTTGTCATTCGATTATGTGCATTTGAGCTAGTCACTTCAGTCTTTGACTTAGAGCACGCTGACTATTTAGCTGGTCTGCAGCACTGTTTAGTGCATCGAATGTCTCCGTTCGGAGATCTCACCCTTGGCCCTGGGGGACTTCGAGTGCCTACTCGGGCAAGGTAGTTTTCAGCAGTCTTTTGCAGGAGGATTGATCTTTGGAGGGAGGAGGAACTGAGCATTTTGGATAACTGCGTAGTCTTGGACTCTTGAGAGAGGGACGTAGTTCTTTTGGTGGGAGTTCCAGATTGAGGGTTTTGCGGAGGATTTGCGCTGGGGGATTGAGCAGGAGATCAGCCCTTGCATATTGGAGGATTTTGGCAGAGTTTCAGGTGGAGTTTTGGAGGATTCTATTCAGTGGCAGCACAGAGCCTTGAGCGACAACGTAGATCCCCAAGGGGTGATTTTTGGGGGTCGTCTCTTTCAGAAAAGCTTTCTGGGTTTTTCTGGGTTTCTTGAGTAGAGTCTGATTCCAAAGTTTCAGCATTTTCTGAGGAGGGGAACAGCCCCAAATCCTCATTTGATTTCCAGCAGTAGCAGCAGCACGGCAGTTCTCCAGCAGCTTGGACGCAATTCAGAGAGAGGCCATTCCTTTGCTATTCTGAGTGTATTTCTTCACTTGCCTTGTGCAAGTCGAGGTACTACCTGTCTGATAACCTCTTGTACTCTTTCCATTACTCAGTATAATAAAATGGCTTAGCATTTCTCTCTGCATTTCTTGAGTATCTGCTTATATTTCATGTTCACATTATTATATGTTGCACCACTGTTATTTTTATCACTTTGAGTTTCCCAGTCACTATATCATTTGGACGTATTTGGTTGGAGTTTGCTTGGGTTTGAGGGATATCCCGGAAACGGGATACTACAGTGGTATCAGAGCATAGATCTGGCTCAGCCTGTGGAGCTAGCAATCTATGACACCAAGGGAAAAGCCCTACATCTGTTACAGAGGTAGGAGATACAGAGACATTGGGCGTAGGTTGGAGAACACCTACGAAGAGGGAGACTGTGTTCGAGTGGTGGACATAGACCAAGAGAAGCCTGTGGTGGACGCAAAGCAGGAGGAACCGATGGCAGATGATGACAGGAAGAAATTTGCAGACATGCTCCTCAAATCAGTGCAGGATTTGTCAAGGCAGATCGAGGTGATGGGGCAGAGATTCACGGCGGTGGAGGCTAGACAGCGTGAGAACCCACGAGTTTTCCAGATTGGAGAGGGAACGGGTGCATCTCACCATTTGCTAGAGCAAGGTGCCACTCAGCGTGATACTACTCAACAAGTGGCCTCACATGCCCCTATATGCTCTACCATGCCCACTTTCCTAGGAGCAGACACAGGGGCAAGGGCACAGCAGGAGGCAGAGCCTGGTCATATGGGTGATTATTTTGTGGAGTACCAGGCCTATGGGCAGGAGTTCAGGGATGCTCTCTCATTCAGAGACTTTGTTCAGCTCCAGCAGGATAGTAGACCCTGCGACCATCATAGAGGATACCGGCATTATCATGATGGAGACACTCACCGCACAGCTAGTAGATTTCACTTGCCTACGTTTGATGGCTCATCAAACAGTTCGGCAAAGTCTTGGGTGGAGACGCTGGACATCTATTTCCAGCTTAACTAGATGTCGGAGACAGAGTCCATCAAGGTGGCGACATTACATTTGGATGGTGAGGCCCAGGACTGGTGGTTCCGTGGGTTGGTTACACTCGGACACTCCACAGTGATGACATATGTCGAGTTCACCAAGAGACTGATAGAGAGGTTCGACCGGAGGGGTCCGGAGCAGCATTTTTTTGAGCTGACGAGGCTCAAACAGACCGGAAACCCAGAGACCTACATTGCAGACTTCTTGAGGGTTTCAGTGATGGTGCCCAATCTATCCACGGCACGGAGGATCTATATGTATGTTGAGAGGTTAGCAGAGCCACTTCGGGGTCTAGTCAGGTCCACTAGACCAGCCACACTCCAGGATGCTATTAGCAGGACCTGGAACTTATAGGATGCCTTACGCAGGACCCGGACACCTTACCCCCAGAGACAGGCCTTCCAACCTAAGGGGAAGGATGTGAGGATTCCGCCTCCAAAGGGGAATCCAGGACGAGCACAGATTGATGATGATGCCAGGTGGGAGTTGAAGAAGAAGCGATTGTGCTTTACCTGTCACGAGCCGTGGGCACCGGGACATAGATGTGCTGCTGGCAAGGCACATTTTATTGAGGTCTTCTCCGAGAGCAGCTGGGAAGAAGATGAGAAGGATGATGTGGAGGTAGGCGGTAGTCATGCGCGCAGGATCACTTGTCACCTCCAGCACCAGCAGCAGGTGGTGCAGCTTTTGCACCTACCGGAGGGACCCTTGCAGCATTGCGAGGAGTCCCCAAGTATTTGACGCTGCGCGTACAGGGGACAGTATGAGGCCAGCAGGTATCAGTTTTGGTTGACAGTGGGGCAACCCACAACTTCATCGATGCACAGATGGTTGAGCGGATGGGTATATAGATAGAGAGCTTCGATGGCTTTTCAGTTTTGGTCCCAGGAGATCAGACCATGGTGTGTGCTCGTTATGTTCCAGAGTTATCAGTGACAATGGGCACCTACACACTGACTGACCACTTTTTCGTGGTCGATATTCCAGACACCAACATGATATTAGGTGTTCAGTGGCTTATCACTCTAGGGAAGGTCACGACAGATTGGAAGACCCTAGAGATGGAGTGGGATGATGAGAAGACAGGGAAGCATGAGAAGATACGAGGACAGCACAAATATCCGCCTCAGACTGTTTCGGCTCATCGGATGGAGGCAGTCTTCCGAAAGGGAGACATAGAGTGGGCAGTAGAGCTGTGTGCATCAAAGACAGGGACTACAGGGCAGACAGTGCACCCGGAGATACAGTCCATCCTTGACCAGTATGCCATAGTATTTGGGGAGATTCCGCCGGGACAGCCACCAAACCGGGGGTTTGAGCACACCATTGAGCTTGAGCAAGGCATACAGGCAGTGATTACTACCCCCTATAGGCATCCCAAGGCCTATCGGGATGAGATTGAGTGGGCCATTCAAGAGTTGCTGGCTCTTGGGCACATTCGACCGAGCACGAGTCCTTTTGCTTCTTCCGTGGTGTTGGTGAAGAAGAAGGACGACACATTAAGGATGTGCATTGACTACAAGGCCCTGAACAAGAAGACACTGAAGAACAGGTACCCCATACCTAGGATCGATGAGTTGATGGATGAGTTGAGAGGAGCACGGTTCTTCTCAAAGATTGTTTTGAGATCTGCGTACCATCAGATTCGCGTGAGGGAACAGGGCATTCCCAAGACCGCCTTCAGGTGTCACTATGGGCACTTTAAGTTTTTGGTGATGCCCTTCGGGCTAACCAACGCCTCAGCGACATTCCAGTCTTGCATGAATCACATCTTCCACAGTCACTTGAGGAAGTTTGTGTTGGTATTCTTTGATGATATACTCATTTACAGCAGGACTTGGGAGGAGCATCTCCAGCACATTGAGGCAGTGTTGCGCATCTTGGAGGAGCAGCAATTCTATGCCAAGCTCTCCAAGTGTGAGTTTGGATTGACGGAGATGTTGTACTTGGGACACATCATAGGGGTGGACGGAGTGAGAGTCCACGAGGAGAAGATTAGGGCCATCAAATATTGACCGGAGTCGAGGAACGTGACAGAACTTCGGGGATTCATTGGTATTTGTACTTACTACCGGAAGTTCGTCAAGAGTTTCTCATAGTTTGCTGCACCCCTGACAGATTTGACGAGGAAGGGGGCATTCAGTTGGTCGGATATAGCACAGCGAGCCTTTGACAGGCTCAAGGAGGTGATGAGCAGCTGCCCAGTGCTTGTATTGCCAGATTTTTCGCAGCCATTTGTTTTGGAGTGTGATGCGTTGGGAGAGGGGATCGGCGCAGTATTGATGCAGGGAGGTCACCCTATAGCCTTTGAGAGCCGGAAGCTCCTTCCGCACGAGAGGTTGTATTCTATATACGACAAGGAGATGCTGGCCATCATGCATGCATTGGCCAAGTTCCAGCAGTATTTAGTGGGTAACAGGTTCAGGGTGAGGACTGATCACAACAGCCTCAGGTTCTTTTTGGAGCAGAAGCAGCTACAGGAGAGGCAGCAGAAGTGGATCAGTAAGATCCAAGCATATGACTTTGATATTGAGTATGTCAAGGGTAAGAACAACGTGGTAGCAGATGCCCTTTCACGTAGACTAGCCACGTTGTCTCTTATGAGCTTGGACACAGACTAGAGGGCTCGACTCTTAGTAGAGTACTCCAAGGACAGATTTGCATGTGAGGTTCTGGATGGGCAGGTGGCGGATGACAGGTACAGGGTGATCGATGAGATCATTTACTATAGGGACCGGATCTTCTTGACTGAGGGATCTCAACTCAAGAAGAAGATACTCCAGGCATCACATGATGCACCATTGGCCGGCCATCAAGGGTTGACCAAAACCTACAGGGCCATTAGAGAGAGGTTCTCATGGAAGGGCCTCAAGGAGGACGTACTCCAGCATATCCGGGAGTGCAAAGTTTGCCAGAGGAACAAGGGGGAGATGAGCCATCCCGCATAATTATTGCAGCCTCTTCCCATTCCGGAGGGGAAATGGGAGTGTATTTCGATGGACTTCATCACAGGGTTGCCCATGGTACAGGGCAAAGATTGCATCTTTGTCGTCGTTGATCGACTGACGAAGTACTCACACTTTTTCGCCATATCCGCACACTACATAGCAACACAAGTGGCCAAGCTGTTCTTTAGAGAGATCTTCAGGTTACATGGTCTTCCCAAGACCATCACCAGTGACAGGGACAGCGGTTTCATGGGCAGATTTTGGCAAGAGCTTTTCCAGTTGGTGGGGACGGAGTTGACACCAAGTACCAATTATCACCCACAGACGGACGGGCAGACAGAAATAGTTAACAAGTCGCTGGAGGGCTACTTGCGTAACTATGTCAGTGGGTAGCAAACAGCATCGCTGAAGTGGCTGCATCTGGGGGAGTACTACTATAACACTACACATCACATGTCCATTGGTATGTCACCATTCTATGCTTTGTATGGATATCATCCCTTATCTTTTGTTGACGTGATGTTTGGTGCTAGCAAGGCTCTGAGAGCCAAGATTTAGATCCAAGAGAGTCAGGATATTCTCCGAGCTCTCAAGGATAATATGGCTACAGCACAAAACCAACAGAAGCTGTATGCCGACAGGGGTCAGGTGGAGAGACAGTTTGAGGTAGGGGACTTGGTCTACCTACGGTTACAGCCATACCAACAGTCATCACTGAAGCAGAAGGGGGCTGAAAAGCTCAAGCCCCGCTTTTATGGGCCATACAGGGTGATACGCAGGATTGGACAGGTTGCATATGAGTTGGCGCTGCCCCAAGGCAGCAAGATTCATAACGTCTTTCATGTATCATCCCTGAAGAAGGCGTTGGGACAGCATGTGACAGTGATAGATGAGCTACCGCCCACAAATGATGAGGGGCATTTGGTGTTGCAGCCAGAGGCTATTATTGATACCAGGGAGAGGCAGCTACGGAGCAGGACAGTCCGGGAATTCTTGGTGAGGTGGAAGAATTTACCGGATGAGGATGCCACTTGGGAGAGTGAGAAAATTTTGCAGCATCCATCACTTCAGTTGCTTGAGGACAAGCAACATTTTGCCGGGGGAGACTGTAATATTCCTAATTAGCCATGGCTAATTGGAATATTCGATTTTGCTCAATTTTGCCTTCTATAGTTATTTATAAATAAAAAGGTGAGGAAAAGGGGGACATAACTCACCTTTAGAATAAAGTCACTTTCTAGTAGCACAACGTTGTGATAAAGGGGAGCCAAGGGGGCCAAAGGACCACGCAGAGATGGGGCTCACGCAAACACTTGGAGGGATTGCGCAGATGGATAGGAACACGTGGCAAGAAAGGGATTGTGTTGGAGGAGGTGGGCCTTGGGATTGAGAGAGGCCAACGCTATAAAGGAGAGGGGAGCCTCCTCATTTTGTCATTTGATTATGTGCATTTGAGCTAGTCACTTCAACTTAGAGCACGCTCTCTGTTTAGCTGGTCTGTGGCATTGTTTAGTGCATCAAGTGTCTCCCTTCGGAGATCTCACCCTTGGCCCCAGGGGGCTTCGAGTGCCTGCTCGAGCAAGGTAGTTTTCAGCAGTATTTTGCAGGAGGATTGATCTTTGGAGGGAGGAGGAACTAAGCATTTTGGATAACTGCGCAGTCTTGAGAGAGGGACGTAGTTCTTTTGGTGGGAGTTCCGAATTGAGGGTTTTGCAAGGATTTGAGCTGGGGGATTGAGCAAGGGATCGGCCCTTGCATATTGGAGGATTTTGACAGAGTTTCAGGTGGAGTTTTGGAGGATTCTATTCAGTGGCAGCGCAGAGCCTTGAGGGACAGCGTAGGTCCCCAAGGGGTTGATTTTTGGGGGTCATCTCTTTCAGAAAAGCTTTCTGGGTCTTTCTGGGTTTCTTGAGTAGATTCTGATTCCAGAGTTTCAACATTTTCTGAGAAGGGGAACAGCCCCAAATCCTCATTTGATTTCCAGCAGTAGCACGGCGGTTCTCCAGCAGCATGGACGCAATTCAGAGAGAGGCCATTCCTTTGCTATTCTGAGTGTATTTCTTCACTTGCCTTGTGCAAGTTGAGGTGCTACCTGTCTGATCACCTCTTGTACTCTTTCCATTACTCAGTATAATAAAATGGCTTAGCATTTCTCTCTGCATTTCTTGAGTATCTGCTTATATTTCATGTTCACATTATTATATGTTGCACCACTGTTATTTTTATCACTTTGAGTTTCCCGGTCACTATATCATTTGGACGTATTTGGTTGGAGTTTGCTTGGGTTTAAGGTATATCCTGGAAACTGGATACTACAAGGTGATTTTGGTCTATGTTTAGGTTCCCACCAATAAGGAAAGAACACGGCCCAGGCTTCCAGTTAGTGTTGATTTTTGTAGCATCGGATGTTCTCTAGCCTCGAGATTTTGCAAAGAGGTTAAGACACGTGCATTCTCCAATACCCAGAAATCGTTTGGGAAAATTCCACCTAAAGGTGATTTAATTAAAATAATTAACTTTTTTAAATGGTCGCCAAAACTAAACTTAGAAAATCTGGTTAATTGAAGGGTATTAATTACATCTGGTGCGAATCTTCTAGAAGAAGACGAGGATCAACTCCCAGTTAATCTTAGCAGTTGATTATGTTTTAATCTTGGCCGTTGGTGCTCCAATGAGAGATTATAAGGAGTTCGATGGGCACTTGGGAAAAACACTTGTGCAGTTCCATTTTGCTGGGAAGTCAATTTCCTAAGTAGCAGCTATGAGTTGCCAAAAGTGATTCAGTAAGGTCAAAGCAGTGAGAGAAGGGCAGGGATAGTAGACCAAAGGAGAGTTTTTCGGGATCCAAAGAGTGCAAGGTAGAGAAGGCATAGAGAGGTTCAAAGAGGCAACTCAATGCCACGCAGAGGCAGCACAGAGCTTCAGAGGGAGTCTGTAAATTTGCTGGAGAGCCGAGATCTCGTGCCAGAAGTCGGGGTGTTAGATCGAAGGGCAAGACGGTCAAGTTTCCAGCCAGCAGAAGATCAGAGGAGAAAGTAGCAGCGATGAGTTGTGGGAAGTGATTCAGTAAGTCAAAGCAGTGAGAGAGGGGCAGGGATAGTAGACCGAAGGAGAGTTTTTCTAGATCCGAAGAGTGCAAGGCAGAGAAGGCATAGAGAGGTTCAGAGAGGCAGCTTAGTGCCACGCAAAGGCAACGCAGAGCTTCAAAGGGAGACGTAAATTTGCTGGAGAGCCGAGATCTCGTGTCAGGAGTCAGGGTGTGAGACTGAAGGGCCAGACGGTCAAGTTTCCAGCTAGCAGAAGATTCGAGGAGGAGGTGACGCAGTCCCTAGAGGTTGTGATGCAAATCTGCAAATGCTGCATAGAGGCAGCGTGGGGCTAGTCATCCAGAGCCTGGATCAGATTCGGATCGCCAGTGACTGTGTCATATTTTTCTCACTACCTCTTTGCCAAATTATTCTCTTTATCAGATTGCCAATTTGGGCATCTAATGATTTGTACTCAAATTACTACTGTATAATAATAAAACCCTCAACTATTGCGCCCATTTTCCCAAGTTGGGTTCTTCCGGGGACGTTTGTCCAAAAACAACAGTGTAATTGTGTGTGTTTATTTCTCTCCAGTGCAATATTTAGTTTCCGCAGTATTTTATTTTGTGTAGGCTGCAATGTATGTATTTCGATATTTGTCGCAGAAAACTGCAACTAATTTGTTCAAAGTAATTTAACAAATAGCAGAAATATCATCAGTTTGCTGCAGCAGGAATCGGCTAACCGATTTTTCACATGGTATCAAAGCACAGATCGTAAGTCGGAGAGCTCAGAGCAGAATGGAAGAAGGAAGTTTGAATTTCTGCATTGGCAGTAGTTCGAAACCCCAGAGGCAGTGCAATCCTTGGGCCAAGGAGGTTGAGTTTAGGAAAGATCAATTTCTCTGAGTGAGTCGGCAAAGAAATTCGATTTTCCAGATCAAAGCTTTCCAAACGTAGAAGGGAGCAGCGTATTTTTTCTTACAGAGCAGATCTTTAGCTGGGACGCAGTTATTTTGTAGCAATTGTTGGCAGAATAGCGTCAGAAGGAGAGAAGAGCACACACTAAGGGAATTCCTTTCTTAGAGGACTTCTAGCCAAGAAGTTCGAATTTTCCTAGCAGAGTAGCAATAGTTGTGTGCAAGATTTCTCACTCCATAAGGGAGTGCGAATAGTTGGGCAACAGCTGTGCAGAGGAGAAGGGGAAGCAGTTTGACTTTCTCAAGAGAGATGGCATCAATTGGGTTGAGAGATCAAGATCGGTTGGACGGAGCCTCCAACTATGTCATCTGGAAGGCTAGAATTTCGTGCCTTCTAGATGAGCATGATCTCAAAAATTATGTCGATAGTGTGATAGTTGTACCCGCCGATGCAGATCCACTCAAGAAGTACCAGAAGGAGATGGCGAGAGCTAAGAGGTTTATTCTCAACGGGGTTTGAGATCATGTGGTATCCCACATAGTTGGCAAAGATACTGCCCGGCAGATGTGGGAGGCATTAGCTACATTATACAAAGGATCTTCCGAGCAGCGAAAGATGTACCTTGAGGAGAAGCTGAGATGCACGAGGATGTAGAAAGGGGAGCATATAGACCCCTTCCTTACTAGGCTTCAGGATGTCCGGAATCAACTGGCTTCAGTAAGATTAGCGCCCCAGCCTATAGAGTTTGTAAGATTAGCGTTGAACAACGTTTCTGAAGATTGGCAAGTTTTCGTCCAGAGTATCCTGGACAAAGAAAAACTGTCAGATTGGGAACGTGTGGGCTGATCTACAGCAGGAGGAAATAAGGCGTGATATGGTGAAGGACACCATCAATGGCAGCAGCAGCAATGGGACGAAGCAAGTGAAGAAAGAGGAGGACATGGCCCTTGCATCAAAGGGGCAGTAGGAGCAACGCAAAAGAAAGAAGGACATTTCAAAGATCAAGTGCTTCAGGTGTGGTGAGCTTGGCCACTACAGCACTTAATGTCCTCTCAAAAAGAAGGACAAGGAGGAGAAGCAGGATCAGCAAGTTGCATCTGTTGAGATCAACAGGCTGTCCTCCAGATTGGAGGAAGAGTTTGCCATGATCATCGAGATGCCTCCAGGGATGAGGTGGGGTGATCTAGAGTTGTAGCCCCAAAGAGCTACAAGATGGGCAGGATTCTTAAGGAGGTCCACCTCATGAATCAGTACCTTGCTTCGGAAGCCCATAGTCAGCAGTAGCAGGATGGAACAATGGCAGTTGGTATAGTCAGGTGCCAGAGTGATAGATGCAGAAGATAGTAGCAGGTCAGAGAATGAGCAGAGTTGGCAGCAGTGCATTTGGCACAATGCAAAGTCAGCAGCAGCATAGAGACTTTAGTGACAGCGCAGAGGCTAGCAACAGTGAAATCTCGGACGACGGATGCATCATAATGACCACAGTTGGTTCAGTATTTTGGATGCTTTTTCGTTGCAATTGTTGCAGTTGCAGCAGCCACAGATGGAGAAGGTTTCAGTGCAGATGCAGTGTTGGCAGCAATTCAGCAAGGCCAACAGTAGCACGGATGCAACAATAAGAGTTGCGAAGTGGTTGGTGGGCAGCAGTAGCCAAACATCAGCAGCGCAACAAGAGATGGTGCAGAGATAGAGTGATGCTTCAGTGGGTTGCAAGCGCAGCACTAGAGCACATTTCTCGCTAAGAGGGAGTGTTGATTTATGTAGCATCGGATGTGTTCTAGACTCGAGATTTTGCAGAGAGGCTAAGACACATGCATTCTCTAATACCCAAAAATCGTTTGGGAAAATTCCACTTAGAGATGATTTAATTAAAATAATTAACTTTTTTAAATGGTTCCCTAAGTCTAAACTTAGGAAATTTGGTTAATTAAAGGGTATTAATTAAATCTGGTGAAAATCTTGTTGAAGAAGACGAGGATCAACTCCCAGTTACTCTTAGTCATTGATTATGTTTTAATCTTGGTTGTTGGTGCTCCAACGAAATATTATAAGGAGTTCGATGGGCACTTGGGAAAAACACTTGTGCAGTTCCATTTTGCTAGGAAGTCGATTTCCTGAGTAGTAGTTGTGAGTTGCTGGAAGTGATTCAGTAAAGTCGAAGCAATGAGAGAGGAGTAGGGATAGTAGACCGGAGGAGATTTTTTCCAAATTCCGAGAGTGCAATGCAGAGAAGGCATAGAGAGATTTAGAGAGGCAGCGCAGAGCTTCAGAGGGAATTCGTAAATTTGCTGGAGAGTCGAGATCTAGTGCCAGAAGTCGAGGTGTGAGATCAGAGGGCCAAAGGGTCAAGTTTCCAGCCAACAGAAGATCAGAGGAGGTGACGCAGTCCCTAGAGGCTGTGACACAGATCTGCGTAAGATGATGCAAAGGCTACGCAGAGGCATCATGGGCTAGCCAACCAGAGCCCGGATCAGATTCGGATCGCCAGTGACAGTGTGAGATTTTTCTCACTACCTATTTGCCAGTTTATTCTCTATATCAGATTACCAGTTTGGGCATCTAATGATTTGTACTCAGATTATTACTGCATAATAATAAAACCCTCAGCTGCTGCACCGGTTTTCCCAAGTTGGGTTTTTCCGGGGACGTTTGTCCAAAAACAACAATGTAATTGTGTGTGTGTTTATTTCTCTCCAGTGCAGTATTTAGTTTCCGCAGTATTTTATTTTGTGTAGGCTGCAGTGTATGTATTTTGATATTTGTCGTAGAAAACTGCAAGTAATTTGTTCAAAGTAATTTAACAAATAGGAGAAATATCATCAGTTTGCTATAGCAGGAATTGGATAACCGATTTTTCACAGTTAACACACAATTAATACACCTTTCCTCCTTTAGCCCTTCGACCTAGTAACTAAGAGCAAAACTCGTCCCACTGATAAGTATGAAATGCACCAACAAGATATGTCTTCAACCCACAAATAAAGATGGCAACTCGTGCTCTATGCAAAAGGGAAACTCATGCTACAAGGACCACAGAACTCGTCCCTTTTTTCTCTATCTCAAACTCAACCTTCAAGAAAGTGAACTCATCCAGCAGCATGAGGAAGAAACTCGGCCTTTCTTTAGCAGTAGTATTGTTTGGAACTTTCACCTGAAAGAAGATATATAGAATACACAAAATCAGAAGATAAATTAAATGGATAACACCGTTACCTCCATTATCTTCATAAATCTCCTCCAGTTAAGCACAATGGAGAAATTTGAGTGATTCTGCTCTCCAACTAGCTAGGGTGTATGGTACCAACACTAAAACTACCAATCTACAAGTAGGGTTTCCAAAACCCTAGACTCCTCTCCAAGTGCTCTCTAAAATTTCTTTTTCTCAAATGGCAAGAGAGTAGAATGAGGAGAAACCCCCTCATTTCCCTTTTTTATAACTCATTTTCCACTTTTACCACCATTTTACCTTTTCCTCCAATTAAATAATAAAAACATTTTTCCCTTCTTTATTTAATAAAGTGACTTTTATTAACTAATTAAAGCCACTTTTAACCCCCAGAAAATTCTTAACTCACCTCCATGATCACACCGGCCACTCAAAACCTCTTTTCATCATCCTACCCTGTAGACCTTTTCACCCCAATTCCAACGAGCTATTACACTAAGGTGTTTCTCCTAGTAATCAGCCCAAAAACAACACCTTAAGCGTAATTAATTATTCGTGTTAATAACTCCATATTACGAAAATCGTCAAAATGCAGTGGAACCAAAATCGAACTGTGTGGTTGATCCTGATGATGAAAAATGGCAAGTGATCCCTATCAGCCGCCATAAAACTACCCAAAACCCTCCTAGCCCACCAATAATATAATCCTACTCCCCTGACCCTGCTGACATAAGCTCTAGAAACCCCTCCTAATCTTACCAAAAGGCATCCAAAAATTTGGGCCTTTACAACTCCTAATGTTGGAAATACTGAGAGGGGGGTGAATCAGTGTTTCTTTTCAATTGTTATTTTACTAGTTAGATTCTTCACAATTTAATTTAAATTAAATCAATGTACAATAATTGTATTATTAATTGAACAAGAGAATTGAACACAGTACAAATGTGTTCCCAAGCTCCAACTTGGTTTTGATGCTCCAACCTCTAGGGCTTTGACCCTATCTCGTCCAAGGCACCGACCTTGAGTTTAGGAGCACCAACTCCAAGGACACCAATCCTATTGTTGTTTTGTATAGAGAATATAAAATGTACTTACTTGATTGTCAAGGGGCTCTTCACTTGTTTCAAGATCAATTGTACTTCATTTGTTTGCTTTGTCCATCACTGTTGTACGGGATGACACCTTGAGTTACTAGTTGCTACTTATTGCCTTTGTCCAAGTTATCACTGTATGCATTTTCATTAGAATCTGAAATAATATGCCTTCACTGTTTGTTCTCACTTCCTTCACCTTGTGAATATTCAAAGTATGCACTTCATTGCATAAAAGTTCTTTGCGGGGGTGAGACTCTATCCCGCTGCAGAGACCCAAGAAGCTCAATTGTGGAAATTTGAAACACTGTCACGTTGTGGAGATAGAAATAGTATAGAGACCAAACAACTGTGCCAATGAGGAACTGTTCTTCTTCAATGTTGTTGTGAAAGAGACCGAGGAGTTGTGCCAAACCTTATTTAACACAGCTATGATAGAGACCGAAGTTGTGCCATCGAGGAACAACCCTGTTGTGACCATGCAAACAAGAAACAGAGACCGTGAACCTGTGGAGTTGTGCAAATGAGGAACTGCGAAACCTTGCTAATGAAGAAACTCCTTTTTCCGGCTGTCCAAGAAGGTATAATCTTTTGTTTGCTTATCTTCTAGATGTGAATAGGTTTTCCTGACTTTTCTGTGTTATCTGCTTATCTTTTGTGCTTGAGGAGGAGGTCCGAGCCTATATTAATAGGTTATTCTGCCCATAAACCTAAACGGACGTGTCTTTTAGGGCAAGCCGACATATATAAGTTTGTGTAGGTCAGCTCCATGAACAGAGGTATAATTTAACTTGTAAAATCAATTTCTCTCTCGTTATTTGGAATTTCGGGACACATAATAGCTCATTAGAAAGGTAAAATTATGCCCTTCAAGATGGTCTAGGTCTCATGATGGGATTCTTCCTCTAAGATGGAGAAAAATATTATTTAATGTGATTGATCATTCATTGGTGAAGAAATGGAGGCAGGGCAAAATGACTTTGAGTGTTGGGCTTCTTCATTGATTGCCTTCTTAATCATATCCTTATCTTCTTCAACATATCATCATGTCCTTGATGTCCTTGCCTTCTTCATCACCATGTCCTTCTTCATGTCCTTGCCTTCTTCAAAATATTGACATCAATGATAACTAGATTAACACCTGAAACCGAATAAAGACCTCATCCTTGGTTTCATGAAGTAAATCCATGTCCTTCTAGAGAAGTCATCTATGAAGGTCACTTAGTAACTATAACCACTCAAAGACAAAAATGACATATGACCACACATGTGAAAATTTGTTGCAATAATTGATTTATTTCTCCTACTTATTTACAATAAGTTATTCACCAATGCTTCAGTAAATATTAAAATAAATTCAGTTGCAGACTTCACAAATTAAGAACTGAAAATTAAAAGGCAAGAGAAACATCAGCATATGAACAATCACATTGACACACTTGTTTTTGGACAATCGTCCTCAGAAAAACCCAATGTGGGAAAACCAGTGCAGCAGATCTAAGGGTTTCTATTATTGGCAGTAAATATTTGAATACAATCTGGATGCCCCAGAGAAAATGGCAATCCACTCAGAGAAGATAACTAAGAAATTTCTCACACTGATTCTGGATATTTTATCTTGTCCCCAGCTCCTGGATGACCCACTACGCAGTCTCTACGTGAGCCTACGCAACCACTACGTGACTTCTACATGAGGACTCCCTCTGATTGCGTCAACCTGGACTACTTTTGCTTTTGCTGCTGAGATATCGATATTTCTCTTGCTAATCACCCATAGTGATTCCTGGCACTGATCTCTGCTTATCCCCCAACACTTCTGTGTCAACCTCCTCCAGTTTCTGCGTTGTCCCTCTACGTCAATATCATCTAGCTACTGCGATGTCCCTCCTTGGCTCAACGCTGGCTCTATTACCCTTCACTGTCTTCTCTGACGTATATTCATTGGAACTGGAAATCATTTCCTTCCAGTATTGCCTCTGATCCTCACTGCTTGATCACTAGTTCGAATTCCTTAGCAAACTCTGCCCTAGGAAAATCGACCTGATTGATCAACTCTTTGTGTATTTCAAATGAGCCCCAAGCCTCCTTATATTTTTCTCGTTGAGACTTCAATGGACGAGATTAAGTCACTAATCAACAGCTAAGATTAAAAACATGACTTGATCCACCTTCTAGATCATTCTCACCCCTATTTTGATTACTACCCATTAATATTTTAATTTTCCTAAGTTTAGACTTAGGAACCCCATTAAAAATATTAATTATTTTAATAAATACAATCCGGGTGGAATTTCACCAAATGGTTTTTGGGTTCTTTAGAACCCATGTACCTTAGCCTCTCCACCAATTTTCATGGCTAGAGCACATACGATGCTACCAAAAACTAACAACACACATTTATAAGCACCAGATCCAATGTCCCCTTGGACTTGGTATCACTGCTTGGAAAAGCAACCTTGACATACTTGCCAAGTGCACATCCCTACCTTTCTACTATACATTGAACTCTAGAAGACTGGTGACAATCTCCCTCAACATTGTTAAATCCATGTGATGTAAGTGACCTATCCTCTTGTCCCATAACTTGCATAAGTCGTCATTGTCATGAACCAAAGCACGTATAGGCTAAGCCTGTAGCATGTATAAGTTACCCTCTCTCCTAGCAATTACACGCCCAAACCCCAGACTGGAAGTTTCTAACCTGACAAGTACCTGTCCATCATGGAAATATACCTCGTATCCCTTGTCTTCCATGGTTGAGACTACTAGAAAGTTCTTTCTTAGCCCTAGAACATAAAGCACATCTATAACCTCCAAAGGTCCTCTTGACTCTCACTGAAACTAAATAGTCCCAACCCCTCTACTGCACCCTTGGCATTGTTCCCATTTTCCATCAACACTAATGCTATCCTCTCCTTCCAAGGACTGTAGTTGAATACACCCTCTAACTAGTCTTTAAATCTCAATCTAGTTGCAGTTAAATCTCAATCTGGTTGTAGCCATCCTTCCAACTTCCAAATCAAATACTCACGCCAAAAAAAATATTACTACTGGAAATTATTCTATTGAAGCCCTGGTGACAATCGATCTTCCATTTTTGTAGATTATGTTAATTTTTTGTAGCATCGGATGGGGTTCTAGTCTTGATAGTTGTCAGAGAGGCTAAGAAATACTAGGATTGAGAGGCTAAGAAATACTAGGATTCCATAACCCAGAAAAGGTTTCAGGAAAATCCACTAGAAATGCCTTAATTATGTTAATTAATCAGTAATTAATTAACAGGGATTAATTGAGGAAGGTGAGATTTCTCTATAGACTCACACGAATCAACTAGGAAATAATCTCAGTCATTGATTAAGATTTAATCTTTGCCGTTGGAGTCCCATAGTGAGATTATAAGAATCAGTCGATGGGTAGATGGAGAAACACACTTGAGATCGATTTCCTTGGGCAATTCGATTTTCCAGAGAGCAACAGCAGTTGCCAAAAGAGTTCAAAGCCAGAGAAAGGAAGCAGAGACAAAGAAGGGCAAGACAATGGGTCTGGAGGTAGTCTTCCAGTTCCGGAGAGTCGGCAGCAAAAGGGTCGTATTTCCCAGAGAAGCTGTGCAGAGCCACGGAAAATAGCTTCAAAGGGAGATCGATTTTGCTGAAGGGAAGGGTGATTCAATTGCAGTTGGTCCGAAAATTCTCTAGGAGGCCAAGTGAATTCCTTCCAGGGGCAGAGTCAGCCAGGACGTCATTTTTCCAACAGTTTCGGGGCTTAGAGAGTTAGAGCTTCCGCAAGCACTGAGCAGAGGTTGTACGACTAGCTAGTTTTACCAATTGTCGAAGTTGGATTAGGCAAGTTGTTGAGGTATTTGCCTCACAGATATTTTGGAAAATTTATTTTTGATGATTGGATTGCTAGTTGGGCATCCATAGATTGTACTCAAAAATTCTCATTGTTGCTTAATAATAAAAACCCTCAGTTGTTGCACTGGTTTTCCCAAGTTGGGTATTTCCGGAGACTTTTGTCCAAAAATAACGGTGTTAAATTTGTGTATGTGTGTGTCACTATTTTCTCAATTTCCAATTTATCTTCCGCAATAGTTTTTATTTGTGAAGATTGCAGTGTGATTAATTCATTGTTGTTTGTAGCAATAAACTAATTAACAGTTAGAAGAATTAATTCCAATTACTGCAATAGAATTTTAGTATTGAAATCGTCACATGGTATCAAAGTGTACTTGATTAGATAGGAAGCTCAGAAGTGGAAGCAGTCGTTGTTCAGAGTGAGCAACAGGATGAATTTTTTGGGGGCTGCGCAATGCCTATCTAGGATTACGAATTGTTGGGCAGTTCGGTTTTTCAGTGCAGGATTGCAGAAAAATTTGTCTTGCCAGATTGAATGATTCGAACAGGCAGAAGAAGCAGCAATCCATAATTTTTGCTAGGCAAATTCC
Source organism: Pinus tabuliformis (assembly GCA_031772625.1). Lineage (NCBI taxonomy): Eukaryota > Viridiplantae > Streptophyta > Pinopsida > Pinales > Pinaceae > Pinus > Pinus tabuliformis. The sequence goes on along the minus strand of CM062817.1, from coordinate 805,317,209 downwards.
TTGCTTGTGCACAAAAGGGTTTTGTAGCAGTTGCTGGAACGGAATCAGCATCGGGTGGAAGAGAAAGTCCACACACAAATCTCAGCCATTGATTAAGATTTAATCTTGGTCGTTGGAGTCCCACAGTGAGATTATAAAAATAAGTCGATGGGTAGATGGAGAAACGCACTTGAGATCGATTTCCTTCGGCAGTTCGATTTTCCAGAGGACAGCGGCAATTGCCGGAAGAGTTTGAGCCAGAGAAGAGAGGCAGAGACAGAGAGGGGCAGAGACAGTGAGTCTGGAGGAAGTCTTCCAGTTCCAGAGAGTCAGCAGCAGAAGGGTCGTATTTCCCAGAGAATTTGCGCAGATAGCTTCAGACGGAGATCGATTTCGTTGAAGGGAAGTGTGATTCAGTTGCAGTTGGTTCGGAAATTCTCCAAGAGGCCAAGTGAATTCCTTCCAGAGACAGAGTCAGCCAGGACGTCATTTTTCCAACAATTATGGGACTTAGCAAGTTAGAGCCTGCGCAAGCACTACGCAGAGGTTGTACGACTAGCTAGTTTTTCCAGTTGTCAAAGTTGGATCAGGCGTGGCGTTGAGGTATTTGCCAGAGAAGTTGTGCAGATAGCTTTAGAGGGAGATCGATTTTGTTGAAGGGAAGGGTGATTTCAATTGCAATTGGTCCGGAAATTCTCTAGGAGGCCAAGTGAATTCCTTCCAGAGGCAGAGTCAGCCAAGACGTCATTTTTCGAACAGTTCTGGGGCTTAGCGAGTTAGAGCCTGCGCAAGCACTACGCAGAGGTTGTACGACTAGCTAGTTTTTCCAGTTGTCGGAGCTAGATCAAGCATGGTGTTGAGGTATTTGCCTCATAGATATTTTGGCCAGTTTATTTTGCTGATTTGATTGCTAGTTGGGCATCCATAGATTGTACTCAAAATTTCTCACTGCTACTTAATAATAAAAACCCTCAGTTGCTGCACCAGCGTTCCCAAGTTGGGTTTTTGCAGGGAGTTTTGTCCAAAAATAACGATGTTAAATTTTTGTATGTGTGCCAGTATTTTCTCAATTTCCAGTTTATCTTCCGCAATATTTTTTATTTGTGAAGATTGCAATGTGATTAATTCGTTGTTGTCATAGCAATAAACTGCTAAATTAATTAACAATTAGAAGAATTAATTCCAATTTTTGCCATAGAATTTCAGTAGTGAAATTGTTACATTTTATCGCTTTAATACCATGTTAATGTTCCAATACCAAATGTGATTTAAATTCCTAGCAATTTATTTTATACCCAAAAAAAGATGCTCACCCAGTAAATTATTTTTCTAAAAAAATATTGAATAAAAATACACTATTATTTTAACTTAATTAATTTGCAATAGAAACTTAAATAGAAAATCAACCACAAACACAACAACAATTTTCACCATCCAAATTTCTCCTACACTTTATTACTCAGGAAAATAAGGGCTTCCTTAGCAGGGATAATGACCCTTAGAGAATACACAAAATACACAGCTAATGAAACTTGGAAAAGTCGGCCCCCACAAATCCGACTTGCATTTTTGTTGATTGTCTCTCACAAGTATGACCCTCCTGAAGCTGTTCGGCCCTCCACTCGTGTGACTTCAACCCTCTATACCTCCCCGCACTTGCTACACACTTGCTAGAACTCAGCCTGAACCCTCTCAGCCTCTCCAAGCTCGCAGCACACTCTCGGCCTCAACCCTAGAAAATTCTCAACCCTTCTCTTGTGTGCTCCACCTGCAAAAATCGTCGTGCTCACTTGAATCTCTAGCTACACACTTTTCTTCTTCTTGAGTCTTGAGTCTTGAGTCCCTCGCTCTCAAGAAATTCACTCTCCCAATAGTTCAATGTGTCTCCCTCCTCTCCCTTAGGCTTCTTTTATAATTTATCATTAAGCTAGATCCCTAACCCTAGATCCCTTAAGTGATGGATGGCTAGGATTGTATCCTAGATCTCACTTGAGATCAACAGTAGAGATTAGATCTAACTCACTAATGTGAATTAATTCACTTTTCATTAGAAAACCTTAGCCCAATAGCCAACATTAATTAATTAATGTATCAATGTGTTTTTCCTAGGTTAGACTTTGGAAAGAATCATAAAATCACTTAATAAATTAAGTACCTAAACAAGCTTTTGGGCATCTACATGCTCCACACTTGGCCTATGTGGGAGCACCTATCCGAGCTATCATCATCAACATTCATGCATTTCTCACACCTAATTTTAGGGCTGATGTCTAGGGTTTATTATGTTTTGCGCATTTTTAGTCATTAGATACCTTGTGTTAACCTTTCTCTTGTTTACCCCTCAATAGCCTTGGACCTTTGGTTGATAATACCCTTGATAGGGTATTTTAAATTTGTTCCTATAGTTTTTGCATGTTGCAGGAACTGTATTATCCTAAAGACCTAATTTATAATTGCAATTCCTAAATGATGGTAGCTAGTGGGAAAACTAACTTGAAAATTTATAGAACTTACCTTGGCCTCCTAGGCTTTACTAAAGACCTTTCTAGGGTGTCTAAAATAACAAGCTCCTTAGACAGCCATTTGGCTTAGGATTCCTTAGTCATCTAACTTCTAAGTCTAGTTGGGAAAGCCTCCCTTGTGGGTATAGTATCCGACCACAAAGCAACAAAGGAGAAGCCACTGAGGTGGCAATGGTCGTTGATCTTAGTATTGTCCTAGACCTAGAGTGCCTAGTGAGGCTTTCCACTAGGTTGCTTAATTTTGAGTAACATTTTTGGCATCATTGCCGAGGAGGAGAGTCCTCATGATCCAAAATCTATGCTTCAATCACTCTGAATGAGAAAATCCTAAAGCCAAGGTTAAAATTTCTCATCTAGCTACTCCTAAATTTTATTCTACCTCGGGATCTTCAATTCGAAGGCCTACCAAAGCAGCCATTCCTCGCAAAAAGAAGACAATCCCAAAGATTTTTGTAGCCCAAGACCTCTTTAGTAATCCTTCTACCTCAACCACAATGACAAAGCCATGGCTCACTAGTGTTTACAAACCCCTAGACATGAGTGTTATTCAGGGATATCCCAATAAGATGCCTAAAGAATTTGAAGAGTGGTTGCCCAAGTTTTTAGGTAATGATGTAGTCACAGTTGAGCAACACATCAATCTATTTTACAGATGTGTGGGTGGAAGAGATATAGAGGAAGAGGATGTAGTCATGAGACTATTTACCCTTTCTCTTGAAGACAATGCTAGATCATGGTACCTAGATCTACCTACTAAGTAATCAAAACTTGGGACCAATTTTATGATATCTTCACAAGAGGTGGATGGCCATCAAACATGGGAGACAATTGATTGCCCCATTCCAAGAGGCCAAAAAGAAGGAAAACAAAAGCGTCAAGGATTTCAATCGAAGGTTTGATTTAATAGTTAAATAGATACCAACGAACTTTAAGCCTACTGCAGACACAATCTTGACACGGTATATTGTTGCATTTGATGAACATTTGTCCTATGCCTTGAAGGATAAGGAACCTACAAATCTTGAGCAAACCAATGCATGTGTTGTGACTATTAAACATAACCTTGCCACATAAAGTTGACTTGCTATCCTAACCTAGAGCGAAAGTAGAAGTAAAGCCTAAGCCTTCAACTTATGTTGACCTAGATTTACAAGTTTTTGCTCATAAATTTGATAAAGTAACTAATGATCTTATGCAAGGACAACTCACAATGATGAATAAGTTGACTCTTTTGGATAAGGAGAGAAGTTCCCATCCAAATTATCCTCCTAAGCCTCATTATAATAGTGACAAGGTCCCAAGAAGGAACCCGGGCCCAAGCGTTGGCAAGAATTTCTCTCAACAAAGTGTACCTAACACGCCTACCCCTACTGACATGATAAATCAGGAAGGAATTCCTTGGTGTCCTTATTGCAGTGATTTCCACATTGAAGAGGATTTTCCTCACAACCAAGTTGGGGAGGATGAAAGCTCGAACCATTTGAACTTGATAATGACTCATGTCCTTTAACTATTTTTCCAAATAAACCTTTCCCTATTGCTTAGCAACAACATGATGAACTGATTAGTGGATGTGTAAGAAATACAGATGAAAATGTTAATGTTGTTGAAACAAGGGGCAAATTTGAAAGTGATTGATTCATAGGAGATGAGGCTCGCGGTTTTCCTTAAGTGGAGGCCCGACAAGGGTTAGGGTTAGGGCTCGTGTACTGCAGACTGAAGCGGTTACCCTCCTGCACCTGATCCGTTCTGGCCCTCTCTAAACTGTACCTGCCTAACGTCGTTCACCTCCGCCATCTCCCCGTTGTGGTTTGGGTTTTACCTCTCCGTAACTTCACCGTTTTCACTACGACCTCCCCTACCTGCTCTCGATCTCAACAGCGACGAGCTTTCACATTTTTCACGGCGGCAGCTAGTGCGGGTCTTTCGGAGCAATTATGGAGGACCTTGTGGACTATTCGGAAGACCCACTAGAGGGCGCCTCCATCTGGACATCTCCCCATGCAAATCCGGCAGGCATGTTCCCTTACAGTAGCGAACTGACCGACACCATTGCGACGCTGCCCTCGATCTCAGGGCCCTCGTGCTCGGTCATTACCCTCCCACAGACCACCCCCTCCTGGCCGACTTTTGCAACTCCACCCCTGTCGCCGTCCACCCTATACTTTGTGGCCCGTTCCATAGGCCCTAATCTAGCTGTTTGCTCCACGGGCTACCCATCTTTCCCTCCATTTGCCGGTTCTCACAATCCCTCAATTGCTCCCTCCAACGAACCCTTGGCCACTTCAATTGGGTATCCTCCGGTGGTGAATACTTCGACCCCCCCCCCCATCAGGCAGCGTCTCCGATATCCCTCCCATCTCTAGCGCCTTACCCTCTGGGCCAACTTTAAGCTCTACAAACCCTCAATCAAACCCTCCTTCTAGTGGCACTCAGCAAAACCCCTCTGATGCAGGGCACAGACCAAGCAAGAAACAGAGGTGTGTAAAATCCAAAGCACAAGACGTCATCCTCAGCTTGGGTGAAGATATTCAGTGGGGAGACACCATGGACACTACAGACAGAGTTCTAGTTGGAAGAGTCCGGGGACAAAATTACACTGCGGCTCAGCTGAAACAATGGACGGCTGAAGTTTGGGGACAACACCTGGTCGAGCTTCCTTTCGTCCAAACCTTCGTCAGGGGCTGGTTCGCGTTGAGGTTCGCCAGAGCCGAGCATACAAACTGGGTCCTGTCATCAGTTTGGCATATTGAACAGGCCCCCGTCCTCCTGCATCAGTGGAACCCCCTTTTTGATCCAGAGAGAGAGCAACTCGGGGCTGGCCCTCTTTGGGTCTGCCTACCAGGACTTCCCCTGCAATTCTAGTCCGAAGACATCTTTTGACGCATCAGGAACTCCTTAGGCACATACCTAGAACATGACAAATCATTCCTTTCCACCGGCATAATGGCATACGCAAGGATACTGGTACACTTAGATACCAGGGAGGGCTTACAGGAACACATTACCCTCCAATGGAGGAACTTCTCTCGGCAGCAGATTCTTGACTATGAAGGGGTGCCTTTTCGATGTAGGAGGTGCCATAAGGTGGGTCATCTCTTTCGGGACTGCCCCCTCAACAGCAAAGCAAGAGCAGGGGAATTCGGCAAGGCTATACCTACCAAAGATCCACAAGCACATGGGGAGCACCCCCCCTCTAAAGATGCAGAGACACATATCGACCCTAAAGCAGCAAAGGAGGCACTAGCTAAGGAGGCTCCGAAGAAGCGCGGCAAGGCACCATATCGGCCTCCCTCTCCTCCTCTCACCAGGGCAAGGGCAGTTGTCGGGGCTGCGTTATCTTCGGGTATGAACACTTCTATACCCTGCTCTGTTCATAATTTTTCTCCTTCTGAAAGCATAGCATATTCTTCTTATGTAATTAATAAGGCCTCGATCTTCACCTCTCAGCCCCCCATTTCTCTGGCATGCCCCCTCCATAACCCCTCTCCCACATTCTCTTGTACTCCACCTTCCTTCCTGGAGAAAGCCCCTAACATAACCCCTGCCTCTGATCATGGGCCACCATCCCCCAGATACCCGATTCAATCCCGAGTGAAAATATAGGCCCTTGATTATATTGGCATCGACCTGGATACTACTCCCATCCCCCCGAAGCCTCCCCAAGGACGTCCTTCCTCCCTTACCAAAGCAAAGCTGCAAGCCGGAGAAGAGATTGCATCTGGGAAACAAAACACCATCGACAAGGTACTTAGAGCTATGAACACCCTGGCCAAACCCCCTCCATGAAGCTTTTCTCATTCAATTGTCGAGGGCTAGCTAGGCCTGACAAAAAACTAGCTCTTCGCAGACTGATCATCTATGAATAAGTCTTCCTTCAAGAAACCTTAGGCACGGTTGAAACCATCTCCCACCTGCTTGAATCTATGCTCCTAGGCTGGTCCTTTCTAGCTCTTGATGCAAATGGACGCTCGGGTGGCATAGCACTGGGGTATAACACTCAATCCATCAATCTTTGCAACAGTTGGGGAGGCAGTGGGCATATTGGGGCGAACATTTTCTCATCCGACCTGGGCATTGAGATTAGGCTAATTAATGTGTACGGGCCATGCCATCACCGCCCAGAATTCTGGGACCATTTACTGAGCTCTGATATCTTGCAAAGGGATTACTTAATCCTTGGAGGGGATCTAAATTTTTCCATAGGTCTCTCTGAATCTTGGGGACATCACGCCCAGATTGATCCCCTAACAACATACTTTGAGAACATCCTAGAAATCCACAGTCTTATGGACATCCCATCAGCAAAATTGCAGCCCACCTGGAGGAACAACAGAGTTGGTGAAGACAGCCTCGCTAGAAGACTTGACCGTTTTCTTATCAAGGAGCGCCTACTGAATATGGGTCTTAATTATCGACAATGGGTGGGATCGGGAGGTATCTCAGATCATATATCTAGAAATAAGAGGGGGTTTAATAAGCCTAAAGGCCCCTTCAAATTCAACTCTTCCTGGTTAAAGGATGCATCTTATGCCTGCATGGTTAATGATTTCTCGAAGTCCCACCCTGTGATGTTGGAGGGCATATAGCAGAAGGTCTACGCAACCTAAAAGAGTTGAAGAGACTCTCTAAAATCTGGCCTCACAACAAGAGAGTGCAGGATGATCAAACCCTAAGGGGTATCAAAGCAGAGATTACTGATTTCGAAAACAATAAGGGAGGGGTCTTCACCTCGAATGAACAAAAGGAAAAGCTCACATCCTTATATTCTAAGAGATGCAAAATCCTAAAGGATAGAGAAGAATCCTGGAGATTGCGAAGCAGGACAATCTAGCTGCTAGAGGGAGACGATAAAACAAAATTTTATCACAAATTTGCAAATGGCCGAAAAGCAATCAATTCCATATGGCAGCTCACGAATGAGCAAGGGAATATAGTATATAGTAAACACCTTTCCACACCTAGCAACCTTGGCCACATCTCATTTTAAGCAGATATACAGGGCTCCTCCAAGTGCCACCCTTGCTGAAATCATTCGAGTGGCACAACTATTTCCCCAATTTGTGGATCAGGAGACTGCCATGGAATTGAACAAGGAAATCACTCTAGGGGAACTTGAAGCCACACTAAAATGGTTCAAGCGAGACAAAAGCCCAGGGCCAGATGGATGGTCGATGGAGTTCTATTTGGATTTTTTTGAGACTCTTGGAGCAAATCTCCTCAAAGTCGTTGAATATTGCAGGATCAATGGCAAGATGTATGAAGCTTTCAATACCACTTTCATAGCCCTCATTCCCAAATCCGATAACCCGGCCTCTTATGATGATTTCTGGCCCATATCCCTGTGCAATTGTATTTATAAAATCATTGCCAAAATCATAGCTAATCGCCTCTGCCCCATCCTATCCACCCATATCTCTCCAGAGCAATTTGCTTTCTTGCAAGATCAACAGATCCATGAGGCGGTTGGAACTGCACAAGAGGTACTACACTCTCTACAGTCCAAGAAAATGAAAGGTATGATCTTAAAGGTAGATCTTTCAAAAGCTTTTGACAAAGTAAGTTGGTTGTATATAAGAATGCTCCTAACTCACCTTGGCTTCCCATATGAGTTTATTAAATGGATCATGTGTTGTATAACTAATATATCCTTCAGTGTTCTGGTAAATGGAGCGACATCGCCTTTCTTTCACTCAGAAAGAGATCTCAGACAGGGATGCTCTCTGTCTCCCCTGCTCTTCTCATCATGGAAGGGTGTTAAAATTGGCAACTAGGGCCAAACTCCATGTGGGTCATATTATTTATGGCAGCTGATATTTTTATTGGATCCCTCTCATTAAGAGGTGTAGGATTGATCTAAAGATCATCCAATTCCGATAAGTATTTATGAAGTTATGAATTTATTTATGTTATGGACAAATTGTTAAGTCGGCCAGCAACTTATGTAGGCTCAGAAGCCCAACAGTCATGTCTATTCAACCTCTACGTTTTGGTATAAATAGAAGAGGACTTCAAGTCATTTCTACACACACTTGGATCTCTTCCTCTCTCTACTTGTCTTTGGGTTTTAGTAGGAGGAGAGATCCTAAGGAAAAGCCAGAAATACCAGAAATACCAAAAAAACCGGAAATACCGGAAAAGCCAGAAAAGCAGGGAATACCGGAAAAGCAAGAAAAGCCGAAACTGCCGGAATAGTCGGAAAAGACGGAACTGCTGGAAAAGCCGGAACTACCGGAAAAGCCGGAACTGCCGAAAAAGCCGGAATAGCCGGAAAAGTTGGAACTGCCAGAAAAGTCGGAACTATCGGAACTGCCAAAAAAGTCGGAACTATCGGAACTGCCGAAAACGCCGGAAAAGTCAGAAAAGTCTGAAAAGCTGGAAATGCCAGAAATGCCAGAACTGTCGGAACTGCCGGAAAAGCCGGAACTACCGGAAACTGCCGAAACAACCGAAGCATCTATCTCTGAAGGAAGGCAGCATGATGTATGAGATCATGGGCAGCATGATGATATGAGCATGGGCAGCATAATGATGCATGATGATATGAGCATGGGCAGCATAATGATGAACAAGATCATGAGCATGGGCAGCTTGATGATGAATAAGACCATGGAAGATGTACATGATGAGCAGCATGATGATATGAGCATGGGCAACATAATGATGCATGATGATATGAGCATGGGCAGCATAATGATGAATAAGATCATGAGCATGGGCAGCTTGATGATGAATAAGACCATGGAAGATGTACATGATGAGCAGCTCAGTCATCAAGGTTCAACACGTGACAATACAGCAAGGTGTCACACGGTAATGTGCAGCAAATAGATGAGATGCAACACTATGATAGGTGAACAAGTCACCTTAAAGAATCAGTTAAAGCAATATGTCTTCAACTGATCTCATGCAGATATCAAAAGTCAAAGTATTGACTTCTATTGTAAATGTACTATCTCTCTCACTTTCTCTGCTGAACTTTGAAGAACATAAAAGAAGAATTGATCAAGGGTTTCCCCACATTGTGGGGTTTGTCCCTGGCTAGCACCACATCTTGTGTCCTCTTGTCTTGGCTTGTCTTCTGCGATTTATATTTATGTTCTATCTGCAGTTTACTTTATGCTGATGTGATTGCTAATGTGGAAAAGAAATTGAAATAAATTGCTCTAACATAGAACATACCTAAAATTAACATGGTATCAGAGTTGAGGTGAAGACAATGCCCAAGCAAGAGTGAAAGAGCAATCACCAAAGACAATAGGGACAAGACAAAAGGATCAATGAGTTCCACATCTATCTTCTAAGTTCGCTAAGGGTGAAGTGGAAGGAAACAATATTATCAGAATGGCACAGCGGAAGATCACTTCATTGGGAAGTTCAGATCTAAGGGTGGAAGGAAAGGCAAATGCCTTGGTTGCAATAAGTTTGGCCATCATGCAAAGGAGTGTCCGAATAGCAGAGACACATCTCTTGATGAAGATAACAATCATTCCAGGGACATCTTCAATGATCAGAGGAATGATAAGTAATGCAGGTCATCAAGGAAATGGTTGACTCTTCAAAGAAAGTAAGGAACCCCAGAATCTCTTTTATGTACCTGATCGCAAGAAGAACCTGGTGTCCATCTCGGAAATGGAAGTTTAAGGTTTCAGGGTGGCACTCATCAATGGAAAGGTACATGTTTGAAAATAGATTTTTCAAAGATGTTTTAGAGTTCAGGGTTGTATCAAGTCCATTGGGGACCATGTCCATTGACTCAACACTGGAGATCCGTGAGTCAAATGGTGATCGGGATGCCTGAATTCAAAAAAAGCATGAAGGTACATGTCTGAGATGTACCGAAGGAAAATCTTACAAGGGGGCCATTCCCCTCATGTAGCAGGTCCACAGGTTTGGAACAACCCATGGAGTTTGAGATTCATGAACAGGAATCTCATGTATACAGGTGGAAGAAAGCCCTTTATGGCTTGAAGCAAAACACCCCGGGCGTAGTATGAGAGGATTGATAGCTGTTTGATGAAGCTGAGATTCACTAGGAGTGAAACCGATCCAAACCATTACCCGAAGGTTGTGGATGATAGACCTCTCATACTGGCACCTCATAAGGACAACCTATTTCTGACAGGTGCAGACCCTCTCATTTGTAGAAGTAAGAGGGAGTTGGATTCCGAATGTGGAATGATAAACTACAAGCCTGTGACTACCTCGAGGATATTAACTTTCAGAAGTTATATGGTAGTAATGTCAAACCAGATTTGGGAAATGCCTCTGAGTTTCATAAACTCAATCACGTTGATGTTCTTGGTGAACTTCCGTTCGGACATATGTTTTGCAGTTAGCATGGTGAGCTCATATTTGGTTGAGCCTCACTGGATTGGTGCCAAGAATCCTCTGAGATATCTTCAGGGCACAATCTCTCATGGATTGAGATACACTGCCGGAAATATGAAAACTGCATGATTATTCGAATGCTAACTGGGCAGGCAGTGTGGAGGATCACTAGAGCACTTCTCAGTGCTGGTTCTCTTTGGATTCTGCTTCGATATCATGGATGAGCAGGAAGCAGAAATCGGTTGTTATAAGTACCGCCGAGATCGGATACATAACTACGAGTATGACCTCGTATGAAGTTGCCTGGTTGTGGAAACTCTTCAGTGAGTACACATGATGAATACCACTGTGATTCTCTGTGACAACCAGAGGTGGGATTCGATTATTGAGGAATCCCGTATTCAATGATTGCTCCAGCAGATAGACATCAAATACTGCCTTATTTGGGATATGGTAAGTCGATGAGCAAGGAGGCTCCATTACACTAAGATGATGTATAGGTCGCTACACTTTGTCAGAGCCTCGGGGAAAGATCAAATTTGTGATTTTCCCGAACGACTTGGAGTCGTCAAGAGACCCTTGTAAAAGGGTCCTGCATGTTGCATACATTAAGCTCTGGGGGCTTGCGGTTCTTACTGGAGCAACATACAACCACAGGGTGACTCACCCTCCCCTGGTGGTGCGCACTGGGACAGGATGATTCGCTCTCCTATGGACAGGATGATTCGCTCTCCTGTGGACAGGATGATTCGCTCTCCTGTGGACAAGATGATTCGCTCTCTTGTGGGACAAGATGATTCGCTCTCTTGTGGGACAAGATGATTCGCTCTCCTGTGGACAGGATGATTCGCTCTCTTGTGGGACAAGATGATTCGCTCTCTTGTGGGACAGGATGATTCGCTCTCCTGTGTAGCAAGATGATTAATTCTCCTGTGAGGTCTAGATGATGTGTTCTCCATGAGGTCTAGATGATGTGTTCTCCATGACAATTGTGTAGTAGAATGATTAATTCTCCTGTGAGGTCTGGATGATGTGTTCTCCATGACGATTGTGTAGCAGGATGATTAGTTCTCCTGTGAGGTCTGGATGATGTGTTCTCCATGACGATTGTGTAGCAGGATGATTAGTTCTCCTATGAGGCCTGGATGATGTGTTCTCCATGGCGATTGTGTAGCAGGATGATTAGTTCTCTTGTGAGGACAGGATTGATTAAGTTCTCCTGTCGAGGCATCCTACCCATGCAGTCTGGGACTCATGGGAAGTACCTCTCATCTGATCAATGAGCAGGGAAATGAGGATAAGGACCATAGTAGTACCGATGGACGCATCGCTGTATCTACTGTACTCCCTATGCTAGGATGACCTTCATTGATCTGGGATCAATGATACTGGTCTGGGACTAGTGGTAGGAGTTGTACCCACTATGACACTGACTTCAGGTCGGTTGAGGACTGGTCTGGGACCAGTGGTACATACTCTGAGACTGACTTCGAGTTAGTAGAGTATTGGTCTGGGACTAGTGGTAGGAGTTGTACCTACTATGACACTGACTTCGGGTCAGTTGAGGACTGGTTTGGGACCAGTGGTACACACTCTGAGACTGACTTCGGGTCAGTGGAGAATGGTATGACACATTCTCGATCAATTCTTCTTCTTCATGGTTCAGCAGAGCTAAGTTGAGCAGAGCCAGCAGAGCTGAGCAGAGCAGAGCCAGCAGACCTGAGCAGAGCCAACAGACCTGAGCAGAGTAGAGTAGAGCCAGCTGAGCAGAGCTAGCAGAGCTAAGCAGAGCAGTGCAGGGCACTGATGGCAGAGATAGTACAGTTGGACATATGGATCAGCGGATGGAGTTCTCCCTAGTTGAGAGGGAGTGTTAAAATTGGCAAACTAGGGCCAAACTCCATGTGGGTCATATTATTTATGGCAGCTGATATTTTTATTGGATCCCTCTCATTGAGAGGTGTAGGGTTGATCTAAAGATCATTCGATTCCAATAAGTATTTATGAAGTTATGAATTTATTTATGTTATGGACATTGTTAAGTCGGCCAGCGACTTATGTAGGCTCAGAAGCCCAACAGTCATGCTATTCAATCTCTACGTTTTAGTATAAATAGAAGAGGACTTCAAGTCATTTCTACACACACTTGGATCTCTTCCTCTCTCTACTTGTCTTTGGGTTTAAGTAGGAGGAGAGATCCTAAGGAAAAGTTGGAAAAGCCGGAAAATCCAGAAAAGCTGGAAATACCAGAAAAGCCGGAAATGCCGGAACTGTCAGAAATGCCGGAAAATCCGAAACTGCCAGAATAGCCGGAAAAGCCAGAAAAGTCGGAACTGTCGGAAAAGACGAAATAGTCAGAAAAGCTGGAAAAGATGGAACTGCCAGAAAAGCCGGAAAAGCTGGAAAAGCCGAAAAAGCTAGAACTGCCAGAAAAGCCGGAACTGCCTGAAAAGCCGGAAACGCCGAAAAAGTCAGAAAAGCCGGAAATGCCGGAAATGTCGAAACTGCCGGAAAAGCTGAAACTACCGGGAACTGCCGAAACAATCGGAGCATCTGTCTCCGAAGGAAGGCAGCATGATGTATGAGATCATGGGCAGCGTAATAAGCAGCATGATGATATGAGCATGGGCAGCATAATGATGTATGATGATATGAGCATGGGCAGCATAATGATGCATGATGGTATGAGCATGGGCAGCATAATGATGAATGAGATCATGAGCATGGGCAGCTTGATGATGAATAAGACCATGGAAGATGCAGCATGATGAGCAGCATGAAGACGAGAGCGGCTCAGTCATCAAGGTTCAACACATGTGACAGTACAGCAAGGTGTCACACGATAATGTGCAGCAAATAGATGAGATGCAACACTATGATAGGTGAATGAGTCACATTAGAGAATCAATTAAAGCAATATGTCTTCAACTGATCTCATGCAGATATCAAAAGTCAAAGTATTGACTTCTATTGTAAATGTACTATCTCTCTCACTTTCTCTGTTGAACTTTGAAGAATATAAAAGAAGAATTTATCAAGGGTTTCCCCACATTGTGGGGTTTGTCCCTAGCTAGTGCCACATCTTGTGTCCTCTTGTCTTGGCTTGTCTTCTGCGATTTATATTTATGTTCTATCTGCAGCTCACTTTATGCTGATGTGATTGCTAATGTGGAAAAGAAATTGAAATAAATTGCTCTAGCATAGAACATACCTAAAATTAACAAAGGGCTTAGCAGACTCATCAAAGAAGAACATAACAAGGGAAGGCTCCAAGGAATCAAAATCACTAATAGATGCATCTTGACTCACTTATTATTTGTGGATGATGTGCTGATATTCCTCAATGGAGGCATAGGGGACCTGACTATAATGAAGAATACCTTCTCTTTATTTCAAACTGCCACTGGCATGGTAGTCAACTGCAACAAGTCCACGATGACAGCACCTGGATGCTCTCCCCATGAGATACAATTTGCTCTCCAAAGATTCCACTTTACCCTGCTACGAATGGAGGATGGTCTTAGATATCTAGGATACAAGCTAAAGCCCCTGGGATATAAAATAGCAGATTGGACATGGCTTATCTCCAAATTGGAAAAGAGGCTCAACATATGGTACCACAAGTACCTATCCAGGGCAGGCAGATTAGTACTCATAAAAGCAGTTCTAGAGGCCACTCCGGTATATTGGATGTCCTTAGCATGGATACCTAGGGGTATCCTCTCTAGAATACAAAACCTATGTTGCAGGTTTCTTTGGAAGGGTAAACAGTCAGGGAGAATCTTTGCCTGGGTCAAATGGGAGGCGCTTACCCTACCAAAGAAATGGGGAGGATGGGGCATAAAGAAGCTGGAGGACTTCTCCTCAGTGCTGGCAGCAAAACTTGGTTGGCAACTAATCACCACGAACAACTTGTGGAGTATGGTGGCCGTCTCAAAATATATTGCACCTCTAAATCTGATGGACTGGCTAAGACAGCCACATCGAAGTAACACAGGGATATCAGTCATATGGAAGGCAGTGCTGAAATCACTGGCCATCATCCGAGCAGGCCTTACTTGGAGAATACAATCTGGCACATCTGTGCATATAGGGGAAGATCCCTGGATTTTCTGCGAGAACGCCCACAAGCTGTCTATAGAGCTTAAAAACCATCTCAGCTCTGCAGGCATCACCCATATCTGTCATATCACAGACCCTGATCATACCACTTCGTTTCAACAAGCTTCGAAATCCGCCCGCATCCTGCACATTCCACAGCAATGGGTTGAATACACTATGGCCTTAACTGAATCTCACATTAGAATTGTTGAAGGGGAGGACAAGATAATCTGGGCGCTTGCAAAATCAGGGAAATACTCCCCCAAGGAGGGCTATCTTGTTTTAGCCGAGACTCATCGACCTCAAGCTATCGAGCTCTGGTGGAAGCACTTGTGGAAGCTCAAAGCGCCTCCCAAGACTCAACTTCTCATGTGGGCAGTACTCAAAAATAAGATCCCCACTAGCGATAACCTCCTTAAACATGCTCAGCACAGACCATTTTGGTGTTGCTTGTGCAAGAACAACAATGAAGATGTAGACCACCTTTTCCTCGATTGCCAGGCTGCAAAGGATCTCTGGAGCTCGATCCTATTGACCTTTTCCTCCCAGAACAGATGGCAAGGATTAACAATAAAGGATGCCTAGTCTTCATGGTGGACCAATGCAGACCCGTCAAAGGCTAGGAACCTACCCCTCCTTATTTGTTGGGCAATTTGGATAGCACGCAATAGATTCATTTTTCAAAATATTGCTCCCCACTGGCCCTCCATCTCAGCTCATATCCTGACTGACTACAACATCATCCCTGATGATGAGGAAACCCCTCGGCCCAGAACCATTGTCCCCGAAGCCATAAATCACTTACATCCATGGGCATTTTTTGATGGTTCAGCACAGGAAGCTGGATGTGGGGGAGGTGCCATTCTGTACTTATCTGAATCCCACCACTTTCATATTCAAATGGGACTGGGGAGAGGCACAAACAATTTTGCTGAGCTAATCACAGCAAAATACCTCATACAATTTGCATTGGAAAAACACTGTAGAAATCTACAATTGTTTGGTGACTCAAAAATTGTCTGTAACTAGATAAACAAAACATCAAACTGCTCTGCATATTCTCTGAGACATATCTTGGATGAGGCACACCGACTTACTACACATTTTGACTCATTTGTATGCCGTCATATTTACAGGGAATGAAACACAGTTGCCGATCTACTATCCAAAGAAGCTGCGGTCAGGCCTTTCGGCACTTGGCTGATTCGGGAACAAAGGGATGGCACTCATTACCAGTTTTACCATCGACCGTTTATGGACATCACAGACTAGATGGCTCAGCTGGAGCCTGGTTTTTATTTTTGCTACCATTTGTAAATATGCATTCATGCTTTTAAATTATCAGATGTATATATAACAGACATGCACTCTCTATGTAGAGTTATTTTGTTTATTTTTGCTGATCTTCTTCATAGAACAGTGCCTCCCTGCGTGGATACAAGGCACTAATTTTTGTTAAATTGGATACTTCCTATTTACGACAGGCACTCTGCCTCACATACAGCATATGCACTTTGCATATACAACATGTAATTTTCTTTCACATAATGAAAATTACAATTTTTCCAAGGGGAAACAGGGGCAAATTTAAGGGTTTGCATTATACTAGGAGAAACAAACAAACAAAAAAACCTTGAGGTAAGTCGCAATGATGCTTTGCCAAAGAATTGGACTAGAACACCTTTGTCCTTAAGTAATGGCAATCCCAAACCCACACCAACCCAAAGGAGTAATGACGCTTCCTTAGATACCGATTTCTGAAATGTGCGAACTAAAGTGAATGTTCATGACACATGTCCCTTTCTTAGAGCTGGAAAAGGTTGAATCCCAATGGGGTCAAATAAAGAAGATTCTCAACCTCGACAAAGGACCTAAAGACCCACCTGTAATCATACAAAAACATGTATTATGGTTGGAAAATAGGGGTGCATGCAACTTTCTTCCTTTCATTTGTGGTAAATGTTGATTTTCTGTAAGAGAAATTGATCTTCCAATCAGATAATTACTTTCCAATGATTTCTTAATCAAGTTAACTTATGTCACATCTAAGTACCCTGACAAGGGGATTCATAGGATATGAGGATTCGAGTGTCGAATTCAGACACGTTGACCCCCCAGAACAGGACACGTTAGAATTCGTTATATATTATTTTATTAAAAATATATATATATATATATATATATATATATAGATATAGATATATATATATATATTAATATATATATATATATATATATATATATATATATATTTAGATAGATATTTTAATATATATATATATATTAAAAATTAGATATTTCTTACACAAATTCTCATTAATGATACAAATTCATTGATTTCAAACATAGATCTTCATCTAGATGTAAGTTTAACTATTTACAAAGTAGGTTAGTAACATTATAGCATGCATAGTACATACAAAATTCAAATACATGTCACATAAATGATAAATTAATGAATCACAAATTCTAAATTCATAAATAATAAATCATAATACATATTCAATTCATCAATGATCCAATAGGAGAAAGACAAGATAGTAAGATAAAGACACTTACAGCTGTAGTTTTCTCATTAAGTCATCAAAATCAAAATGTGTTACATAGGTAGTGCAATGCCAATGACAAATAGAAATAGAAAATGCAAAACAACTACAATTATACAAGCCTCAACCCAGTAGGTAGCCCATGACTCATGAGTCATCAATCCTCATAGTCATCATCAGAATCAGCATCATTGTCCTCATCATCATGGTCACCACTGCTCTCCTATGCATCCTCCTCCTCCCATGTATCCATAATCGCCTTTGCATCTGCTGGTGTGGTGGATAACCCCTCTACAGTATCACCGTCATCAAATCTAACAAACTCTAGCACTGGATCATTGAGATCCATGTTGGCCAATGCCAACTCAACACTGTTGTCCAGACCCATATCATCAGGAAAGACATCCCACATCTTTGTCTTTCCCTTCAACCACTCTTCCCTCTGCATATAAATAAGACGAAGGTTGGCGTGCACATACATCATTGTCTCTGCCCTGGACTGCTCAAGCCTGCTCTTCTTAACACTATACAAATTCCCATATGTGCTCCAATTCCTCTCGCAATAAGAGGATGAAGTCACCTGAGAGAGGAACCTCATGGCTAACTACTGAAGAGGAGGGCTTGTTGCCCCATGAATTTCCCACCAAGAATAGGGCTTCTTAGCCCCCATCTCTAGTCACATCATATCCTGCAAATCGACCAGTGCAAGTGGAAAACTCTGCAAAGGCATCCTCCACCTCATCAAGCAATGCTCTATCCTGAAAAACCTGCCTGAATGCATCTTTCCTCCTCTGTGAGATTTCACCATCCATGTGAGGAGGGAATCTACGGGAAGGTCCACCATTCAGCCACTCATTGCTGTAGTATGTTGGGTTCAATGAGTGAGCCAAACAATGTAAAGGTGTGCAATTCTTGTCCCATCTGCTGACAAGAATATCCTGTATAGTACCAAAGAAAGCCTCTGGTGATGTCTCATACTCACGGCACTCACTCTGTAGAATAATGCTCCTCATAGACTCAACCATGGAATCCCATCCCTCATAAACCTCTCCTAGGATGGGTTTGTCTGTATCTGCAAATCGAAGCAAAGAAATGATAGGATCCATGATCTGAATAATTAGATCTACCCTCTCCCACCAAGCATCATCTAGCACTGAGTCCTTCACTCTTTTAAAGGCTAGTTGATCTGTCCATCTCCAAAAAGACCAAAACTCAGAAATAACCATGGCCCCAAGAGTGGTCTTGACCTCCCTCAACCTCTTCAACATGATGAATGAAGAGGCAAACCGTGTATCAGCAATCTTCAACAATGATAGATTGTTGTACTCCTTATAGATAGTGAGGGCATTTGTATGATTTTGCACAAAGTTACGGATATGTCGTGCATCCTCAATAATGTTACCAATCCAAAGCACATCAGAAGCAATGGTGTCCAAAACACTTGTGGATATTTAGCTTCCATAATCATGCCAGCAGCCTTCCAAACAGGTGCATTATCTATAATGATTTGCACACAAGAATCAACACCTACATCTTTAATAACTTTAATAAACAGCTCACCCATAAATTGTGCATCCTTATATTCTCCAAGTGTATCCACTGCTATCAAGAAAACTGGACCATTCAAGGAAGACACCATGAAGTTGATGAGTGGGTGTCGTGCTAGATCTATCCATCCATTAGAAACAATGCTAACCCCAGATATTGGCCATGATGCTTTAATAGGCTCAAGCATTTTTTGCACCTCTTTTTTTGCCTTCGTCAACAATGTGGTTCTAAGCTTCTTTGAACCAGGAGGCACATACCATGATGGAGACCTATGAGTTAGAGCTCAGCACATCTCAATAAATAGAGGTGACCGTGCAACATTAAAGGATATGAAGTTTTGATAGAAAAAAAAGGCAATGGTGAGATCAAGCTCTTCCCGTTTCTCTTTTTGAAAAATGTTGTCCATTGGACCAAGTGAAATTGTCTTTCTTTTTGCTGCTTGTCCCCAATAGAACTCTCAAATGGAAATTTGGCGGTGCCTTTCCTTGGAAGGGGGTCATCATTTTTGGTTTTTCTTGATTTTGCAGCCACATTTGCCATGCCAACAGTGAACTCTTTTTCCATTTCTTTCCTCTTTTGTAAAGGATCTTATATACAAGCTCCAACTCCACAACCTGGTAAAGCCAACAAATGACCT
This sequence comes from Pinus tabuliformis, assembly GCA_031772625.1. Classification (NCBI taxonomy): domain Eukaryota; kingdom Viridiplantae; phylum Streptophyta; class Pinopsida; order Pinales; family Pinaceae; genus Pinus; species Pinus tabuliformis. The sequence goes on along the minus strand of CM062817.1, from coordinate 805,297,545 downwards.
TTCACATGAAAATATGTGCTTGTGAAAATATTGTAGCAAAAGTTGCATCTCCAATGCACATTGCCTCCTCCCTTCCCCTTGTTGCTTGGCCCATCCTCTCTTGTGACATATTTCCACAAGGGATATTTCTCAATGTTACCTTTAGGAGGAAATCTTCCCTCAACATTACTTGCAGCAGACTGACGATATTGGGGGAGGAGGGGCATCTCCAATGGGGACATTCTTCCCCTTCCTTTGCCCCCTACCTGCTGCCCTTCATTGAGCCATGAATACTGAAGAAAAAAAAATAACAAAATAAAAAGACAAAACAAAATAAAACAAAACAAAACACAAAACAAAAACAAAACAAAACAAAACAAAAACAAAAAAATAAAACAAAACAAAACAAAAACAAAAACAAAAACAAAAACAAGAAAACAAAACATGCACAAATTTGTAAAAGAAATGTATATACAAAATGTTGTAATACAAATGCAAAAAAATAGAAAGGAAATGCACTTACCTGCTGCTTGAATCTCCTTGAAAATGCTCTAAACCCTTGGCTCCTTGCTTCAAACTTCTAACAGAAAACCCACAGCTCACTTCTTGCAAAAGGAATGAAACAAAATGGTAAAGAAAATTAGAAATTGCGCCCTTTTATTGGCCCGCGGGTTCCTTTTCGCCAAATTCGAATCCGATTTTCGTGACACGATGTGTCTAAACAGGACAGGATCTAAATTCGATTGTGTCCCATTCGAACACATCATGTCACGAAAATCGGACTCGAATTAGGGCAAATCAAATCCGATTCGCAGGATTCATACACTTGGCAAAAAATCAACGAATCCGGTTTCATAGTGTCACATATATCATTAAGCATTTATACATAGAAAATCTCAATAGTAATGTAATAATGATGGTAGGATAATAAAAAGACAACCAAGCACAAAAGCGACACAAATTTACCCTGGGAAAACCCAACCTCAGGAAAATCCCAACAACCTTTTCTTAAGAGAAGTTGTTCAATTCAGCAAAAGTACAATCTAATATTCACAAGTCAAACTTGGTCAACCCAGGCCAAAATAAAGCACTGGTCACACCTAGTCAAACAGGCCGAAATTCGGCCTTCTACCACTACCCAAAAAATCGGTCATATTGCCCAAAAAAACTCAGACGAACTCTACCCATAATCTCGATCAAACTTTGGTCAATGTTGGTCAAGACTGGTCAAAATTTGGTTGCTCAGAAATTCGGCTTCCATAGAAATATTCGGCCTCTTCCTCAAACTGCTTCCCACGTGTGAAGGAGAGAGAATGTGAGTGATGAGTGAGTGACGAAATGAGAGGTTTACGTGTCTATTTATAGTGATTTTAGGGTGCCCAAGAGGCACATCCTTTAGCTAGAATGACCTGTACTTTTGGGGCCGACTTAATCAATTTGAATTTAAATTTAAATTTAATTTCCCTCCTTTTAATTTAGTTGACTTGTAGCTGGGGAATACCTCCTGTAGCTACCCAAAAATCAACACTCCCTCTTAGCTAGGGAGGTATTCACCTTGACTTCCTCAAATGTCCATGTTGCTAAAAAAAAGCCATCCCAAGAAAACGTTGAATGAGCCCGCTATGTTAATGTATCCATCCACTTCATTTTTTATTTCAGAACCACATGGAAAGCATCCTGCATCAGCATCATGCAAAGAATCTAGTTACCCATGATCCAAATACCCTTTGGTGATATGGTCAAGTACCCCCTGATCGAGGTAAAAACAAAAACTAGTCTTGAGTCACCAATTAACGAAGTCATCACTTGGAACAAGGTCAATTCTCCCTAACCAATGGTGAAACCCTAGGCCAATTTACCATTCTCCCATGTCCTCACATGCCACTTGAATGGTCAAAATACTTGCCTGATGCTATAAGGCCACTCCACCTACTGGCCAAGTAAGCCTTAGCAATATGGTCAGAACCTTCTAACCAGAGAAGCACTCCGAGCCTTCATGCTCTTTGGGCCAATCTCCCTAGCCACATTACATGACACTCAATGAATACCCTTGACCTAAGGAGAATATATGCCTTGATGCTACAACATCAACACTCCATCTCACTGAGGAAGGCATTCTCAACCACTCCAAGCTTGTCCCTGAAGTAGACAAATTTCATCTGGGACAGAGGCTTCGTGAGAATGTCAACGGTAGAAATGTATTGGAGCCTCACTGCTCCCTTTTGTACCATGTCTTGAATGTAGTGGTACTTGATCTCAATGTGCTTCGACCTACCATGGAAAACTAGATTTTCCGAAAGCTTCACACAATTTTGATTCACAATGTATCATGGTCGTCTCCAGCACCTAATCAAACAATCCTGCAAGCATCTTCCAAAGCCATACTACCTCACAACTTGCCAAACTAGTTGCAATATACTCAGCCCTTTGCAGTGCTGAGTGCAACAAATGTCTACTTCCTGCTCATTCAGGATATCATAGCAGAGCCCAAACTAAAGCAACATCTTGATGTGCGCTTTCGGTCCTCAGTACTTCCTACCCAATCAGAATCTATGCATCCCTATCATTGTACTTCTCCATTTGAAACATATCTCAATCCATGTACCATGCAAAAATCTCAACACATGCTTTGCCACAACCCAATGTACATGTCTTGGTTCCACCATGAATTGGCTCAAGGTGTTCACTGCAAAGCAAATATCTAGTCTGGTATTAACCAAATACATCAAGAATCAGATCAGTTGTCTATATGTAGAAGGATCCATCAAATCTTAATCTAAGTTAGAGCCACTAAGTTCCTCAAGCTGGTCACCATGGGAGTGACCATGGACTTACAGTCCATCGTCCCAAATATTTGAAGGATCTCAATAGCATACTTCCCTGGATCAAGGAAGTAATGCATCAAACCTAGATCCTTCATCTCGAACTTAGAGGTCAAACTCCCTCTGACACTGAAGCTAGGCTTCCTGTGGTAATCCGGATTGCTTCCTCTATCACGGAACCAAATCCTCCTACCATTGTTTCTCCCTCTGTCACGTGGGAAAGACCTTATGCTCCCGTCAGAAATAGGTCATCAACATATGATAACAGGATCACAGGCTCACTTTTAACAACCTTGTAGTAAAGGTTGGGATCGACATTACTCTTGGTGAAACCAAGACTTGTCAGGTATCCATCAATCTGAAAATACCAAGCCCGAAGTGCCTACTTGTGTCCATACAAATCCTTCTTCAGTCTGTAAACATGAGACTTCTTCCCATGTACCTCAAAGCCCTGAGGTTGTTGTATGTACACTTCTTCCTCAATCACTCCATTGAGGAAAACGATTTTCACATCCATCTTATGCAATTTCCAACCCATAATAGAAGTGTACCTGGCGACTAGAGCAATGTTTCTTCATAGTCCTCTCCCTCTTTCTAGGGTAACCCTCTTGCCACGAACCTTGCTTTGTACTTCCTACATTGCCATCTACCACATGCTTGATCTTGTAGATCCACCTGGAAGCCACCATTGACTTTCCTCAGGTCTCGGCACAATTTCCCACACATCGTTCTTCATAATGGACTGATATTCCTCCATTGTGGCATCCTTTCAAACTTGTGGGCCTATTGCTTTTGAACTAGAAGCTCTTTCGGCCATCTGTACAATTTTAGATGTTTGTATAATTTCTCCCTCTCAAACACAAATCACTCTTACTAAATTTATGCTCGATCCTGGGAGAATCCTCTTGCCACAAACTTTGCTTCGTTCTTCCCCAGGCTTCCATTTGCTACCAAAATCATTACTTTGACAGCCTTCAAGATGTACCTGGAAACCTCATTATGAAGCCATGGAAGAAATGATTATAACTAAGCAAAAGATACAAAGACAAGAGGTTGACCAAAAATAAAGTAATAATAATCAAGGAAGAAAGATATGAAGTACTTATCTTTTGATCTGAGGATTGTAGGGAATTGTCAACTCCCTCTTGATCCTTGCCTTCTTGCAAAAATCACTGAAATCCATTTACAATCTCATCAAGCTAGAAATGCTCATCCTCGTCCTCATCATCAGCTACTAATGCATGTTGCTATCCTTTCCTTCCTTGCATGAATTTCATGAGCTTCATCTGTGAGTTATCCAGCCACACCAAAAGCTCAACTGCAAGCTAATGACATTTTCATGCTACCAAGTACACACTTCTACTAGCGTTCAGCGTTCTTGGTCGCGTTCTAGGGTTTCACAAACCCTTAGGACATTCACGTTCAAGTAATAACCTTCAGGTCTTCTATGGTTTACAAACCCTATGTCTTTCAAAAAAAAATATCAAACTTGTTATGTGTAAATTATCTTATTGTAGTCAATATAGGTGGGACAATTCCTCAAATCCATATGCAACTGGATAGAATATAAACAAGCGTCCAAACCAGAAGTAGAAAAGACTGTCCCATTGAGTCCCCATGCCTCCGCATATGTGATGAAATTGTCAGCAAGGTGATCGCTCTATTCCATCACGTTATCAGTCAATCAAGGATGTTCCATCTCAGTCAAACTACCAATATCTACTATGATATTCCAATCCAAGCAAATGTATCAAGATCAATGATCCAATATAGCCTTTGCAAGGCTTGTAATATGCTTCTTTAGCACTGTCCTTTATGATTTGCAGGACTAAGATTTTTAGTCTCGACTTTGGCATTTCAATTTTGATCAAATGAAGATTCTTAAGAAACTAGTCCTTTGGGAATCTGATCAATCTGGGCAAATCTCTTCTTGTATCTCGAGTTTTATCAGCTTAGGTGAGGAAGCACAATATCTATTCATCATTTGGAAAAGCTTTGACAGGATCATAAATAAAAGGTGGAGACAATCTTTGCATTAAATTTATTCACTGAGTTCTTCCATAATTTGCCCTTTAATTCTGCCTCACAACTTCTTCAAGGTCTACTCGAAGACTTTATCATAGCCTGCTCCAAAAACTTTATCAAGGGCTGTTTCAAAGCTTCTGCTGTAAGACAAGGTCTACTCCAAACTTCTGACATCAAGATCTGTTCACAGAAACATTCTAGTCTTGTCCTAGTCACACATGGTTCATCAAACCTTGCTAACTTTTAGCATAATGTAAACAATCTCGGCCAGCCTTGATCACCCTTGAAACGGCATTAGAGTTGTTCCAAGACTCAGCCTCAGTCAACCCACAGGATTTCAGATCTGCCTCAAAGATCAGTTGCAGGGCCGAAATTCGGCTGCCTCAGAGGTCAATTGTAGGGTCGAAGCTTGTCTCAAAAGAGGGCCTCATGCCAAAGATGCTTGATTAACCCAGTGATAAAACACTCAGAAAGATAAAACGATTTAGTCCAAAGAATCTTAGCAGCTCAGCCTTCTTCATCAGATATTCAATAGGCTCACTTCCTCAAATAACTTCTGTGAATTCTTGATCAGATGATGCTCCAAATAACCTCTTCAAGACAGACTTTGCAAACAAACTTGCCTTCTTCAAGGCTCTTTAATGGTTGCTCTTTCACCTAGGCTCTGATTCCATGTTGATTTTCTGTAAGAGAAATTCATCTTCTAATCTAAAAATTACTTTCCAACGATTTCTTAATCAAGTTAACTTATGTCACATATATCATTAAGCAATTATATATAGAAAACCTCAACAATAATGCAATAATGACAGTAAGATCATAAAGAAACAACCAAGCACAAAAGAGACACAAATTTACCCTGGGAAAACACAACCTCGAGAAAAAGCCAGGAACCTTTTCTTAGGAGAAATTGTTTAGTTCAGAAAAAGTACAGTCTGATATTCACAAGTCAAACTTGGTCAACCCAGACCAAAATAAAGCACTAGTCACACCTGATCAAACAGGCTGAAATCCGGCCTTCTGTAACTGCCCAAAAACTTAATGATACTGCCCAGAAAAACTTGGTCGAACTCTGCCTAGAATTTCTGTCAAACTCTGGTCAACACAGGTCAAGACTGGTCAAAGTTTGGCTGCTCAGAAATTTGGCTTCCTCAAAAATATTTGGCCTCTTCCTCAGACTACTTCCCACGTGTGAAGAAGAGAGAATGTGTGAGTGATGAGTAATTTCCCTCCCTTTAATTTAACCGACTTGTAGATGGGGAATACCTCCCACAACTACCCAAAAATGAATAGTAAATAACTTAATTTTGCACAATTGTATGCTTGACTCTAGAGCCATTGCCAATGTAATGCCATTAAAGGTCATGAATCAACTTGAGTTACAAATCATAAGACCATATAGGAATGAGTGTGGATTTGACTCTAAATCTGACCAGGTCTATAGTTTAATTAAAGATGTCACGGACAATCTAGCTACTAATCCTGAATCCTGATATAGTTGTGCTCATGGATGCAGTTGTCATTGATGTTCCCGGTGCCTGAAACACGCTCTTATCAAGAAAGTGGTTAGCTTTGGTGGGTGGGAATTTACAGATAGATTTATCTTATGCTACCATACACACCACAGATGGAAGGCCATTTATCTTTTATAGAAAGCCAAACCTTCCATATCATGTTGAAGACATTAGGTAACCTAGCAATCATATATCTGACATCGATCAAGGATTGATGGATGGATATGCCCCACCAATCCAAAGACATCGATAGAGGATCAATCTAATGACTTCACCACTTTCCTTTTTCATTTGAAGATTTTGTAGGTAAAGAGAAGCACCTTGAGCACTTGAAACTTCAAGTAGCTTGGAAACATTTTGAGATGCAGATCTTCAAGAAGCAAAAGGTTGATGAAGAGGTTGGGGTAAGTATTTGTCAAGTAAACTCTTTACCTTATTCTAAACCAGGGGACTGAAAGATCAAAAAAAAAAAAGCAACGTGCCAAGAAGAAAAGTAACGATTTCCAAGTAGGAGAGCTGAGCTTTCCCTTGTTGAAGATGACCCTCATCCTTGGAGGATCCATGGAAAGGTAGGAAAAGAATGCTTTTATTTTATCTATCCAACCTTGATGGAGTGAAATTGACATTACCAATAGATGGCAATATTCTTATACCTTCTATTAGGACATGATGCACTTTAGAATGATGGGTTAGAGTAGGATCTTGTGGCTAGCATTCACAATTTTGTATCCTTCCTTGATTGTCTTCATACAGATTTTCTTGCATAATTAGATAGATTTCAGATTTTATTGAGCTGAAGTTACTGTTAGTTTATTATTCTTCAAGGGTGATGATCAACAAATTGCTCAGTTGCTATCAACCAATTGCTTTAAGTGTACAAGTAAAAAGTCTATGAGCACCATGGATTGTTGGGATTCTTGTGCATTCCATATTCGAGCACGTGGATCATACACTTGACAGTGAGCATGTTCCTGAGTTGGAGCCGAATGTTACTCACCCAAGTGGGTAACCCCAAGGATAAAATTTTCTCCTATTTGATCAACTTCCCAACCAATGGCCCTATGATGATCCACAAATAGCTATGCCTTAAAGCTCTCCACATATGCCCTAGTCAATGCTTTCTTCCATCTAGCATACTTCTTGAAGGAAGGTGGGTCATCAAATATTAGGTACACTAACCATTTATGTAATCATGTGCTTTCATTTAATGTTAAGGGCATTCTAGTTAGTCAAGTCCCACTAACACAAACAGTTGAGGATGGGCCTCGTTAGCAAGGCGACCCAGGATCAAACCTCACGGGGGGTGGTTGTGCCCTGTGATAGGGGAGGAGACATGCTAAAAAATCCAGTCAGCTAAGGGCTGGTGTGGCCCAGGCCGGGTGCAATCCCCAGGTGACTTTGTGGGCTTAGATGCCCCTGGGTCGTAGCTCCTCAAGCCACAAGTCAAGCCTGGAGGATCACAGACAACTTGATAAACAAACAAAAAATGTTAAGGGCATTCTAGTATGAATCACAGGTTGACTTAGATAATTGACCGCTCTTGCTTGTATTCTTGTTCCCACATTTCATCTAAGTGGTTATCCCTTGCCCCTAGTCTAGTGTGACCTTCCTTAAGGCCTTATCCTTCCACTGTCCAAGAGGGGCACAAATAGGAGGCATTGATTGATATAGTGCGCCCAAAGAAATCCATACTTATCACTAATGTTATCATAACCAAACTGTTGACGGAACCAGTAGACCCCCCGAACTAAGAACCAATCACAACCGGACCAGAACATATAAAAAAATAAGACCAAAAAACCAATCAATCAAAAACGCATAAAATATTCAAATTTTAAAGAAAAACATATATATTCATGTGCATCCACATGAATCCAAACCATTTATACACAAATAAGAAAAAGTTCTCATTTAAAGAACATGTAAGGTTGCACATAACCAAAATAGCACCAAGTGCAATCCAACTCTGAATCGAAAATACATTAGCAAACAAGCCCTAGATGGCCTCCAGCATCCAAAAAAATCATGTTACGACAAATACATACATATCATCAAAAGCATTGCCTATATTGGGATCTCTATCATCAATATCACCCTCTAAGCATTAAAATAAGATAGAAAAAGATCAGCATGTCAAGTCACAATTTTGTTTAAGTGATGGGTACATTTTTAGTAGGGTCATGATAGAGGAGTTCAACAATCATTGCCACTAACATCAAGGTACATAGAGGGCTTGGTGCTCTTAATTAAATGTTAGTTCCATACCCACATACATGACAAAATCCAATGGAAACATTGCAATCCCCCCCAATCCTGAAAGCTTGAAAAATTGATAAGTCTATTGGATTTTAAGTGGGATCTAAAATTTTACTTTCTCCATATGAAATCCAATGAGGTTGGAACCACTCACACGTCCTAAGTCAATTAATGGTAATGTTAAAAATTTAAGTAAAAGGAACATTACCATTAATTGCATAGCAATAGTAGGGCAATATGGTCAAATATTAGGCTTCCCCACTCATATATTATTGCTTTAAAAAAAATGTTCAAAGGGTCCTTGGTAGCATTATACAAAATTGATTGGTTCAGTACCGAACCAGTCGGTTCAATGAAAAAAGGTCGGTTTGGTACAGAGCCAACTAGTTTTGTATAAGAACCAATTGGTTTGGTACCGAACTGACCTTTTCCGATCTGTGACATCGGTTCAAACCAATTTTCCCTCCAAAACGATTAGATCGATTAGTTCAGTCCAGCTCTAATAACACTGCTTATCACTTTCGATACATCCCTTTTACCCACCTCCATTCTTCTGGTTGATTGCCATCTGTCACAAATGTTGGTTACCCTTAATCCTCATCTTTGAGTAAGGGCCTGAAAACATATCCCTTTAGAGGTTGATGCAACCGAAAGAAAGATAAAAGCATATATAGCCACAAATAAAAGAAAATGTAAAATGAAAAATATGGTTGGGACAACTAATAGTGCGTTGACAAAAGCCTAACCCCAACTCTACCCCCCTCATTAGCCCTCACCCAATTCTTAGCATATCATCCTCCATCTAAATAAAAGGAACTTATAAATGTCCCAACCCGATGAGCAATAAACTACCACATCTTTAAGGGCTATTGGAATGCATCAAGCAAGCAAGTTACCCGAGTAATGCAAGAAAGAAAAAGAAAATCGTTGAAGTAAAACGCGCACCAAAGAGGTGGTAAAAATAGGTCAAGGAAAGGAGTAATTCACGCCCCACGATTACTCCCTCTTCACATCATTACACGCAAGATGTTGAACCTCATTCAGCTGATACCAAGACAATGGCATCTTCCTTGAAGTCAATACCCTCCCATGATCACCTTTATCACATGCATCTTTGGATTAATGTGTCGACTTGGGAACTATCCTTCCTCTTGGGGTTGGAAGCACCTAATAAGGCCTTGCATGGACATCCCAAAGATAAGTGTCATAACTTGTTTACAAAACATCAACTAGAAAGATATTTGAAGCCAAGGATTCTATGAAGTACTTTTCGGCCTCTAGCATTAGATATGGTCCACCATGATACTTTTATAGTTTCTTTAAATAATGATGATGATCTCACTTGATTTTTGAGGGTATGTCTCAGATATTTAATCCTAGGTACATTGGATATCCCTTGAAGGATGGCTTGACACTTCTCTAGCCCCTTGAAGAAGACGTCCAACCCAGCATGAGAGCACTTATGACCTTGTGGCCTCAACATTGCCACACGTAGATGAGTGTTGGCTATTGAGGAAGCCTCACACTAATGCCCGACACCTTCCACACCTTCAAGAGCTGAAATGTTGAGCACATAAGCAAGGGCGTTTCCAAGACTAATGATGTACCCCAAAGGACCCAGGACGCCCCCAAGTTGACCTTGCACCTCCTTGATAGGTGTTGTCTGGTTCTAGAGTCTTAATGATGATGATGACTTGAGATTCTTTTGAGGGTTGGTAGATTCCTTCTTGTTGATGATGTCACGCCCTAGTCTCGTAACATCACCCTTGCATGCCCTAGAGTGATGACGTGAGGCTTCTTAATGATGACATATGGATGAGGAGTTAGGGCTTAGACATGCACCCTTTCATTTTGATGAGATGACTTGAAGTGAGGAGCACTCTTGGACCCTTCTTGGCACATTTCTTGATGGAGATACTCAATTTATAAGGTTGACATAATGTTGGAGAGCTTCTTTCCCCACGTGTGGAGAAAAACAAGCCATTTTATTATGTTTTATAATTATGAGAGCTATCTTATAGGTCGACTTGCGGCCTATTGAACTTGTGAAACACTTAGAGTATGCTTTTAGGGCTTTTACCTATAAATAGACCCAATTTGATTTGGTTACCCTCCTATAAATAAAGGGGAGTCGAATTGAGCAAATCATTGTCACACACACTCAAATATTTCTCTTGAAAAGAGTGTGCACTACTTTCTCTCCTTTCTCTTGGATGTAATGGCTCATTACGGTAATGTATTGTCTTGGGCAGGATATGTTTTGGATGGAAAGACTTTCATAGATTGATGAGGTGATGCTTGGATGAATAGTGTAAGTTTAATGTTATGGAATTAGGGTCTATCTTGTGCCATATTAATAAATGCAAGCAGTTATATCTTTTATCAACTCTTGTTTCTTCATATGTGAAATTTATCATCTAGTATCCATCAAGGGAACTAGATTGCATCCCTTGACCTTAAACCTCCTTAAAATGAAAGTCACTGGGGTGTGGTAGAAAGCTAGTTTCTCTCTCCCCCTTTCTATCCAAGGTCCTCTTCCTTTAACCTCATCCTCTTGACTCCATATGCCCAATTAATGGAAGGCACTAGTCTTATATGTCAATCAATATAATTTTCCATTTATTTTTTTGTAGTAAACTAGGGTTAGGGTTTGGCAAAATCTACATTTATTTTGGCATTACATTATTAAATTTAAAAAGCCAAAATCTATCATTTCATGCATTTCTCACAACTCGTTTTAGGGCTGACATCTAGGGTTTGATTGTTGTTTTGTGCATCCTCAGCCATTAGATACATTATGTTAGCCTTCCTCGTGTTTACCCCTCAATAGCCTTTGATCTTTTGTTGATAATACCCTTAATAAGTTATTCTAAAGTTGTTGTTGTAAGTTTTGCAAACTCCAAGAAGTGTATTATCCTGAAAATCTAAATTATAATCGCAATTCGTAAATTGATGGTAGCTAGTGGGGAAACTAACTTGAAAATCTATAGAACTTATCTCAGCCTCCTTGTTGAGAAATTTAGGGCAGCATATAGTTAGGGTTTTTAGCTTGATTTCTCTTAAACTTTGACAAGTTCTTGTGATATTTTATTAGTTCTTTTTCTATATTATTATGTTCTTTCATCATCAAGAAAAATGTCAAACATAGTAGATCATAAAAGCAACAAAAGGAACACTAGAGATAGGCTCCAAACCAGGGCAAAACCCCTCAATAGGGGGAAACCCAGAGAACTTCTTATAGAATCAATTCAAAGTAGACTTCCAAGACCATAGACCCTAGACCAACACACCAAGACCAGGCCAGCTACCCAACCAAGAGATCTGCTACTCCAACAAAGTCTATCGTTGTCTTTTGCAAAATTCAGACCTGTAGAAACCATAGACTTTCATAGAAACCTCGCACGTGTGGACTGATTTAGACAGAAATTTCAAAGACTTGAAAGATTAGCCTTCCTTCTTTCTTCGTTGTTCTCTAGTCCTCTTTTAGGACACTCACACTTATTTCTTGACCGCAGAACCATAAAAGATGTGAGTGATAAGTGAATCTTTGAGGAGGTCAAAGTCCTTTTATACCTTTCGCTGGGGCTCGATTAGGCCGACTTGATGAGGACTAGCCGACCTGGTCTTGGTAACATTCTAGACAATGCTTTTACATAAAAATGTTTTTATTTTCTTGATACACGAGCCCTCAAAGGGTTTTTACATCATGACTTTGACTTGACTCAATACAAAACCCCTAGAGCACTCAATCGGTGCTTGGACCTAGGACAAATGGCAAGAAACCCATTCATTCATTCATTCAAACATGGCCCATACATGATACAACACTATTTAGAGATTTAATTTCCACAATTTCGTTCCAAGAAAAGCAGCTAATTAACCCTAGAATAGCAAAAATCCCAACATCACGAATGCAACAAAATAAATAACAAGAATAGCATTGAAATAATACTTACATGTAAGAAGAATAATCCAATCACCAAGATATGCCAATCATAGAAGCTCCAAGACAAATAAGTTATCCAAACATCGAAATTCATCCATTCATCCCAAAAATCTCATCCTCAAAAGATAGCGAAAATCTCACAAGAGGATATGATCCAATCCAAGTGATGATGAGAGAATGAATCAACTTATCATCTATTTATACAATGTCTAATGAATTCAATTTAGCGTATTTTGGCCTAATTTAGCCCCTAGAATAAAATAATGTGCAAAATAACAAGTACTTTTGGTAACAAGCCCACCAAACTAGCTCAATAACAAAGGAGTAGGCCTCTCAAGAGGGTTGAATGATCAATAACATGTGTCGTTGGGCCTTAGAGGAGGCCTAATGAAGTCCATAGGTGCCATAATGTGAAATAGGACTCCAAAAATAGTGGACAAGGGGTTGGCCCCTTCTTCTCCAAGTAATAAACATGTGGTGCTCCCAAATGGATGTGGGGGAACACAAATGTCCTCATGGGCCTCCAAATAGATCGAAGATGTATGTAGACCATCTACAAGGGCTAGGATGATGATATAAGTGATGCTACATCATCATGTAGATCCTGGACCATCTGCCAAGTGTATGAGGCAACTGTGGAGTCAGTTGGGCATGGTGAACCAAGTGCATCTTCCTCACAACAGGTGAACCATGAGCAATCTTTAAATGACTCTGGGGATCCATGGAATGTTGTTTGTTGTTGTGGAGGCTCCTGCCTCTCTACACACACCCTACATGTGTCAATGTATCCCTCTAGAGGGTTAGGACCCTGTAGTACACCATGTCATTAAATAAATCAAGTAAGAGAGTTTAACAAACCATGGAAAACAAGTGGGCACTTCATAATGGCATGCCCTTCCATAGTGGGCTTTGGCATGTGTAAATGTCTCCAAGCTCAAAGGGGGGTTAACCAAGAACCCTATTAGGTGGTTTCTGCTTCTAAAGGGGGTGGTATGTCCATGGTACATCCTTCAAATGGTGGTGGCATGTGATAAAGTGATGGAACGGAGTAGGGAATGAAGGGGAAAACCTAGGTCACATGCAATGGTACAAGGGTAGCTAATGAAAGGGAAGTCCATACTTGGGTAAATGATGTGTAGGAGGAAGCAATAGTGGTACATGAGTTACCCCGACCTTGTTTTTTCCACCCTTCTTCATATGCCTTTTTCCTTTTATGATTTTTCTTTAGTTAATTGCTCAGGGCTCAAGGGAATGAGAGCATGATGTGTAAAGTATAGCAATGGATACCCCTTTTAAGGTGGGGCAGTTCATTGCCCACCAGGGGTTGGGGCAATCATGGGTTCTTGAATGATAGATGCTCATCTAGGGCCTATAGGAACTAGGGTGATGCCAATGGACGGGGGTAGAGCTCATGTAATTAGCTTTTGCCCACGTGCTAAATGTGTTTGTCCAGACCATCTTTTGCATTTTGTGGTACAATTTCCTATTGAATGTGGCCAATTATGCTTTTTCTTTTCTTTTCTTTTGCATCAACCTCTGAGCATCATTCCAGACCCGACCCAAGGTGTGGGCAAAGGGGAGAGGGTGGCTGACCCTTTGTGGACCCAATGGAGGAATGTGGACCCAAGTGGGAGGAGCGATGAATGGGATTATAATAAGTGGAAGGGGGTTGGTATATGTAGATTGGGGAGCGGGACCACACAACCAAAATCGAGGTTTCCCATGTAGTACTATCCCTAAAGCCCAAAGGTCAGTAAAAGAGATCCCATGGAACTAGGGTCCAAGGTTAACATCCAAAAGAGACCTAGGGAACAAGTGCACGAACCTAGTCCACTCTTTCCGCCAAATCCCCCCATTAATCCATGCCCAAGAGTTTCCATGATAAGTAAACTAAAATATTCAATCACCAAATGACAAGGCATACCTGCAGGTTTGGGAGGCCAACCTTCAAACATACGATCATGACAGATGGGTGAGGGACCACATGGCTGGCTTAGGTGGCGGAAATATGGCACAATGAGCTAGTTCGTGGCTGCAAGGGGTTGTTGGTTGCCAGCTGAGGACCATCATGAAGAAAAAGTTTCTCCTAGGGATATCACCCACAAAATGGTGAGTAACACACATCATGCTCTCATTCCCTGGAGCCCCAAGCAGTTATAAAAGAAAAATCAATAAAAGGAAAAATGTATATGAAGAAGGGTGGAAAAACAAATATCAGGGTAACTCATGTGCCATGATTACTCCCTCCTATATCTATACACCCAAGTGTGGGCTTCCCTCATTGTAGCTACCCTTGAACCATGGGATGTGGCTTGGAACCTTCCCCTGATGCCCCACTTTGTTCCATCATTTTATCACAAGACACCTGCAATATGATGAATATACCATGGACCTGTCGCTCCCTTAGAGGTTGAAACCACCTAATAGGGTCTTTGATTAACCTTCTTCTTGAACTTGGAGACACTTGAACACTCTAAAGCCCATTATGGAAGGGAACGCCACTATGAAGTGCCCATTGGGTGTGAAAATTTCATCTATCACAGCAACTAGAAATTATTTTTCTAATTATTAATTTGTTTAAAAATTTATTTGCAGTTTGCTATGGCAAACACCAAATAATTCACACTGTGATTTTCACAAATAAATTGCAGAAGAAAATAGCATTGGAAACTGACATAATTCTAGCGCACACAATAAAAATGACAATTATTTTTGGACAAATGTCCCCGGAAGAACCCAACTTGGGAAAACCGGTGCAGCAGATGTGGGTTTTATTATTATGTAGCAGTGAAATCCAAGTACAATTTATGGATGCCCAACCGGCAATCCAAACAGCAAGAAAATCTGGCCAAAATTATCTACGGGAATTACCATTCTTCCACAAGCAACCCCAGCACAACTTTCCTTCAAAAAACTCGTCCTCCTGGACCCTCTACGCAGTTCTTACGCAGGCCCTATGACGTCTAGCCTCTGAACTCCCTCTGATGAAGTCGCTTTGCTTGTCTTCGCTGGGGAAATCGCTTCTCCTGCACACTAGAACCTCTGTCCAGCCTCTGGAACTGAAAATGATTTTTCCTCCAGCTAAATCGAGTTGCTCTTCTAAAGCAACTACGCAATCCTCTGCGCTGCCTCACTAGGAATAACTCGACCTCCCTATTGCTGCCTCTCCAGATCTGGAAAACTTCCTCTGCATCAGAGTCTCTGCCCCTCACTATCTCTGCTTCAATCTCTGGCTCTCCGACAACTTTTGTTGCTTCTCTAGAAATCAATTTGCCAAGGAAATCGAACTGCACAAGTGTATTCTCCATCACCACATTGAACCCTTCTTTTATCTTCTTGTTGGGACTCCAACGGCCAAGATTAAATCTTAATCGATGGCTCAGATCATTTATGGATCGATCTATGTGAGTTTCTAGACTATTCTCACCTTGACTTAATTAATTATGATTAATTAACCATTTTTACTATGTTTAGACTTAGTAAACATTAAAAAAATGGGTTAATAATCTAATAAGTCATTTCTAGGTGGAATTTCCAGATACGATTTATGGGTTTTGGAGATCTCATGCATTCTAGCCTCTCCACCAAATTTTGTGGCTAGAACACATCCGATGCTACAGAAACTAACACTCCTTTTTAGCGAGGACTATGTTCTCTCTAGTGTTGCACATCCTGCCACAACACCTCGTCTCTGTATCACCTCCTATCACGTTGTTGATGTCTGGCCATACTGCCCGCCAACCACTGCGCAACTCCGATGCTACATCTGTGTTGTTGCTGACACTGCCATATTGCTGCCAACTTTGCACCTGCACTGCAACTACCTCTCATTTGTTATTGTTGCCACTGCAACTACTATAACTGAGAAGCATCCAAAATATTGAATCACCTGTGTTTAGTATGATGCATTTGTCTCCTGAGTCTCTGACTGCTACTAGCATCGACACTGTCACTGAAGACTCTACGTCGCTATTAACTTTGCACTAAGCCACCTGCTCTGCTATTAACACTGCACTGCGTTTCTCAACATCTGACTGCTATTAGTGTGCAATTGTCACTCTAGTACTAACTGCATCAAGTGCCACTAATCCATCCTACTACCAAATATTGTGGGTCCCCCATAGCTAAGTAATGATCGATGATGTGAACTCCTTAAGGACCCTGCCCAATCTGTGTAGCTCTCTAGGGCTACAGCACCAAATCACCTCACCTCATTCCTGGAGGTATATCCGCGAACATCGCAAAATATTCCTCCAACCTGGAGGACAGCTTATCTATCTCAGCATGTGTTGTCGCCTAGTCCTACTTCTCCTACTTGTCCTTCTTCCTGAGAGGACACTAAGTACTGTAGTGGCCAAGATTAAATCTTTTATCTTCCTGTTGGGACTCCAACAACCAAGATTAAATCTTAGTCGATGGCTCAGATCATTAATGGATCGATCTGTGTGAGTTTCTAGACTATTCTCACCTTGACTTAATTAATTATGATTAATTAACCAGTTTTCCTAGGTTTAGACTTAGGAAACATTAAAAAATGGGTTAATAATCTAATTAAGTCATTTCTAGGTGGAATTTCCAGATACAATTTATGGGTTTTGGAGATCTCGTGCATTCTAGCCTCTCCACCAAATTTTGTGGCTAGAACACATCCGATGCTACAAAAACTAACACTCCCTTTTAGCGAGGACTATGTTCTCTCTAGTGTTGCATATCCTGCCGCAACACCTCGTCTCTGTATCACCTCCTATCACGTTGTTGATTTCTGGCCATACTACCCACCAACCACTGCGCAACTCCGATGCTACATCTGTGTTGCTGCTGACACTGCCATACTGCTGCCAAATCTGCACCTACACTGTAATTATCTCTCATTTGTTATTGTTGCCACTGCAACTACTATAACTGAGAAGCATCCAAAATACTAAATCATCTGTGTTTAGTATGATGCATATGTCTCCTGACTCTCTAACTGCTACTAGCATCGACACTGTCACTGAAGACTCTGCATTGCGCTAACTTTGAACTGAGCCACCTGCTCTGCTATTAACACTGCACTACGTTCCTCAACATCTGACTGCTACTAGTCTGCAACTATCACTCTAGTACTGACTGCATCAACTGCCACTGATCCATCCTGCTACCAAATATTGTGGGTCCCCCATAGCCAAGTAATGATCGATGATGTGAACTCCTTAAGGACCTTACCCAATCTGTGTAGCTCTCTGGGGCTACAGCACCAAATCACCCCACCTCACTCCTAGAGGTATATCTGCGAACATCGCAAAATCTTCCTCCAACCTAGAGGACAGCCTATCTATCTCAGCATGTGTTGTCGCCTAGTCCTACTTCTCCTGCTTGTCCTTCTTCCTGAGAGGACATTGGGTACTATAGTGGCCAAACTCGCCACACCTGAAGCACTTGACCTTAGATAGGTCCTTCTTCTTCTTCTTCTACTCCCCCTGCCCCTGACTGGGACCCTTCGATGCAAGGGCCACATTCTCCTCTTCCTTCACACTCTTCAATCTGCTGCTACTACTGCCACTGATGGAGCTCTTTAATAGAGCTCGCCTCAACTCTTCTTGCTGCAAATCGACCCACATCCTGTCCCATCTTGGCAAAGTGTCTTTGCCCAATATACTTTGGACAAACACTTGCCAGTCGCACTAGCTTTGATGGTTGAGGCGTTGCCCCAACAACTGCAAGCTGATCTCGGACCTCCTAAATCCTGGTGAGGAAGGGATCTATGCCTTCTCCCTTCTACATCCTTATGCATCTCAGCTTTTCTTCTAGGAACATCTTTCGTTGCTCGGAAGTACCTTGATATAGCATGGAGAGAGCTACCCACATCTCTCTAGTTGTACCTTTATCTGCCAGATGTGAGACTATATGGTCTCAGACTCCATCCAAGATCAACCGCTTTGCCCTTGCCATCTCCTTCATGTATTCTTTGAGCTGATCTGCATCCTAGGGAACTGCCACCACATTATCTATGTAGGCTTTCAGGCCATATTCATCTAGAAGGAAGGACATCCTAGCCTTCTAGATGACATAGTTGGAAGCTCCATCCAACCTATCCTGATCTCTAAGCCCTGTTGTGGCCATCTCTAAATCTATCGAAAACTCCCTCCTGGAATGCACAGATCTGCTAGCTACTACTACCAATCTGCCTGGAAAAATCGAACTTCTGAGACTTGAAGTTCCCTAAGAGAAAATTTCCCTCTGTTGTGTGTGTTTTTTTCCTCCACCCGACGTTGCTGCAAAATCCTCTGCGTCCAACCAAGGAATCTGCTCAGTGAAAATCAGAGTTGTTGTTGCTCCCTCTAACTATTGGAATCATTATTCCGGGCAACTCGACTTTTCTACAACCCTGCAACTGAAAATCGAATTCTTGCCCCAACAATTTGGCCTGCCTATCAATGAACTGCGTAGCCTCTGCCTGCTGCTCCCTCTGAGCAGCGAAATTCTTTCCTCCGCTTTTGAGCTTCCCAACTAATCACTCACACTCTAATACCATGTGAAAATTTCATCTATCACAGCAACTGGAAATTATTTTTTTAATTGTTAATTTGTTTAATAATTTATTTGCAGTTTGCTACAGCAAACACCAAATAGTTCACACTGTGATTTTCACAAATAAACTGCGGAAGAAAATAGTGCTAGAAACTGAGAAAATTCTAGCGTGCACACGCAATAAAAAAAGACAACTATTTTTTGACAAATGTGCCCGGAAAAACCCAACTTGGGAAAACTGGTGCAACAGATGAGCGTTTTATTATTATGTAGCAGTGAAATCTGAGTACAATCTATGGATGCCTAACTGGCAATCCAAACAACAAGAAAATATGGCCAAAATTATCTAAGGGAATTACCCTTCTTCCACAAGCAACCACGGCACAACTTTCCTTCAGAAAACTCATCCTCCTGGACCCTTTGCGTAGTACTTGCGCATGCCCTGTGACATCTAGCCTCTGAACTCCCTCTGATGAAGTCGTTATGTCTGTCTCTATTGAGGAAATAGCTTCTCCAACACTCTGGAACTAAAAACGATTTTTCCTCCAACTAAATCGAGTTGCTCTTCTGAAGCAACTATGCAATCCTCTGCGCTGCCTCACTAGGAATAACTCAGCCACCTTGTTGCTGCCTCTCTGGATCTGGAAAACTTCCTCCAGATCATTGTCTCTGCCCCTCACTATCTCTGCTTCAACCTTTGGCTCTCCGGCAACTTCTGTTGCTTCTCTGGAAATCGATCTACCAAGGAAATCGAACTGCACTAGTGTATTCTCCATCACCACATTGATTCCTTCTTATATCTTCTTGTTGGGACTCCAACAACCAAGATTAAATCTTAATCGATGGCTCAGATCATTTCTAGATCGATCCGTGTGAGTTTCTAGACTATTTTCACCTTAACTTAATTAATTCTGATTAATTAACCAGTTTTCCTAAGTTTAGACTTAGGAAACATTAAAAAAATGGTTTAATAATCTAATTAAGTCATTTCTAGGTGGAATTTCTAGAAACGATTTCTGGGTTTTGGAGATCTCATGCATTCTAGCCTCTCCACCAATTTTTGTGGCTAGAACACATCTGATGCTACAGAAACTAACATTGGGTTCCACGATTTGTAAGCTTATTTGCTCAATTGCACTAATGAATTCTTGTACTGGAAGGTGAGGAGACGCTTTGGATCTTATACATGATTGCAGGCGGGTCTTCATCTTGCGGTTTGGTCTCCCTATACAGGGTCCAAGCCCTCCAAAGGGTCATATTGGCATTTGTAGGGTCTGTGTTGAGAGCCATGGGCCTGCACTATAGCAGAGAGTAGATAGCCATGCCATGGAATTCTTTAGCACCATTCATTACTTGCTTGTGTCCCACTTATTTGATGATGATGATGCACCTGACCACCTTGCCCAATGGGATAAACACTTGCACCACACACTTGGCAGTTGATCCAGGGCCCAAACGAGGTTTTGTCTCACCATGGGAGGCAAGGGAGGGCTTGCATCATTGTTTCAACCCTTGCAGATGAGATACATGCTAGTTTGATTCAGTTGGAAACCCACGAGGATGTTTTTGTGCCCCCACAGCCACTTGGGAGCACCATAGGTCATTTTCTTGGAGATCAAAGGGGCGGCGCCCCCTTCACCACTATTATTGGAGCCCTCCTATTCATTATGGCACATTAGGGACTTCACTAAGCCTTCCAACAGCCCTCTTAGCTATCGTATTATCATTTCGGCCCTCTTGAGAGGCTTTTTTTCATATTATGGAGCTATTTGGTGGGCTTGTCACCTAAAGGATGTTATTTTGCACATTATTTTTATTATAGGGGCATCATTAGGCTAAGTTAGGCTATTCGAACCCCTTATAGGATTGTATAAAAATAAGAGAGGTGTTCTCTCTCATCCATCATCACTTGGATTCGGGATATATCTTTCTAAAGATTTCAGACCTGCAATTTGTGGAACGATTTGGATGATTAAATGCATTTTGATGTGTGGAATATTTTCACTCTCTCTTGGAGCTTTTATTTGGAAAGTTTATGGATGGATATACTCTTTTTGTCATGTAATTGCCCTTTTCATGTGAGTTTCATAATGTTTCATGTCTAATGTATGGAATGTTATGTCATGATTTTACTTGTGCCCTAAAAATTAATGTGAATTTATGAAACACTTATAATCTTGGTTCGTTGCATATGTTATTCATCTTCGCAAGAAGAACGAATTTTCATAGGGGTAGGTTGTGCACCTTTTACATTGAAACTCCATCAAATATTGCATATTGAAGTATAAAAGTCTAAAGTTGTTGTGAAATTGCATAGACAAAGAGCGTAGTTGCTTCTTCAGGCCTCCTTGAAGAGCGAAGTTCCTAAATCTTAATCATTTTGACTCCCATCTTCCCAATAGCTAGGCACTGGTCCTAGATCCTTGGTGATCACATTAATTTAATGAAATATCATTCTTTCACCTCTTTTCTTCCTCTCTTTTTTCGTCCCCTAAGGATACAGAGATTTTCTAAGGCTTGGTGCGAAATTTTAGGGAGGAGGAATTTTAGGATTATGTCCGGACAAGATTCTTCATTTGTCTCCTCTAGGCATCCTCCAGTTTTCAACGAATTTCGACAGTGGAAAATCAAATAAATTGATGTCCTAGCTATCACACCAAGAGGGAACCCTTGAAGTTGCTTTGACTTGGGGATTCCCTTAAGGTTTGCATTTTGTAGTTCATCATTCAAAGCCTTTTCTCTTAACTATAGGTGACCATTGGATGAGCCTTTACCATGGCATGTCTCTCAACCCTTGGTCTCTTATAGTATTTCTCTCAAGGGGTTTTTTTTGTGGAAAATCACCCTAGCTTCTCCCAAATCTCACACTTTAATTGAATCTTTCCATTGAATGATCCATCCTTGCCTCACTTTAAACCTTAGTATAAGCACATCAATCACAAGTGAGGGATTTAGGAAGTTTTTATCTTAGGCATTCATCATTATTGAATATTCCTAAGCCCAAAGTCATCCTTCATAGGTCTTTCTTGGGGAGCCTTTCAACTTTTCTTTAAGCATTTGAACCATTAATTGAGCCTCTCCTTTGAATGGGCCTTGGAAATCACGTTATACCTTGCCATTGATCCTATCATTCAAGTGATTTCCTCCATACCAAGACTCCTCCCATCGGTAAAAGTCCATAAATAGCAGGGGACATCAACTGAGTTGACAGTGGATCCTTGTCCCATTGTTGCCACTTGATCTAATAGAAGTCCCTTTGGAACCCCTCCTAGGACCCCTGCTAAATTGAGTGGTAAGAAAGACACTTGACAATGTTCATCCTAATGAAGTTGGAAACAAGTATCAAAAGTTCTACAAGACAGATGGAGGCGATGTGCGACAATTAGGTTTATCTCGCATGGTTGGGAGGAATGATTGTTATCTTCCCCACCCAAGTTCAATTCCGACAAATAACATGTTGAGATCATATTTAATATATTATTGTAATGAATGATTGTTACCTCCCCGCCCAAGTTCAATTCCGACAAATGACATGTTGAGATCATATTGAGTATATTATTGTAATGGCTTTGAGCCTTGTTGTTGTATGACCTTGACCCTTGAAGAATATCTTACCCTTGCCTACAAGCTGAAGGGTGGGGTGCTTAGTTACATGGGAAAAAAAGATAGGGGCGATATTGATAATTTAGATCAAGGAGATATAGATGATATGGATGTTTCAGATGATTAAGCAATTGAATATATCTACTAGCTTTGAACCAACTTCCTTTGAAGAAGTTGCTTCTCATGATGAATGGAAAGAAGTGATGCAAAAGGAGTATGATGCTCTTATCAAAAATGGGACATGGAAGTTCGTGGATCTTACATTCAAAACCAAACCAATTGGCTACAAAAGGGTCTACAAGAACTACAAATCAAATGGCTCGCTTGACAAGCAAAAATTGAGAATCATGTTAAAAGGATTTGCACAAAAAGAAGTCATTGATTATGAGGAGACTTTTGCCCCCACAGCAAAATGGACTACCATTCATACTTTATTTTCCTTGGAAACACAAAATGGATGGAAAGTTCATCAAACAGATGTGAAGACTACTTCCTTCTATGGAGAAATGAAAGAGAATGTCTTCATGTCTCAGCCAGAAGGTTTTGTTGTGAAGGGACAAGAATAGAAAATAGGTAAACTCATCAAATACTTATATGGCTTGAAACAAGCACCGCGAGCCTGGTATGAAAAACTAACTAAGCATCTTCTGAAATTGAATTTCAAGCGCTTCAATCTTGATGATGCACCTCTATTTGTTAAGAAAGTTGGAAATTTGTTGTATATCTTGTAGCATGTGTAGATGATTTGTTGACAACAAGGAACAATGAAAGTTATCTTGCATCCATAAAGAAAGAATTGAAGAAAGGCTTTAAGATGACATATTTGGGACAACTTCAAAACTACTTGGGATTGAAGTGACTCAAAATCCAAAGTACATATTCATCTACCGAAAAAAGTACAAAGGAGAATTGTTGAACAAGTTTGGCAAGGCTAAGTGTAACCCTCTCTCTACTACAATAGAACAAAATTTGAAGCTCGCATCAAAGGAAAGGAATGAATGTAAGGATGCAACCAAGTACAAACAGTGTGTGGGAAGTCTTATCTACCTTACCACCACCAGACCAGATACTTCATTTGCTATTGGGATTCTTTCCAAGTACATGCAAAAGCCATGTGACGGACATTCTTCTACTACAAAAAGAGTTCTAAAATATTTGAAGTGAACTCAAGACTTGGGGCTCAATTATTCTAAGGTAAATGACTTCAACTTGATTGGATATTCTGATTCAAAATTTGACGGGGATAAAGAAAATGGAGAATCAACTTCAAGCTATCTAATGAGTCTTGGATCAACAGAGGTCTCCTGGAGATCACACAAACAATCAACTCTAATAGATTCCATGACAGGGGCAGAATATGTGGCAACTGCGAAAGCAACAAAGGAGATTGTGTGGCTCAAGAAAATACTTGAAGATTTGCAGGAGGAATAGGTAAATTCTACTCATTTGGTTAGCATTACTTTTGCAATCAATTTGGCCAAGAATCCAAGATTCCATGATCGAACCAAGCACATAAACACAAAGTACCATCTAATTCGATATCATGTAGAGGAGACAATGTTCCTCAAATGAGCAAATTGCGCACATCTTCACCAAAGTGTTTGGAAGAGAATTTTAAAAAGTTCACAATGATGCTTGGACCCACAAACACCCCTTAGGATTAAGGGGAGGAATATTAGATTCCTAATCCTTAGAGATTGAGATATATTGTAAATATCAACTTAGGAGGAATACAAAGAGTCACAAGTAAATAGGAAAAAGTCATTCGGACCTCCCGGAAGATGAAAGCAAAGGTCACTTCCTCTTGTATATGCATGTTATGAGTTAATGAAAATCATTCAACCATGGAATTATTCCCTCTACCTGTCACCAAGTACCTAGTAGCAGGAATTTGTATTATTCCCTTACAGCTCGAGTCAGGTAATTCTTTAGATTTTTATGGTGTCTTGTTTGTTTGAAGTCTCGGGAAGTTTTAGTTTCAATCATGGGCAATAAAGGCTCTATAATGGAGTTTAAGAACCAGCAAGTCCTCATCAAGCCAAAGGATTCTAACCTAAATACAACTCAGATAATAGAGGTAATTTGTACAGGTTACAAGATGAACCAATTCAAGCTTTGGTGCAAAACAATGATATCTTATGCAAATTGTTGCATAAGAGGATAAGGCACCAGCATCACAAGGTGTTTTCTATTCTAAGGGAGATAGTGACAGGTCTTCCAGAGTTCAATGTTGAGTAACATGGTGTATGCACAGGATGCATGCTTGGCAAGTATGTCAAGGCTACTTTCCCAAGTAATGAGCATAGGTCTAAGCGGATTCTAGACAATGTAATTGATCAACGTTAAAAACAATAAAAAGATGTTTAATTTTGTATCTGAGATAAAAATAGGTGCTCATATTTTAGTATCTCCAACTATCCTCATGGAGTGCGGTATGAATGGGGGGAACGTTTATTAAAAAACTAGGCTAATTAAGAGAAGGTCCATCCTTGACATCCAAGGATCAGAGCCACAAACCCCTATAACGTTCCTATAATGGAAGCACCTCTTCTTCCTCTTGAAGCCAAAGCAAAGAAAACAGAAATGAGAAGCATACACAGATGAGAAGGTAATTAGAAAAGTGAAGATAGGAATGTAACAATTTTAGAAGCTTGTACCACATAAAATTCATTTAGGAATACTAAGTTCACTGAGAATGTGGTTACCTGAATTAGTCCAGAGGGTAGCAACAGTAAATTGTGTACACTCTCCTCTCTCAGACACTCCATCCACTCCTTGTCCACAGCTTCCCAAAGCCTTGCCTGAGGAACATTTGCACTTGCATTTTGATTATCATTAACCTTCGTTAATGAAAGCTCATAGATCAATGAATAAACAGAGTAAGGGGAGACTAAGCTGTAGTGAGTTGGTAGTCTTACCCGGAAAAAATCGACAACGTGGGCACGCCACAGAAATTCGTATTGTCTTAATAACCTGGCAATAGCTTCCACCCATTGCAGTGTGAGAGCCCTTGTGTTGCACGAGTAGGGCTTGAAGCCGAAGCTGCTGTTATTATTGTTTTTGCTATTGGACGCCATTCTAACTTCTGGTTCCATCTGATTGAATGCAATTCGCAAATACTGACCATCATTTCCCGGGTTAATTTTGCGCGGAAATAATAATTTTAAGACTGGTTAAAAGAAAAGCGTAATTTTTATTGACCAAAAAAAATTACAACCACAGGCTTATAAACTTATTAACTAAAGGCAGACCAGTGTCAGGGGGCTAAACAATCATAAATTATTTTTCAACATTTTCTTGTCTAGCCCGGTTGCGCGCACTCGTTGAGTCCGTCGAAGTGGCTCACTGAGGTTGATAGCAGGAACTCAATTCTTCGGAAGTAAAAATTCACTGAACCATGATTTTGAAGTTCGATAAAAGTGTAAAACCACTAACGTGTTAGCTCTCGTGGAGAGTGAACAAGGTCAAACCCTTAAAATTCATTTACAACGTTAAGAATATAGTGACCTTTCACAGATTGGGTTGATGTTATCAATTTGTATTTTTATCATTTTTTTCCTTTTATCCGAAGAGATTGTGGATTGTAATTGTAACTATCCACGTTTTGGGTGGATACTCCACCTATATATGTTGCTAATAAAAGATGGAACATCTATCCAAAATGTTGGTGATTTCAATCATGATACACAATTTATTTAGAAATAGATTGATAAGAATGAATTCTAAGTGTGAATATTTGCACACTCAAAACATAAAAAGTTTAGTTGAGTGGTAAGTTAAATGGTTGTTACAATAATTTTATCTATAGACAAATTATCTTCCACATAGTAATCTACTATATCAAGTTGTGCCAATGTTTGTTACATGGATGTCCAATATGTCTCCCAAGGAAAACCACTCTAATATTATCGCACACCACAACAAAGTCAAATATGGGCCACTTCTTTTGTGATATTAGCAACACATCCCATTCTTGGACAAATTTACCAATGCTTGAATAGAATGCGAACAATTTTGCCCACTTCACTTGATAATCTTCAAATGAACTCTCACAAACTCCTCAAAATGTCTCTAACTTGGCTCATGTTCCATTCTTGTGTGGATTATTTCCTCCAAGTCAACTTTGACTAGCCCCCACGTGCCCAACAACTTGGAATTTACTCCAAGGAAGTTGTCATAGAAAATCGCCATGTCATCTATCTTTGTAGCCGCAACTCCAAAGAATTTCTCTACACTAGGCACAATCTGCCTCACTCTTTCATTGATCAAGGAACCTCCATCCAGGGAAAATTGCCTTTTCCAATACATTGGGGCAAAGGGTTCCCAAGTATTTTCCTAGAGTCACGCTAAAGTCAAGTCTTGTAATCCATCATTTGAACAAGTGCACCATGCACAACCAAGTCGGGGCAATCTTGTCTTAGCCAAAATCATGTTTAGACCAAGCATCAATTACATTATCCAAGAATTTGTCAAACCATGCAATCTCAAGCTCTACCTATAAAGTCCATGCTCCTTAGTTTATTTGTTATGCACCTAAGTTTCCATTGGGTTGCCAACAATTGCTTACCAAGTGCTCCCAACGCAAAGATGCATTTTGATTGGTTAATGCCATTTGACAAGGAGAAGCCCTTATAGCTAGCACATGCACTACACTCGAAGGATTAGAGAAGGTCGACAATGATCAATTCTTGTATGTAAGAAACCTTTTATTATCCATCTGGAGCTCTATAGTCTATAGACCTTGCATCAATCCATGAAGTGTTAGTGTAGCCCTCAAAAGAACATTCTATGTTGATGAAAAAATGGTGAATATTATTGTTGCATTTGAAATTTTGCTTCTTAAACTTTTTAAATAGCCAAAATTGCTTCGAGCATCATTCTACTCTATCATCAAATCAATGTGACACCACAACTTCTAACTCTTTTTTAACCCAAAACAAAGTAGTGGTGTACATTTTGGCCAATTACATGGTCCCTCTAAAAATCAATTAAGCTAGAAAAGTGCTTAGAAAATGGCATATGTTGGAATTAATTTTTGTAATACCAAAACATTGTTCAATGAGGGTGATAAGTTAGATTTCCACAAAAATATTGGGTATGCAAAAACATTGAGTTTGTTCAAATGTGAGTGTTATTCATTTAATATTGTATAGTATACATGTGATTAATGTAATGCAATGTTAGATGTTAGGTGGTTATATCATATAATTTCCTCTGGAAAGTTATAATTGTGTAATGTTGATCCAAATTTATGAAGGAACGAAATGAAATACATATTCAAACCAAAACACAGAGATACAACGAAACAAAACTCCATTTAATAAATAGCAACTATTGAAAATTGTTTACATACGTAAGAGAAACAAACTAGCTCGGGTGGTGGTAGTTTATCTCTGAGAAGAGATGTGACGGCTACATGCCCTCTGAACTGTGTAACAACGAGGTTTACAAATCTTTTTATCATCAAGAAACAATGAAAAACCTTAAACATCCAAATACCTAACCCAAAGAGATGAAGCGCCAAAAGTTTGTGGCCCCCCTTGGGGTTAGTTGGTACATCAACTTCTCGGGGTCGTAACTTTGGCATACGATCTTCATTTGGCACGTATGATACCTCGTTAGAAATACCTATCTGAGGACAACAAATTTTGATTGCAAACCCTTACTATATGCAATTGGTCTACCCATTTTCCAAAATAACGTCATTTAGGGCCTCAAAACGGCTATGGAAGTTTAGGACCTAAAAAACTGCCAAAATTAGTAAATTGTGCTAGAAATTAGGAAACTGAAAGGAAATAGTGTTGGGGGTCCAAGTGGAATAGACTGGTGGCCACCAATATCCACATGGATTAGTCCTCCCCCCTTAGGAAGCAATGATCCCCATTGCGTTGAGTGCCTCTGTGAGATGGGGAAACTTCTGTTGAACTTGGTCACTGGTGAGCCACTTTCCATAGTGCAGGAGTTGGCCGACTTTGGCAACTCGATACAGTTGGATCCTTTGTTGGAAAGTGTTCTTAATTTATGTGCCCATGATCCGATCATTCGTTCCCTATTCAATTCAAACTGGGTTGAGCTCTGTTGGTGTCAGGTGCTTACCAATGTTTGATGTGTCCAACAATGGTGGAAAGTATGGTCAAAGGTGGTCCACATTGAACACTAGGTGTGGCCCAAGGAATGGGGGAATGCTAAGCTCAAAAGCATTGTCACCCACAACCTTGGTGATGGTGTAAGGCCCATATCGGAGTGGTCAAAGCTTCCGATGGTGTAATTACCCTCCTCAAACATTCACCCAAGTTAATCGGTCTGTTGAGGTAAACATGTGATGAGAGGCTACTATGACGTGATTCAATTCCCCTTGTACAGTTAAGGAAGTGGAACAAACAAAACACAACCAATTTGAACTTCTACACATGTTACAAAACCTTCAAGAGCCAACCAACCCTTCCAGGTGACCAAACCTTCAGGTAACTTAACATTTTACTGATCTAGAGCCTCAATCACTCTTATGACATGGGCATGCATGCGATTGGGACCCTCCATTTGCTCCCATAGTAAGGGCATGGCAGCGACTGGGGACTTTATTAGCTAGTTCTAAGCTTGTGACCCCATATTTTGTGCCACTTTTTCAGGGCTAGGTCTCAGGCCACTGCCCAGAACTCCATGAAACCTTCAGGAATGATAAATAACACAAAAACAAAGGCACTAATGCAGACATTTGATCAATGACTTGACTGGACCCCTACTAACCATGACATGCATTTCTTCAAACATTCTACAGGTCATAACAACATATATGAGCATAGGGGTCTCACACTTATTTGAGAATTGCTAAGAAACATTGATGCCTTATCACAATAGTTGCACTATCATCTATTATGTCATATATTCATTCTTCATCCATTTACTAATCAAAACATAATGAGAGCCATGCATCATCACTGCCATAAAACATGCTCATAACTAGCATATAAACAACAGAAATAACAACCATATAACAACATATGAACAAGTATATTTACCCATCAAATACAAGAGGAAATAAGACCTTATTAATATATGCAAAATTAAACTAGGTCTAGGACTTCCACATACCACCCGACCATATATTGGATGAACCAAATCTTTCTTTCATCCAATCAACCCCATGCCATATTCCAAGCATGAATGTGGGATCTCATGGAACACATCTAACAAAACCAAACCAGGGCTTCCAAAGGCCAAACCACCTCAACCAATGATTCCACCTCACGGTCGGACATCACTAACCATCACCAGATTGGTCTCAACCCAAGCTGTCCAAGGCTCGAGAGCGTTTGTTCCAACCAGGGCTTCCAGGACTAGTAACTCAACCCACAACTGTTTTCGGGCTTCCAGAGTGTTTATCCGACCAGAGCTTCTAGGTCTAGTAACTCAGCCCACCAAGGGCTTGCAAATCATTTGTTCAACCAAGGCTTCCAGGACTAATAAGTCAACCCGAGTTATTACAGGGCTTCGAGAGCGATTGTCCAACCAAGGCTTCCAGGAACTAGTAACTCAACCCATAGCCATAAGGAACATGAGAACCAACCAGAAAACAAAAGGGAAAAATCCACAACACCATGGTTATCTAGGAAATGGCAAGGCTAGAAAAAACCACTATCAATATAGGCAATCCTCCATGCTAATGACAACTCATATCCAGGAAACCACATGCATGTGTCATGCATGCCAAAAGTAGCAAGGAAATCATACATACAACTCGGTACATGCAAACAAAACCTATTGTAGTTGTTGATCTCGATGTCCTCTTGCGCTTTCCACCTCTTCCTTTACCTTCTTGATACAAAAATCCAAGTATGCCACACTCCTCCAAGAGTGATCCAAGAAAACTCTATGTTTCCAAGAGTATGAGAGAGAGTATAATAAATGAGAACTCCAAAACTAAACTGACAAAAAGATAACATTGAAAAAAGCCAAACAAAAGCTACCAACTGATCCGCAAAAGCCTTTTTATCAATGATGCCTCTAATTTCTTCAATTTTCCATTATTTTCCTTCATTTTCCTCCTCACATGCAACTTGTGACCTTTCACTTTCCTTTTCTCCTAATTTCCATTATTTTCATAAATAAAATGTCAATAAATGCCTCATGCCTTTCCAAAGCCTTTACCATTGTCTTTTCCAATTGCCTTAGCCATAATAAACCAAAATGAACACCCACTAGGATGTTTTTCCCAACATTCAGCTTGAAATACGTGTCCCATGAACTTGGTCTTATTTTTGCCTTTATTAACTTTTACATGGAATTTTGACCAGGGTTGTTACAGAACTCTCCCCCTTGGGGAAACACCATCCTCGGTGTTCAATGACACACATAAAACCAACAAAACCACTGAAAACCAAAACATACTGCCCATGGAACTTTATAACACAACGCTTTGCAGTATTTACAATGATCACTGCTGAAAACAAAACAACATACCACTTACTAGAGATTTATAACACAACTCATTACGGTACTTACAATAGCAACCACATATACTTATACACATTTGCTTCAACCAGCAAATAGCCATACTGCCTATGGAGCTTTATAGATCCAACTCGATACAATATTTACAATAATATACACATATGCACATTTGCTCAATTAACAAGTAAAAGGATACGATGCCTGAATTTGCAACAAGGGAATCCAGAGGCTCACACCTCCACCCTCAAAGTAATACCAGGATTCACCTCCTTCCCAGGATGTCCATAATCCACTGCTAAGATCAAATCTACATCCAATGCCCAACGCTACAATCCTTGTGCCATTTGTCCTCTCAGTGAACAATTACCAGCTCATTGTTCCAATGCACACTCCCATTGTGCATCTAATTGCATCTGGAAATGCTAATGACCAAAGCAAATCCATCCCCTCCCTTCCCTTCTCTGCTACATAGTCCCTTGGGCAATCCGGTCACCCCCTTCCATGCAGTCACACACATTCCAAGTTCCGCGTGTACCCCTTTCTCTGCTACAAAGTCCCTCGGGTGACCCCTCCCTTGGCAAGGTTTCCTTGCATTGGAAGTCCAAAAACCAAAGCATATCCCTGCCTCAAAACCGTCATATTGGTCAGAGCATGCTCATGGAAATCAATAGACATTATTGGGTACCATTGTCCCATAATGGCCCTGCTCCTGAAGTGCTTTACGAGCATACTGTTGCATGTTCCAATTCCTTTCACTGACGCTGCTAATTCTTGCAGTCGATTTCAACAACCCAGTCTGGGCATTTCCATGCTTTCCTGTACCAAGCACATAATTTCCATTAGATTCAAAATGAATTGAAATAAATCCAAATCATACCTCATCGGTGGCCCGTCAACAAGGTACACTTACAATTTTGTTTACTTCCTGTCACAACAAATCAAACTAGTATCTTTGACCAAATCATCATGTATAAACATATCACATTCGGTTAGCTCAAAAAACAACCATCATAGATCAAAATCATGAATTGCATGCAATCTTCATAAAACCATAATCATAGATCACATGTAACCATCATAAATCAGAATCATATATCACATGCATATTAAAACTGAAATAAAATATTGATACTTATCCTTTAATCAATCCTTTGCTTCTACCTATGTTCTTTCCGTACACACACCAGTTGAGCTGCCACACCCAACAAGCACCCAGTGCCTTTGCTTCTCTTCAACCGCCTACACATACACACAATGTACATCACACACATACATCCACACACAACGTACAACACCACACACTAAATGCACCTATATATGACATACAACACAACACATACACCTAGACCTGGTGTACCACAACACACAATACACACACCTACATAAAGTACAACATTTCGAATACACATGCCATGATACCACAACTACACAATGCACATACGTGGTATCGCATGTACACAACACAAAATGTACGAGATGCACACAATACCACGTGTACACCAGTACCACATGCACAACATGTACACAGTACCACTTGTACACAACACCACCTGCACAACGTGTACACAACATCACATGTAAACGACACAATGTGTACACAACGCCACATGTACATTGCACCACATGTACAATGTATACACAACACCACATGTACACAACACCATATGCACGACATATACACGACACCACAAGTACACAACACCACATGCATGACATGTACACAACACCGCATGTACAACATGTACACAACACCACATGTACAATCGTGCACACCACACCATATTTAGATAGCACCACATGTACAATATGCACACAACACCATATGTACATAACATTGCATATAGAACATGTACATAGCACCATATGTACACAACACTGCATATCCAACATGCGCACAACACCACATATCCAACATGCACACAGTACGATATGTACACAGCACCACATATCCAACATGTACATAACACCAGCTATACCCAGCACTACATATGCAATATACACACAACACCATATATACAATAGGCACACAACATCATATGTACACAATGCTACATGTACACAACACCAATACTACACATCCAGAGACTACACTGTCTCTACTAGGAAACCTTGCTTCTAGTGGCTTTCCACCATCCATGCTTGCCCCAGCATGCCACATATCACAATGCTTTCATTCCGCCGATGTATCCCTCACAATAGTCTGTCCATAACATAAACATAGGCACAGTATAATGACATAATATCAATTAATATACACATGATACTGACCTCATAGATTTGTCACGGCCACTCTTCCCACTTGATTCCTCATAAGGCCAGGAACCTCTTCATGTCATTCACCGCATAAGCAATCATTCCTCCACAAGAATTATCTCTGACAACCATGCCAGATAGTGACATAGATACATACATACAGACATATATATAAACATTAGCATAAAACAATCATGATCCATGACGTCCTTGTCAGACATGATATACATACATACATGTATACATAAATACACATCAACACAATCATGATCACAACATAATTACCAGATACCATAAGTTCAAGTTTAAGAGAACTCCCTTTATTCGTGCACAACATTGAGAACAACCGTTCCCAACATAGCCAAGGCATATGACGCCTCAGATCCATTTACTTCACCTTTCTTGTTACCTTTCTCATGATTGTCCTACCATTGTCCATTTACCCCAATGGACCCAATCAATCCAACTAATTGTCATACTCTTGCCTTCAGTGGCCCTTATACATGCACTGAACTTCATTTGGATCTTACATTACCTGTTGGACTTCATTCAACTCTCCCCAAGCTCCACTAACTTTCCTATTTCCCACCAAATCCCAAGACCCTCGAAACATAAAAGGCAAGAACAAGAAAGCCAACAAGAAGAAAACCACCAAAACCAATAGCAATACAACATTACAAACAAAGTGGTATGGCCATACACTAGACATAAACAAAACTGCAAATCAATCAAAAACAAATCACAAAAGACTGAAAGCACAAAACTCCCAACAAACCCCATGACTGAACCCCATGGGTTCCCAATGCCTCCAAGGGAAATTCAACCTGAGCCTTCTTCAATATTTCATGGCAACGTCTCTTGCCATGCAATCCCCTGCACCATACTCCCATAAACACACAATTGTCAATGCATAAGTAAACATAACAATATACTAGTTATCTTACCTTGATGTACTCAGCATGTTGATTTGTAACTGAACATGTACACTTCTCAAGGAACTCCAATTCCTCGACGAATCCAATTATAACTAGAGGCCAATTGTTGTACATGTTCATGAACATAATACATATCCACATAAGGTTAGACAAAATCAAGTTTAAGAAGACTTCATGTATTCGTGAAAAACACTCATTTTTTTGGAATTGTAGTTTCCAAACGTAGCCAAAGGAATTCTCACCCAATTCCTTTCTTTTACCTTCTTCGTTGCTGCAATTGAGTCTTATTAGATGTTATCACATCACCCAATTGTTAGTTGTATATAAACAAATCAATTGTTACATTGTCATTCTAATACCAAGCATGTTGCCCTGCAATTGTTCACACATGTCAGTGACATGTTCCAAAGGTAAAAACATCACGTCTATTAATTTGAAATCAACTTTTACCAAGACTAACCACCATGTCATAATCTGTAATCAACTCACAGTCACAAATCACAATACTACAACTAGCACCCACTTACACTCAAGTACATATCAACTGTCTCAGCACATATTGCATTAGTACAACCATCTTAAAACAAGACCATTCACTCGTGCAATCTTTCAAACACATACTCATATCATGCAATTAATCAAACATTCAAACAACTTGCAAACATACCATGTTAAATAAATCAAGTAGATGACATAATCAAACACTTAACCATCAAATAGACATCATAATCAGACTCATACCTTAATGTATCTCAAGGGAGGCTATCTTGTCTACACAATTAATCTAGTTTAGCATGATATAACTTCACAACACATCAACTCAACATAAATAAGGTCATGATATCCATAACAATAACTAGCTAACATGTTCACCTCATAAGCTCATAAACAATTGTCATTCATGCATAACAACCGCATATGCACCATTAGTCTAGATTAGTATGACATAACATCACAATATATTAACTCATACCTTAATGTCATAACCATGATCATCTGCATGGGTCAATCGAAATTAGCACAAAACACAATAACATCAAGACCTAATTTGCAATGACCATAATCATCAGGTATATTACCACAATGCATACAACAACAGGTTACTATCATTCATGACTATCTGACACGCGTATACGACTACACTAATCAACTAGCATTTATCATACATGTAACCACAATAATAGAATGACAAGCATGTAAGTAACCATAATGCTTATAGCAACCATTAACCACATACCTGCATGCCAAATATATAAACCTATATGACGATATGCTCTTACCTGAATTCTAGTGGTGCAACCTCGCTTTGATGATCCACATCCCCTGTTCTATCTCAGTTAACACATTAGCATCATAACATACCAATATAATCATGATGACCTAATTGCATATAATGACCTCACGATGCATGTCTTACCTACTAAACATGCATAAACATAACCGTGACAATGCATGCATAACAACATATAGACATTGACATGCATATACAACCGACATGCATTAATGAAAACGACATCCCAACAACAAAAATCATCAACTTTTACATGACAACACAATTGTAACAATGACCATCATCATGCATACATAACAAGCACATATACATCATACATGCATGCTTGGAAACCACATTCCACCCATCCAGTCCAAGGGGTGAACCATGCTTTGATACCACTTTATGGTATCCAATATTACCCAAAGAGAACGAAAACCAGAGAACGAAACCATGCTCTGATACCACTTTGTAACCACCCTCCTCCCACATTTACCCAAGTTAACCAGTCTGTTGGAGTAAACATGTGACGAGAGGCTACTATGACTTGCAACTCCCCATGTATAGATAAGGAAGTGGAACTGACAAAACACAACCAATCTGACCTTCTACACATGTTACAAAACCTTAAGGTGCCAACCAACCCTTCCAGGTGACTAACCCCTGAGGTAACTTGACATTTTATTGACCTACAGCCTCACACGCTCCCATGACATGGGCATGCATGCGACTGGGACCCTCTAGTTTCTCCCACAGTAAGGGCATGACTGCGACTGGGGATTTTATCAACTAGTTATGAGCCTGCAGCCCCAGCTTCTCTGCCACTTTTTTAGGACTAGGTCTCAAGCCACTGCCCAAAACCCATGAAACCTTTAGGAATGATAAATAACACAAAAATAAAGATACTAATGTAAACATTTGATCAATGACTTGAATGGAACCCCTACTAGCCATGACAGACATTTCGTCAAACATGTCACAAATATACATTCTACAGGTCATAACAACATATCTGTGCATAGGGATCTCATACTTGTTTAAGAACTGCTAAGAAGAATTGATGCCTTATCACAATAACTGCAATATCATCTATTAGGTCATATATTAATTTTTCATTCATTTACTAATCAAAACATGATGGGATTCATACATCGTCACTTCCATAAAACATGCTCATAACAAGGATATAAACAACATAAATAACAAGGATATAACAACCATATAACCACATATGAACAAGTATATTTACCCATCAAATACAATACGAAAGAATTTCTTATTAATATATGAAAAATGCAACCAGGTATGGGACTTCCTTGTACCACCCGACCATAGCTTGGTGAACCAAATCTTTCTTTTAGCCAATCACCCTGCCTTATTCCAAGCATGAATGTGGGATCTCATGGAACACATCCAACGAAACAAACCAGGGCTTCTAGAGGCCAAACCATCTCAACCCTAAACCAGTGATTCCACCTCACAATCGGATATCACTAACCATCACCAGATCGGTCTCTACCCAAGTTGTCTAGGGCTCCAAAGCGTTTGTTCCAACTAGGGCTTCCAGGACTAGTAACTCAACCCACCAAGGGCGTCTAGAGCATTTTTCCAACCAAGGATTCCAGGACTAGTAACTCAACCCAAGTTGTTACAGGGCTTCCATAGCATTTGTCCAACCAAGGCTTCTAGGAACTAGTAACTCAACCCACATCCATAAGGAACATGAGAACCAACTAGAAAACAAAAGGGAAAAACCCATAACACCGTGGTTATACAAGAAATGGCAAGGCTAGGAAAAAACACTACTAATCTAGGCAATCCTCTATGCCACTGACAACTCATAACCAAGCAACCACATGCATGTGCCATGCATGCCAAAACTCGGTACCTGCAAGGAAATCATACATGCAACTCGGTACATGTAAGAAAAACCCAATGTAGTTGTTGATCCTGATGTCCTCTTGCGCTTTCCTTCTCTTCCTTTGCCTTCTTTCTCCAAAACTCCAAGTATGCCACACTCCTCCAAGAGTGCTCCAAGAAAACTCTAAGTGTCCAAGAGTATGAGAGAGAGAGTAGACTAAATGAAAGCTCCAAAACTGAACTAGCAAAAGAAAACACTGACAAAAAAAACCAAGAAAAAGCTACCAACTAGTCCTCATAAGCCTTTTTATCAATGAGGCCTCTAATTTCTTCAAATTTCCATTATTTTCCTCCTCGCATGCAACCTATGACCTTTCCCCTTCCTTTTCTCCTAATTCCATTATTTTCATAAATAAAATGCCAATAAATACCTCGTGCCTTTCCAAATCCTTTGCCTTTGTGTTTGCTAATTTCCTTAGCCATAATAAACCAAAATGAACGCCCACTAGGATTTTTTTCCCAACGTTGAGCTTGGAATATGTGTCCCATGACCTTGGTCTTATTTTTGCCTTTATAAACATGGAATTTTGACCAAGGTTGTTACAGATGGGCTCTGGTAAGGTATTCCTTCTGCGAATGCAACCAAACTTTGTGGCCCACTTGAAACTTATGTGGCAGTCGATGTTGATCATGATGTTGTTTGTACTTGGCATTGGCTTTATCCAAGATATAATGAACCTGCTAGTGGATGTGTTGGACACATTCAATAAACTTGGTGGCTTTATCAGCTTCAAATTGAACATGTGTAGATTATCCCTATGTAGTCACAAGAGGTATTGCAACATTAATGGGACACAATGGTTGAAATCCCATGCCCACTTGAAAGGGGTTGTGGCTCGCCGAGTCAAGGAGAGCTCAATTATAGTTGTGTTTCACATAAGGAAGACTCTCATCCCTTGTTCATGGATGCTTGGAGATGTACATGCATAGTATGTGCACTATCATCATGTTGTCAACCTCTGTGCGGCCATCGGTCTGAGGATGAAATGCAGTAGACTTGGTGAGATTATTGTCCAACAATGACTAGAGGCTCTACCAGAATGTGCTCAGGAACCTGCTATCCTGATCTGATATAATGGTCTGTGGAATCCCAAAATGTACCCACACTCATTCGAAGAAGAGTTTGGCAGTGTCTTCTGCTGTGATGCTCTTCTTGCAAGCCATCAATATAGCCATCTTAGAAAATCTATCAATGACCACAAATACATAGTCATTACCATGCTTGGTAGAAGGAAGGATACACATATAGTCCATGGAGATGGATTCCCAAGGTTGGTTAGGAGTAGCCAGAGGAGTGTACAAGCCTTGATTATTAATAGTTTCCCTAGAAATGACACAAGTGGTGCAGGATCTGATATATTTTCCAACATCTTGTTGGAGTTTTGGCCAATAAAAATACTTTTGGAATACTACCATGATTTTCTCCACACCAAAGTGTGCTACAACCTGACTGCAATGCGCCTCCCAAATCAAGTTAGTACACTCACTTGAAGGAACACAAAGATACCCTAGGTAGCATAACAATGCATCTTGGAGATGGAATTATGGTACTTGCTTTCCATCCATCAACATATGGTAGGTGGTGGACAATTATGGATAATTTTTGTACAGTTGCGTCCATCCATAAGTCTTGTGCCCAGAAGAGTTGAGAATAGTGGTCAGTGCCACAATCGGGGGCCGACTGAGGCAATCTGCGATGTTATTAGTGTTGCCCCTCTTGTATTTAATGTTAAAATTGAATTGTTGCAGGTATGTGGACCATTTCTGATGGTGAGTTGTGTCTATATAAGTTGAAGAGGTCATTGATCTGTGTGGATGATCATCTCCTTCCCCGGAATGCATTGTTTCCACTGTCCGGCAAGCCTGTACGATGGAGTACATCTCCCTATCTTAGGTTGGATATTTTTGAATAGTATCATAAAGTGTCTCACTATGATAGGCCACCAGATGCCCTTATTGTGTGAGAATTGCACCAATAACATAGTCAGGGGCATCTATCTCAATTCAAATGGCTATTGTAGGTCTGGCAATGTGAGCACTGGCATAGAGCAAAGGCAATGTTTCAATTCAACAAATTCCTTTTGTTGTGCCCCAGACCAAAAAAACATTGCTTTCACTTTGCCCTTGGCAACTTGACTCAAAGGCCAAGTGATATGAGAGTATCCCAACACGAACCTTCAATGAAAATTAGTAAGGCCCAAAAAGTTGTGAAGCTCTGTGAGAGTTTTTAGGGTTGGGAAATCCCCAATGACTTGGATCTTAGTTGGATCCACATGCATGCCTTGCTCATCAATTAAGTAGCCCAGATATTAGACTTGGTTCATGCAAAAGGAGAATTTCTCCAAATTCGCGCATAGTTTGTGTCACCTTAGGGTATGAACGGTGCTCTACCCAACTCTTGTTGAAGATGAGGATATCGTCCAGATATACAACCACAAATAAGTTGGTGCAAGGCCGCAAGGTGTCATCCATCAACCTCATAAAAGTTGCACGGAAATTTATCAACCCAAAAGGCATGACCAACCACTCAAAGAGGTCCTTCTTGTATTTGAAGGTGATATTCGATACATTTATGGGTTCTATAGGAACTTGGTGATAGCTAGACTTTAGATCAATATTGCTAAAGTACTTGGCTCCCTTGAGCTGGTCGAGAAAGTCATCAATCTGTGGGATTGGGTTATTGTTCCTGACAATGACCTTATTCAGTGCCCGATAGTCAATGCAAAGTCTCCAAGTCCCATCCTTCTTCTATACGAGTATAGTTGGGCTCCCATAAAGTGAGGAACTTGGTTGGATGTACCATTTTTGTAGCAACTCCTAGATTTGTTGCTTGATTGCCTCATTTTCCAAAAGGGAGCGACAATAGACTGGCCCATTGGGTAGAGGTACCCTAAGAGTCAGATCAATCGAATGCTTTAACTGACAATACAAGGGTACCCCTATGGGTGAGGAGAAGTGATGTAGGAGCATTGACCCATCCTCAAAAAAATAAGCAAGAAAGAGTTTTGGAAAGCACAACTGTAAAAAAGGTAGGATGATATCTATTTTGTAAAGGATTAAAAGCTTGAAAAATCACATCTGTGAAAATTTTTAGGAATTCATTAAGACCTTTATGGAGAAGATCGTGGATCTTGAAATAATCCACGATATTGTAATTTTCTAATATAAATTTTAAACTTGTGTGTGTGAAGAGCATCCATTAGAACAAAGATCTGGCCAATTGAGGCACCATGTAGTAGTATAGCGATTAAATCAATAAAACATGAGGAATTGATGTTGCATGCATGCACGAGACACAGTGTGCAACATAAGCATAGTGGGGCCGTAACCCATATGTCCAGGATCGAGACCAATGAAAAGATTGAAATGAAGAACCCCCAAATTTTGTTTCATCAAGTGGTATCAAAGCACAAAATATTCATGTATGTAGTGTGGAGGAGAAGCAACAAAAGAAGGTACAAATGATTGAATATTTGCTAAGAGATTTGTTTTCTCTATGCAAGTGACAACAAAGGAAGGTGAGAATATTTGCAACAGCCTAGAGCAAGGAGTGCTAAAAGGGTTTCGAAGAAGAGAACTAGGAAGATGCCAAAATCCCAAACTCAAGAGAAAGTTTGGTGAGGTATCATGTAGCAAGGTGGAGACTTGTTACTACAGAGGCGTGTTGTAGCTCACAAGTTGAAGCGAATACCATAAAGCATATGACCAGTAGGTCAAAAATTTTTGTACCTTGGGGGTATGATGCGGGAGCATCGACCCATTCTCTGAAAAATAAGCAAGAAAGAATTATGGAAAGCACAACTATAAAAAAGGCATGATAATATATATTTTGTAAAGGATTAAAAGCTTGAAAAATCACATTTGTTAAAAATCTTAGGAATTCGTTAAGAGATTTATGGAGAAGATCGTGGATCCTGAAATAATCCACGATATTGTAATTTTCTAATATAAATTGTAAACTTGTGTGTATGAAGGGTGGCCATTAAAAAGAAGATCCGGCTAGCCAAGGCCCCATGTAATAGTATGACGATTAAATTAATAAAGCATGAGGAATTGATGTTGCATTCATGCCCGAGATAGAGTGTGCAACGAAAGCACAGTGGGTCCATAATCCATAGGTCTAGGATTGAGACCAGTAAAAAGATTGAAAATGAAGAACCCCAAAATTGGTTTCATTAAGAAGGTGTCCATGTACTCTTCCATGACCTTGTTGACTTGATTTTCTATGTGGGGGAACCCTTTCTGGGGACCATGGATGTGCCCACGATATTCCCATTACTTTGAGAGTGAATCAGAAAGAAAACAAGTTTCCCAGTCTAGGAGATGACCTTACTGCATTGCTTAGGAAAGATTAAAGAAATAGAGGCAAGCGGGGCTACCTCTGGTATCTTGTATAGTTTTTTGCCCAAAGTAATAATAACAGTGTGCGGATTGCACTCATACATAGCATGATGCTTCCACAAGTATGGTTGGACTAATAAAACATCACAAAATTCAAGAGGAGCAACATCACACAATACCTCATATATGAAGGACTTGATGTTGTATGGAAGGCGACACTGTTGGCTGACACAAAGATCTCGTCCTTGGTGAAGCCACCCGATGGTGCATGGATGTGGGTGTGGTGTGGTCGATGGGCCCAAATGCTTAATGACCTCTATTGAGATGAATTTCTTTTGTTTCCCATTGTCGACATTGAACTGCAGTGGGGAACCTTTCACCCACATCTATAAGTGGAAGAGATGCTCCCCTCCTCTGGATCCTAGAGCTCAATATTTTGGACCTTGGTGGTAAAATGGTGCACTAGGTTTTGCATCAATAATATTCTTCCCCTTATCATATTCTGGCTTAGAGTCGGAACATGCATCTGACTCTGAATCTTTTAGCTCAGGCACCACTGACTACTTAGCGTGACACTCATTTGTGTTGTGGGCGGGGCTCTTGTGGAACTCACACCACTTCTCAGTATGGTTCTTCGTATTTGTGGTGTTATTCTTTGCTTGCGACTTTGATGGGTTGTCCTAGGTTGCTCCACCTTGGCTTTGTCCTTTGTTCTGCAGTTTGGAGGTGCATTTTCCTTGCTTCATATTCGCAGATCCAAAGTATCACTTCTTTTGTTTAAATTTTTGCTCGATCCTCATAGCATATTGGTATGTTGAGCCAAGCAGAGAGATGTATAGGAACTCCATTTATTTATGGATGTATTTGCGCAAATAACCATGGTACTTAAATATTAGATGCCGCTTAGAATCCTTGATACCCAACTTCGTGCGTAGGGTATGGAAAATGTTTGTGAACTTCGGCACATCTTGGTCCCTTCCCTACCGTAGTGTGGTCCATTTTATATAATTGTATTCATAGCTTCCAACAAAGTAATATTGTTCCTTGACAATATCTTGTAAATAATTTCAAGAGGGTGCGGTTGAAAATAGTGAGGATTCCCCTCGTCCTTCTGCTCACAGTAAGTTTCTCACCAATCCTTAAGATGGGGGGTGATTTTGAGTGTAAAATTAATTGTTTCCCTATAAGAAAAATTATGGGCCGAAAAATATCCTTCCAACATATTTAAACATATATCCAAGGCATTTGCGTGTATTTATCCTTCAAATATAGGAATGTCAAAGTTAATGTGTACCTTAAAGGGGGTGGCGCCTCCAAAGTGACTACTGGATGAAGATGCTTCGCCCATTGATACCTGTCGAAGGATTTGGTAATAAATTTCCCTCATCTTGTTCCTTTGTCGCTTGAGGGATTCTTTGAGAAACATTTTGAAAGGATCTCTTGCTTCCTCATCTTTATTTGCTTCCCCCATGGGAGGTCGTTAGGGTCAGCGAGGCCGGTCTTGCAATGGTTCAAGTAGTTCAAGTCCCATCTCCTTATACCCTGACATTGTTGGGGACATGCATAGAAAAACAGAGAAAGAGCAAACCCCTCTAATACCACTGATCCAGATTTATGAAGGAAAAAGAAACAAAAATATAGATTCAAACCAAAACACAGAGATACAACGAAACATAACTTTAATTAATAAATAACAATTGTTGAAAATTGTTCACATACATAAGAGAAACAAACTAGCTCGGTCGATGGTACTTTATCTCTAAGAAGATATGTGACAACTACATTCCCTTTGAACTATGTTACAACGAGATTCGTAGGACTTTTTTTCATCAAGAAATAATGGAAAACCCTAAACATCCAAAAACCTAACCCTAGGAGATGAAGCGCCAAAAGTTTGTGGGCCTCATTGGGGTTAGTTAGTACATCAACTTCCCGGGGTCGTAACTTTGGCATACCATCTTTGTTTGGTGCATACGATACCCTGTTAGAAAGATATATCCAAGGACAACAACTTTGGGTTGTAGACCCCCAAAATAATGTTGTTTAGGGCCTCAAAACAACTCGGAAAGTTCAGGACCCAAAATAAAAATTAAAAATAAATAAATAAATAAATAAAAATTAGTGAATTGTGTTAGAAATTAGGAAACTGAAAGGAAAGAGTGTTGGGGGTCCAAGTGGGATAGGTGGTATTCACTTGGATCAAATGTGAGACAACATTTATCTATGAGAAATTGTATACACCATGCATTATTTATATAATATATATTTGATTTATTTTTCCACATTTTTGTGTCCTAATTTCTAACATGGTATCAAAGTAACAACTTAGAGCTTGAAATGAAGATATTGTAGAAGAAAGCTCATGAATCGAATCAAATGCATTTTTTTTGTGGAGAGGCATATAAAAGAACCATTGAGCCATAGAATTTCAGTACTATCATATGGGTAAGATCGCAAATTAAGAGCATCACACAACTGCTACATTGTGCCTAGTTAATTTAGTTTATTTCGGATTGGGAGAAATGATTGTTATCCTCCCCACCTAGATTGATCAATTTCCAAAAGTGACATGTTGATCTCATATTGAATATATTGTTGTAATGGCTTCGAGCATTTTTATTGTACCACCTTCAGACTTGAAGAACATCTTACCCTTGCCTATAGGCTGGAGGGTGGGGTGCTTTGTATCCTTAGAAAAATACTATGTTATGGCTATTTATACAAAATTTCATTTTAAATAAAGGGAAAAATAAATATTTAATGATATGTACACTTGCCTTAGAAATTCCAATGGGTAATTTGCTACTACATGTCATCATATACTATTGCAAATACAATGATACTATACCCCTTTTGTAATGATTACTTTTGATTAAGATAGATTATTAGAAGCATACTACTTTATTTGTGAAAATGAAGAAATTAATAATAGAAAATACATTTCTAAAATCACACCACATGATGAATTCAACATCATATTTCTCATGGAGAAATCAAAATATAGCCAAAAAAAAGCATTGTCC
Source organism: Pinus tabuliformis (assembly GCA_031772625.1). Lineage (NCBI taxonomy): Eukaryota > Viridiplantae > Streptophyta > Pinopsida > Pinales > Pinaceae > Pinus > Pinus tabuliformis. The sequence goes on along the minus strand of CM062817.1, from coordinate 805,252,697 downwards.
CTTGCTTTTCTATCATCAATTTTATAGTGTAAAATATAAAGAAAATAATAACTTACTACAAACTAGAGTGACACTGTGGCCTTAAAAAAAGGTACCATAGAATCACATTATTCTATAGTCAACTCTAATATATCGCCCCTCTATATTGCACAATTATAAAACAAAAACTTACAACAATAGGTACAAAACCCCTTTCACTTATGGTGGCTAAGGTTTTAACACCTCTTAATAGTTATTAGGATATAGTTAAGATCTTTGCATCCCCCACCTTCAAATGGTTTTAGGATTTTGAATCCTCTAGAATGTTATTGAAGGACCATGCATGGCTAGCTCTGCATGTGTGAGTAATCAAATCTAATGTAGCGTCCATTTGGTATTGTAGTAATCAAAACATAAATCAATTTGATAAAGCCATAAAATTCTTATATAGTTCTCATGCAAAGCTCTCAATGAGGAGAACAACATGGAAAATTGTTATGCCATCTTTGGTAAAGTATTAATTGAAATCAAACATTATTTAATTGTTGAAATAAAGAATTTTTGGTTTTGACCCTCCCTAATGGGATTCAAAATCGACCCTGAAAATGGCTCCCACAAACCCATATCTTTGATTTTCTACCCCACAAATGTATTGGGAGGGATGTAAAAATAAATAGAGATCCATTTCATATAATACTTCCCTAATTTGGAAGGACTTTCATCCCAAAAAGACTTCACTTCTAGGGTAAATAATGAATATTTCTTCTGATTTCTCCCTAGAGTACCACCTACCCTTGCATGGTAATTTCCTTTTCAATCTAACTAACCAAAAGTCCTCATGACCTATTATGGTCATTTTAGTCTTCTTTTGCAAGACCATGTCTTTTGCTAACTTGTGTTGCACATTTGAAATTAAGTCTTCTATTGAAGGGAAGACTTTCATCTCATTGAGCATCAATGAATCATAAACTTTCAAATCCACCATGTTTACCACTAAGGCATAAATGCACATGCCTAGATTTATGGTACTTATAATAATTATTTGCCTATCTTTTTCAACACTTTGAGAGAATTGCATCTCATACATTTGACCTTCTTACCAGGTCCCTCCAAAATTTCCTCATGCATGTACAACCACAATCTCCTACCTTAAATGACTTCTCAATTATTAATGATTTGTTCATCCCTTGACACTTCTCCTCTACCATCTTCCTCTTCTTTCCACATGTTATTTATACATAAAATTTGAAAATGGAGGTGGAAAATATCCACACCAAATTTCAAAAATAAACTTTTGAGTGAAGGTATGGACAAATTTTATAAGAATGTTGAATGTAAATCAAAGTCCCATCCTATGTCTTTTGATATTTATAATGGTAAATGTTCGAAAGTTGAATCAATGTCAAGTTCATCAATTTTGTCCTCCATTCATTTCATATTAAAAAGTTGTAAATTTGCTAAAAAATAGTACTTCATGGTATCCCAAAGTGCATCTAGCCCCTCTAAAAAAACATGATTGTTGCATCTTGTCACTTGAGGGCATTTTTACAAGGCACCAAGAATGGACATCGTACCACCATAATAAAGACATAGTAATGTCATTGTCTAATTCTTGACAAACAACCCCTGAAATCCATTGATGTAGACTCCCATGGTCTTTCAGGCACAATAAAAGTGTATTATAGACCTTTCTTTGCATGACTAAGTTTATTTTTACAACAAATTATGCATCCTCTAATGAGCATCTCCACCTCTCCTTGCATTTTGGGCTAATACATATGATAACTTTGCAAGTTGGCCACTATTTTCCAACACTAAAAATACCTACAACTTTGGAGAGATAAGCCTCTCTTATAAGTTGTGCTCTTTATCTTTTAGGAATTCCAACTTGTAAAGCAACAAATCTTAGAGACAATAGTTAATATTGTTTTCACCTTCATCTTCTTAAGCTTGGTCTTGTATTCGTCAAAGTATCTCCTCGAACTCCCCATTTTCTATGTATTCTTCTTTACATGCTTCATGGGTAAAATTCTCCATGTTCATAAAAGTTCCCAAAGCTATAATTTTATGTGTCCATGACCCTAACATTGTGTCTTGCAACTTGTTAGAGTTTTCCTTCTTATATTTGATGATGAAATACAACCATTGCAAAAACATTTCTATTCCCTCCCTTGTTGAAGCCTAAGGTAGGCATTAACATATTGTAAATGCTAGCAATTAAAAGGATTCCTTTCCCACTAAATAATGTTTCCACCTATTTACATCTTGAACCAAGGCATCTATCTCCTTGTCATATGTGGAGTAGTTTAGGACTAGTCCATAAAACAACTCAAATGAAAACATATCGGCTTACCTTCGTACATCTAGCCAATCCAATAGAATACTCAATTGCATATTTCCCATCTCCCATGAGCTTCTAAAATTGGGCAATGTGATGACTCGTGCTTGATTGATTATAAACTTTAGTTCTTCAATCTTATGTTGATTATTTTTGCATTACAATCTTTTTGCATTAGTTATTATAGCATGAAGTGGTGCAACTACTAATGAAAATGATGTTGTGAACTTTTGAAGGTAGTGGGTTTCACCCAAAATGCTCCTAGCCTTGATTACATTGGTAGAAGTTGTCCATTTGACAATGACCACCCTTTTTGCATGATCAAACTTGATTTCTCCCCATCAAATCAGATACCCCAAGTACAAAAGGGATCATTGATAAAACTCACACTTCTTAAAGTTTTCCAACAACTTATGTTTCCTTGGAGTCTATAAGGCTTGAATTAGATGTGAGTTATGCTCTTCATAAGTAGAGCTAAAAAATAATATATCATGCAATAACAATCTTACAAATGAATCTAGGTAGGGACTTAATACACAACCCATTAAAAACGTAAATGTCACAGAGGTATTACGTAAACCAAAAACAATTTCCAATAATTCATATAGAACTTACATTTGTCTTGAAGGTGGTCTTATAAATGTCTTCTTCTCAAATGGAAATTAATGCTATACTAATTTGAAATTAGTTTTGGTAAAGTATTTTGATGTTGTTTTTTCTCCAACAACTCATCGATCCTAGCTAGTGGGTATTTATTCTCAATGATAATATTGGTGAGAGATTTTTAGTCAATACACACTTTCTCCAAGTTCCATCCTTATTGGGTGGTATGATGATGGATGACTTACGAGGTGAAGTACTTGTCCTTATGACTCCATGTAAGTTTTAAACCTTTAAAAAGGTTTACACACAAATATTATTTACAAATAGAAAGTAAATAATAATAATCACATATAACACTCAAATGTTTTCCCTAGAAACCCTTAATTAGGAAGACCAACAAATATTTAGAATCATACCTCTAACTCTCATCGTATTTGTAGAGACCAACCATATGATATATATATATATATATATATATATATATATATATATATATATTAAAGAGTAATACAGTAAACTAAGAATAAAACCATAAAAAGATAGCATTGAGAACTAAAAAATATTAAGCACTTATATAAAACATCCATGAAATTCACTGCATTACACATATAATTTATTTTACTTGTTGTTAACTATAGTCACAATGAAGTTATATAAAAGAACATTATAATAACATAGGTATCGTTCACTAGGAGACGAGATTCAATCTTGACTTGCTGCTACTTTCACTCCCTTGTTGTCGTTCGCCTCCAATTGTGAATTTTGACGTGCTTAATACGAATGTATTGACCCATCGGTTAACCTCCCAACCTACACCTTGGGTACTCTCCTTTCTCGCAGACCCCCAAGCTGCAATGGGGTTGTACAATGGAGGAAATGTGCTAGCTGGTAGAGGAGAGCACTCCTTGGCTCAAGAGTCCTCTCTCTAAAGTCTACCTCACCAAACTCAACTATAGCTCGTAGTCACTACTTTGACATAATCTCATCCATCCAACAATAGGGTAAAAAAAAGTCCCTTCTCCCATTGCTTGCCCCTTCTTTTATAGGAGGCTTCATATGTGACACTTGGCATTTCATGCATAATTAATTATTTTTATTAATCCAATAGTTTGATTATTCACCCACCCATGTGTCACTCTCTCACCAAGGATCTCCAAAATTATTTACTTAAATTTTAATTTAAAAATAATATTTTTCCTCACCCCAACAAGACTTCATATTTCTTCTCCTAGTTGTTTCTTGATCCCCCTTTTCTACTCCTTAATTTGTGTTCATTACTAAAGTCAATTGATAAGTCTTAGATTTGGTCCCCTAAATATTTCTTAATTTAACTCAATTTGCCTCTTAGATGGATATTCTTATGTTGGTTGTTGCCACATGGAGGTTCTCTAAATTTCTCTAAATTTTGATTTATTAATCTTATTTTAATTCATCATCCTCTTTTCTTAACGACGTTTAACTATTTTAGGATTAATATTTATACTTACATTTATGTCCCTCTTTCACCCGTTTACCTAATTAAGTTACTTATGTACATTATCTACCTAATATTTTCCAACATGGGAAGGGTAGAGTTCTCAAGGTAAAATATTTTATTTCTTCCTATTCTCCCCTTACCCCAAGTTTTATTCTTGATTTAATTACCTCGGTTCTAACGCCATTTACCACTTGATGTGAATTTACAGGGTTTTCATATCTTGATTATATCTATCAATTTTTTGTTTTTTTGTTTTTTAATGATTCCAAGGGTGCCAAGTTGGTCATGCCCTTCAAGAAATTCCCTTGAAGTTCCAAGGGTGTCACGCCTAACAATTTATTTGTGATGCCAAGGGTGCCAAGTTGGTCATGCCCTTCAAGAAATTCCCTTGAAGTTCCAAGGGTGCCACGCCACTTTCCCTTCAAGCATCCAATGGATAGAAGGGGAAAGTATAGGTGCAACGACAAATACTGCTATCATATCTTATGTTGCCTGCTATAGTGAGACTAATGATGTTGGCGACAAAGGAATCCACCTTCATGCGCGCCTCCAGTAAAATCCTCATGAGAAACCTAAATTTGGGACCTGCCCCCACGACATCGTGATATTCAAGGCGAAGGTGTTTCAACCTTTCCAGCCCAAGTCACGGCAGGAGTGCTAGCGACAACCACTAACATATCATCATAATATATATATATATATATATATATATATATATATATATATATATATATATATATATATCAGGTTTCAAAATTGACTTAGAATTTCAAAGACAAAATATTAATTTCCATCAAACCATGTGTCGTCAACTTATCATATGCGAGTGTCTTTGGTGGTTTCCTGTCATACTCAATAATCATCAATAACAAAGTTTCTCAGTGTTAGTCATTGTCATAATAGCATCATCAACGTCACCTAGTCATTTGCATCATTGTTCATTGTGAACCAAAACTAATGTAAGTAGCTAACATAGGGGACACATCCATGATGGCTATCATCATCATAACATGAAACATACATATCCATCAAAGCTATCGTCATCGTAACATCAATAGAAAACATACCTATTCATCAAAGATATCATCATCATGATATAAATAGAGAGCATACGTATCCTTTACTTCTATCATCATCATAATATCAATAGAGAACAAACATAACCATCAATGCTACAATCATCACAATATCAATAGAGAACACACATAACCATTAATGCTACAACCATCATAATAACAATAGAGAAAATACATAACCATTAATGCTATCATCAACATAAGTCCTCAAAGAATAAAGTGCGGGCCTTAGGGATAAATAAATGTTAATGTCATATCACTGTTAGTCAACTAGAGCGGGGTACTACAATATTTTCTTCACCATTTGCAGTATGATATATAAGATCACGTGGCATCCAAAACTTTGATATGTTAACTTGGACTAGATTCCTTAAAAGACAAAATTAAATTGCAATGGGAAAAAAAACCATTGGCTAGAAAACACCAGAAATAGAATAAAAAAGTGAACCAAAAACAACCCAATTTTTTTTTTCTCAGGGGTCACGCCTCTAAATCCTTGAACAGGGGGAACCCAACTAGTCCCCTTTTCTCCCTGTGCAATGCATAATACATAGGTATAATCATGTAAACAATATAACAAATGCCCAACATACTCCCACTTGTTGTTTTCTTTACATACAAGAGACCCCGAGATTACATGATCAACAATTTAGGGCAACAATACCCATTGTTTCTAAACACCAAGAGAACTTTTAAATGATTGCTAAACATCAAGATGATTTTGTTAGAATGATAAGTTGGGTTCTTTGCCAGAATGATTGCACTTTCACCATCATAATTTGACGTGACATCTTATTGTATAAACCCAATACATGAACACAATATTTGTAACCATATTGCTTCCTTACTTGCATGAGTGCTTTTCATGTATTCAAGTTCTCTAGTTGAGAGTGTAACTATAGTTTGTCTCTTGCTCATCCAATTGATTTCTCCACCAAATAACTTAAATACATAACCACTCGTAGATCTTCTACAATCCAAATCTCTATCCTAGTCTATGTAAACAAAGCCATGTATGTCCAACACTCTATCTACTCTAGGTCTTCCTTGTTGTGTATGTGTTATATTCTTTGCACAACTAGCCCCATGCATGGGGTCTTCACTTAGTGAACTTTTGACATAGTGCATGCATTCATGGAATATAAAGAATACCCCTATTTTCACTAGGTATTAATAAATGCTTCCCAAAATCATTTTTTTGATGCCCCCTCCCAACACATCTTTCCAATCAAATAACCCTTATTTTTAGTATATACCCTTTTCTATGCCCCTCAATACCTAAAATCCTTTTGATATCATACACCTCCCCTCCAATATCTTAATATATTGACTTTACTTTTCATAATTTAAAATTCCCATTTATGAATGAATGTGGTAGGATATTGGTCAACAAGGTGAAACCCCTATGGCATCGTGTGTGATTTGTATATGTTAGACACAACAAGAGGGTCATGGGGTGGGGGGCGCAGAGCCCCTAAAAAAATATTGGGTGGTTTTTGGGTCCATTTTTTGTGGTTTCCGCACATGATTTTCACTTTTAGTGGTTTTGATGGTGCATACCAATTCAACCCATGGTTTTGTAATTCTAGTTTAGGAACCATAATTGTATTCTAATCTATGGTTAATGGATTGAAGGATAATAGATGTTACAAAACATACATTTTGTATTGTGACATAGTAAAGAATTAATATATTGATTTTTTTTTCCCTAGTTTGGGTTTCTATGGTAAAATATTTGCGTTAAATGTGTGTGTGTGTGTGTGTGTGTGCACCTTTGCATATTTTATGTTTTTATTCATAATATATTTGCAACAATTAAGTTTTAAAAGGTTAAGAAAAACCTTCCTTGGTAGCAAATTCAATAATTGATAGTGCCACACAAATACCTAGAAATCATCTTTATAGTTGTCCATTGTTCCTTTGCTAGTTTTGACGTATACCGGCTCAAAAATCCCATTACATGTGCAATGTTTGGTATAGTGTAGAACATTGCAAACACAAAATCGTCGATAACACTAGCATAGGGAACAAATGACATGTCCTCTTACTCCTTATGTGGCTTAAGACACTAATTTGTAGATAACTTTTCACCTAGAGCAATAGGGACCTTGATTGGTTTACGTTCTTTCATATTAAACCTCCATAATATTGTCTCAACGTATTTCGTTTCATTTAACCAAAGCTTATTATTTGCTCAATCTCTTTTAATTTCCATATCCAAAATAAAATTTGCAACACCAAGATTTGTCATATCAAATTTAGATGACAATTGAGTTATAACTTCCTTGATGATTTCTTTATTGTTTCCAATCAACAACATATGATCAACATATATAACAACATAAATGAACGTGCTTGGAATACACACAGTGATCATCTTTGCTTCTCAAGAAACCAAGTCCCAAAATATAAGTATAAACTTTTAATACCACATCCTTGGAGTTTGTTTTAATCCATATAGAGAGTTTTTCAACTTGTAGATCAACTCTTTCATTTTGTTCACTACAAAACCTTCTAGTTGTTTCATGTAGATTTCTTCTTTAAGATATCCATATAGGAGTGTTGTTTTCATATCCATTCGTTCTACTTCAAGATCAAAAGTAGCAATAGTAGACAAAAGAAATGTAATAGAAGTTAATTTAGCAATAGGAGAAAAAATTTCACCAAAATATATTTCCTCTTGTGCTACTAATTGAGCTTTGTACTGCTTCATTTACATTCTACAATCAACTTCTTCTTAAACACCCTTTAGCTACCAATAGGGTTTATTGTGGTTAGAAACTCAACGAAATCCCAAGCCTCATTCTTATCCAAGGCTATCATTTCTTCAACCATGGCATTCTTTCAAAGTTTACACTTGTTTAAATCCATTGCCTCTCTAAAAGTTTTGGATTATAATCAATATTATACAAAGAAAAACAAACATGAAAATAAGGTGGAGTATAGCTTGGTTCCTTTCTTTCCCAAGTTGGTCTCCTCAACGCTAGAGTATGAGGACTCTCTTCTTCTTATTCTTGTTCTTTTGTTGAGTTGGAATCATCACTGTTCATCTCAAAATCTATTTTCTGTTGGGTGTGGAGCCTGATTATCTTCTTTATTCAAAGGTATCGCTGCCAGGGGGGAAAAGACGATTTTTTAGAGCCCCCTTTGGTGGGGGTTCGGGGGGAGCGCCCCCGAAGCTAAAAATAGATGTAAAATTCCCTTGTAAAATGTTGTAATTTCGTAGTCAATCTGGGTCGTTCATTAAGCAGAGATCTGATGGTAGAAATTATGTTTAATTTAGGGTTTTTTTCCCTAGAAGGCAACCCCTTGCTATATATGAGGAATTATATTGCGACTATGTAAATTTGTGTATTTTGAGCGAGAAAGTGAAAGGATATTGTGTGAGAGTGAAGAGGGAATTACAACGGATCTGTTGTAGGTTGTATCTCTTCATTTTGTTGGATAATATAAAAGGAAGGACCAACTGTTTCTCGGTGGAAGTAGTCCAAATAGGGTGAACCACGTATATCTGTGTCTATCTTGTTTTATGCATTTTCTGTGTTTGTGTTTTTGCAATATTTTATGTGTTTCATTGCTCTGTAATATATATTTTTCTAAGAACCAGTATCCGATCTGAAAGTCTATTTGGCTAATAAACTTGTAGGAGAGAAGTGTTCCTGGTTCGAGTGGGAGTAATGGCGGAAGATGATAGGTTTAAGTTCAAAAAATTTAATGGCCAAAACTACCAGTTGTGGAAGATGCAGATGAAAAATTATTTGTATCAGAAATATCTGTACCTACCATTGAGTGGAAAGACAAAGAAGCCGACGAGTATGATATACAAAAAATGGGATATGCTTGACAGAAAGGCACTTGGAACAATACGAATGTGCCTAGCAGCGTTGGTAGCCTTTAATATTTCAAAGGAAACGACAACAGAGGGTTTAATGTAGGCATTGGCCAAATTATATGAAAAAGCCTCGGCCTCAAATAAGGCATTTCTTATGAAGCATTTATTTAATATGAAGATGTCAGAAGGTGGATCTGTTGCTAATCATTTAAATGAATTTAATACAATTACGAGTTAGTTAAGTTCTATAGGGGTAACTTTTGATGATGAAGTTAGGGATCTGTTATTTCTGTGCTCATTGCCAGAAACTTGGAATGGTTTAGTTATGGCCATTAGTAACTCTGTCTCTGGATATAGTACTTTAAAGTTTGATGATGATGTTGGTGCAATCCTTAGTGAGGAAATGTGACGAAAAAGCCTCGGTGACACATCAGGTAATGCTTTGACTGTAGAGACTAGGGGAAGAAAAATGTAAAGAGGAAAGAGCCCAAGATATCGCAGTAAGTCAAGGAAAGACAGATCCAAGTCCAGATCGGGGATAGTGTCTTGGAAATGCGGGAAGAAAGGACACCTGAAGAAATACTATAAGTCTTAGAAGGGAAAAGAAGGAGACACGAAGCAAGAAAATAATCATGAAGCGAATGTGACAGGTGATGTGTTGCAAGATGCTTTGATTCTTTCTTTAGAAAATATTATTGATGCTTGGGTGCTAGATTCAGGGGCGTCATTCCATGCCAAACCTGATAGGAAACATTTTCATGACTATGTTCAAGGAGATTTTGAACAAGTTCATTTGGGTGATGATAAACCCTGTAAAATAATTGGAATGGGTAAAGTTTTTATAAAATAACAGAATGGAAACCAATGGCTATTGAAGGAGGTAAGGCATGTACCAGATCTGAAGAAAAATCTAATTTCAACAGGGAAGTTGGGAGGTGAAGGTTGTGTAACTACTTTTACAGATAAAACCTAGAAGGTCACTAAAGGAGCCCTGGTAATAACAAAAGTAGAAAAGGTTGGTACATTGTATTTATGCAATGGTATTTCTAATTCTGTTAATGCTTTAACCTCTATAGGAGTAGATACAACATTGTGGCATCATAGGCTCAGGAACATGAGGTAGAAGGGGATAAATATTCTTCACTCAAGAAATTTGTTGCTAGGTTTGAAGCATGTTGATTTGGAATTCTGTGAGGATTGTGTTTGTGGAAAATAGAAGAGAGTCAAATTCCTGAGAGTTGGTAAAGAAAAGAAGAACGAAAAATTAGAGCTTGTGCATACATATGTATGGGGACCTGCTCAAGTATCATCTCTCAGTGTATCTCTTTATTATGTTACTTTTATTGATGACAAAACCAAAAAAACTGGATTTATTGTATTCGAAATGAATATGATGTATTTGATACTTTCAAGAAATGGAAATATTTGGTTGAGAATGAGACAAGAAAAAGGTTGAAGTGTCTCAAATCAGACAATGGAGGCGAATATTGCAACAAAGAGTTTGATAAGTATTGTTCTGAGCATGGAATTCGCATAGAGAAGACAGCTCCAGGAACATCACAAGAAAATGGTGTGTCAGAAAGGATGAACATGACAATAATGAAGCATGCAAGGTGCATGAGGTTGCATGTAGGATTGCCTTTACAATTTTGGGCAGCTGTTGTAGATACTGTTGTTTATCTAATAAAGAGAGGGCCTTCAAGTTCCTTGGATGGTGGTATTCCAGAGGAGGCATGGATAGGTAAAAAGGTAAACTACTCATTTTTAAAGACTTTTGGTTGTGAAGCCTTTGTCCACATTAATAAAGAAAATAGAACAAAGCTTGAGGAAAAATCAAAGAAATGTACCTTTATTGGGTATGGTGTTAATGATTTTGGTTATCGCTTATATGATTATGAAAATCACAAAATCATTAGGAGAAGAGATGTCAGATTCAATGAAAAGGTTTTGTATAAGGATTAGATGCAAAAAAAGAAACAAGAAAAAGAAGACAGATAATACACAGTGCTTGATGAGATCACAGAAAAAGTGAAGGTCCCTGAAAATCATAATGATCAACAGCCAGAACAACAACAACAACCACAACAACAATAAGCACCTCAAACACCTGAAAGTGGTGTTAGAAGATCTACCAGGATAAGTAGACCCCCTGAACGATACTCTCCTTCATTATATTGTGTATTGTTGACTGATTCTGGTGAACTAGAATGTTATGAAGAAGCAGTGCAGGTAGAAACCAGGAAGAAGTGGGAGCTAGCCATGAAAAAAGAGATGGACTCCTTGGTACATTACTAGACTTGGGACTTAGTCAGGTTTCCTGCAGGTAAAACAACAATGCAAAATAAATGGGTTTACATGTTGAAGGAAGAAGATGGAGGTAGAAAAAGGTATAAATCTAGACTTGCGGTGAAGGGCTTTGCATAGAAAAAAGGTATAAACTTTTATGAGATATTTTCTCCTGTTGTTAAAATGACTTCAATCAGAACTATTGTAAGTCTAGTAGCAGCTGAAGATTTGCATCTTGAGAAGTTAGATGTAAAGACAACCTTTCTCCATGGGGATTTGGAGGAAGAGATGTATATGCAACAACCACAAGGATATGAGGTCAAAGGGAAGGAGAAACTAGTGTGTAGGTTGAAGAAGAGCTTGTATGGCTTAAAATAGGCTCCAAGGCAGTGGTATCTAAAATTTGATAGGTTTATGTTTGAACAAGGTTATACTAGATGTCACTCTGATCATTATGTTTATTTCAAAAGGCAAAAATGATGGCAGTTATATTATATTATTATTGTATGTAGATGACATGCTTTTTGCAGGTTTTAAAATGTAGGAAATAAATGTGCTCAAAAGAAAATTGGCAAAATCATTTGTAATGAATGATTTGGGTGCTGCAAAACAAATCCTTGGTATGAGATTAAATAGAGACCAAAAAAATCGCAAATTAACATTGTCTCAGAGTGAGTACATACAAAAGGTGTTGGAAAGATTTAATATGCAAAATGAAAAACCAGTTACTAAACCTTTGGCTAGCCAGTTCAAACTAATTAAGGAGATGTGTCTCAAGACTCAGGAAGAGATGGATTATATGAATAAAGTTACATATGCATCAGCAGTTGGAAGATTAATGTATGCAAGGGTTTGCACAAGGCCTAATATTGCACATGCGGTGGGATTTGTAAGTAGGTACATGAACAATCCATGAAAAGAACATTGGATGGCAACGAAGTGGATTCTCAGGTATTTGAGAGGTACCACATATCAAGAATTATGCTTTGGTGGTTCAAACATTGCTCTACAAGGATATGTTGATGTAGATATGACATGTGTTAGAGATAACAGGAGGAGCTCCACAGGGTATGTGTGTTAGGATATTCCGACACATAGGAAATAGTTAAGTTCAACTTGGTCTAGTATAGAGTTAGGTATAGAGTTAGGTAAAGTGTGTTTCTTTACCGTTGTACATTTTGTAACTTACAATCCGACGGTCACGATATGTAGTGATCCGACGGTTCATTCTCTCCTCGGTATTACCGACACTTGATCCGTGGCTTGACACCCGATTGGTCCATGAGTTCTATTTAAAGCGCATGGAGGGTCATTGTTCGGGTAATCCGTGCATGAGAGAAGCTTATGTAAATTTTCATTCTTTGATTAATAAATTGCCTGTAGTACCCACGTTGGGACAGGCCGTGGACTGTTTCCCTCTTTGAGGGTTTTAACCACGTCAAAAATACTGGTGTATTGATCTGTGATTTGGTTGTGAGTGGTGTCATTTTGGTATTCTTTCTGAGGAACTTACCCTGTAAATTCCTACATGGAATCAGAGCAATTTGAGGGCCGCGTCCGTTGGTGATCCAAATCTGAAGCTGGTAGAACTGCATGCGGCTGTCGTTTCCTAGATCTGCTGTTTCTGACTGCTTTCGGACCTAGAGGACTGCTCTGTTGCGTTCGGAGCATCTGTTCCAGTGAGGAACCCTTTTCGTTTCACGCGAAAAGGTTTCCGGTAGCCCTAGCTGCGTCATTTTTCAGATTGGGAGGTATACAGTGTTTTTTTTTGCAGTTTACTGTTATTTTCTCTCTGCTTATTTCGGTTTCGGTTTATTTAGCCTTTTTTTTTAACCGGATCTATACCTTTCATTTCTGCGTATGCTCTTTGCCCTGCGACTCTGTGCGATCTGGGCAAATCAGAAACAAAAAGGAAGGATTTTTCTCATGCGTATGCTCTTTTCCCTGCACCTTAGTGTGATCTCGGAAAATCAGAAACATTGAGAAAAATATTTAGTTTTTCGGCTAAAGCTAACTTTGAGATTTTTTTTTTTAATTTCTAGTTTTTTGGCTAAAGCTAACTTCGAGCCGCAATGTTCGTTTTTCTTTGCATATTCGTGTTGGGTTTTGTGTTTTGTGTTTTGTAGGGAAAAAGAGCTTTCTCAAGGCAAGCACGCAAACCAAGGCCCCCCCCCTCTCTCTCTCTCTCTCAAATTTTTTGTATAGATCAATTGGTTCAAAGCTATTTTAAGAGAGTAGAGGTCTTGGGTTCAAGTCTCCATTTTGTGGGGGCGGATTTTTTCATTCCCGCACATTCGCGCACTTTGCCGGCAACGTCAACAATTTTTTTTCAAAAAGCCATAACTTCTTCATCCGGAAGCCTTTTTCAGAGCCGTTTTTTTAAAACCACCTATTTTTTCGAGATCTATCCATTAGAACACTTACTTTCAGCATATTCAGCTTCAGTTTTTTTTTTAAAATGGAAAGTCCATGCCAAGTCATTCTTGACAGCACTAACTACTTCCAATGGGTAGCCTACATGGAAGATTTACTTAGAAGTAAAGGTCTCTTCAGAATAGCCACAGACCAAGAGAAGAAACCAAAAGATGAAGACAAGGCTGCAAAATGGGAAAATAGACAAGATCAAGCACGTGGTTTGATAGGGATGTCTATTTCTCCTGATCTTAGATTCCACATTGCAGAACTTGAGACTCCTCATGAAGCATTAGAAAAACTCGCAAAAGTTTTTGGGATTAAAAATGAAATTAGAGCCCATCAACTTGAAAATGAGTTGCTTACTTTGGATCCTAATAATTTTTCTTGCATTGAAGATTTCTTGTCCAAATTCAAGACCCTTAGATATCTCTTGGAAGGTGTTAAAGTTAAGAAAGAAGATGGTAACCTTATTTATTCCATCCTTACTAAGTTGGGACCAGCCTACTCTGTATTTGTTTCCACTTTCCATTCTACAAGGGAAGCTTTCATTTGTCAAGGAAAATACTACAAGGCCCCTTCCTTTGACTCCTTTTGTGATTCCTTAATAAGAGAACAAGAAAAACTCTTACACCTTGGTCTTCTTAATCTTGGAAACTCTTCCACGAAAGCGTTAGCCGCCCAGCAGCAACCAAATTCAAAGAATCCTAAGAAGTCATATCCTCAAAAGAATGGTCCTAAACCAACTCAGCCTCAAAATGAAAGATCATTTCAGCAAAATGATAAGACCAATAAAAACAAATGGAAGAAGACTGATAGACATTGTAACTTTTGTAATCGAGATGGCCACTTAGAATCTAAATGCTTTAAGAAGATGGAAGCCTTGGAAGCCGCAATGAAGAAACATAACATCCATGTGGAGCCTACTTCAACTTCAACTTCCGGAATGGCACTTTCTGCATGTCGTTGTCAATCATCTCAGTCTGGTTATGCATTAAATGTATCTTCTTCTTCTTCTCATTCTCATGAGTGGCTCATTGATTCTGGAGCCTCTTATCACATGGCCAAAAACCAAGCCATGTTTTCTTCTTTAAATGATTGTAACACCAAAAATATATATGTTGGTGATGATAGATCTCTTAATGTTGTAGGGACTGGAACTGTTCATCTAGACAATGGTCAGTTTAATGATTTATTATGTGTTCCAACCTTATCCTGCAACCTTCTATCTGTCTATCAGATAACTCATTCAGGTGAAGGTAAAATTGTTGAATTTTCACCTCATGATGTTGTAATCAAGGATCTAAAAGATCCTAAACAGATTCTAGCTACTGGTCTTGCTGATGATTCCACAAGGTTGTATAAGTTTCACAACTTTGGGTCATCAAATCTTCCCTCAGTATTTGTTGCTCATAATGATGAAGTGAGCAAACTTTGGCATGAGCGATTTGGTCACTTAAACTATCGCTCCCTTCAGCATCTATGTAAAGAAAATATGGTGACAGGTCTTCCTATGGTATCTTGCAGAGATGGTGTTTGTTCCGGATGTGTACTCGGAAAACATCATCGGGACAGTTTTGACAAACGTGCCTCTTGGCACGCCTCAGCCCCTTTACAGCTTGTGCACAGTGATTTATGTGGTCCTCTTCCTGTTGCTTCATTCTCTGGCTGCAAGTACTTCTTAACTTTCATTGATGATTTCTCCAGACGCACTTGGGTATACTTCTTAAAACTCAAGAGCGAAGTATTTAACACATTTTTGGCCTTCAAAGCCTTTGTTGAAAAACAATCTGGACATCAAATTCTTAAGCTAAGAACTGATAATGGTGGAGAATATGTTAAAAACACATTCATCAACTTTTGCACCGAAAATGGAATTCAAATGCAACATACTGTTCCATACACTCCACAACAAAATGGTGTAGCTGAAAGGAAAAATCGCACCTTAAAGGAAATGGCTAATTGTATGCTGCAATCTAAAGGACTCAGTCTTAGTTTTTGGGCCGAAGCAATTAATTGTGCAAATTATATAATCAATCGCACTCCTACTAAGGTTCTAGAGAATATCACTCCAGAAGAAGCTTGGAGTTCCATTAAACCAGATGTAAGTCACTTTCGTGTGTTTGGAAGTGAAGCATGGGCCCATATTCCAGATGAAAAGCATAAAGCTTTAGAACCTAAGAGTGAGAAATGTACTTTTGTTTGATATTCTGAAGATGTAAAAGGTTATAGACTTATTCCATTTAAGTCCAAAAATGTTATCATTAGAAGAGATGTAAAATTTGATGAAAATAAATCGACCTGCGAGCCTAGTCCGGCGGATGTGCCACCTCTTCCTATCTCTTCTACTTTTGAAAACATTTCTTCTTCAGATGATGAAAGCGAGGATGATAATCCTCCTCCACCTTCTCAGGATCCTCAACTTCCAAGATGGGTCCGTGCTACTCGGGATGCAGCAGGTGATCTTGCCGGTGATCCTACAGATCAGCGACGTACACGTTCTCAGTTTGAAAGAGCCTCTTCTTTACTGGCTCAAGCTCCAGTAAATCATGATCCTGACACTTTTGCAGAAGCTTCAGGCCATCCACATTGGGAAGCAACTATGAATGAAGAATATCATTCATTGATGACAAATGATACATGGGATCTTGTTCCTCTACCAAAGGGACGCAAACTTGTTAGATGTAAATGGGTTTACAGAACCAAGTATGGACCAGATGGGAAAGTTGATAAACATAAAGCTCGTCTCGTTGCTAAGGGCTTTTCACAGGTTGAAGGCATTGACTACACTGAAACCTTCTCCCCTGTTGCCAAAATGAACTCTATCCGCCTTGTTCTTTCCCTTTTGCCTCTTTAAAATGGGAAGTCCATCAGATGGATGTTAAATCTGCCTTCTTGCATGGGGACTTGCAGGAAGAAATCTATATGGAACAACCCATTGGCTTCATACAAACAGACTCCAGCCTTGTTTGTCGACTTAAGAAATCCCTTTATGGCCTCAAGCAAGCTCCTCGGGCTTGGTATGCCAAAATGGATAGCTTTCTTTTAGAATCTGGCTTTTCTAGGTGTCATTCTGACAATACTGTCTACACCAAGAAAGTGGGCAACTCTCTTATCATCCTTGTTCTTTATGTTGATGATCTTATTCTTACTGGTAGTGATCCCAACCTTATAAACCATGTGAAGTCCAGCCTTAAAAAGAAATTTGAAATGACAGACTTAGGACACTTACACTATTTTCTCGGTCTTCAAGTCTTGCAATCCAAGGAGGGTATTTTCCTTTCCCAGTCCAAGTATGCTTGTGATATTCTTCGTCATTTTCACATGGAAGACTGTAAGCCAACCCCTTCTCCCTTTCAGTCTGGAGTCAAACTTTCAGTCTCTTGTACTTCTCTTGAAGTTGATGCTACCTTATACCGTCAACTTGTAGGAAAACTCTTGTATTTAACCCATACTCGTCCTGATCTTTCCTTTGTTGTTGGCCTTGTTGCTCGTTTTATGTAGTATAGAGTTAGGTAAAGTGTGTTTCTTTACCATTGTACATTTTGTAACTTACAATCCGACGGTCACGATATGTAGTGATCCGACGGTTCATTCTCTCCTCGGTATTACCGACACTTGATCCGTGGCTTGACACCCGATTGGTCCATGAGTTCTATTTAAAGCGCATGGAGGGTCATTGTTCGGGTAATCCGTGCATGAGAGAAGCTTATGTAAATTTTCATTCTTTGATTAATAAATTGCCTGTAGTACCCACGTTGGGACAGGCCGTGGACTGTTTCCCTCTTTGAGGGTTTTAACCACGTCAAAAATACTGGTGTATTGATCTGTGATCTGGTTGTGAGCGGTGTCCTTTTGGTATTCTTTCTGAGGAACTTACCCTGTAAATTCCTACAATGTGTTTACTGTAGGTGGAACAAATGTCAATTGGGTTTCAAAATTGTAGAGTGTTGTTCCACTCTCAACGACGGAAGTAGAGTATGTTGCGACTACAGAGGCTAGTAAAGAAATGATTTGTTTACAAAGGTTTCTAGATGAATTGGGTAAGAAGAAAGAGTTGGGCACGTTATACAGTGACAGCCAGAGTGCCATTCATCTTGCAAAGAACTCTGCATTTCATATCAAGACTAAACATATACAACTCAAGTACCATTTCATATGGTCACTGTTGGAAGATGGACAGTTGAAGCTGGAAAAGATACGCACTAGCCAAAATCCTTCAGATATGTTAAAAAAAGTTGTAACTAGGGAGAAATTGAGATTCTTCTCGGTTTCAATTGGTCTTCAAGTATGATGATGAAGATGAGGAACAACCAGGTCCAAAGTGGAGACATAGTCCATCAAATGAAGGAGCGATGGAGTTTCTATAATCAGTCTTCAAGTGGGAGATTGTTGGGTGTGGAGCTTGATTATCTTCTTTATTCAAAGTTATTGCCGCATTGGACCCTAGTTCCTAATGGGGCAGCAATGCTTCCGGGGGGGGGGGCGATGACGATTTTTTAGAGCCCGCCCCCCCTGAAGCTAAAAATAGATGTAAAATTTACTTGTAAAATGTTGTAATTTCGTAGTCAATCTAGGCTGTTCATTAGGCAGAGATTTGATGGTAGAAGTTATGTTTAACTTAGGGTTTTTTCCCTAGAAGGCAACCCCTCGCTATATATGAGGGAATTGTATTGCAACTATGTATACATGTGTATTTTGAGTGAGAAAGTGAGAGGAGATTGTGTGAGAGCAATGAGGGAATTACAACGGATCTGCTGTAGGTTGTATCTTTTCATTTTGTTGGATAACATAAAAGGAAGGACTGGTCGTTTCTTCGTGGACATAGCCCAAATTGGATGAACCATGTATATCTGTGTCTCTCTTGTTTTATGCATTTTCTGTGTTTGTGTTTCTGCAATATTTTATTGTTCCAATATATAATTTTCTAACATTTTGTTTGGTTCTTTTTCCCTTTATAGGACTTCCTATTTGGAAACATATTTAACCTTTCTAAAAATAACATCTCAACTGTAAACAACCTTCTTAGTTTATGGGTTCTAAATTTTATAACCTTTTATACCATATTTATAACCAATGAATATACATTTTTTAGCTTTATATCTAGCTTATTCCTATTTTTGTTTGGAATATGTGAATAAACATCACAACAAAAAACTCTTAGATGTTTAAGAGATGATTTTTTTATTAATCCATGCCTTATGTGGAGTCTTGTCAATCAATGCTAATGAGGGTGATTGATTTATCTGGTAACATGCAATATCCACTCCTCCTACCCATAATTCTTATCCTAACTTAACACCATTGAGCATAATTGTTGCCTTTTCCATCAATGTCCTATAATTCATCCTTTCTACAACCCAATTATTCAAGTGTGTACGAACTAATCTTCTACCTCACTATACCACATTTCTTAAATAGATCCTCAAATTAATTTCCATAGATCTCTCCACCAATATCTATCCCCAACTCCTTAATTTTATCCTCTATCTGATTCTCCACAAGAGACTTAATCTATTTAAATTTATCAAAGACATAATATTTATTTTAGAGGAAATAAATCCATATGTTCCTTAAGAAATAATCAATGAATGAAACATAATACACAAATTTACCTAATGATGGAACACACACAGGTCCAAACACATCAACGTGTACTAACTTTAAGATTCCATTTACTCTTGTAGCACCAAACGAGAATCTTACCTAATCTCATTTACCATATATGCAATGTTAAAAACAAAACAAAACAAAACAAAACAAAACTTGTGCGTAATCAGGCATACCTTCAACCACACCTTACTATGCAATTCTCCAAGGCCCTTCTCTCCAATATGTCTCAATCTATGATGCCATAAAATTCCTTTTCTCTAAAGGCAACAAGGGTTGTGTATTCTTCATTTCCACCCTCAAGAACAATAGAATTTTTACACTCATCCATCATAGTGCTTCCCAACAACTTGTGGAGAGTTACATTTTGAACTCCTTTTAGCAACACCATTTCTCCTCGAACCATCTTGCAAGTTTCCCTTTCAAACATAATAATTATATCCAAACCATTCATCTTGCTTGTAGATATCATGTTTCTAGTTGGATTTGGAATTTGCAAAAACCCTAGGAGTGTCCTAATCCTTCCAGCATTGAGAAACAAGTTTATTTTTCCTTATCTCTTCATTCTAGCTATCAAGTCATCTTCCAAGAATACATCACCTCCATCATAATTTTTATATTCACAAAACACTCTATATGGGGAGTCATATTGAAAGAAGTACCTAAGTTGATCGACCATACATCATGATCAACATGTGTGATTGAAGAAACTAAAGTACACATCCCCTCCTTCCTATATGGAGGCCTTTCTTTCCATAGAAGAAACACCATTAGATCCCTTCCCTTCATCAACACTTTTGGATCTTCAATCCTTCCTGCAATGCCCAAATTTATCACATTTCTAGCATTTCATTAAGTATTTCTTGGAGATCTAGATATACCTCTAGATTTGGATCTCCCACTAGAAGAATTATTTCTTTTCCAGGGAGCATCCTGTTATTGATAAAGCATATGTACTATGACTATCCTTGATTTTCATTCTCATTTCTTTTGATAACAAGGATGAACCACATCATCAAACTTTGTTGTGGTTGCATTATTACCAATAACTACAATTATATTATCCCATGATTAGACTAATGCACTTAGATTCATAATAAATTTGAATATCAATAGAAAATAATTGATTTACCACAACATTGAAGGCATTTAGGCATTGGGTCTCAACCATTTATCCTTAGGAAGTAAAACTTCTTTCAAGAGAAAGGTTTATTTACTAAAGACTTAGCCTTTGATATAATCCCCTAACTTATCACATAATTCCTTAAATATAGTTTCTTGAAAAACATTCAATAACATTGAATCTAGAAGATACAATTGGATTGTGCTCTTTTTCTTCCTATCCAACTTCATTCACTCTTATATCAACATATCAATAGGTGCAATACTAGGATCCTTTGCAAACTGATATTCTTTGTCTACCAAACTCTATCCCATATTGATTTTCCCATTAAATTTCTTGATCTCAATTTTTTAACTTCTCGCCATACTCTTTCACCACAAGAATCACCACTACAAAGCTCCCGCTGAAACCAATCTTATCACAAACCTAAGATAATTGAACACTTAGCAACAAAGGCATCCTCTTGAAGCCAATAACCACTCTGATACCGAATGTAAATTTTAAACCTTTATAGTAAAGAAATGCATATACATATTCTTTATAAACAAAAAAATAAACAATATAATTCACACATAATACTCAAAGATTTACCTTGGAAACCATTCAATAAAAAAAACCTTAGAAACCATTCACTAGAAAAACCGACAAATATTTAGAGCCACACCTCTAACTTTCATTATACTTTCTTCACCATTTACAATACAATATATAAGATATTGTGCCATCCAAAACCCTAATTAGTTAACCAAAATTAAAGTCCTTAACTAGAATTACATTACGAAGAGCCAGAAAACGATTAGCCAAAAACACCAAAATCAAACAAAAAATAACTCAAAAAAAGAAATTTCCCTGGGGCATGCAAGGGGGTCCCAAAAGACCCCTCTTGCTCCCTATGCAATGTATAGTACATGAGGCTAATCATGCCAAGAATGTAATACATACCAGACACTCCCAACTCCAATAAATTTCACAACTATTTTTTCACATCGTTTCCTTCTTGTATACACTAATATAATCCTATGTTTGGAAATGGAGAGTGGGGAAGGTTGTATTCCATGCTAGAATTCCCTCTTTGGTGATAATAGTTGAGGCTCTTGAAGCACTTCTTTCTACACTTGTACAAGATTTTCCAATTGCTGTTTCTATTTTCTTGGGGATTTTTGGTATATAAGTGTATCAATAGACATAATATAGTTGGTTTTTGAGTCAGGGAAAAGAAATAATCCAACGAGAAGCTTTTGCTAGTAAGGGGCTCCCTTCACACACTAAGCTCTTGAAGTGACTTTTACATTTGATGAGTTGCATAATTGGCATGAGTTATGCTACTATAAACACTGAATGGGTATCAAAGGGATTTCTACACCTGTATGTGCTTTATGAACTAAGGGGTCACACATTTGTGTAGGGGAATCTTATGTGAAGGAAATCAAAACTAATTTAAGGATGGAGATGTAAAATTTTAACAACTAGAGATTCAAGTTATGGAAACTTAACATGGAATATATTCTCATGGATAAAGATAAACGGGTTGTTGTGTATGGAAACAAACCCATAGGCATGGAAAAATAATATTGTGAAAAGATGGATAAGGAGATGAAGAGTACTACCCAATTATGCCTTTTATATTTAGTGTGGTTGAATGTCCTAGGAGAAGTTAGTGCTAGTAGTTAGGGGCCTTGTATTATTGAAAGTCCCTAGTAAACAAATTTTCTTTAAACATTGTACTTCTCTAGGATGAATGACGAAAATATTGTGACATAGCATTTAATGATTCTAACACTGTGGTAAGTCAATCAACATTCATTGATATTATCATGTTCAAGGAAGATATGTGGATTACTCTATTATGTTCATAGCTAGATTCATGGGATAATATAGTTGTAACCATTGGTAGTGCAACTCAATCTAAATTAAAGTTTGAGGATGTAATTGCATCCTTAATGTTAGAATAGATGTGGTGAAAATATATGGAGGTCATAATAGAGGATGCCTTCTTTGTGAGAGATATTTCCAAAGATGTAAATAAAATAAGTTCGGAGATATATCAAATTCTACATAGAGAAAACAATACTGGAGAAATTATAGGGAAATGTTGAAAATGCAATAAATATGTGCATTTGAAAATAAATTGAATGTATAGGAATATTGACGCATGTGAGGGATTGAATGATGACCTTTACATGTAAATGTAGCCCTCCAAAAATGAAGAAGGGAATGTACAATACAATTTATAAGTACATGTTTAGATCATGTTTTATGGATTGATTAACCCAACACTTTTTTGAGATGACTCATCATACATATTAGCTTTGTGAATATGAAAAGAGTATAATTAAGGTAATGTCTTTAAAGGAGATGTCTCAACAATCAAAATAATCAGACTATATTTTTCAACCTACTTTTTAATGATGGAAGGCTCATAATATCTCTAAGAGTTCTATATATTTCAGGGTTGTCTTTTACTAAAAGTTTGATATCCATGAGTAAAATTAATGATCTAGGTGTATCGAAAATATTTGAGACGAAGACACTTGAAAGATGTTTTAAAGATGATTGAAGAGGTTTTGAGAATGGAGCGACATGGCTTCCCAAGGGCATTTCACAGTCTGCGTCGGGCCGGCCCGCACCAGATTCGTGATAAAGACGGAATCTGTTAATCACCCTCTGTTCCGTATGCTGTTAGAGGACGCGGAGAAGGAATACGGTTTCGACTTCGCGGGTCCTCTCAGTCTGCCCTGCGAGGTCTTCGTCTTTCGCAGTATTCTGGAGACCTTGAATACAGATTGTGGCGGTGAGGATTCTCTTAACGGCAACGATGTCTACTTCCGTGTGGCAGGGCTCTGCACATTCTGCGGTCATGCGTTCACTCAGTTCAGCGCCAGGAAAGATCATGATGCTCTGGGTACAGCAGATATATTGGAAGGTCCGAACAAAACAAAGGTAGATCGGAAGGAAGAGACCGGGAAACCGAGCGAGGACAGAGGCTGGCAAACAATTTTTACTTTTTTCGCTCAGAATCCTTCTTGGGGGCGGAGAATCGTTAGGGCTTGGGTCGATCTATGCAGATCTAGCTAGTAGGCCGTTCTTCAGGCCAATCGCCTCATCGCCATACCTTGCATGTAATGATGGGGGACTGCATGCAGCAGATCCAACCCACCCCACACATGCTCGGGCCAAATTCCACAGATCCAGGCTGGATCTAACAGATCGAAGCAAGTTACAAGTTTACTCAGAACCAAGGAACCAGATCGGCCGGATCAGGCATCAAATGAGCGGAGGGCTCGTCTCCCTGAAGGCAGATCGACCCAATAAGAGGCACGACCTGGAAGAACACACACAGCTGGATCATCTGGCAACCAACACAGATACCGGCTCAGGCAGAGATCAGATAAACGACAGACATCAGGTAACCAATAATCGTTTCCAGATTTTCATTAAAACCCCTGAAAAGAAATCTATCTTAATCTGGGTAAGTGGAGATAGCTATGTTTCGCTGTTAAAGCAGCAAATCTGTGCTTTGACTGGCTATCCTGGCCAGATCCAACATTTAGTCAGTGGCAGGTGGTCTCTCCAGGACAACAGAACCTTGGGAAGCTACGAGATCAGCCCAGGAGAAACCATTGTTTTGAATCTCAGGTTGAGAGGAGGGGCACCATTCCAGGGACAGTCAAGTAGCACAGGAGGGGAAAAAAGGAAAACAACACCCCAACATAAATCTAAAGGAGCTCCATCCTATAAAAATATTCTCCAAGGCAACAGAGAATCGGGATCCTCCCCAGATCAAGGCGGACACACACCCCGGCCATACATAGTAGACCAGCTAGGGCAAACTCCAACCCTTAATTTTGATTCCATAGGGTTGGATAACTATGTTGAGACTTTTGAATCACAGGCCCTAATATGCCGATTCAACAACTTTTGGCCAACACCTACGAAGCTATTTCATTGGATCTTTGTCAATTGGACCATGGAATGCGAGATACACTTATGCTCCAAAGGATTCTTCATAGTCAGATTTGCATCCAGGGAAGCCAGAGATACAATCATCAATGTTGGGCCTTGCTTTTGGGGAACGACGGGGCTGTTCATGACCCCATGGTTTACAGATTTCGATCCAAACAAAATGACAGTCTCCAAAATGCCGGTCTGGGTCCGTCTACACAACCTTCCCCTACATTTCTGGAGCGAACGAGTGTTAGAAGGAATCAGGAACAACATAGGGAAATACATCAAAACAGATACGGAAAGGATTGACGAAAGGATTTTCACATTTGCACGAATTTGTGTGGAAGTGGATCTAAGCAAAGGGCTACCGGACAACATAAGGCTGATCTACAAACAACAAAACTGGTTGCAAGTATTAGACTACGAAAATACTGCTTTTAGGTGCAGACTCTGTAGACAAACAGGGCACCTGCAAAGCACATGTCCAGAAGCCAAAAAAGTAAACAGCAAAAGGAAACAAAAAGGAAAACAGAAGAAAGGATGGTTCTTTTCCCCTCCGGTCTCAGAAGATGAAGAATCAGAAGCCGAAGAAGAAGATACCACTACAGAGAAAGTGGAGGTCTCCCAAGAAATGGGGAATCAGAAGGGAACCACATCAGATACCAAGGCATCACAGCTTTACCCAAATCAGGCAGAGAAGACTACTAATGACCAAATCATGGGAGGAATAAAGCGGCACCATCAATCAGACACATCAGATTCAGACAAGGAATTAGGCACACAGAAAGCAGAAACACAGCTAGTCATAGCCTCGATTGAGCCCACTCAAGGAGAATGGCGCAAGGTCGAAAAGAAAAAAGGAAGGAAAACCTGAAGCATGAGTCTTACTCATATATGATTATCAGTTTTTCCTTTACTTTCACTCCTCTCCTCTCTCTCTCTCTTCTTTTCACATCATTTTTTGCACGTTAGTTTTGTAACGTTGCGAAGGGTGCCATCGCACTCGAGCCCATTGGGCAGCTTATGGAAATGCATCATGCATCTGCAATTGTAACTTTTCATTTTTTAATAAAAGGTTACAGATTTTTTCTCCGGAAAAAAAAGATGTTTTAAAGATAAATGGTGTTGGAAAAGGAAGTTTAGATTGCAACATTGTACAAGCTCTTGGGAATCACTATGACTAATGGGTATAATAATTATGCTTTTCTTAAGGAGGGTATAAAAGTAGATAACAACTGAACTATCCCTATAGAGAATACAATGTTTTGGCATCAAAAATTGCGACACATTGGAGAGAAGGTCCTTTGAGTTTTCACAATTAAGTATGGCTGAAGGAATTTTTTATTACTCCCTATATCTTGATTTATGTGAATATTTTATATGGTAAATGAAATTGATTAAAGCTTCCATGTGGTATGAAAAGAGGACAAAGGATTATAAAGTCTATGCACACTGATGCTTTTGTATTTTTGCATGTTCCATCACTAAATAAATATCTTGATATGTTTCTTCTTAGGGAATACATACATATTTCCTTCAATGAAGATCTAAGGTCTTTAATAAATTAAACAAGTTTTTTTTTAGTGTGTGTGTCTATATATATATATATATTCTGAAGAAAGAAATCAGCCACCCTCTCATCCTAAGGGTTAGGGTGAGGTTGTTAGTACCAGGCCAACCCATAGGCATGGGGGCTTCACTCAATGAACCTTTGACATATCGCGTGCATGCGTTCATGGCATACTAAACAATACCCCTAATTGGAGCACATATTGAAAAATACCTCTAAAAATCGCATTATTTAACCCCATACCAATATGAACCCAATACACCTCCCCAATTTAAAGAACCCCTACTTTCACTAGATATTGTATGTATCCATTTTTTCATTGACATTTTTTATGCCCCTTTATATTTTTTCATTAACTTTGAGCTCCATTTTTTATACTTGCTAATACAAAAACCTTTTACCCCCTATATATCCCCCAATATATTAAGTCAAATTTTCCTTATTATATATCCCCCAATATGAACCCACGTGCTATGGCATTGCTCCACCAGTGAAGCCCCCGTGCCCATAGGTATGCTTACTTAAGAGTTCACAAGGCTCAAAGGCAATACAATAATACTCATAGCACTGTTGGGTAATTTAATTGATCTTAAATTACTTTATAAATTATCGATGAGGGCTTGTAAATTGATGAAGTGCATGTGCACCATTTGTGTTAGGATTCTTTATTATGTGAGTAATTTAAAAAATGAATTAGGATGTTTTCATGCACATGTTTTATCTAAGAATCACTCGAAGTAAAAATATTGTCACTCTTGCAAGAAAGGAAAGTATCACACTCATAGAAATAAACCTAAACTGAAGTGCATAAATAAATGGAAAAATCAAATCTAACTCCTCTTCACACTAACAGAAAAGAAGAAGCTAATCTTAAAGTGCATAAATAAATATCACACTAGCAAAATCAAATTCTTCTTCACACTAATTGAAATAAAACCTCGAACTAATTACAAATTCCAAATCAAATGATTCTACTTTCTACCTATCAATCAAAATTTGCAT
This sequence comes from Pinus tabuliformis, assembly GCA_031772625.1. Classification (NCBI taxonomy): domain Eukaryota; kingdom Viridiplantae; phylum Streptophyta; class Pinopsida; order Pinales; family Pinaceae; genus Pinus; species Pinus tabuliformis. The sequence continues at coordinate 805,225,444 of CM062817.1, read as the reverse complement.
GTGCATAATGAATCCCTTTGATTATTTTCTTCATCACTCACACAAAGAGATTCGATTTATGAAAGAAATTCTATAAAAATAATTATACAACAAATTCTATTACAAAATATATATCAAATTCTATATTAACTGTTACCAACGTTCTTCTAAAGATCAAATTTATAATCATTGTGATAACTTAATCCTACGAAACAAAAAGCTTAACTAGAAATAAAAATGAAACCTTACAGCTCGTAGGGGGCCTTCCCGTGAGTGTAGGTATGCAGAGATCAACAAAGGTTAATCATGCATTAATACACACAACACAGTGGATTCAAGAGCTCAATTATTCGAATGCAAAGAGTTTTTAAAATAATAACCAGTCATGTGTATCATTGTGCCGAAAGGCAGGTTTTATAACCCCCTTTGTTAAACTGTTTGGAGATTTCTAGGCATATCCTTCTCAAAAGAACATCTTAAAATAACATTGTTTAAATAAAATATCGATTCTTCATGATTTTCTATCAAAGAAGGAAATCGTGAGGCAAAATATCATCTTCAATCAACGATCTTCTCACTCACCTGATTTGTCTTCGGTCTTTTCGTTGGGTTGACTTTCAAGTTGACTTGCTCATATGGGCGTCCTTATCACCTTGCTAGATCAGAGGAATATGTGGATATCGTTGTGCTGGTTGCCAACTACCTGTTCATATGCTTCGTTCCTCAACTGATGTTTCAGAACTTGTAGATTCTTCAAGTAAGCTGTAAAATCGATTATTAGCTGCATAATTGATGCAATTCGGTAGCTTGTGCAAATATTAAATCAAATAATAAAGAAACAATGAAACTATGAATAAAAGATGATTAAATACCTGTTTTTTCCAATAAACTTGCAAGATGACACTTAATTGGAGTTATTATGGTAAAAAAGGAAGAGAATGGAGTTTAAGGAAGGTGTCAAAAATGAAAATTTTTGGTTTTCAACATTCCCCCACACAAAAGATATTGCATGTCCTCATGCACAAAATTTCAAAATTTTGTAACCCACTCTGTCACTGAGCTACCTCTGAGGCTTGAGAAGAACATCTAAATTAGTACTTTTTGCTTTTTTGACACCGATTTTCATCCTTGGTTTCTTCATTAAAATCCCGCATTGCAAACTCCCGATTTTACTTCCAAGAAGTTTATTTTTAGCTTTTAACTTCTTGTTTTTCTTGTACCAATGGCAAATATGTAGGAAAATATTAACATTTTGAGTTCTTTGAATGTCATTTTGTACGTTCATTGCTTCATGTTCTTGCTTCAAATACTTGTTTAACACTTCTAGTTCATAAATTTTCTATTTAAGAGTATTTTCAATTCTAGATTCTTCTGGAGGGCTGAAATGAACTTCTTCATTTAGAAATTCTTCTTGATTTGAAGATAAATCAACAACTTTTCCTTTGGCTTTTTATTCAATAGATTCTATATAATCATAGATTTCTTGTTGGACAGGGTCGATTTCTGGGGTCTTTCTTGTTGGACTTGCAATTGGTGATGGTATTCTTTCTTCTTCTTATTCTTCTAAATCAACAAACATGGAGATTGTTTAATGGTTGATTTCATAAGTTGTGCACTTCTTATTGATGGTTTTTTAGCAGTGAAAACACATTTTTTCTTGCTAATTTTGGCTTGCTCTGTTCCTTCTTTTGATGGGCCTTCATCTGTATTGACAAATTTCTTCTTTCTAAGATTTTATAAAACATTTGCAAGAGGGGTTTTATCATCAAAATCCTTCTGTGTGTGCCTGTCTCGTTGTATTTCTTATGCAAGTAAATCTTTATTTTAAAGCTTAGGGTTTGAGGGAAATTCTGTCGACTTCTTCTTATTTTAGAACTGGGTTCATCTTTCTCAACTTCCTTAAAATGATTTAGAACCAAAAAATCCTCCCAATTATCCCCTTTACTCCTCAAATGAGATTCAATAAAAAAATTTAATAACCTGTGATGATACAAAGCATTGTCAATAAACTGTATTTTCCTTTGGATGTTAGCGACCATTTTTCTTAAACTACAGAGCATGAAATATGGCAAATTGATTTCATTGCCATCAATAAAATGCATCATCAACCGAGCATGATAGAAGAACATATCCCCAAATCTACCCACACAAGTTATAAACTTTTGAATGACTAATAAAAAATTTCTCCATTTACTTTTTAAAGTTGTTACTGGAATTCCTTTCTTGAAAATGGAGATGTCCATACCTGGGTTTTTAAGGAAGATCTCCTAGTCTTTTTCTTTGATTTTCCAATTTTTAAACCAACTTTCTCTGTTTCTTGGTAATCCTATAACTTCTGCCATAAACGACTCTGTCAAGGCCAACTTGATGCCTCCAATTTCTACTTTTATCACATCATAGGCCCGATCAAACGACTTTGTGACCTCCTTTTCATGCCCATAAAACTTCTCAAAGAACTGTAACCATCATGCTTGCTGCAATTGCTGCTTCACTTGTGGATAGGCTTCAAGAAACTTGGTCCCATTCAACTCAAAATGCACAATAAATCCCATGTTGAGGAAGTTTTAGTCCTTAATTGCCCTTTTTGATAGGATTATGAAGTTTTGGTAGCAAGGACGAGATTTGGGTAGCAGTTGAGATGTTTTCCACAGAGAAAAATGAAACAGAGCTGAAGGAAATAAGATATAATGCAAAGAAAATGAGATGGGATACAGAAGAAGTGGGATGATATAAGGATGAATTGGAATAAATTCAAATTATGGCAAGGTTTTAATGACATTCATATCTTGTGATAAGACATGATTATAAAAAATTTCATGAATTGAATTGTGAAAACCAATGTTATGTCATGACAAGGGTAATCATTATGTAATATGGTGGAGGAAACGATTATTAGTTTTAAAATAATCATCTATTTATATCATAATTCAATGTTCTTTTAATATTTGACTAATATTACATACCTTTCATTCAACCTTACTGATTTGTTCTTTTGTAGGTTACTTAGGTTGCTTTGGCTGTAATATGTCAAGTCAGCTGCGAAATTTCATGAGTGCTGCATACTATTGATAATTCTGTAGCTGTTTTATTTATACAAAAGAGGAATAAAAGAAATCAGACAAGAATAGGGAAATTAAAGAAAATCTAGGCTACCAAGAATTGTTGGTTTTCAACTTAGATTTTCTGTATAAACATGCCAACAAAGTTGGTTTTAATGTTTATACATTTTTTTTTGTTTATATATATATATATTAAATAAGGTAGAAAGATAAATTGGAGAGGAACAAGAATCTTCCCTGTCCAACTTCAAATCAAGATTATCTTGCAGATTTCTAATGAACTCTTCCTTTGTCAATGGTTTATGATATATTTGTAATCTATGACCATTTACAAGGAAAGTTAATTTTTCTTCATCAATGGTTTTAATTTTGACTGCTCCATTATCAAAGGCAATTTCAATCTCATAAGGATCAAGTCAATGACTTTGAAATTTTCCTTGAAAATCTTTGAATTTAGAATAAAGAAGTAATGCCCAATCACCCGATTGGAACTTACTATCTTTGATAAAATTATCAAGCCCTCTAGATCTTTGTTGTTGAACTATGTTGGTTCTATGAATAACATCTTGTCGTATCTTATCAAGTTCATTCAGTTTATCTGTTCTTTGTTTTTGGGCTTCTGATAGATCAAGACCCAATTTGACTGCTGTTTTGAAGGTATTTATTTGGAACTCAATAGGAAACATGACTTGCTTCCCATAAAAAAGTTCGTAAGGAGTATTATCTGTTGTGTTTCTCCATGTGGTACGATATGCCCATAAAGCTTCTGGAAGCTTTTCTGCCCAATCCCTTCTATGCAGATGTACAATTTTGGTAGGAATTGCTTCAAGTACTTTATTAGTAGCTTCAACTTGTCCATTTGCTTGCGGATGATATGGAGTGGATTTACGATGTTTGATTTTGTATCCCTCCATTATCTTTTGTGCCAAATTGGACGTAAATTGAGTAACTTGATCTGTCACAATTTCCCTTGGAACACCAAAATGAGTGAAAATATCCTCAAAAATAAATGAAACTACAACATTTTCAGTAGCAAAAGGAAGTGATTTAGCTTCTACCCATTTTGTGACATAATCTATACATACAAGAATGTACCTTTTTTGCCTTGATGGTGGATTTATTGGACCAATAAGATCCAAAGCCCACTTTTTAAAAGGTTTAATAAGTACACAAGGTTGTAAAGGCATCTCATATGAAGGAACAAGCTTTCCCATTCTCTGACAACTATCACATCTCTTAACATATTCTTTGGCATCTTTAAAAAGAGAAGGCCAATAATATCCTAAGAGAAGGATTTTATAGGCAGTCCTTTTATCAACAAAATTTCCTCCACATGGTTCATTGTGACAAGCCTTTAATATTTCTGGTACTTCATCTTCTTTAACACATCTTCGAATGATTAAATCAGGCCCTGTTTTGTACAATTCTCCATTTATCCATGAATAAGATGCACTGGTTTGAATAACTTTCCTTTTCTCCCGAGGAGACAAATATGAAGGTAACTTTCCTATGGCCAAATAGTTAGCAATATCTACAAACCAAGGAGATTTAATAGATACTGCAAAAAGATATTCGTCAGGAAAATTATCTTTTACAAGAACATCCTTATTATCATTTTGGATTCTAGATAGAAAATCAACAATTGTATTCTCCTTTCCAGGCCTATCCAAAATAGTAATATTGAATTCTTGTAATAATAATAACCATCTTGTAACTCTTCCATTAGTAATTGATTTATTCATTAAATATCTAATTGCAGAGTGATCTATGTGAACAAAAGTTTCATAACCAGTGATATAATGTCAAAATTTATTAATGGCATGTACAACAGCTAAAAACTCATTTTTTGTTACAATATAATTCAACTTTGTAGGAGTCAATTTTTTACTTGTATAATAAATGGCATAAGGAGTCAAATCTTCCTGTCCCAATACAACTACTAAGGTTGTATCTAAAGCATCGATTGAAATATGAATAGGGAGACTCCAATTTGGTCCTCTTAAGATGGGTGCTTCAGAAATATTTTCTTCAACGTTTCAAAGACTTTTTGGCAATCAGAATTCCAAATGAATTCACAATATTTTGTAAGTAATTTGAAAAGTGGAGAGGCTATCTTTGTGAAGTTTTTTTATGAACCTTCTATAATAACCAGTAAAACCAAGAAAACTTCTAACATCTCTTTGACAAGCATGAACTAATAATTTGGAAATAACTTCTAATTTAGATGCATCCACTTTGACTCCTTTTCCTGAAATGTGGTGGCCTAAAACAATTCCCTCGGCAAACATCATAAAACATTTTTCATGGCTTAAGGAGAGATTTGTTTCTTTACATCTAATGATAACCCTTTCTAAATTTTCAAGAGTTTCCTCAAAAGAATTACCATAGACAGTAAAATCATCCATGTAAACTTCCACACAATCATGAATTAGATCCGAAAAAATGCCTAGAATTGCCCTTTGAAATGTTGCAGGTGCATTGCATAATCCAAAAGGAAGTACTCGGTAAGCATAAGTTCCCCATGGATAGGTGAAAGTTGTTTTGTCTTCATCATCCAGGGCTACTTGGATTTGATTATAACCACTAAAACCATCCAAGAATGATTTTCCCCTGCTAATGTATCAAGGACTTGATCTATAAAGGGAAGTGGAAAACGATCTTTCAAGGTAGCTTTATTCAATTCCCTATAATCGGTGCACACTCTCCATTTTCCATTTTTCTTTGGAACAATCACTAATGGTGAGACCCATTGACTATCCGATATTGGGTAAATGAAATTCACATTTAACTGTTTTTGTAACTTCTCTTTAACAATTTCCCTTAGATTTGGATTCATCCTTCTTTGGGATTGTCGAACTGGTCTAACATTTTCTTCAATATAGATATGATGCATACAAGTATTAAGATCAATTACTTTCATATTAGTGTATTCCCATGCATAAGCAGAAGAATGTTCTTGTAACATCTTTATCAATTCTTTCTTTTTGGATTCTTCTAGATTATCATTGATATTCAAAGTTTTTCCTGGAAAGATTTATATTAAAGAATTGCCAAATTTTTCCATAGAATGTAAAGCCATTTGATGAGATGATAAATATTCAACATTGCATTGTTCTTGAAAATTTTGGCCTTGTTCATAATACGAGGAAGAATAATTATTATTCATTAAATTTAAAATTTAATCTTCTTCATCTATTTTTGAAGTACCAAATATTGGTTGTATATCAAAGTATTTGTTATCATCATCTATCCAAACTTCACTTTCTACTTCTATTGTTGTTTTTGTAGGAGGATATAGTGTGAATTTATTAGTAGAGATTCCATAAGAGATAAACATATCACCAGATCTACAACTTATAAAAGCATTCGCTGTAGCTAACCATGGTCTTCCTAAAATCAATGGGTGTCCTCCTAAATTATTATTGGGAGTTAAAATAATAAAATCAATAGGATATTCTCAAGAATATAAGGAGACAGATACATCTTCTAACACATCATCTGGTTTGATAACATATCTATCTGCTAGCTGTAGTAATGTTGGCATGTATTAGCTGGCAAAGGGACTGGGAAGGCGAATCATACTCAGACTTGGATCAGGAACTCACACAACGCAGAATACGCCACTCCAACCAGCAGGACAAGCTCAGATGGGGTCACAAGCACAAAGGCACATTCACCACCAAAGAAGCACATCAGCTGCGCTACTCAAACAACCAAGAGAATCAAGACCAAATTTGGGCACGAGTCTGGCTTCCAGGGCTTTGGCCCAAAATTTCAACCTTCCTATGGTTGCTCAGTAAAAGGCATATACTTACTTGGGATAACTTGATAAAACGAGGATTCATTGGGCCCTCTAGATGCCCAAACTGCAATCTTCACACTGAGACAATCAGCCATCTAATGGAGTCCTGTCCACTTGCAAAGCAGCTCTGGGAGAGGGTGGAGTCCTGCAACAAAAGAGCAGCACCAAGAGGCGAGGATGTAACGGACAATATCAGGAAATGGGACAAGAACCCGTTCCGAAGCCAACTCCTCAATACCTTATGGGATCTCATTCCAGGTTTTCTGTACTGGCTTCTCTGGAAAGAGCGTAACTCTCGCATCTTCAACAATACCTCCCAGACAATAGATGCTCTGTGGCTTATCTATAAAAGAAATATCCAGGAAACCTTAGCCATAAGAACCTGGTATGACACTGATATGCCAGAAGCGCAACAGGAAAGGGACATATTTAAAGAATGGAATCTTGACCTTTCAGCCTTTGCAAAGGTCATCACACGCCCCCCTAGCAGCCCCACCTCCCCGTCCTCATGGTCCCTACCAGCTCTTAACTCTTTCAAGCTCAACTTTGACGGAGCAGCAAAGGGTAATCCTGGTCCGGCAGGTTATGGAGGAATCATCAGAAGTCATACAGGCGCACCCATGCACATCTATTATGGCTCTCTCGGCAAAGATACTAATAATGTAGCAGAAATGGAAGGACTTTGGCAAGGGATCTGTGTTGCAGAGCAACTTCACTTCTTTCCACTGGAGGTAGAAGGCGATTCTCTGATCCTTATCAATGCTGCCAAGAAAATCCAAGCAAGAACACCTGCGGACAAAGTAGCAACCAGCTGGAGACTTTTGAGCAGGTTGGAATCCTTGGAAGCAAAGCTTACAAATCCACATAGCCTCACCTTTCAGCATGTGCGAAGAACAGCAAATCAGGTCGCCGATAGATTGGCTAACCAAGGAGTTTCTCACTCATCAACCTACTTCTCAGGATCCTTGGACACAGTTGAAGATGAACACCTCAAAAAAGACTGCATCACTTTGGTGCAAAAGGATCTTTCCCCCCCGGATGCGGGTGGCTGTTAGATTTACAGGGCTCATGGCTTGTCAGCAGGGCAGGTGTCCGCCCGGACAAGCCACGTATACCCAGAGGACGTGCCTTAACCATTCCGGCATGCAGCATTTAAGGAGGGCAGTTATGGTTCGCTACAGAGACGTCCCCTCGGCATTCACTGCGCGCATTGAGAAACGATACATGGCGCTTCATAGCCGGAAGTTCTCGGACATTCTCCCGCATTTCTCGTCTGCTCCTGTTCTGGTCTTGAGGGAAGTGGCGGAGGCTCATTGTTTCGGCTCTCATTCAGGCTCTGAGAGCGACTGTGATGGTTCAGGGGCCATAGACTGGGGCAATTGGAGAGCTTCCGGGCAGTCTGGTCGTGCACCTGGGAGATTGGCGGTGCTGCAAACCTTCCATCCGCAGTCTGGCTGGGGAATTGGGCGTCTGGTTCAGAGGGACAATCTGTGTGTGCACACTCGCCATCCGCTCACTTTCAGTATGCAGCGTGAACGTCAACGGGGCACAAGTAGGCGTGGAAGTTACAGTGGAAGAGCCCCTTCTCCCTCTTCCTCAATTGAAGAATCCTCTGAACGCAGAAGACCGAGAGGAAGGCCACCGTGCAGAGGAAGAGTAGCGGAACCTCCGGAGAGAATGGAATGCGGGCACACTGAGCACCCAATGGTAAGATATCGCCTTCCATGTACTCTGTCCAATTCCACCTTCTTCGTAACTGTTTCAGTGGAGCATTGCAGCAATCCGTGGGGTGATGATGAAGCTCCTCGTGCCAACCCTCCGCGTATTCCTGAGGTTGTTCCCACTGTGGACATGGAATTTCCGGCCATTAATATGCTGAGGCCTGTTCATGATCCTGGAGCCGGCCCGAGTGAGCCTGTGCAGCGCAATGCTGGTAAGGCTATTCTCCAGCCTCCCTGTTGCAAGATGGAGAATGAGCCGCAGACTACGGAAGAAGATTAGTTCACGCTCCAGGTTTCACTGCATGGATTTTTCTCTCTGTCCGCTCCTTTCGCGACTACATATGTATCTGCACTTTGTCATTTTGTACTTCTGTCCATCTCTGTTATGGTGTCGGTTATCTGTTACTTCTGTTATGGTGTCGATGTCCTCCATGTGTTTCTGTTGCTTCAGTCCATGTGTCGGTTACATAAGTGTCACTCTGGTTTCCAGATTTTGTAATCCTGGTATGAATACTCTCGAGTTTACTGTCTGTCCCAGGACAAGTTTTATAGGGCCTCGGCCCTGTTGTAATACTGTTGATGTAATTTTGCTCTTGCTGTAATATAATTTAGCTCAGTCTTATTTAGAAAAAAAAAATGTTGGCATGTATTAAAGATTAGAAAGTTTTAATTGATCCATAGTTTGTTTACTCATCATATTGATAGTTGCTCCTAAATCGATCAATGTGTTCGAAATCTCGACACCATTAATTTGTGTTTTTACAATGAGACTACCTGGATCTACATATTTAGGAATTGCTGGTTTTCCCATCATAATATCTGTAATTTTTCCAACTAACTCGATTTTTTTGACTTTGATTTTTAGATCTCGAAGCAACCACAATACTCATTTTTTGTTTTCGACGTTTCGAGTCAATACCATGACCCATCATCAGGGAAAAACTTGCAACGAAGAGAAAGAGAGGGAGGAAATAAATAGGGTTTTTTTGAAAGAGGAAGGAGGGAGCCGACCAGTAGTTCAATAAGTGAAAAAACAACAGAAAATAAAAATAATGATTTTGGAAGAAATACTTTATCACATTATTTTAATTTTTAATTTATTTATTTTAATATCTTAAGAATACAATAATAATTAATATAATTAAATATGTTATTATAGCAATTTTTGTTTTACTTTAAAGTCAATATAGACGGATCAATAATGGATAGCTTAATATAAGGGCATATTTATTATTCCCTACAACACAGGGTCAGGGTAATAACGTATTAAAAAAAAATTGATGTTGACATTAAATCTAAGTTGTCCAAAAATTTATGAAACTTTTTCAAAGTTTAAGATTATATATTAAAATTTATTATTTTTAAACTATATTTAAATTCATTTATCTAAAATACTATTGGTTCAATTCTTTCACCTCTTATTATGTAATGATGACAGATGTACTTCACGAAAAACATCTATTAATTATTCAAACATTAAAAAACATAAAATTATCACTCGATGATTTAGTATTTTTATTTACAAGGTGTATTATGCACCTATTAAGAGAAGTCATTTAGTCATGCTTTTAATAAAATTAATTGTGCACTGATGCTATTCTGCACCGAATCCAGCACCGAGATTTGGTTGATGGCCTGATAAAGATGGAAACAGCTCTGTCACAAATGTATCCCATTAAAGATATGAAAAGCCAACCGTACACTTAATATTTTAGAGCTCAGAATTGTACTCTCCTCTTTAGCTAAAAGTCTAGGGTTTGTATGCAAGTACTAATAAGCAAAACCCTAGCGGATCTAACTGGATGATCAATAGCCATAAATGCCAGGAAATCGGTAGAACGATACCGTGATTAATGATCAAATATAAAATTATGGTAGTGTGAAATATGGAGGAGAATATTAAATGCAAGTCCACAATTCAAAAATTCGAACAGAGGGATAGTCGTACCATAGGATTAAATCTCATCATGTAATGTTTTCTTGAACCATTAGTGAACTTGGACGCAACGTTTGAGCCGATTTCAGAGCGAACCTTGCTAAAAATATCCAAAACAATTTATTGAACTTTATACCCTCATCTTGTGATTCAAGATTATAAGATGGAAAACTATTCCTTAGATAACTAAATGAAAATTAAATATTCCCTTAGCTATGGGATTAGGGAGCAATATAATTTTTTACGAAAAAAATTGATTAAAAAATTATTATTTATTATTGTGCAATCACGAATTAAGTAAGAAGTATGGAATAATAAGATTTTTAAAATTACAGCAAATAAATGCTGATTAAAAATATTGTAATAAATAAAAAAGTAATTGTTAAAGTTTTACTTTGTAAAATTGAAAATTATTTAACATTTTTTTACCAAAATAGATGGTCAAACAAAAACCCAATGCATAATACCTCCGAGAGGCAGGCGTAATAGAGTATACATCACGAAGGATAACGCGTACTAAAAGTTGATAGACGATTTCATACATAAACACATATAATAGCTTATGGAGATAATACTATTATAATATTATCACTATCTAATGATATTATCATGTTTATGTACAAATCAGCCAAAGTACATATTATCCTAAACCATGTATAACTAATGGTTAATTTACTAAAATTCACGTTAAATGATTTAATATCTATTATTTGATATTGTAAAGTTATATATAAACACTTTCACGTTATTAGGGCCATACATATAAACAAACTAATTTAATATTTAAAATTAGGTTGGCTTTAGTCAACGTTTATAACATGTGTTTATGTACGTTTATTATAATAATAATGCGTTTGATAACATTTGTGACATGGGCCTCTAATTTAATGATACTTAAAATAAGCAAGAATATCTACAAAGTAGCCCTTGTTCAAATACAATAGTTAGTTCATACATTTCAAAATTCAATAATTAAACTAAGCTGCAGAGAAATGCTAGCTGTGCGGCCTTGTTAAGATAAAGTTTAAAGATAATAAATATAAATTTTACATTGTAATTATATTTATATTTTTTATTTATTTTTTAATTAATTACATTTTATTTTAAAGTTTATTTGGGAAGCTTTATTAAAATAATTATTAAGCAAAGGTTAATGATAATATATATAAATTTTATTATAATTAATTTCATTTTGCTCTAAATAAACTTTTATTTAAATCATTTTTCATTATATTTTAAGGTTTATTTTAAAAATTTATTAAAATAACTATTAAGTAGAGGATAAAGATAATATATATAATTTTATTATAATTGATTTTTAATTTAATTAATTTCATTTTATTTTAAATAAAATTTTAAATAAATTAATTTATATTTTACTTACTAGTATTAATTATAATATTAATAGTACTTATTGCTATTAATAATATAATTAATAAAACTAATAATAAAATAATAAGGCATTATTAATATTAATTAGGGTTTCATAATACTAATGACTAATGAATTGATAGGGGAGGTTATACTAAAAGGAATTTAAGGAATAAAAAGGGGAAGGGAAATAATGAAAATGAGAAGCTTAGCTGAGGGAGGTTGATAAATGATTATTTAATGAGTTGGGAATAAGAGAAGGAGGTAGGGAAAGAGGTTAGGATAGGAGAGAGAGGAGATATTATTAGGGGAGGGGGACGGGAGAGGGTGACGAGGTAGGATTTTGAGAGAGCAGGGGAATCTAAATTTTGCTTATTTCTAAGTCCCCATCCCTATTGAGATTAAGTGGATGCTTAATATTTCAAGGGCCTCTCTCATTTTCCGTTTAGATTTATGGTTTTCATTAGCGATGACCTTCTTTTCTTTTTCTTCCTGGTTTTTTAATGCTTAACTCCCTGATTGTCTTTGCAAATATTGGTATTTCCCTTATAGCTTGTAATAAAAGAATTTTGATGCAAACATTCTTCAATTCATCTAACATATCATATTTAGGCAACACAATTTGTTTTTCTATTCCTTTGTCAGTTTTTAGCCTTTCAGGAAAAGGTGGATTCGAATAGAAACAAAATGTTGTTCTGCAATGTGAGTTGAGTTTATTGAAGTATCATGTATAGGGGTGCTTTCTTTTTGAGGAATTTCTTCTTGATTAAGAGATGTTTCTTTCTCAAGGGGTTCATCCTCTCCAGATTCCTGAATAAAAACAAATGGTAGCTTATTTTCCAAAACTCTACCAGATCTAAGTTGGACATTATTTAGATTTAATGGAGTTATCATGCAAGCTTGGAAATTCTGACCTTCTATATTGTAAACATGTTGTGAATTTTTATTATTCGGATTTGGAAGTGGCTGAGTAGGTAGTTGATTGGTTTTTTGGGGGTATGATGTGGATGGTAATGGAAGTGGTTGATTAAAAGGCTAAGTTTGAATTTGAGATTGTGGAAAGGAGTTTGATTGAGGAGGATAATATGGAGGTTGATATGGGATAAATGGTTGTTGAAATTGATTATATTGAGGATTCCTAGGAGGATATTGCCAACCTTGTGTCCATAATGGATTTTGAGGTGGCCAATTTTGCCAAGGCATTGGGGTATTCCAATTGTTCTGAGGTTGTGAATATGATTGGCATTGACGATTAAGACATTGTACTATGTTTGACTTTTGTGGTGGCCATGGTCTTTTACCAATAAAACAAAGTGACTCAACTTGGCTTGTTTCAGCTTCATTTTGTAAGACTGCTTTAAGTCCAGGAATTGAAGGGAATTCCTTTGTGATATGACTTTCTACACAGATAGCACATATTTCTACACTATCAAGAGGACATTCTCTTAGAGCATGTTTCTTTCTGCATTTAGGACAAAAAATTGATAATGCAACATTTTCAACTTTTTGCTTGTTTTGAATCTTAAGGGTATCTATTTGTTCACTAGGACTCCCTAAAAGATCTTTTTTGAAGTTGTTAAGCAAATTTCCTATTTTTTCTCTAATTATCGTCCTAGTTGTGGATTTATTAATCCTAGACATAACATGGTCTCTTGGATTTTTCTTGGTTATAGCTTTTCCTCTTGAAATGTGTGTACATAATTCACAAATTTCTCTAAATGATAACTGAAAAACATCTCCTTTTCCCATTAAATTGAGAAGATCTTCCCACTCATCTCTAATGACATTTAGCAAAAGAGCTTTCAAAGTTTCTTCATCTTAGCCCTTTTAACATTATAAGCAAATCTTTCAATCAAATCTTCAAGATTTTCATCCTCTTTTTGCATCATTTTAAAGACTTCATCTTTAAGGTTATGACACATACAATAATATTTGTATTTGTCTAAGAACACATTCTTCATTTCTTCCCATGTTCTTATGGTATGTGTTCCTAATCCCATAAACCATTTAAGTGCTCCGTATTTAAGAGTGGCTAGAAACAATTTCAATTTTTGAGAGTCAAGCAAATAGTCATTAGATCTACACAAGACTTTAAACTAAAAAGAAATGTTTTAGGATGCTCATGTCTTACTCCATGGAAATTAGGGAGGATGGATGGTGAGATATTCTTCATTATAATTGTGGTATCTTCATCTAATATGGGAAACCCAAAAGGTTCTGGATTTCCTCTACCACCTCTTCTATTTCCTCCTGTACCTCTTCCACCTCCAATCATAATTTCATCATTCACATTATGTTCTTCTCCTTCTCCATCCATTTTAGATTCCTTAGACCTAATATAGGGTTCTTCAATTGGTTTTTTTAGCTCCTCTTCCAGTTCTTCTACCAATGGCATAAAATAATGTTTCTTCTTCCTCCTCACTAGGAACTTCCGATTCTTGTCCTAGAAGTTGTTCTCTAGTTGCATATAGAAAGATTACTCCTTCTGTTGGGGATGTAGGTTCGTCTACTATGGCTTCAGTAAAGGAAGTCGGTGAATCTTTCAGTTGGATATCATATCTATATACCTCAGGAAGTATATGTCTACTTGCAAATGATGGAATATGAGTTTCAGTGGATGGTGTGGCACTACGAGGTCTTGGTGGCATGAGTGGTGATGTTGGAATTTAACTCAGACCTCTACGTATAAGGCTACCCCTAGAATCTCTTTCCCTATGCATACATATCTTTTTATCATTTTTTTAATGAAAAGACTCCTAATAAATAAACAAATCCTATATACACTTCCCTGACAATGGTGCCAAAATGTTTGGTAATTTAATTGATCTTAAATTATTTCATAAATTATCGACCAGGGCTTGTAAATTGATGAAGTGTATGTGCACCATTTGTGCTAGGATTCTTTATTACGTGAGTAATTTCCAAATTGAATTAGGATGTTTTCATGCACATGTTTTTATCTAAGAATCACTCAAAGTTAAAATATTGTCACTCTTGCAAGAAAGGGCAGTATCACACTGACAAAAATAAATCTAAACTGAATTGCACAAATAAATAGAAAAATCAAATCTAACTCCTCTTCACACTGACAACAAAGAAAGCTAATATTAAAGTGCATAAATAAATATCACACTAGCAAAATCAAAATCTTCTTCACACTAACAGAAATAAAACCTTGAATTAATTACAAATTCCAAATCAAATAATTCTGCTTTCTTTCTATCAATCAAAATTTACAAGTGCATAATAAATCCCTTTGATTGTTTTCTTCATCATTCACCCAATGAGATTAGATTTATAAAAGAAATTCTATAAAAAGAATTATACAAAAAATTATATTACAAAATTTATAGAAAATTCTATATTAACTGTTATTAACGTTCTTCTAAAAATCAAAGTTATAATCACTGTGATAACTTAATCCTATGAAACAGAAAGCTTAACTAGAAATAAAAATGAAACCTTATAGCTCCCAGGGGGCCCTCTTGTGAGTGTAGGTATGCAGAGATCAACAAAGATTAACCACGCATTTATACACACATCATAGTGGAATCAAGAGCTCAATTAATCGATTGAAAAGAGTTTTTAAAATAATAATTAGTCATGTGTATCATCGTGCTGAGAGGCAGGTTTTATAACCTCCTTTGTTAATATGTTTGGAGATTTCTAAGCCTATCCTTCTCGACAAAACATATTGAAATAACGTTGTTTAAATAAAATAACGATTCTTCATGATTTGTTATCGAAGAAGCAAATCGTGAGGAAAAATATCAGCTTCAATCAACAATCTTCTCACTCGCTTGATTTGTCTTCGGTCTTTTCCGTTGGGTTGAATTCCACATTGACCTGCTCATAAGGGCGTACTTATCAACTTGCCAGATCAAATGAATACGTGGATATCTTTGTGCTGGTTTCCAACTACTTGTTCATATGCTTCGTTCCTCAACTGATGTTTCAGAACCTGTAGATTCTTCAAGTAAGTTGCATAATCGATTATTAGCTACAAAATTGATGCAATTCGGTAGCTTGTGAAAATATTAAATAAAATAATAAAAAACAATGAAACTATGAATAAAATATGATTAAATACCCGTTTTTGGCAATAATCTTGCAAGCTGACACTTAATTGGAGCTATTATGGTAAAAAAGTAAGAGGATGGAGTTTAAGGAAGGTGTCAAAAAGGAACAATTTTGGCCTTCAACAAGAACGAAGCCATTATAACAATATTTACCAAGGCATTATAGCTCATCATGTCACTTGCAGCGATTTGAACTTGGGTGGGGAAGATAACATCCATTTTGCTCAACCACTTGAGATAACCCAAATTGACAAATTGAAAGAGTTTAAGGATAGAGAAAAAGATAAAGGTGTTGAGGAAAAACAATATTTGAGAGTTTCTTGGAAATGAAATAGAGTAATTCTATAAGTAGTGTAGTATAAAATCTCAAAATAATATTACATACACACCTCAACATAATGGAATTAACATAGAAAGAAAGAATAATACCTTGATGGAAAAAGAAGGAAGTATGTTAATTGGTGCATGATTGCTTTAATAATTATGGGTAGAGGTAGTAGGTATTGCATGCTACATGAAAAATGGATTGCCTTCATGAGAAATGGTTAATAAAACTCTATATGAAGCAAGGATTAATAAGAAACCATCTATTGTACAACTTAGATTTTATTGTTGTGATGCTTCTGTTCATGTTCTAAAGGAGAGTAGAAGTAAGTAGGACTAAAGTGTTGAAAAATGGCAACAAGAAATGCTAAAAATAGCAGTTTGGGTACCAGTGCTGGATTGGGAAACAGGGAATGAAAAATGGAAGTGCTAAAAATAGCATTGCTATTTTTAGCAGTTCAGGATGGATTCCTATTTTAGTCAGTCCTTGGACTAAAAATAGGAAGTAAAATTCGAATTTGGTCTTAGCAGCTATTTGAAAATAAATTAATTAATTCTCCATGAGTTAATTAGTTGTGAAAATTCAAACATGAAGTCTATGTGAGGACATGCAATAGTTTCTCCATTGATTGAGGGATTTATCCATTAGTTAAAGAGATAAGGTTGAGTTCTAATTTGAGTAGTAATTAGTTGGCTTAGTTAACAGAGTCAAGTCCAGTTAGATTGATTTAAGCAATTTGTTTAAATTAATGTGAGTTCAGTTAGTTAATGCTTGCATGCATGTAACTGTTGTACTTCAGATAAATGAAGATTCTCTCATGAATAACTCATGCATGTCAGTTCAGACAAAGACCCAATTGAGATCAGAGAAGGGATAGTGTACTATCAGTTGGATGAATATTTTTCCTATAAAGGAAGCTCATCCATGATGAGGATTTATCTCCTTCAGGACTGCGTAGTTGGATCAGAGGTTAGTGAGTGTGTGAAGAGGCCAATTCACATAAGTGGCTGCACTGGACCCAAATCAGAATTGTGCAAAGAAATAGGAGGCTCGGAGGACAGACCAGAGGTTAGATAGAGACCTTTAACTATCTATGAGCAACAGAGGTATTACAGAGAGAGCAGGATATCTTTTGAGTTGATTCTTTTTGTAATATTGGTTATATTTCCACTTGTATGATAATACAGAGTTGGGGTTTTAGGCTGAGGCTTTCCCCGAGTAAATTCTTTTGTGCTATGTGTGATTGATTTCTCCATATCAATTATATGTGTTCTTATTGATGTTGCTCATGTTCGATTAAGCTTCCGCTAAATTGGTTGTAGAAGTAGATCAAGTATTTTGCTTTAGTAATTAGTTGGCTCAGTTAACAGAGTCAAGTCTAGTTAGATTGATTTAAACAATTTGTTTAAATTAAAGGGAGTTCAGTTAGTTAATGCATGCTTGCATATAACTGTTGCACTTCAGATAACTGAAGATTCTCTCATGAATAACTCATGCATGTCAGTTCAGACAAAGACCTAGTTGAGATCAGAGAAGGGACATTGTACTATTAGTTGGATGAATATTTTTCCTATAAAGGAAGCTCATCCATGATGAGGATTTATCTCCTTCAGGACTGTGCAGTTGGATCAGAGGTTAGTGAGTGTGTGAAGAGGCCAATTCACACAAGTGGTTGCACTAGACCCCAATCAGAATTGCGCAAAGAAATAGGAGACTTGGAGGGCAGGCCAGAGGTTAGATAGAGGCCTTTGACTGTCTATGAGCAGCAGAGGTATTACAGAGAAAGCATGATAGCTTTTGAGCTAATTCTTTTTGTAATACTGGTTATATTTCCACTTGTATGATAATACAAAGTTGGGGTTTTAGGCTGGTGCTTTCCCCAGTGTTATATCTTTTGTGTTATGGTTGATTTCTTCTCATTCTCAGTTATATATGTTCATGCTTGATGTTGCTCATGTTCGATTAAGCTTCCGCTCAATTGTTTGTAGAAGTAGATCAAGTGTTTTGCTTTAGTACATTGCATTACCAGGTGATCTACAGTGGGAAAATCTACATAAAGCAGAAAAATGTGTCTTTAATGGTTGTAAAAATGGTGTAAAAGGCTACAAGATTTGGGACCAAGAAACAAGGAAAACTATTTATTGTTGAGATGTAATCGTTAGAGAGTAAATTTTACCTAAGTAAGACCAACCATGAGAGGAAGAACAAGAGATACTATTGTTTGAGTGAATGGAGGATCAAAATTTTATCTCAATAGAAGAAGATGAACTAAATGAAGAAGAACCTTAGAACATCAACCTTGAGGATATTGGTTTAGGAAAGAAGACAAATAGAAAGGTGTAGCCCCCTTAATTATTGTCAGAATTTTGTTTTATCTACCACTGATGATAATCTAGAATCATTGGGAGGTAATTAATATAAAATAAAATAAACTTTGGAAGAAGGCCATGGTTGAAGAAATGGAGGCCTTGGATGTAAACAAAGAACTAAATTTTGTTGAGTTTCTTGTTGGAAAAAAACATTTTGGTAGTAAAGTGGGTGTTCAAAAGAAGAAGGTAAATGCATAATGTAAAGTGAATATGTATAAATCTTGCTTTGTAGAAATTGATATTCCCACGTGGAGGTGGATTTTGGTGATATTTTCTCTTATGTTGTTGCTAAGTTAACTTCTAATAAGTTTATTTTTTCTATCGTAGCTACATTTCACCTTGAAGTTGAGTAAATCAATGCTAAGACAACATTTCTACATGGGAATCTATAAGTAGAAATATATAATTCGTAATGATAAGATCTTATAGTGAAAGGAAAGGTAGAATTAATTTGCAAACTAAAGAAATCCTTATCTAACCTAAAATGATCATTAAAGATGCCTTACCCAAATTTTGATATCTATGTTTTGGACGTTGGTTTTCCATGAAACAAAGTTATCTCCAAGTGTGCACTGCACATTTTGGTGATCAATTTGTTATCATAGTGTTGTATGTTGTTGGCATATTATTAACTAGAAACAACAAGGAAACAATCATGGATGGTAAGTCTCAACTATCATCTAGTTTGACACAAGGGATCTTGATGCTACAAATTTTATTTTGGGCACATACATTAAAAGTGATAGTTTAAACAAGAAACTATAATTGAATCAAAGGAAATATGATGATATGATATTGTAGAAGTTTAATATGCATGAATGTAATCAATTAGGAGTCCTATTCCTATGGCTATGAATTTATCCACACAATAATGTTGCAATGCACAAGAAGAGGTAGAGGACATAAATTATGTCCTTATGCTTTGTCAGAATGTAATTAGTCAAGATTCTTATTCTTGTAGGTGTATAGTATTTTTAGAATAATGTCCTAAGACACAAGAAGAGGTATAGGACATAAATCATTTTCCTTATGCAAGTGTTGTTGGAAATTTGATATATGTTATGGTTTGTTTGATGCCAGACAAATCATTCATGCAGACAAGAATGATCTCCTTGGATTCGATACCCAAATCTAGAACAAAACAAACATGAACATATAACTTTATCTAAGTCTATTGAAATCAAATTATAGATGAAAATAGAAGTAATATGAGCCCATCACTTTTTATCGACGTTTTTCCTCTCTAGTTGCTTGAATTTCTATAGCTTCCAGCCTTGTCCTTAGTGCTCACAAAGAAGACACCTGCAAACAATAGAAACAAATAAAACATAAAAGCACATCTAATCCAAAAATAATTTGATAAGACTTATATATCCGATCAAGGATATATATACCAAAAATCATCAAACACATAGGCAATGATTGGATGCTTTAACAAATATTTTAATTGAGATATTGGAGCTAAAGCCTTTATAAAATCAACCAAGAGCCCTCTCTCAATGGAAGATGGTTCTATTTGTAAGTTTTTGGGAAGGCTAAGGGAAAGAGGTTATGATTTAGACAAATAAGGGACGTGAGCTAGATCCAGACTGATCGAAGTAGATGTCATCCATGAGGCTTATCTTCTAGAAGCTTCCCTTTCTTTTTATTTTTCCTTTGTTAAAACAATGTCACATATTGTAGTGAAGCAACCTGTGACAATGTCACATCTCAACAGTTATACAAGATGTGTCAACCAGTTTTGGCATAGGATGTCAACGTGAAATCTGCAACATCTTCCCAAATTAAGGTTTTTAAAAGCATTTGAACAAGTTTTTCATCTTTTAGGGAGAGGTTTTTTTTCCATATTCTTCATGGATTAATGGAAATAACGCTTCATATGGAAAAGGATAGGGGCACGACATCAATTTCCATGAATGTGAAAAAATAATTTGTAAAAGAATGAAGTATGAAGTTATAAAAGGAGTGATAACTGGAATACTTTATCATGCAAAGGCATTGAAATAAGGAATGGACCGGTCAGAAGCCTAGGAAAGCTACCATTGAGGCATGCAAGATCCAAAGTACTTAAAATTTTGTAAATCAACTTCCCATATAATGTGCTAAAGTCGCTAGGAAGTGATTCATCATAGGAGGGCCTTGATGTATCCCCCATGAATGACACGAAGCAGGTACAAATATATGAAGTAGAATAGATCATGGAGTGATTTAGGACTGACTCAGGGATGGCCAACACAATAGAAGGCCTTAAGAACTATAAAAAAATGGCTAACTTGGGTTGAAATTCTCTTGAACATATTCACGACATGCCAACAGCCTTAACAACACTGAATCAAAGAAGTATCACATACCAAAGTATATGACTCTTGAAGGGATATTATCAACAAGTGACAAGCAAATTTCCCAAGGAGTGAAAGGGTGTCATGTTCAATAGTGACTTGCTACCATTAAATGTGTACAAATTTTATATATTCCCTTCCCAAATACCCCCCACCATTTCTGGAAAGTACCACTTTATTTTTAAGTGAGCTTGACGAGGATAACATATGATTGAAATATAAGCTCATTCTTTGGATGTGTCCTTCGGAGTATTTTTAATGAACCCTAGGAAGGAGTGGTTCGATGCCAATTTACATATCGTTATTTAAGTTTTACGAGTCTAATGAATGAATAACTTGATGTCTTTTTCATATTTAGAGAGCTTGAAAAAATTAAAATTAAACTCCAAGATGACTTTTTTGTTTAGATTAAGCGAGTCTGAAAAAAGGATAAAAGACAACTCGTTATATTCTTTTAACGTAAAATTTTAACGAGCTCCGAGAAAGTAATGCTTGGTGATTTTTCATATTTAGAGAGTTTGAAAAATCGAAAAGAAAAATCTAGTGAGGACCTTTTTTGTAAATATATTGAGTCCAAAAAAGGTTAAAAGTATGTTCACATCGAAAATTTGCGTTTCACCGTTTAACCTATGATTTGCACACACTTAAATGACCAAAAGCATCATAAATGCCCAAAAATGCATTAAAATTGAAAGAAAAATGAAGTACCCTAAGGAAAATTAGACAAAATGGTAAAGTAAAATAATAAAAAATGTTTTCATTCCTTTAAAAAGGAGAAAAGTCATTTTATTTGACCACTTTGAATTTACTAACATCCAAGGTGAAAAAACCCTCATTTTAGCTTGATCTTCGTGTAGCGATTTAGGGCACTCCAATGAACGATTTTCAACCTCGTTTCTTCCATGTAAGGGCTCTCAAGCCTCTCTTGATTTAATATATTCATTTTAATGTTTCTTTATGATTTAAATTGATTTCAAACTCTTAATTTGTTGGAAATTTCGCCCTTCAAGTGTCACACCTTTCCCATATTTTTTTTATAACTAGAACAATTAATATATTATAGATCAACGGTTGGGCCATGGCCTAATCAACCGACATTACAAGGAATTTTTAAGATCATTGTGCCTTTCTACTCCTAACATTTTTCCTTTAAAGTTTTGAGACTTAAAGGTGCATCGCATCGGCGATTGAAGGTTACAAAGAGGCGCCTTATGACACAAAAAGGAGCGATTAGCGAGCCCCGAGCAATCGCATTGGAGGAAAGCTGTCAGCGGTATCGGGACAAAGACCCAGACTTTTGGCGATGCGATCGGCCCCCGAAAGTTAAGGCCCCTAGATACTTGTCAGGCCTTTTAAAATTGAATGTATATAAATAACCCATAAAGCCTTCTGTCAGTGTTGAATTCTTATAAACCATTATGAAGAGAATTTCCACAAAGAAATCTTTTCTGCCTTAGTATGATCTTGGCACACAATTCAAGGTTCCACCTTTATCGGTATCGGGAATCGGCACATCCTCGGCTCTCTTTGCAATACTTCTCCTTCGTGACCGATATGCGATTTAAGTTGTCGGACTTCAAACTTTTTGGGCTCCTGCATATAACCACTTCGGGTCCGCGCCCATCGGCCCTTCACAACGCTCTTGGCTCTACCAAACCCCGATCCCAATCGGCCAACTTGTAAAATGAACTTCCGCCATTGATCTACTTTGGTTAGATTTGACGGTTCTCTCCCGTTTCAGACTTCAGACATTTTTTAGGCTTGGGCACATTACCACATCGGGTTTGCACCCATCGACACATCGTAGAAGGTCATGTCTCTACCAAACCCCGATCCCTGATCTGCCAACCTGCATGTTGAATCTCTGCCGTTGATCTATTTTGATTAGATCCGACGGTTCCCATATGTTTCGGGTTGATAACACACCCATGGGTTAACCACCCGATAAAGCGGTTTCCCCACCCTCCGCCACTGCTACGTGTCCTCCTCTTAGTGGAATCAGAGCCAAGCTCACGATACCACTTACCATTGCTAATGCTGCTCGAAAAACCACTTGTGGCTAGAAAACCCCCTTCCGCTGTTAACTTCTGCGCTCTTTCACGAGCGATGACCCTTGATCTGCTCCAATGATCGATTCCAGTAGTTCTAATTGGTTCATCTGATGCTGGATTTGGACCGTTGATTACTGAGATCCAGCGGTTGCTCGGGGCATGTTTTGCTTGGTGCATCGCTGTTAAGCTATGGAATGGTGGTCCATATGGGTTCATCTGAGTTTTTTTTTGAGAAACCCCTAAGTCAAACAACATCCTTCGTTGGCTTTGATATCTGCCTCCTTATTTGAGGTGCGGAGAATGTGAAAGAAGGAGGAAGAGATAAAGAAACATAGAAAGCCCCGAAACCTCTGGAGAGCATTGTTGAGAGCTAGATTGCTTAGGTGCTCATCTAAGTTTATTGACTTTATCAAGAGCTCTGAGTCTCCGAAGACCTGGAGAGCTGTGTGACCATGCTCTTGGGTAATCTGGCAGCCTTTAAGAAGCCCTAGAATTTCGGCCTGGTTGTTGGTACTCTGTCCTAGACCCCAGTTGTAGCTATCTATACGGGAGCCATCCTGAGAGTAGACCACTCCACCAGCACTAGAGATCCCTGGGTTGCCTTTGGAGGTGCCATCGAAGAAAACAATTACCTTTCCCTGCTTCCTCCACCAGGTTTGGAACTCTACATTTGGTGTTCTGATGCACCAAGTAGGATTAAATGTGGGGCGAGCAGGTACTTATTTGTTGACCTGAGTAAGAAGGGTACCCAACTAGCTTCGTTATTCAGTTATGAGAGTGTCATCTAACTTATTGGGGTAGTTCCCTAGAGCCTCCATTAGGGCCGCCTTAGCTTTGGCTACCATAGACAAGGGAGAGGACGGTACATTGTTGAATATCCAATTATTTCGAGCGAGCCAGAGTTTCCAGCAAATGAACTTGGGAATGGAGTGCCAGATCTGATTCCACAGAGAATTTGCTCTAAGGGCCCTAGGGCACCTTTCAGTCCAAGTGGAGAAAATTTCCACTACTGTGTTCTGGATAGGGGCGGGTGCATTGAGACCATGAAAGACGAGGACCCATACCGATTATGCAAAGGCACAACTTACAAAGAGGTGATATACGTTTTCGGATGCTGATCCACACAAAATGCACCAGTGCGGCCCTATAATGCCTCTGTGGGCAAGATTTTTGCCTGTCAGCACTTTCCTGTGGATAAGTAACCATGTGAAGAAGTTCACCTTGGGAATACCATAAATGTCCCGTGTACATTGCCAGATGGAAGGGTTGAGGACTTCATTTTGCGTGGGTTGCAAGACTGCAAAGCCAAGTGTAGGGGTGTAGACCCCTGTCTTCCCCCATCTCCAGAGATCCAATGTATGTAGGTTAACTGGTGTCGAGCCCTTCAGCTTATCCAAGAGAAGGTGCTTTTGATGTAATAGATGTGTTGGCAGGTTGTGGAAGACCCAATCTTCCTAGTTCCCTTGGCTGTCCCAAACAGAAATGTCAGATAGACTGTGCAATCTGTGTCGAGAGAGCCAGTCATGGAGATTAGCTAACTCCACTGTGTGTTCAAGGGGGGAATTGCCCATGATTTTATCTTGCCACATCATGATATTTGCTCCGTTTCCAGGCACCCTGTAGAGCTGGTTTTGGAAGGTGGCAAGCCCTTTTCTGCAGAGATTCCAGAGCGGTGTGCCTTTGGGAACTCTATCTGCTTGGAGATTTCTCAATGAGACTCCTTTGAGGTATTTATTCCGGAGGAGTTGGCTGACTGGGTGGTGTTTATTGGAGTAGAGTTGCCAAAGGATTTTGCCACCTAAGGCGATGTTTGCCAGTCCAGGGTCTCTAATCTGGAGACCACCTTCTAGCTTTGGCCTTTTCACTTTGTCCCAACTTACTAAGTGAAATTTCTTTTCGTTTCCTTTGCCTCCCTGCCATAGGAAGTTTCTGAGAAGCTGTGAAATTTGATCCATGATTGTCTTTGGTGCCAGGAGGAAGGAGGCCTGATAGATAGGGAGAGAGGAAAGGATAGACTTTATGAGGATTAGCTTTCCAGCTTAGTTAAGCCACTACCCACCCCAAGCAGCTATCTTAGTTTTAATCTTGCTGATGGCTTCATTCCAGAGTGAGGCTCAGTTTGCCCTAGAGTTAAAGGTAGTCACAGGTATTGAATTTTTTCCAGGAGGCATAGCCTGGAAAGTCCAGGATTCTAGCATTCGAAGTGTGGTTTGCTCCTCTGTGTTCCAGATGTACACTACACTTTTTCTTTTATTAATGAGCACTCTTGAAATGGTACAGAAGCTCTGCGAGGTCCCATTGAATTCCTTTGCTATTCTAGTGGAAGTTCCTCCCAGCAGAATAGAATCATCTGCAAACAAGGCATGGTTGATTGGTTCTAATCCAGTCGTCAGTCGGATGCCCAAGAGAGTACCTTTATTTCTTTCCGCTTTCAGTTTCCTACTTAGGGTGTCTGCCATTATTATGTACAAAAAGGGAGATTATGTACAAAAAGGGAGATAATGGGCATCCTTGCCTTATCCCCCTTGAAGCTTGGAAATAAGAGGTAGGTCGACCATTAACCAACGGGGCTATCCATGGTTTGTCAGTGCAAGCCTTGATCAGATTCACAAAAGCTGGGTTGAATCCAAAGGTAAGTAGAACTTTGTAAAGGAATGAAAGTTTTACCCGATCAAAGGCGTTGGTCATATCCAACTTGATCAACATCCCTTGTTCCTTCCTTTGATGACTGGAATGCATGGATTCTTAAACTCCCTTGCTCCTTCCTTTGATGACTGGAATGCATGGATTCTTGAACAAGTATCACATTATCTATAATATGTCTTCCTGCTACAAACCCTCCTTGACTGGGAGAAATGAGCTTAGATAGCAGAGGTTTTATTCTATTTGCAAGCAATTTAGCAAGAATTTTGTAAGAGACATTACATAGAGAAATGGGTCTAAATCTGTCAAAGGTAACTGGATTCACTTCTTTGGGTATTAGGACGAGGAAGGTGGATTTGGTACTATCTCCCATTTTAGCCTTTTTCTAGAAATCCTTTGCCATTCTTAGTAGGTCAGATTTGATGATTGTCCAACAAGCTTGTAGTAGTTTGCCGAGAAACCATCTGGGCCTGGGGCTTTGTCAAGCTCCATGTCCCAGATTACTTTACTAGTTTCTTCCTCAGTGAAGGGCTTCATAAGATTTTAATTATTCTCGTCGTTGACCAAGGAAGTGATCTGGGAGAGGAAGTCATTAGAAATCACCTCATCTCCTGTTCCATCCTCTATGTATAACCGCTGAAAGTGAGTTTCAACAGCTTCTTTAACTTGGGAAAAACCTTTGGCAACTATCCCATCTGCTGTGGTGATTTCTGAGATGTGATTCTGGGAGAGGCGTGCTTTGAACTGCCTGTGGAAGAAGGCTATGTTTCGGTCACCTGCTTTCAACCATAGGCTTCTGGACTTAAGCCTCCAAAATTCTTCTTCTTTTCTGAAAGAGCTGAAAGAAGCAAGTTGGGCTACTTGTTCTTTCTCCAATTCATGTGTGGTTACGTCTTTATCCTCCATCTCCAACTGTAAATCTGCTAACTGTTGGATAATTTCTTTTCTATGTGTGGTGAAGGTGTTGGGAGGCGTTTTGACCCACTCTTTCAGAGCTGCTTTGGTTGCTTTTATTTTTTTCTCCCAAACATAACTGGGTGACCCGGTGACCATGGTAGACCAAGCCTTGTCAATGACTTCCATGAACCCTTCCTGCTCTATCCACAAGCGACTGAAGCGAAACGGTATGGGCCCCAGGGTTTCTTCCTCATCTAGTTGTAAGAGGATGGGTTTATGGATTGAGGTGAGCTTTGGTAGGATTCTCATTGATATTATTCTCTTGTCCATCAAAAGAGTTCTCTGCACTAGGAATCTGTCAAGCCTGGCTGAGATGTGAACTGCCTCTGTTCTGTTGTTGGTCCAAGTGTATCTCCCCTTTTTGGGTTTAAGATCAAGAAGATCCCATTGCTGAATTATGTCCTCCACAAGGGGTTGAAATGGATCTTTGTTATTGTTACCCCCTCTTTTTTCTTTTGGGTCGAGAACAATGTTTAGATCTCCTGCTATTACAATGTTCATGGGAGAATAGAAATCTACAAAATCGATAAGTGTTTGCCAACACTCTTTTTTCTCAAGGTAAAGCACAGGAACATAAAGATTAAACAGGGCGAGAGTGAGCTTACTTGCTTTATGTTTGAGTTCAGTGTAAATCCAATGTTGAGTCTCGAAGGAATTCTCCAGCTGGAATAGATCCTCCATCCAGACTGTGGCTAGTCCTCTTGAGGTTCCCCTTGCGCTTACTGCCATCCCAGCTTTGGTCTTCCAGGTCGTTCTGCTTAACTCAAGAAGGGCTTCCCCTTCTATTTTTGTCTCTTGGAGCATGAGGATCTCTAGGGTTTCTATTTTCATGAGATCTTTAACAGCTGTAGCCTTCATGTGGTTCCCCAAGCCTCTGCAGTTCCAAGAGACTATATGCATTATTTATTTGGGGTGATGGAGGAGAGGCCTCCCTTTGGTGGCCATGCTCTGGTGTTTCGACTTATGGACATTTCTAGAGTGGACTGACTTCCTTGCATTTTTTGCCTCTCTGCTTCTTCTTCTCTTGCTTCCTTGAGGGATTTTCTCCCTGCCCGCTTCGAGGGTCTTTCAATTGTCTCCTCTTCTGATGAGCCTGTTAGTTCCAGAGGCTTCTTTCTTATCATGTTTGCATAAGAGGATGGCGGGGATCCTCTTTCTGGGGAGTCATTTTGGGCCGGGGAGGCCCCTGCGTTTCCTTGATTAATGAGGGGTTTTCCTGCTGTTCTGCATCACTTTCCGTAACAGGGGTTTCTTCCTGTGTGCTAAGAGCTGCGAAGAAATTTGAGGGAAGGTCTGTCCTTGGGGGTGTTTCCTCTTATGACTGTAGTTATGTGGATGGCACACTGGTTCCCACTTGTGCCCCTTTCCCTCTTTGTTTGTTTTGCTGCTTTGATGAGGCTGTTTTCTGCACCGTTGTCCATTGTTCTCCTTTCATTTTCTCTGCTTCTTCTTCAGTTATCTTTTTACAGTTTCTTTCAAAGTGCCTGTATCCATGGCAGTGCCTGCACTTGAAGGGAAGTTGTTCGTAATCCAGTTCTTGCACATGTGACCATTCTGCCACTATAGTTTTATAGCTTCTGGAAGCCCAAATTCCAGATCTACCTTGACCCAAATTCTAGCACAAGAGTATTGTCCCTTCCTATCTGCTCTGTCAATGTATTTTCCAAGGGTGTTTCCAATGGTTTCTAAAGTCTTTGGGCTCCAATAGTGCAAGGGCAAATGGGGGAGGCGCACCCAGACAGGAACAATCGAGGGCACATCTTGGGTTGGATCAAAGTCCGGAGTCCATTTGTTCAGGTACAGGCCTTGGGGTCCCGTGAAGTATGGTCCATTTCTAAAAATGAGGTTCCTATCTTCAATGTAGTAAAAAATGAAAACGAAGTAACCCTTACCAACGAAATGACATTTTATTCCTTCTGAGACCAGTGGTCTCCAGTTGCGTTGCACCCACGATTCAATGGCTCTTGGTGATGGCCATAACCCAATGAACTGGTCGATGAGTCCTTTTATTACAATATTCAGGGCAGCACGACAGGGCTCTTCAGCTGGGAGAGGGACGGTTGGGATTGTTTCCATCTTCTTAACAAACTTCTGATGGGAGGCTGAAATTGGGTACTTGTTGCATTTGCCTACCAGCTGCTTGAAGGCTAGGAGCTCAGGAGGGAGGGAGGAAGGAGGCTCAGAGCCTCCCTCTGGAGCCATGGCTGAGAGGGGGGTTTGCAGGGGGACGCTTGCAGAGGAAGCAGCGGCGCGCGCACAAAAAATAATAATCTGAGTAACAAGTAATTTGACTCATACCTTTCCCCTATTGAGAACTACAACATTGTCGAGCTGTCGCAGGTCCCAAACTGGAAAAGCACAACACTATCAAACTGTCTCTAAGTAGAGAGGTGTGACATTCACAAGGAAAAATGGGTTTTTATTTTTTGAGTAGGAAAAATGAAAAATTATTCATGCTACCCGACTAATAAGTTTTCCCCATGTTGTTTCAGGTTTTTTGACCAATAATATGTTAGAGTGGAGGGAGAGAGAGAGAGAGAGAGAGAGAGAGATAGAGAGCATGAAGTGGAATATTTGGTAGCAGCTAATGAGAGAGAGAGAGAGAGAGAGAGAGAGAGAGAGAGAGAGAGAGATAGAGAGCATGAAGTGGAATATTTGGTAGCAGCTAATGAGGGAGAGAGAGAGAGAGAGAGAGAGAGAGAGAGAGAGAGAGAGAGCATGAAGTGGAATATTTGGTAGCAGCTAATGACCCAAACATATTTTTTCCTTTAGGAATGCAGGTTAATGAATTTTTTCTTGATTCCTCGTATGAAAGCTTAGTTATAGTCATTAAAACATTTAGTGAGGATGTGGGATGCAAATGAGCAACTTTTTCAAGTTGGTGTCCATACCATCACCATTGATGTGGAAGACATATATTTTTTGACTAGGCTGTTAAGAAGAGGAGCCTGAGTTTCATTATTTGGTTCTAAGGTAGGCAGTGAAACTATAGATGAGTATATCATCCAATATTGTTTCGAGGGAACAAGAAAAAGCAGTGGAAAGATTTTGATTTAGAATGTAACTAATCTTTCTCTAAGAACTGTTTTATTCACCATAACCCATATAATAGGAAGCACAACTCCACATTTTCCTACCAAAGCACAAATGCAATATGTTTTGGAGTGCACTGAGCCAACAATTTTCAACTGGTATGAAGGGATATCAATAAACATGAAAGATCAATTACCTATTGAAACAATTTGGCTATGGATCCATTTTGGTGTCCTTTATCGTGGAAAGGGTGTCGTTGATGCATTCACAAGGGATAGAGGTGGATGACCTTACACTGAGAGTACCTTATATGATGAGATGGGTTGAGTTGATGGCACACCATGGAGGTGGTCCTCAATATTCATTTGGTCTCGTGTCTTTTAGATGGTTGTGGATCAAACTGATCATGATCGAGGATTATCAATATGCAAGCATGGATTTCCGAGGAGATATGGATTTAGCTCTTCCCGAGGGAGACCAATGGGATGCATTAGGTAAAAAGGAATTTTTGAAATATTTGGTCTTTATGTATTTTTGTTATCTTAATTGTTTTTGTTGTGTTAATACCAATACCATTTTAACATCCAAATATTGGACCGATTTTACTAGTTGGGATGTCACTAATCCATAAGTGGGCTGGATTATGTGATTATGTCCATGAAGCAACAGAAGATCTCAAAGAGGTGGAGAAAAACCTTTAGGGCCTTACTAAGGTTACATTGGATACACGGATAGAGGATGTACCTCAGTGATATAAACACCATACAATTGGGGTGTTAGAGCGCGTGAGTCGTATGCTTCAACGAGTGGCTCGGGCAGTAGTGTGTTACCATGAGCATTGTAGGCCTAGGGATTTATTAGTCATATTTAAGCTATTATTTTGTTTTATTGGATTGTATTTGATATATAAAGGTGATGGGCTTTGTGTTGTCTCAACACATTTTATGAAAAACCTTTTTGCAAAACTATTAATGAAAATGGTTTCCATTTTGGCTACTATCTTATAAAATGTGTTGTGTTCAGAATTTACTATTTTCAAAAATGTATATCTAATATGTAATTAGTTAGAGTTTTTGCTACTGTATTAAGATTTATTGGAATGTGTTGATATTCTAGATAGTCAAATTCTCGTTCCAAGAGACAAACACTTAAATATACTCATAGAGGAGTAGGAATTTTGAAGGAATGAACATTGCTTAATTACAATACTATGAGTTGATATTCAACTTGAAAAACTAAACGACGAATACCAAGATAAATGGCAATGGATAATAGTTCAATGATTGCACAATACTACATGATATTATTAGTTGTACAACCAAGACATATACCTTGTAAACTTTCCAACTCATTGATAGGCATAGATTTCCCATGCAACACATGCAAGATTATGAGTACTATGTCTAGCACCATCAAAAAAACCAATGTAAGGTAAAGAGAGCGCTAACATCTTCAAACCAAGCACAACACAAGATAAGCAACAGAGGATAGAAACCATTTGCGAAAAGTAAATAAAAATGTAACACATCAAAATATGGTATAGAAATGTATAAAGTACTCATGTAGAAGGATTCTAACCATAGTACTTATTGAGGTAAAGCACATTTTTGGGCTCTTCTAAAGGAATTCCATTGTAATTGACTAGCTTGTAGGCACTTTTTTTCTAATACTTGTTTGACGATATAAGGGCCATGCCACATGGACTCAAATTTATTAGCTCCTAACTTGACGTGTTATTGATCTATAAAAGGACCAAGTCACCTTCAGCGAATACTTGAGGTTTAAAATTTTGACCATAATAAGCTTTAACAGGTTTCTTGTGAGCCTCATTAGCCAAAGCAACATCACAATGCGTTTCATCTAACTGTTCTAAATACAAAAGGCATTCTTCCTCGACAAAATTAGTATAGAGCAGTTCGACGACTTGTTTCAAAGATGGGATCTCACATTCAATAGGTAAAACAACCTCTAAGCCATATACTAACTGGAAAGGTGTAAAACCAATGGTTGTTTTAGCAAAGGTTTGATATGCCCATAATTCCAAAAAAAAAAATTAGGTGCCAATTTGTTTTGTGAATCCCTAGTGAGAACTTTGTTTATTGCTTCAACCTAGCCATTGGCCTGCAAATAATAAGGTGTTGAGTTTTCATGGGGTAAACCCAACTTGGAAGATAATTCAAACATCATATAATTTTGAAAATGAGAGCCATGGTCAGTGATAGTGGCTCGGGGCAAACTGAATCTAGTGTTAGTATGATTGAATATGAAAAGGGTTGCAATTGTCCCATTTTTAGTGAATGTAGGCATCGCTTTGGCCCATTTAGTGAAATAATCCACGACAACGATAATGCACCCATGCCCCCTGAATGAGTGAGGGTTACATGTCATGAACTTAATTCCCCATTTATAAAAAGGGCCAAAAGTAACTATAGGGTAAAGTGGAGTAGGAGGTGCACACATTTTACGATTATAGATTTGACATGAATGACATTTTTAGACCACAAATATGCAATCTTTAAAGAGAGATGGCCAAAAATATCCCGCATGCAATTTTTTTAGGCAATGGCATACCTAGACATATGACCACCACATGCTCTAGCATAGAAATCATTAAGAATTTTTTTGGCTTCCTCACATGTTAAACAACGTTGAAAAATAGTGTCGACACCACGTCGATAAAGGGTATCACCAACAATAATGAATTGTCGATATTGGTATCGAATTCCATGATGTTCATCACGTGGTAAGTCTGGCTGAAAGTTTTGGGTTTGGAGATAGACAATGATATCTCCATACCAAGGATCAAAATAAATGTTAAGAAACAAAGATTCATCAGGGATTGAATCTTTTGTCATCATTTCTGTTTCATTGTAGGGAAGGTCACAAATTAATTCTAGAAGTGGTGAGGTTCCTACTGAGATATTACATCATATGTTCATCATGCGAAGGAAAAGTACCACGATAATGATACCATCCAAAGAAATTAAGTATAAAAAGTAGTATTGATGATAATCCCCAGGGGGGGTGTGATAATGGTGTATGAATTAACACATTTTTCAAAGCATCAAATGATTTGTGTGGTATTATCTCAAATAAAGGGAACCCCTTTCTTTAATAGTCGAGTAAAAAATTTAGCAATCTCAACGGAACTGGGAATGAAATGATGAATTTTTTTTGCCTTGCATTGCAAACTTTGAAGTTAGCATAAAGTAGAAGGAGGAGGCAGATTCAAAATAACCTAAACCTTCAACAGATCAACTCAGATCCCTTGCTTGGATATAATGAAACATAAAATATGTCTGGGTTTCACATAAAAAACACATTTATGTGGATTTAAGTGAATATTGTAATGTTAACATTGAAGGAAAATGGCTCATAAATGTCTCGAGTGATCTTGACGTTGCACAAAATGTGTGAGCAAATCATATAAGGTTGTACAATACACTTGATGTCATGAAATGCATAAGACATAGCTCGTTGAAAATAGCGTCATCATTTTTAAGTCCAAAAGGAATTTTTCGATATGCGAAGGTCCCCCAAGGACAAATAAAAATTGTTTTGTATTGATTTGATGATAGCATGTCAATTTTAATAGCCGAAAAATCCATCCATAAAGGAGAAAATTTCACTGCTGGAAAAATGATCAACAATGTAGTTGATAAAATTGGTTAGTTAATTATCTTTAAGAAAAGCCTTATTGATATCCCTATAATCAATACATACACGGATCATACCATATTTCTTGTTGACTCGAACAATATTGGAAACCCAAACAATTTGGCTGGGGAAGTTGGAGAAAGAAACAAATTCAATTACTTTGGCTAGAAAACAAAGATGAAAGAGCTTCAAATTGGTCAACACGTAAGCGTGAAAAAAATATATATTAAGTGAAGCACCCAAAATTATATTGCCTCCAGTCCAGGGCCCATGGATCCACTGCCCTGGGCGTGGGGGAGGATCTAGGTAGGTACAAGATAAAAAAAACTTCTTTAAGATTTTTTTGAACTTTGACTTTGATAACAACGTCTTTTCATGGGTGAGGAGGACAAAGCTTTTTCTAAATAGGCTTAGCATTAAGATACGTCTTAATTTTGTGAACGACAATCCGTGGGTGATACTAGGCAATTCTTCATAGGACCAAGCAAAAATATCATCAAATTATTTAAATAGATTCGTATAGGTTCAAAATTATTTAAGAGAACACGAGGCACCTATATGAACATTTTCCATGATCCCAAACTTTATTGAGATATCAATTGCTATGGTTATTGATATGTTCCTTAAATTCCCTTTAGATGAAACATCATGGATCAAAATGGGAGTTTGAGGGTTATTGATTATCTCGGGTAAGATATTAGTTTCACTTTGAATCTTAACAATCTCAAGCATAGGGAGAAAATAAGAACGATGATGACTATCATCCCATTGAATTTCTCCTAAAGACATAATCTCCATGATACTTTCGTCAGTAGGAAAAATATTATCAAAAGGATCAAGAGATGTAGTGGAAATGAGCCAAGAGGATTGAGATTATTGATCTAAAACCACGTCTACTTGATCATTGGCACAAGAGGCAACCACATAGGTAGACTATATTGCTTCATAAACTAATTCAATGAGACTAAGTGGCATTTGGTCGCTATAGTTTTCATATTGTGACGGACTAGGCACTACCCAAGGGTCATATGATTCAAGGGGTCCACTAGTGCTAGCCGAAAGCATGTTGATTTGAGTGACATAAGGAGTAGTGTTGGGTGGAGGGAGTGGAAAAGTACCCTTTAATATTGAATCTTTCAAAAGACCCCCACCAACAACCTCATAGGGAAACAAGGTTTTACCTACAAAATGTACATTACCAGTCATGCACGAATCATAAAAAAGTAAACGAGCTGGTTTACCATGACTATTTACCTTGGTGAGGGAAGTGAAGTACACGAAAAAGAGTAGAAACTACAATAGACATAGAATAGGTACATATACAACCAAATAAAATTTTATAATTTAGAGGTCTGTCAAAGACTTCTACTTCGACTATTATTGTTTTACCTTCCAATTTGATAAGAAACACATTAAGAATATTATAGGGTTTGAATATTATACCATCAAATTATTTTAAAGTTGTTGGTAATTGATTGATCGAAGGAGAGCCATCAAATGATTTTAAAGTTATTAGTAATTGATTGATCGAAGGAGAGTTAATGGCTTTCCAACAAGTTAAGGACATTATGCAAGTTGAGGCTTCTTCGTCAATGATAGTATAAAAAACATTTTTCCACGCACAACAACTTGAATATGGAAGGCAAGTTGGTGGGGGATCCTTAGTACATGATTATACAAGTAAAAAAATTATCAAATTCAAATCAAATGGATCAACTACACCAATAGTCGAAAATAGGAATTTCCACTATGCGGGGAAACTTTGAAGGACTTCGAGGGTCGCATTGTAGAGGTAGCTTGCACTAAATCTTCTACAATATTGTAATTTTGAGCATCTTGAGCATTTGGACTGAAAGAAAAACTACGAATAACACACTTTGGAGGGGGTCAAATCACTGTGTCGGCACTTAGTTTCTCGATCTGTAGAGGACGAAAAGTAGGCAGAGTAGATGTGGAAGGTTGATTAGGAACACTTCCACTAGGAGGATTATAGTATTTGGCTTGTGTTTCCACTAAAAATATGTCTTGAAACATGAGTATGTTAGAAGATATTTGAGGGTTAGAGGGTTGATTTTGTGCAACCATTTGAGGCTATTGAGTAAGAAAAGGGTCCATTAAAACAAAAAGTGTGATTGAAGTGCCTTTAACAAAATGACTTGACATCGTCATGATGTGGACAATCCTTAGTATAATGATTTTCATTGCAAATGAGACAAGGATAATGAGGTTTACACTTTGGTGCTTCCTTGGTAGGTTGAGTTTTAGTTTTTTTCCTGTTGTGGGGAATTTTATTTGGCTTTATATTTTCCCTTTTTCTTACTTCTAGGTTGCTGATATTTACTGGTGGACATGGACTAGAATGCATTAATCTTGAAAGTTTGAACAAGAGTAGTAGCAGGAGGGGAAGAATTTTGAATCACAATAGTTGAAGTATATTTGGAATTCGAAAGACTAGATGTTTTAGTCACAGACTATTGACCAATATAACCAATCACACCACCAATAACATGAAATTATGTAGAAGGTAATGTAGTGGGATTATTTGATGGGCAAGGAGCATGAAGAATAAGATCATACAATGTTCCAATTTTGTTTCCAAACAAATAATTGTTGCAAAAATGAATGATCTCCTTAGATTCGATACCTAGATCTAGAACAAAATAAACAAGAACATATAGATTTACCTATGTCTATTGGAATAAAATTATAGATGAAAATAGAAGTAAGATGAGCCCATACCTTTTTAATGTGATTTTTCCTCGCTAGTTGCTTGATTGAGTATAGCTTCCATCCTTGTCCCTTAGTGCTCACGAAGAAGACACCTGCAAACGACAAAAACAAACAATACACAAAAGCACATCTAATCCAAAGATAATTTGATTAGGCTTATACAAATGATCAAGAAGATGTATACCAAAAAACATCAAACACATAACCGATGATTGTGGGAAAGTAACATATAATTGTATTATCACAAATGAAGTGTTACAACTTGATGCCTTGATGTTGTAGAGTTCCCTTCCAACTACTCCTCATTTCAATACTTTTCCTTCAAAAGCTTTGAGATCATAAGTTGGATGCTTTAACAAAGATTTTAATGAAGATCTTAAAGCAAAAGCCTTTTTGAAATCAACCAAGAGCCCTCTCTCAATGAAATATGGTTCTATTTGTAAGATTTTTGGAAGGATAAGGGAGGGGGGCAATGATCTAAACAAATGAAGGTTTTTGAGTGGTATTGTTAAACCACTTCATGGTAGCAGAGAGCTCATTTTTCAGCAGGTTTTTGGAGGATTTTGTTGACGTGAAAAAGTGTATTAAGTCTTAGCATCTGAATAATAAAATAGGCCACTCCCTTGGAGGTAGGACCCGAAGACGTAGTCCACACTAGAAGAACTCTATTATCAATTAGTTGTTGTCTTGTTTCTTTTCTCTGCTCAATCTTCTACATTTCTTTTTAATTGTAGCTTCATTTAAGTCTTTCATGCTTGATTTATTTGTTAATATTGGTTTAGTTTAATTAGACACACTTGAACATTTTTACGAAACAAGTCACTTTAAAGGATCCATATCAAGTGGTATCATAGCAGTTTTGGTATTCATTTGCGAGTGAGCATGATAACCAAGAGCAAATTCAAGTAAGGTGAAGGAACACTTCTTGAAGGCAATTTGGAAATTTGACCAAGAAGTTTCCACTTGAAGAGGAGAAATGCCATCACACCAAGGAGAAGAGAATCCTTTTGGTTCTGAAGCAAAGTTTCATAAAACTTTCATGGGGATGAAGGCCATGGTAGACGAAATGTATCAGGAATCGTAGAATCCTGGAGAAGGAAGCTCGTCAAAGAAAGTCAAATATGAAGACTC
This sequence comes from Pinus tabuliformis, assembly GCA_031772625.1. Classification (NCBI taxonomy): domain Eukaryota; kingdom Viridiplantae; phylum Streptophyta; class Pinopsida; order Pinales; family Pinaceae; genus Pinus; species Pinus tabuliformis. The sequence continues at coordinate 805,188,262 of CM062817.1, read as the reverse complement.
TAAAATGGTTCCTCATTCTTCTCACTCTCCACCTCATTCTCTTGGTGATTTTGAGAATCAATCTCAAGGCACTGGGTTAAGGTTGTTAACCATGATGGGTTACAAGGGAAAGGGCCTTGAAATTAATAGTCAAGGTATAATTAAACCTTTAAAGGTGGAAGCAAGACCTCACTATGCAAGATTGGGTATGGTGAAGGGGAATGCTCTAAGGTAGTGGAAGCAACAAATTCTCCAAAGGAAGAACCATTACAAGAGCAACTTATGAGAAGCAAAGGAACATCACTTTCAGGCTTTGGAAAAGCATGCAAGATATCTATGAGAAGAATGAAGACAAATTCTTTTTAACATGCATGCACTGAAGACAACCATTGAAGGTATAATAAAGCTAATTATTCCAATTCTTCTTTTGATTATAAGAATATTGTCAATGTAAATAATCTTTGGTATAGGAAACCATGCACAGTTTGTGGTTGAATAACCATAGTGTTTCCAAGTGCTGGAAAAGATCAACTTTTTAAGTGTAATATCCTAGCCATGAATGGATCAATTTGGTCATGTAATATAATCATGTAAATTGAATTTAAAAATTAAATGGGCCAAGTAAGGAACACTGATTCCAAGAGGTATGGGGAGGTCAGTTGCTTGGGAATTTTAGCTTACTTGCTGAGGGGAGGAAAATTATGAAGTATATGACAACCATTAAAGGATGGTTGTTGAGAATTGAATGCACATGGATGGTTTACGTAATGGGATTGTTGTTGGAAATTAATTGGTCTGCAACACCAGAGACAAGCCCAAGTTGGCTTGGAAACCATAACAAGGCAAATAGACAAGAAAAGGACATGAAAATTAATGAGAGACAAAGTGATGGTAGGGAATTGCGCAACATCATAAAAACACAAGGAGAGTAGGAATTTTGGGACATGGAGACTCATTCTCTTTCATGGATAGAGGAAGATCGACCTTGGGAGAGAGAGGGAAACGAGCAGACAAAAAGAGAGAAAACTAGATGTGAGATGAGAGTGGGCAGAGAACGCTTGAATTTTGCAGTAAAGGGGATCGAACTACAGGAGGCAACACAGAAGAAAGGAGAGGCAATAAGCCTCTGGTTTTGACTTAGGATTGTTTGTCCTTCAATAAATAGATGGAGGGTAGAGGTAGTTGGCCTTTGGAACTCCCCGTGTAATTGGTGAACTGTGGAGAAACTGGTGGGTGGAGGAAGAAGAACCTCAAGAGTCCCTGTTTCAGCTGGTAGATTGGTGTTTATTCCCTTGAGCAAGACCACCTCAGACCCTTGGAATTTGGCTCAGGGGTGACAATTGAAAGTAGCTTGGCTATAAATTGTCTACGGTTGGGTGGATAGTTGAAGTCCTGAATGCAATTGCCCATCTTCATTGTAATCCAACATAAGTTTACTAGATCATACTCATGTGTAGATGTCATGTTACAATGTAAAGGAATGGTGTGCTATTACCTGCATGATAGGTCTGGTTTACTTTTGTTTATTGGTTAAATGGAAGGTAAAGATCCATGCAAGGATGTGTGAGTGAATACGAATGTTGCATTTCCTGAATGGCCATTGATGAGTGCTTATGATTCTAATGTGAGTTGGTGCTATTCTTGTTTGATGTTGGGTTGGATTTTCATTGCTTATGTAGGCTAACTGATATGTTGTTTGATACTATTGAAGGGTTGTTGGAATGAAGCAATGAGGTTATGAATCACTCGTATAAACATAAAAATTGTACAATGTTGTTAATATAAAGAAGTTTGGGTTGAGAGCACTTATAATCATCATGTGCTAGAAAGTGGGATTAGGAATGCATCACATTGTTTGTCTGCAACGGTTTTGGTATGGCATGAAAAGCATAACGACTACTACAGTAATGTTAGAAAGTGCATATGAATGACTATTCATGTATGAGTAGGTCGTTACATCCTTATGTGGTAATGGTGCTTATAGTTGTGATGATATATATATCACCTTTGAATGAGTGATGCTGCTAAATAAGTTAAGAAAGTGTGTGCTTATAGAGTGGAAGCAAAGTGTTGTGTGAGATGCTTGCTGATGTTATTCATAACATATAATGTGTAACAAAATGTGTAATGCTATACACGATAAACTAACTTGAGCATATGCTTGAACTAGAATTCTATCTGTATGAATTGCTTAACCAGTGGTTCTAACAACATATATGTCTATAGCACAATGATATTATGAGATGCTACAAATAGTGGAATGGCCAATAAGGACCTAGATTAAAATATGGAAGCAATGGGCTTGAAGGCCTTCCTATTAATATAAAGTAATTACATAAGAGACTGCTTGTTTAGCACAGCCTGTATATGCACATATAGACTTATTCACGTAGTTAAAAGCCTATGATTCTACACAGGAGGCATTGTGTTAACACTGAAAGAGATATTCTCTCTTTTAAGCATAGTGATAACCGATAACCCTGGTGCAAAGGCTTAGTCAACCTTTCATTGTCAGCAACCTGGATGTCTTCCACTAGCCTCATGGCGTAGTTGGTTAGGCCTAGGAAGCCCCTACATAGGGCCATAAAGCCACTTGAAAGCCTTATTTGAAGTCTGGAACCCTTGGTGTGTCACAGGTGAAGTGGAATCCTTTGGGAGTTCATTGCAGGTCAACAAAAAAGTGTGGTTACAGGAGTGGCTATGACTACACACTTGAAAATTCCCTAATCTGACATGGGGATTGTCTATGGGCCAAGAACTCCTTAGAGTGGCTTTTGCCCAAGCTCAGGAGGGGTAGCACCAAAAGGTGATTTAGTGGGCCATGATCGCCATTGCCAAGTGTTGATGCCGCCCACGATGGTTATAGAGCCCCCATGACAGATCCATGGTCGGAATATCTTGTGAGGAGTAATAAGTGAAGAGATGAGGTAAGATTTCATGATACCCACTGGAATCCAAATCAATCTTATCAAATAAAGCTTGACAAGGTTCCTCTGGTTGAGCCATAATGGAGATCGAAAGCAAGAAAGTGTTGCGGCAAAGGAGGTCCGAGACTTAGTTTTATAACAAAGTCGACCACCTTATCCATTAGCTAGGCGGAACCCTAGTTGTGGCAACCACATATTAGCACACCTGATTTCCCTTTAATGTGATTGGACGAGGATAGGATGATGTGGCCCTGAGGTAAAACCTGCAAGGTTGCCCCAGAAGTTTGTTTTTTGCAGCATTGGGAGTGACGAGGATGCCAAAGTTGGAGCTTCAATTCAATATTCGGTCCTTCCTCACTAGGCTATGAGGATTCTATTGTGTCCGACATGAGTCAGGATGAGCTGGTTGACACATAAGCTCGACGACCCTGCTATTAGTTGGAGATGACGCCCACAAGCCACATAGGGCCAGAGCTTTGAGCCCAGAAGAATTAGTTTGTGCCATAAGAGGGTTGGAAAGATGATGTCAGCCGGGATGAGTTGGCCGACACACCAGCTCGACAACCATGCTATTGGCCAGGGGTGGACCCCTTGACAGGTCATCCTATCGGGCTCACACCAAAACATTTGCAAGGGTGTAGGTGAAAGAGAACGGGGTGAGTAGTGCGAGATGATGTGAAAGAGATTCCACGTGCACCAATTAGAAGTGAGGAAAGTGTGAGGGAACAACCCCACCTAGGCTAATGAAAAGAAGCAACAAATGAAGGCATTGGGTTAGTGCATTGGGATAACGCTTGTGGGATTGTTGGGTTGTGTTATATTCTTTCCAGCGGGGGGTCACAGGGGGTTTGAGTGGGGCGGGTAGCCCCCCTCTACGGGAAATTTTTTTGGACCCTATATTAGGTTGGGCAGACCTACCTATGGTTTTGTGTATGGTTTTCACACATGGTTTTGGACGCAATGGTTTTCGGTCCATGGTTTTGGACGTGATGGTTTTCGGTCCATGGTATTGGATGCTTCGGCATGTATAAATATGTATTGTAACATTGAAAGGAACATAATAAAAAATCAAGCTGGTAGTCCCGGTTTTTGGATCCATGGGAAAATCTCTGTGTATATGTGTTTTATATGTTATGCTCTTGCATTATTTATTTTCTATGTTTGAGAATTTGTATGCAGGTAATTTTTGTACGGGGTTAAAATCTACATTTGGTATCAGAGTTGTTTTGGCTTCAAGGGGATTCCTTTGTTGCTAAGGGGTTTCGCTTGAGCCTGTGGTAGACCCTGTTCAATGGGAAATCTGCGGGATTGATTCTGGTGGTGAAAGAAGATGGCGAGCAGTGGAAAGATAGACATCAAGAAATTTAATGGTTGGAGTTTTGAGTTATGGAAACTCAAGATGGAGGATCTGTTGGTGGATAAAGATCAGTGGATTGCAGTAGATCTAGGTACTAAACCAACGAGAGTGTCCGATGAAGAATGGAAGAAGTTGGATCAGAAGGCAAAGAGCACAATACGATTGTGTGTCTCAAATTCAGTATTGCTGAATGTATCAGGGGAAGCTATGGCTAAGGTTTTGTGGGAAAAGTTAGGGACTTTGAACAAATCTAAGTCTCTAGTGAATAAACTGTTCCTATGGAAAAAGCTGTATAACCTGAGGATGAAAGATGGAGACTCAGTGACAGACCATTTGAATGCATTTAATAGTATGGTAAGTCAATTATTATCCATTGATATTAAAATTTCAGATGAAGATAAGTGCATTAGTTTGTTGTGTTCTCTACCAGATTCGTGGGATAGTCTGGTTATTGCAATAGGTAGCAATGCAACTGCCTTGTAGTTTGATGAAATAGTCTCATCCTTGCTGACAGAGGAGATGAGACGAAAAAATATGGAGAGCTAGAATGGTGATGTCTTGTCTGTATGAGGACGGTCCCAGAATAGAAACAAAAATAAGTCATCGAGTGGGAGATCTAAATCTAGAGGGAGATCTAAATCTCCAGGAAAACCTGTAAAGGTGGTTTGTTAGAAATGTGGAAAGGAAGGGCACTACAAGAGGGATTGTAAATCTAAAGCTCCTGACAAAGGAAAGGGATCTGATGATGCTCCTTCTGCAGAGGTGAAAACAGCCTCAGATGAAGGTGGGGATGTGTACTTGGCTTCTTCAAGTACACATGTAGATAATGAGTTATGGTTGATTGACTTAGGTGCATCCTTTCACTTCACTCCCCATAGAGAGTGGTTTTGCAAGTATGATAAATACAATGGTGGTGATGTCTTCTTAGGTGATTATAGGAAGGCTAGAATTGTTGGTCATAGAAAAGTAAAGTTGAAGTTGCAAGGTGGAAGGGTTAGAACACTTCCGAGTGTTCTGCATATTCCTGCATTGGCCAGAAATCTGATCTCTATAAGCAAGCTGGATGATGCAGGTGTAAAAACAGTGTTCGAGAAGGATACCTGCAAGATGGTTTGAGGAGCACTGGTATTGATGTTGGGAGTTCGGATTGGAACTCTGTACAAGCTGCAAGGTAGCACTGTTGTTGATGGGTGCAATAGTTTTGTGGTTCTTGAAAGTGGAGCAGAAAATCTAGTGGTCTATGGAGAGAAGACCATGTTGTGGTATCAAAGGATTGGATATATTGGAGAGAAGGGCCTTCCAATACTTCATGGTAAAGGTATAGTAGAAGGTATGAGTAATAGCTCTCTGGATTTTGATTTCTGTGAAAATTGTGTATATGGGAAGCAAAATCGGGTGAGTTTCCCCTCTGGTGGTAAGAGGGCGAAATAGATATTAGAGCTTGTGCACAATTATGTGTTTGGACTTGTGAAGGTTCCATCACTGGGAAATTCTGTGTACTATGTATCATTTATAGATGACTTCTCAAGGAATACATGGATATATTTCCTTAGGAAGAAATCTGAAGTCTTTGACATGTTTAAAGAATTTAAGGCTCTGGTGGAAAACCAGACAGAGAAGAAGATAAAGGTGTTGAGGTCAGATAATAGTGGAGAGTTTTGCAACAAGGAATTTGAAGAATTTTGTAAGAAGTGTGGTATAGCATGGTAGAAGACTACTCCATACACACCTGAGCAAAATGGAGTTGCAGAAAGAATGAACAAGACGTTGATGGAAAGGGCAAGAAGCATGCTCAGTGGTGCCGGGTTAGGATAGGAATTCTGGGCAGAGGCGGTGGAGACAACATGTTACCTGGTCAACAGATCACCTTCATCAACGTTGGAGGATAAGACTCCACAAGAGGTATGGACTGGTGAGAAACCCTCTCTTTCACATCTGAGGGTATTTGGATGTGATGCATATGTACATGTTCCAAAGGAGAAAAGAACCAAGTTGGATAGTAAATCTGAAAAGTGCATCTTTATTTGGTATAAGGATGGTTTAAAGGGTTATAAGCTTTGGAACCCAGTAACAAGGAAGGTTGTGTACAACCGAGATGTGGTGTTCAAAGAGGTGAAAGATGTTATTAAACATGAAGTCCAACCAAAGGAACCTGAGAAGATAGAGTTTGAGCTTAAGGAGGAAGAATTAGACTCTACAACAGAGGAGGAATCAGAAGATGAAGAGCCACAAAATCCGTGTGTGAGAAGATCAATTCGAGAAATAAGGCAACCAGAAAGGTATAGTCAATCTGCTTTCTGTTCAAATTTTTATTTATCTATTACTGATGATGTTCCCAGAAATGTGAAGGAAGCAGTAGATTTAGAGGATGGAAAACTCTAGAAAGAGGCCATGGTTGATGAAATGGCATCCTTGCACAAAAATGAGGCTTGGGATATGGTGGAGTTACCGGCTGGAAGGAAATCCATTGGAAGCAAATGGGTGTTCAAGAAGAAGACAAATGCAGAAGGAAATGTGGAGAAATACAAAGCTCGATTGGTAGCAAAAGGTTATTCCCAGGTGCCGGGAATTGATTTTGGTGATATTTTTTCTCTTGTTGCCAAGGTAGCTTCAATTAGATTACTTTTATATGTTTCTGCTGCTTTTGATTTTGAGGTAGAATAGATGGATGTGAAGACAACATTTCTTCATGGGGATCTGGAAGAGGAGATCTACATGAAGCAACCCGAAGGCTTTGCGGTGAAGGGTAAGAAAGAATTGATATGCAAGTTAAAGAAGTCTTTGTATGGGTTAAAATAGTCACCAAGGATGTGGTAACAAAAATATGATACATTTATATGGGGACTTGGCTTCACCAAAAGCAAAGCAGATCACTGTGTGTCTTTTAAATTAATTGGTGACCGTGTTATTTATCTGGTCTTGTATGTGGATGATATGTTGCTGATTGGAAATGACAAAGAAATTATCCAGGATTTGAAGACCCAATTGTTCTTCAAATTTGACATGAAATATCTTGGTGTTGCAAACTATATTTTGGGCATGGAAATTAAAAGAGATTGGGAAAAGAGGAAGCTCTGGTTAAACCAGAGGAAGTATAACGAGACAATACTGCAGAGGTTTAATATGCAGGATAGTAAACCGGTGAAGGTTCCTATTCCTGTAGGTGTAAAGTTATCTGCCGAACATTGTCCCAAGACACAAGAAGAGGAAGAGGACATGTCCCATATTCCATATGCAAGTGCAGGTGGTAGCCTGATGTATGCAATGGTCTATACTAGACCAAACATTGCACATGCAGTGGGAGTATTGAGTAGGTTTATGTCAAAACCAGGGAAGGAGAACTGGACAGCAGTGAAGTGGGTTTTCACATATTTACGCGGCACTAGTGATTATGGTTTTTGCTACCAAGGAAGACCAGGATTGGACACAGTGTTAGATATTTGTGGATTTGTTGATGCAGACTAGGCCAGAGATCTGGATCAGAGAAGATCTACAAGTTGGTATGTGTTTAACCTATTTGGAGGTGCAGTTAGTTGGATGAGTAAGAAACAATCTGTAGTGGCACTATCAATTACAGAGGCAAAATACATGACAACCACTCATGCAAGAAAGGAAGCAGTTTGGTTGGAGAGATTGCGTTCAAGTATGGGGTTAACATAGGGAGCTATAAGGATAGAATGTGACAGCCAAAGTGCAATTTTCTTGGCAAGAACCCTGCTTATCATTCAAAGATAAAGCAAATTGATGTTCAGTATCATTTTGCGAGGGGTATGATAGAAGACAAAAAGGTGTTGCTTGTAAAGGTGGACACTTTGAAGAATACTACAGATGCATTGACAAAATCTGTGAGCTCTGAGAAGTTCTCTTGGTGTAGAGAAACAATGGGCATTGCAGGGCTGGATAAATAAATAAGCTCTCCTATGGTCCCCTTGTGGAAAGACAACAACAAGTGGGAAAATGTTGGGTTATGTTATATTCTTTCCACGACTAGCCTACGTAGTTAACTAGGGGTTATAAGGGGGGCGGAGCACCCCCTTCGTTGCGCCGATTGCATAGCGGGGGGGTCACAGGGGGTTTGAGGGGGGTGGGTAGCTCCCCTCTCTGGGGTTCGGGGCAGTACCCCGGGGAAATTTTTTTTTGGACCCTATATTAGGTTGGGCAGACCTACCTATGGTTTTGTGCATGGTTTTCGCACATGGTTTTGGATGCGATGGTTTTCAGTCCATGGTTTTGGACGCAATGGTTTTCGGTCCATGGTATTGGATGCTTCGACATGTATAAATATGTATTGTAACATTGAAAGGAACATAATAAAAAATCAAGCTGGTAGTCCCGGTTTTGGGATCCAGGGGAAAATCTCTATGTATATGTGTTTTATGTGTTATGCTCTCGCATTGTTTATTTTCTGTGTTTTAGAATTCGTATGCAGGTAATTTATGTACGGGGTTAAAACCTATAGGGATGACATAAGCCGGTTGTGGTGGCAAGACGCACAAGCTTGAATTTATTTCCATTGGTGGGGGAAAGACCCATGGCTAGGTTAGCCTGCAGGTTCTGGCCAAAGAATTATATGAAGGAATGCCAGGATGAAGGAATCAAGGTGACGTGGCATGGGCTGCGGTGTTAGCGCAATAGTGGAATAGGGGGCCAATAGGAGGAGGCTGAGTGACCCCACCTCGCACGTAAGGTCGACAATGAGGCCTCGACGGGTAACGAAGGAGCACATTAAGGAATTGCCAGGGTGAAATGAAAAAAGGGGACAATAGGATGACGTGACACTATAGCCCGTTGAGTTGACCAAAGGCTAGGAGCGTATGCATGTGAGACCCACCAGCCACGTAGGCCCAAAGGTCTCACCCTGGTGGTTTAAAGAGGTGCACAAGGGAAAATCGTCAAGTTATAAGGATCATGATGATGTGGTGCAAGCCTAACTAGACCATAAGTTCGATTGCCAGATGGGGCAATGGCAAGATGCCACGTGGTAGTTGGATAACACGGCAGGGCCTATTCTTTGAGAAGCAATATCTCTCAATCCTGAAGTCGGATTGAGGAAAATTTTTATATCACTAGATTCGTCTCGACGAGACGAACGCGATGGTGATGGCCATTGTAGGTTTAGAGAATTTTAGGAAAATTTAAAAAAATTAATACCCCATTTTCATAATGGTACCTTGAAGATTAGGTATGCATAATAACCACTTCCTACATTGGGTATTACGTAGGGGGTGTTGTTACAGAGTGGTATCAGAGCATCCAAGTTCAAAATTGGGCTTGGATGGGATTATCATAAGCTTGAAGACAAATTCCATCATTGGACTCTATCATGATCAAGTAGCAATAGGGTTCCCCTAAGGTGGAGGGATTCATAATGATTTTTAGAAATTAATAAAATAAATGTATAGGTGTTAAATTCGGCTGTACATAATTATGACATGCATTATTGATGCATTTACATTGTGCTCTAGTTATGCGGCATGGTTGAATATATGACCGCCTTAGTGCATCATCACTATTAGTAATATGATGAGCCTTTGGATGCTTGGTAGAATAAGTATGCGATTATTAATGTGATGCAAGGAACCTTGGAAAAAATCCCTATGTTTCTATATGTATGAAAATTTGTACTTATGTGTATGTTAGCCAATTGAGATACGTGTACATGTGAATGTTTGCATGATATTATGATTGTTTGAGCTGCATGGCATGGTTACTATATATATATATATATATGAAAATTGGACGGTAACATCCAATGGACCATATATATAGTGCCTCAAGGGACTAGAGGTATGACGTTGTGCAACTTTTATGAAGTCAAGTGAATGATAACTACGTGGTTGTTGGTATTTGTTATAGCAACAATGATCATGGTTAGCTATTAAACAATTGCATGAGCAAAGTGCATGCTGACTAGGCTAGTGTTACAAATGTGCTAACTTGTGTGCATACAGGTCCTATAATGCATCCATGAGAACGTGACAATTACAAGTATGATAAATGTTAATATAACATGACATTTTTCTAACTGACCCCTTGAAGTTGCAAATTCCATGGTTGTTATTGACCTTAATAAGAAGGTCAAATCATTCTGGTGTCTAAGAACTTGATTAAAAACTATAGTGTGGCCTCAATAGAGAGGATATTAAATAGAGTTGTTAGTATGGGTCAAAGATTGAACTATAGTTTTACTTCTACATGGTGATGATTATGAATAATATCAATACACATGTATTTCTAAATTTTGAAAACAAGCTTATGTATGTGATAACTGGTGTCTTGGTTTATGACATGTGGTTGATGATAATCTTAAGGATGTGTCACAACTGTAGGATTCCATCCTTGGCCTAACATGGTAAATATGAAAACTAGCATATGTGTTGTTAATTTATTTTATGAACTAATAACAGAGTGTATGTGGAAGCACATAACAAGACTTGGTGGTAGTGAAACGAAACATGTATCGTGGAATTGTGCAACAAGATATAGACCAAGCCCATCAAGAACGAGGAGGAGGGACATTACTCCAAGAGAAGATAACTTTCAAAGATATAGAGGTTAAGATCAAGGACCTAGAAGATGAGCTAAAAATCTACAGGGTAGAACCTATAAAACTCACTAGAAAGCAACAAGAACTGGTTGAGTGGAATGTTGAGATGCAAAGACAGTTACGAAAAAGGACATACCAGGCTAAATCCTCCAAAAAGAGGATGGTAAAAGCAAGAAGAGGTATTGTGAGGCTGAGAAGGAGGATAAGATAATCTCCTATTGATGTTGTGGAGAAGAGCATCAGAAAATGGTTTGTCCCCATAGGCATGAGAAGAAAGGAAATAGTCCCTATGAGCCACGGGAACATGCATCAACGATGCAGGATGCTAAGAAGGAGGAGGGGGTATTTCCTCAAGCTCCTTGACATATATGTGTGTGTGTGTGTGTGTAGAAAAGGGTCCCCTGTGAACTTTTGGGGAATGTAAAAATTCAAGGTTGTTGTGAGCCTTGTGAAAAAGTCTTGAACTGATTTTGGTACGTGAATGTGCATATGTACATACGTACCTATGTGCATTATATGATGGCTGAGAGTGCCATGAATGTTGGACTTATGGAGATTAAGTTGATTTTGGGCACTTTTAACTTTATGCTGATGTGCTATGGCTTAATTTACTGACTTCTTGATTTGATATTATTTTGTTTTATACTTGTGCATGATAATGTTGGATTTTGGTGTTGGTTATCATGTTGGTTTTTGGTCGTGGTTATCATGCTGGTTTTGGTCTTGTTTACAATGTCATTTTACTTATTATTTTTGTGAATGATTGTTATTGTGAATTTCATGTCCTTTTGAAATAATTGCCTTTGTTTTCCCTCTTGCATTGGTTTTTGATCTTTAAATTTCAAATTGCATGCTTGGGGATCTTAGACTAAAGAGGTTAGAGTGGTAGGAAGGCCACAAAATCCTGAAAAAGGGCAGTGCTTGATAGGGATGAAGGAGAACATGCCATGTAAATTTCTAGGTAAATGAAACGCTATTGGGAAATGGACATGAATAAAACAAAAAGTAAGGATGAAAACAACAACAATTTGAAGAAACCGTAAAACATATGCTTCGCCTCAATCAGGGAGCCATTTAAACACTCGCTCTATTTGGGCACAAGCTAATGGTTGTTGTGAACATGATTAATTAATGTAATAGCATAATGGGCTTATTAGGTCCATGAGAATAATGGACAGAGACATGTGCAATCAGGAAACTGGAAAGAAGGTATTTCTCTTAACCCTTGATTATATTTGCACACATACTTATATGTTGCATACATGGTTATGCTAATGGACACTTACATATTGCATATGTGATTTTGTTGATGGATACTTGTATGATGCATCCATGATTATGCTGGTGGATGGTGGTATATGGCATACATGCTCATGCTGATTGATATATATGTTTATACCTATGAAAATGCCATTTTTTTATGGGGTTCTTAGAGGTGATTCGAATGAAAGGATGACTGCTCAAAATAAAAAAATATTCAAGGATATGGATGACACGAAAAGATTCCCATGTAAAGGGTAAGAAAATGGGAGAAACAAATGAGGCAGTATGGCCTAGTTCACATGCATGGAGACAAGGTGGTCTTTGGATTAATGGCAACATGGTGACATGTCATGAGATACAAGGCAATCTTTGGATTATTGTGATATTGTGTAATGTGATATGTTATATGTATATGTGTTTCTGTTGCACATGTGCATGTTTCATGCATGGGAATGGGGCAAAGTTTTATTACGTGCATTGTGATGTACCATGTGTATAATTGTGTGTTATGCAATGTGTTCAGGTCATGCAGGTATGGGACTGTCTGGACCTGTGCGTTGTGTTCATAACAGGTAGGTATGGGGCTCTTTGGGCTTGTGTGTCGTGTATGTGCAAAAGTGTTCAGACATGCATGGGACTGTCTGGGGCCTTATATTGTGTAGTGCCACGCACATGCATGTATGGGATTGCATGGGCCTACACAAGTGTGAAACAAACCTATATTCCTGTTGACAAAAGACTAGTTGGTTGGTAGTGCCCACAATCCAGGAAGAGTGATTGGGTTTAAGTGCCCATCTTGAGGCTGATGAGTCACTAAGTAAATTTTAAATTAAAGGGAAGAGAAGAGAAGGCACTGGACCAATCCAGTGTGTGTACATGGTCAAAGTCAAGAGAAGGCACTGGACCAATCCAGTGTGTGTACATAGTCAAAATGAAGAGAAGGCACTTGACCAATCCGATGTGTGTACATGGTTAAAGTGAAGAGAAGGCACTAGATTCTTGCTGACTGGCAACCAATCTGGTGTGTGTACGTGGTAAAAGAGAAAAGATAAGAAAATGACTACTGGATACTTGCCGATATGAGCAATTTATCTAGTGTGTGTATAAAGCAAGTAGGAAGAAGTAAATTAAGATAAGTATCAATATTTCATTGGTTTTGAACTTTAAATTATGAATCTAAATTCAATGATATGTTCTATGATGGCTTGGTTTATGAACTAACCTAGTTCTACTGTGATAGGAATTAAGTTAGGATTCCAGGTTCACCTCATGAATGAACTACGAATGAGGTACAATTTAAAATTATTGCCGATATGAGCAATCAATCTAGTGTGTGTATAAAGTAATTAGCAAGAAGTAAATTAAGATAAGTATCAATATTTCATTGGTTTTGAACTTTAAATTATGAATCTAAATTCAATGATATGTTCTATGATGGCTTGGGTTATGAACTAACCTGGTTCTACTATGATAGGAATTAAGTTAGGATTCCAAGTTCACCTCATGAATGAACTACGAATGAGGTACAATTTAAAATTATTGCATTTCCTTAATGATGGAACTTATGGAGGCATACATGCTATGATGCAGGAAAGCATGAAATCGCCCCGTGGGGTGGGTGGACCTGGCTGCAAGATAAGTAGTTGTAGTTAAAAGATATCAAAATGTGCAGTGGCAAGTTCATTAAATATTTCAAGAATGGGTCCATTATGATGTACTAACACCAATGATGTCACTTGATTACAATGAATCATGTTATGGCCCTTATAATCGGGATGCAATGAGCCAGGAATCATTCGCCGATGGAAAAAGAGTGCAAAGAAAGGAAATGTTGGATATTGGAGGCATACTACCCTCCAAAACAAAGGAATGAATCGAAGCCAAATTTGGTGTAGCAAAAGCACTAGTAAATTGCGAAGATCGACAAAAAGTGGTTGATCTGATTAAAATTTTCTTTTGTAATTGTTTAGTTAATAGGAACACAATTGTGAAAGTGCAACATGTAAATATATGTAAAAGTTGTAAATAAATGTAAATATAAAGCTCCAAAGACAATATGTTGTTGTTTCTTTATTTAATATGTTTCCTTTGTGTATATGGACAAAGAACATTGAGGACGGTGTTCCCCAAGGGGGAGGGGTCTGTAATAGCCCAACTATGAATGGATCGATTTGGCCATGTAATCTCATCATGTAAATTGAATTTAAAAATTAAATGGGCTGAGTAAGGGACACAAATTCCAAGAGGTATGGGGAGGTCAGTTGCTTGGGAATTTCAACTTACTTGCTGAAGGGAGGAAAAATTTGAAGTATATGAAAACCATTAAAGGATAGTTGTTGAGCATTGAATGCACATGGATGGTGTATGGAATGGGACTGCTGTTAGAAATTAATTAGGCTGCAACACCAGGGACATTCCCATGCTGGCTTGGAAACCACAACAAGGCAAACATACAACAAAAGGACATGAAAGTTAATGAGAGACAGAGTGTTGGCAGGGAACTGTGCAGTAGCAAAAAAACAAAAGGAGAGGAGGAAGTTGGGGACAAGGAGACTCATTCTCATTCATGGAGAGAGGGAGCTCGACCTCATGGGAGAGAGGGAAATGAGCAGACACAAAGAGAGAAAACTAGATCCCAAATGAGAGTGGGCAGATAGAACTTGAATTATGCAGGAAAGGGGATCGAGCTGCAGGATGCAACACAAAAGGAAGGAGAGGCAACAAGCCTTTGGTTTTCTCTAAGTACTATTTTTCCTTCAGTAGATAGCTAGAGGGTAGAGGTAGCTGGGCTCTGGAACTTGCTGTGAAATTGGTGAATTGTGGAGCAACTGGTGGGTGGAGGAAAAAGAATCTCCGGAGTCCCTGTTTCAGCTGGGAGATTGGTGTTTATTCCCTTGAGCAAGACCACCTCAGACCCTTGGAATCTAACTCAAGGGTGACAGTTGCAAGTAGCTTGGCTACAACTTGTATATAGTTTGGTGGAGAGTTGAATTGCCGAATTCTGTTGCACATATTCATTGTAATCCAAGATAAGTTTCCTAGATCATACTCATGTGTAGATGTCATGCTACAATGTAAAGGAATGGTGTGTTGGTGCTTGCATGAAAAGTCTGGTTTACTTGTGTTTATTGGTTAAATGGATGGTAATTATCCATGCAAGGATGTGTGAGTGAATATGAATTTTGCATGTCCTCAATGGCTATTGATGAGTGGTTATGATTCTGACGTGCGTTGGTGCTATTATTGTTTGAGGTTGGTTTGAGTTTTCATTGCTTATGTAGGCTAATCGATATGTTGTTTGATACTATTGAAGGGTTTCTGGTATCAAGAAATAAGGTTATGAATCACTCCTATAAACACAAATATTGTACAATGTTGTCAATATAATGAAATGTGGGTTGAGAGCCCTTGTAATATGCATGTGATAGAAAGTGGGTTCGGGAATGCACCACATTGTCTATCTGCAACACTTTTGGTATGGCATAAAAAGCATAATGACTGCTACAACATTGTTATTAAGTGCATCTTACTGACTGTTCATGTAATGAGTAGGTGGTTACATCCTTATGTGGTGATGGAACTTATAGTTGTGATGATGATGATGATGATGATGATGATGATGATATATATATATATATATATATATATATCTATATATATATATATATATATATATATATATATATATATATATATATATATATATATATATCATCTTTGAATGAGTAATGCTGCTAAATAAGTTAAGAAAGTGTGTGCTTCTGGACTGAAAACTGTTAGAAAATCAGAAAGGCAGAAATATTTTCTTATAGTTGATAACTACTTGTGATGTTCTTGAATTCTTATTAAGTTTTCTTTCTATCTTATTTCTTTAGTTCATCAAGCAATTACCAAAGCGAAAGCACATAAAATAATGTACACCAATATATAGGCACTATGCCAGGGAAAATCCCCCCTCGAGGGGAAAACCCATTCGAAGTTATCTTCCTTTCAATAGTATTCTTTAAGACTCTTCACCCTAGACAAAGACCAAACCTTCCCTCCACACCAAGTCAGCCTCCCAGATCTTCGACCTCTTTTCCAACAACTTCGACTATGTAGTAGCTTCCGACATTAGGTAGCTTCCAGCATCAACGAAACTTGGAAGACTTCGATCTCCCAAACTAGGGCATGAAACAGAGAGAGAGAGGCACCAAAATTTCGTTTTTCTTCTTCTCCTTAGACTCCACCCAACTCGCACTTCCTTTGGCTTCCTTAGACCCACTTCGCACTTCTCCGACTTCCTTAGAGATATCGAACTTGCTTGAGATGAGATGCTCCAAATGAATTCGACTTGCTTCTATTTATAGGCTTCAAGGGAGGTCGAATTGATGTCCTTAGGCCGACTTGGTGTGGAGGATACATAAATTATATTTGACTCAATACTAAACCTTTTTACATGATTCAAAAGCCCAAGAAGGGTCTCTTTGAATATACAATGACTCTATAAACTCATAATAAATCCTAGAAGTCCACAATGGGGACTTTGACTAAGATAATGATGACCCAAGCATGA